>CM031236.1:345084649-346284649 GCA_018340775.1 Taxus wallichiana var. yunnanensis
AGGCTGTCACCTTTTCTACTCAAAATGCCTAGTCGGGTCACGTTTTCCTCAAGTGCCTCTTGGAAATCTGAATATGACTAAGTCCTGAAATCCTTTGCTCTACCTTGCGTGTGCATTGTGGTTTCTATTAAACCCTTCTAAAACCCCTATTCTATGCAAATTTTCATGTGAACCCATCCTCTTCATTATTCCCTCGCGCACACACAACCTTTGGGACTTAGTCAATATTTTGAGGCCCAACATCACCCCACACTAATCTTGTTCTCCATCCTTGGAAACATCCTCTCCAAAGAATAAAGAATGGTGGGACTAAATAATGAAGAATGAAGAATTAGAAATAGAATAAATAAAGAATGGAGGAATGAAAAAGAATTCGTTTATTGCTGAAGTATGAGTGGGAAATCCTTCCTTAATTATACCTCAATATTATCGTAGGAATCCACCTCACCCTATGCCTATTGAAAGAGGTCACCTACTAAGGTGCTCACCTCTTCAAATCCTAGTTCATCACCCTTAGCATTCAGCATATCAACAATGTTTTCCAACTACTTATTGAGGTCGTCCAGTGCATCCATCCTGCGGGTGATCAGAGGGTATAATTCCTTCAGCCAATTTTTGATCAAGCCTCTCAGTGTCTCGATGGATTCTGAATTATTTTCTACCCAGATGGGATCTTATCCCACTCTATCATATTCCCTTTATTCTTCTCATGAAAATCCTTGAGGTGTACCTCACAGTGTCAACTAGAATGCTTGCATTTTTATCTCTATCTCCACAATTGTCATAAGCAGCTTGGCTTATTTGTGCAATGACATTTACATTGGCAAGGAGCTTAGTGTACCGAGTGACTATTTCCACCACCTTCAAATTATCCTCTTTCTCTTAGCATGTTAATAATTCTTCTCATGATTCTAAAGCTAGAGGCTAACTCTCCATGGTGAGGATGTGAGTTAGGTCTTCCAAGCATTGCAATGTTGAATCATATACTTGCTCGAATGGGGCTAGGTCTAGATGCTTTAAGATAATAACATATGTAATCATTTCTACCTTTTTATATACCTCACATACCCTAGCCTTTTCCTCCTTCAGCTCGCACCTTAACTGTGTCATTGATTAGTTCCTCTTGCTTCAGATATTTTCTCTTTTCAATGAGCTCCTCCTTTTTCTTCTCCAATTCCCCTTCTAAATTCTCACCTGGTCATTCCTTCCAAAAATATTTCTTCAACTTCAATTGAAACCTTTTTAGCACATTACAGAATTTCTCATCGAGATAGCTATTGAGCATTCACTAGAGGGTTTATACCTTTGGTCTCGACACCTTCATCAACACCCCTTGGTTAACTTCAAACTCAGGTTCATCAACATGGGACTCAAAATCCCAAGATAACATCTTCTTGGTTCACAGGTACGTGCCTTCTTCCTCAAATGAAGACATTTCCAGGAGTTTGTTTGTCAGAATGGTACTCTAGAAGCATGCATGTAACACTTTGTTTGGATCATGGATATAACCCATTCCCTACCCTTGTGCTACTACCACATTCTTCCCTCATGTGTGCGCAGCCTTTAGAAAGCTCACCGCTAAGCTAGGATCTCCACCCATGCTTCCATACTCCTTCCCTATGCTCTCTTCTTCTATCTCCTTGAGTTTCTCATCCATTCTGCTCCACCTCTTATTCCACTAACTTCTTGATTATCCCACTACTTCCCTCTTTATGGCCTCTTCTATCTACTCCTTGGTGAGGTTGGGGTCCTCTGATCCTTTGTATTTAATTCTTCACATTCCCTTTTCCTTGGGTTCCTTCTTATTCTCCACCCTTCCAATCACTTCTTTCTTCCTTTGAATCATGTACATCATACACAAGATTATTCTAAATTTCTTCATCCTCATTGTTTTCTCTCTCACCCTTGTAGGCCTCCAAGCTCTTTGTCTCCTCCGAGTCTTCCTTCCCCGCTACCTTCTATTTCTTCCTAGCTGGGGATTCTTCCTCTTCCTTAGTAGGTGATTCCCTTCTAGGTGACTCTTCTTGTTCTAGCACCTCTTCCTCAGGTGTCTTTTCCTTCTCCTTGATGGGAGACTTCTTCCCTGCATGCGTATGTGCTTGGCTTGGTGCATGACTCGGTGCAGTCATAGATTGTGTTGTTTGAACACTTGGTTCTTTCTTTTCCAATGCTTCTTTCTCCAGGGTTTCTTCCCTTTCTCTCTTCTTTAGTGTGGCCTTCTTCCTACCAATGGGATCCTCAGGGATGGAGACATAATTCTATAAGTAAGCACCCTTTTTCATACTTAGGCCTAATGTGCAAGTATATTCTCACTAAGGCCCTTCTAGCAATTGAAATTGTCAAGGGTTTTATCATCCACACTTCATGGGAGAGATACTTCTCCACATAAGTGCACCTCTTAGGATATACCATCTTCCTTCCAAAGCCACAAGTGGTACTAGTCCACCTCACAAAGGTCAAACCTTAGTATTTTAGATTCCTTGAAGCGATTTACCCTTGTTTGGAAATATTACACGGTGAAGGAGAAGGGTAATTTACACCATGGGATCTTGATCGCATCGATGATTGAACACGCCAATGCAGAAATGCTCATAGATAGTGAACTTAGCTTCTCTATTTAATAGAGTTGGCAACTATTCTGGTATCCTCCACTCAACCCCGAAAGCACTTGAAAATTTTCTTGTACCATTTCTCCATGTGTGCTTTGTGGGTGACCGTCATGGTATCGCATGTGTATTTCTCAAACCTATTCACAGGGGAGGGATATTCATCTAGATACTCCCATACAAACTTATTTGGCCCATTTGACACTCCAATTTCTGAGAAAATGATGGTGAGAAGAACATTGCCGAATATTATATTCTCTCCTTCTTACACGATTGTGATGATCTCTTCTGCAATGTAGGCAAACAAGTTATAGATGGTCCCTTCTAAAATTTTTTGGCATACATTCAACCATTCCTTGTTTATTTGTGTCCGCCTCTCTTGACCATTCTCATCATAGGGTCGGGGATATCTGAGATATTGAAGTAATGTCAACCCTTTTTGTAGTCATACTCCTCCATGGTCTTATTAATGGCATCTTTATCCTCCAGGTCATCATCTAACGAATCCCCTTTAGAGATAAGGTTGGTAAACTTAGAGATGAGCTAGGGAGTTATGTGCATTTTGTAGCCTACAAAGTAGAAGTGGTCCTCATGCACATGTGACATAAACCATTGGTATAACCACTCAGGATTTCCAGGATAGGGAAACTCAAATAGTTGTAGTATCCTAACCTTATCCAATTTTACTTTCACTTCATTGTTGTAAATTGGCATCCCTTCTGGTGTCCTTTTATTTGTTGGATGCACCGGATCTAGCACCTTTTCCTTTTCTATGGTACTTGTGTGATGATTATAGTTTCTTAAGGCCATCTTCCTAACATGGGATACCCATTATTTCCCAAGTAACACCCCATCTGGGTACTACATCTCCGCATACCATTCTTCATTGAAACTAGTGGTGGTAGTCTATTTTCCTTTTCCTTTCCTTCTTAGGTGAAACAGTCACCTTCTTTGGTGCCATCTTCTTGTCATGTTAAGAGAATAAAATACTTTCTCTCCTTCCTCACTCTTCTCAGATCTATGGCTCAACTCCATGAAAGAATCATTCTATTCCCATTCCCTAGCTGTAGAACCCTAACCTAGAAAACTCTTCCACAAGATGATGTACTTACGATGAAACCACCCTACACTCACGTACTCCTTTTACTCTGGTTTGTACATCACCCTAGTCACAAACTTCAGATTTTCACTCTCCTTTGCACGAATATTTCTTTGCAAATTCCATAGTTTGCAAGAGCTCTTCAATCTCATAATAACAATGTAAATAATGATGTGCCCGACCCTTTACTTATAACTTTTTCCCTATCTCCCACAATAAATTCTATGCCATCTACCAAAGTACTTTAATATTAAATGTGGATTTTTACACTAAATCTGATCTTAAATGCTTTTACCCATGCACCAAGTCCTACATGAAAAAACCTCTACAATGTTCGGCCCGTAACAAATAAATCCTTCTTGACCAAGACTCTTATGCGTGCTTCGTCAGTAGTCTTTGAAGGTACTTCTTCCACAACCTAATTTTTTTCCCTCACCTATCTCATGTTGTTCCTGCACTTCTAATCCTTTTACGTGGTTTTTTAGAGCCTTCTTGACACTAACAATTTTTTTCCATCATTTACCCATGTTCTCTCTTACCTTACACACTTTTGATCTTTCAATCCAGGCCATCACAACTACTACCAACTTCTTTCTCTCTTCGTCTACTCCACCCCACACTAAAATAGATGTATGGTCCTCTACGCATACACAACCTTATAAATTAATTTAGTTACCATAACACAAGGTGTGTAAAACAACACAACAGAAAGGAACAAGCAAAAAAAGGGGAAATACAATAAAAATAAAATGCATTAAGGGAAATCCTAGGCTAACTAGAAAACTACCTTATTTACAAACATAAGGAAGACTTATTTATAGTAGGGCTTAAGCCTACCCCTTTTAAATGGCATGGTAGTCTCATCCCATCTAGTGCATGTAACTGAAAAGTGCATGAATCAAGGATGTACAAGATGATGTATGATCCCAACCAATGGAATTTCAACTTCCCAGGATGGTGCATAAATTTAGAGTCATATAACAAAACCAACTACCCAATCGCAAATTGTTTTTTTTAATATGGCAATCGTGTCATGCTTTTTGTCTTGCCTTCTATGTCTTTTGACTCCATCTAGAAAATGATAACCTTTCTTCTAGTTCCATTAACTTATTAATTATTTCTTCGAGCACTTTTTCATCAGCCAATCCTCCCTGCTTGTGCTATATATGTTCTGATGGCAAGCATAAATTAAACCAACAAAATAGCCTCTATGCCAAACACCAATTGACACGGTGTGGGCTTGGTCAATCTCTTGTAGGTTGGTCTATATGCCCATAGAATAGATGATATCTTTTCATCCCAATCTTGTTTTCCAACATCACAAATATTAGTTAATGTGTGACTTAGTATCTTGTTAAATGCTTTGCATGAGTCCCATTAAACTTACAGGTGATAAGGGGTGGTCTTGTGATGGGATACCATTAACTTTACTAATAAAATCTTGACCGTTTCATTCAGAAAATGTGTACCCCTATCACATTTTAAACTCAATGGACATCCATACATGCTGATTATGATTTCTCATAAGAATCTCAATGTTCTCATTACTATCAATCCTTTATAGGTGATGCCTCTATGACTTATCGGGTAATCAGTGTAAGTGATGATGTAATGCGAGCTAGTCCTTCTCGTAGCAGATGAAATTGGTCCTACAAATTCAATTTCCCATTTATCAAATGGTTTAACACTGCTATCGATCACAAGGGAATTTCATCCCTCCTTCCCGGGTTTTCCAAGGCAGCTGACAATGATCACGGGACTTGTCAAAACTCAATACAATCCTAGTAGATACTTTCCCTCCAAAGCCTTGCAAGTAGAATCTTCCCTGTGGTTGCATTTCCTGCATAGTGTCCTCCTGCAATCCCACCATGTGTTTCATCCATGATTGTAACATGTACGTGTTCTAATACACATCGGTGTAGAACCTCATCATGACTTAACTTGTACAAATATCCACTAATCAACATGTAAGGCGTGATTTGTATATTCAAAAGATTTCTATCTAAAGCCTTCATTCCTTCTGGTACCACACCCATTTTAAGAAACATTGCAATATCCTCTAAGTAAGAGGGTGCATGCCACAACCTAAAAATTTGTGTGTCTAGATTGTTATGCTTAATGCTCTGTGTATCCTCCCATGAGTCAATTCTTGATAGATGATTAGGTCCTGAATTACTCTTTCCTGGTTTTACCACAACTAAAAATTGAATTCTTGAAATAATAAGACCCAACATCATATGCACCCTTGTAGAATGAGCTTATTTACCAAGTACTTCATTTCCATGTAGTATTTGTAGAATATGAATGGTGTTTCCATCGAATCTTTGCTTGAATTTATGTAGCATGTAGATCTTTGATAGTACCTTTGTCGTAGTAGTTGTGTAATTCTATTTTGATGTTGTCAACTTCCTACTAGAAAAACACAAGGGGTGATCAACAATTTCCTTGCTAGGTTGTGCTATTACTGCTCCAATGGCTATTCATAAGGCATCAACATGCACATGGAAGGGATTATCCCAAGAAGGAAAACATAATATGGGTGCAATGAAAAGCCTATCTTTCAATGTGTCAAACACCTTCTGTTGTGCCTCTCCCAGTGAAAGGAACTCTTGTGTTTAAGAAATTCCTCTAAGGGTATGGTGATCTTGGCATATCCCTTAATAAACTTCTTGTAGTACCCCATATGCCCAAGGAATCCATGCATAACACTCTAATTGGTAGGCTCCCCCAATCCCACAATAACTACAACTTTGGCGGGATCCACCAACAAGCCTTCCTTACATATAATATGCCCCAATAGGGTTCCAAATGGAGTAGTAAAGACACATTTCTTAATGTTGAGGGATATCCTCAGCGCCAACATCTCTTAAACATCGTGTCAAATTTTCACAATGGTCTTTTACTAGCCCATACATAGTCCAGTCATCTCGGTAGACCTAAAGAAATTTATTGATGAAGTCCTGGAAGACTTGTACCATGATGCACGATAACACAAGTGTATTCTTTAGCCCAAAAGGCTTGACCATGCAGGAAAACATTCCCATTTAGTGGAAAAAGTTGTCTCGCTTCTAGTATTCCTATGTAATTCTAAATTGGTGGTACCCTGAGAACCCATCCGTGAAGGAATAGACCTCGCTCCTAGCTACTCCTTCTAGAATTTCTTCAGTGAAGGGGGTTGGAAAAGGGCCAATGACACATACTGCATTCAAGTCCCTATAATCATAAAATATCCTCATCCTTCCATCCTTCTTAATGCTTATGACCATTGGACTCATCCATTGTGATTCCTTCACAACCTCAATGATTCCTAATGCTATCATCTTGTCTATTTCCTCCTTGACCCGTACGCGTAAGTTTAGATTCATATTTCTTCAACTTGATCCTCATTTCTCCCAAGGAGTTATGGACACATTTGACTTCATGGTACCCACTTGGGAATAAATCCTTAAACTCATGTAAAAGGTTAATGATCTTAGAAACTTCTTTCTCTGACCAATAATCCCCAATGATAGCTTCCTTAGGTTCTTCCTCAGAACCAATGTTAACATTCTTTGTCTTTAAGGGTTCATGGTAGGTGCACACTCTCTCATCATCACTATCCCTAACTTCACACATACCTTTAGAATGGGTAACATATAAACTCTTCATTTATTCACCATCTATCACATAAACCATTTTCCCTTTTTCTTTTTCCATGCACTCGTGCTCAAGCTATATCTCTTCCGATTCTTTCTCATCAAAATGTGCCTCCAAACTAGGTTCACCTAATAGCTCAAGTATCCTATCTTCTACCATAGCGGTATCTCATCATTGTAAGGTTCTTGACCACTTACAATGCGTTATCCAATGATGGCTTTGTACTCTAATACTCGAAAGATTGAATGAGATCAAGCGCCAACTCTTGCAATTCCTATCTAACAACACATCTACGAGTGAATGTACATGTACGTGCACATCCTTGTAAGTTGGAATACAACTTATTTACCCATAGCAAAGGTCATAAATCTTACAGTGCTTTCCATCCAAGCCTTCTCACATGCTTGGATATGACACGAGGTGGGTTCTTTTCCATGGTAGTCTTATATGAAAGTGGGTGCATTGCTTCTGAAAAACCTAACAGAGAACATGGTTCTTACCTCACACCATTCTAAAAGGATTTCATGATGTGTCGCCCACCAACACATCACAGTCCTGAGTAGGTAATAGCTAATCATACCTCTTCTTTCGTTATCATTTTTACACTGATCCTCTATTTCTTGAAATAAATCATTAGGGTTAGCTCCTCTAGAGTAACTTGGTATCTTCTTCCTTCATAGGTGCTTGACAGAATGAAATTGTGTTACCCTTGTCAATGATCCTCTCAACTATCACCCAATTAATTTATAAGTCTTATACACCCAATTATCACATGATATGTTATTTTTATCACTCATAGGTGAACGTCTTCAAAATGGATAACCCCTGGAGGATGAATTACCTCGGGGTCTCTAATAAAGTGCACATAGATTCATCAAGGACTTCTTATCCTAAGGGCTCAATATAGGGTGTTGATTTCCCACATATCAAGGGGATGATGACCTATTCCTCCTTGTTCTCAAAAATGATATAACCCTTGTTAAACCATAGGTCAACATTTTATTTGTAACACTATGTGCACCCAAGCAATGTAGGAAAGTTATACACCTTGGCTAACACCAATACTTTGAAGTATCTAGTGAACTTGGCCCCTTGAATAGTGATAACCGCATCCTTCAAGACACTAATGGACATTGCCTTCATCTTGTTCACCATATATAATACATTCAAAGATGGATGTAATATGGGCCTTCCCATTTATGAAATACATCCAAGGTGAGAACATTTAATTCGGCACCCATATCGATCAAAATATTGCTCAGAAGCCATCCATCTACAAAAACATTTAAAGTGATTTCTTTTTCATAGTCAAGGCTATGGGGAGGAAGGTTAGCATGCAGAACCTACCTCTCGCACTCTCTTTCAACTTGTGGTACCTTCTCCTGTAACCATTCTCCTAGCAAGGGAATGATATTCTCTTGCCTTAACATCTTGCATACTTCCCTAACCTCATCCAGATCCTTCTGTGGAGCCTCAACATTCTTCCTTTGCTCTAACTACCTTGATTTCTCCTTCAGACACTGGATCTCTCCTTGTAGACTCCAAATCACATCCATAGTCTCTTGATACACCTCTTTTTGATGAGTAGGGTCCAGATAATTCCCATGTACCACTTCTTCTCTTATAACCAGTGTTATTTATCTTGGTAGCTCCCTAACACGCATGGCCTCTACTAACATCATCACTAGTATAGGTTCTATTCTTGAATTATGTGCCACTCTTGGCATCCATTGTGAGCCATCCTTATTTATGCTTACCATCCCAACACTCTTGTCTTTCTGGTGCTACTAGTTCATGTGCTCAAATAGTTTAGGGCACTCTTTGTACTTATGTTTCTTTCCACACCACAAGAATTAGAACAGATCAGAAACTCATGCTTATAATGCTCTATAAACCCACCATTATAACGGGTTTCT
The DNA here is from genome assembly GCA_018340775.1 of Taxus wallichiana var. yunnanensis. NCBI lineage: Eukaryota > Viridiplantae > Streptophyta > Pinopsida > Cupressales > Taxaceae > Taxus > Taxus wallichiana. The sequence goes on from CM031236.1 coordinate 345,093,907, forward strand.
TACGAAACTCACCTCTTCCTCCATGGTTTCTATGACCATAAAATCCTCCACGAAACCTCTTTCACGTACTCCTCCATCTATGCACCCTTCATATCGGTGATCATCATCCTTGGAACTACCTGTAAGGCTGGTCTAATGCACACCACGATCAATGATATCATGTATCTCGTCAATTATCCTACAATATTTGGTCTCATGATTCATAGAGTTACAAATCTTGTAATAGAAAGACACATTATTACAAATCACATGCTGTAGTAGTGGGCATCTACTTGCATCATGACCCTCGTGAAAAATCTCACATTCTACCTTCATGGGTATGTACCAAAATTAGAGGACAACAATCCTATGCATTCCCCTCTACCTCACACTCCATGCACCATAGACCACTGTGAGTCTCATGTGCCAAGTTCATAGATAGATTCTCCATTTGCTTTACCATTACAACAATTTGAGCCTCAAGGAAAGGGCTAACAACAGTATCTACACTTCTAATAGCCTCATCATGTAGAATAGCCTCCAAGGCCTTGTGTGGGTCTATGAATATCTTGTGTAAAAGTGCTCTTATGAGCGGTGTTATCAATACTTCAAATAATCACTGAGCATGCTGAGAAGGATGAATATCATAAGATAGCTTTGACAAGAGAGTTTTGAACTGTGTGTCATATTCCTGCACACTCTCTACCATTCCTTGTTGGATCTCTTTCAGAGTGCTAATGCTCTTCTACTCAAATTTAGGGATATGGAATTTATCCAATAAGGCATTTCTTAGCATGGTGTAATTTACCACCGTTTGATGGGGGTCATAATTTTAGTACCAACTATATGTGCACCCTTGTAATGTTGTTACAAACTAACTTACCTTTCACTCTGGGGTAGTGATCCCCATCGCACACTATAGTAATTCACACTTGTGTACATGCTCTGGAGCATCCTCAACTTTTGGAGGTGGCTGAGTCCCTTGTCCACCTGATCCAGAACCTTGATTCCCTCTGGTGTTTCCTTTACCACCAAATCCGATGGGTCCACCAAGTCCTATGCCTCTTGATCCAAAAGATCCACCTCCAGATCCACCAAATCCTCCTCCTGTAGCTGGTAATGGGCCTAAAGTGGTCGTGCCTAGTGTTCCCAATGTCCCGCTAAATTATGCGCTGATAGTTTTTATACTACTCCACTATCGGACATGTATCCTACACCATTCCCAAACATGATATCCAAACTTCGTGTACTTGTACTTTTCCCAAAAATTCCTCCAAACATGGGAATTATTTGTGTGGCCCTAGATGTCCGAAACAAGAAGTTATACCTCTTAGGTGCAGATCGGTCACTTCCACCGATAACAACTAGGTTAGCAATACTTGTCTCTTGATTTGGAAAACTAAGCATCAAAGGTCGAGTCACCGGGTGGGTTTAGATGTGCTCCAAAGGATCTCCTTTCTCCACTTGACAAACTCTCATCAAAGGATGAAGGGGTTTCTCTCCTATGCTTGTAAATACGGGGTAGCACAAACTTCTTAGGTTACATGTCCTCTGCGTGAACTTCAATTCCTACCCACAACATCGCCTACATATATCCATCACTCCCGAAACCTCACGTTTTCTAGCTAACTCCCTTTCACGTGCTTCACTATACTTAAGTTACCTCTCATCCCTCTCCTTTTCTACCATAATGTTTGTCATCTTCCTCCACACTAGCTTCCTCTCCCAATGCTCAGGGAAGCTTATTCAGCCATGGGAATGCCTCCAAACTTAGCATAATGATCAAGATATTCATAGCCAATGAGATAGATCACAGAAACAATCCTCTAGGTTCCCTTAGGAACTCAAACTCAGTAACCTCTAGATAGGAATACATATAAATGACATATTTCAGGGTATAACTGGTTAGCACTCTTTTCCACCAATAATCAACAACACTTTTCTAAGTCATATCCACATCCTGTAGCCTTTGGTAATCATCTTGGGTCCATATGCATGATCTATAGTACCAACTTGATCTAGATGCATATGTTGAAAGCCATTCATACAATTCTACTAGAAAACAACAAAAAAAGGCTCATATAACTCATGATATAGGTGTTCTTCTACCCATTTGCATGCATCAAACTCAGGTCCAGTACTAAATATTTGAGAAAACTCATCCTTCATGCTCTTAAACCATGCTTCAACACTTTCTAGGGTCAAGTGCTCTGTCATCACGTGTCAAAGGAACCAAGATGTAGTCATCTCTCACAACAACTTCAAAAGAGTTCCGCCAATAGAAACAAGATGTAGTCATTTTTATTCCCATAGAATAACCTTCTAACCCTATGTACGTCAACCTATCACTCGGTGGGAATTGATTTCTCACCTAAGGTTCACGCGAGTGCTTGAGCCCCTCCTTTATGTGAGAATTGTGAGAAGATGTTTTCATTGATGATGGATTAAGTGTAGAAAAGTAAATGATCATGCATATATTTTGAAATCATATGATGAATCATTACACCAACATACCCATAAAAGAAACATCATATAGATAGTAGATCTGATCCATAACATAAAGAAAAAGGTACTAGGGTTTACACCCATGAACAATATATTTAGAACAGAACCATATATTTATGTTGATCATATTTCAGTAACCATATTACATCCAAAAGGGTCATATTAGACTGATATATCATGACTCATGCATCATAATCTCTAGTTATTCTTCCCTATTACAAAAATTTAGCAGACCCATTCCCCTAGATATGCTAACATTCCTATATTCCTCTTAATGAGAACCCCATCCCTTAGAATATTCTGCTCATTTTTTTAGAGCTTCACCTACATTTCTATGGTTTTCACACCACAACCCTCATCTCCCCTCTCTACATATCACACCCTTTTATTCTACATGAGCATCTATATAAATAGGTTTAGCACCCCTTTGTCATGCCTTCCTAAAGTAGTAGATCAATTTCCAAGTATCATGGTGGTCCTCCAATGGAGCATGCTTCTTATAATCCAAGCTCCCCAATTTCAACAATGATGTCTTGGGAATTTTCAATGTGTGGAATATTCTTTCCTTGACCACCAAGTCACCGGTGTCACCTTTTCCACTTATCAAGCCTAGTCGGGTCACATTTCCTCAACTACCTCTTAGAAAGCCGAATCGCTAAGTCTTGAAATCCTTTGCTTTACCTAGCACATGCTATGGTTTCTATTAAAACCTTCTAAAACCCCGTCCGCCTGATTTTACATGCAAACCCATCCTCTTCTTTGGTCCCACACATGCACGTGCCCTTTGGGACTTAGTCAATATTCTAAGGCCCAACATAGACCTAGGAAAACCACCTAAGGAGAACCTACTTCCCCCATATAGGCTACATCCAAAACCTTTTTCATGTCTACAATGGGTTCATAAGCACACCATCCATCTTTACCCTATGATCTTAAGTGTGAATAACCATCGTTAGTTATGTGTTAACATCAACTAAAGGATGCAAGTGCATTTCTTTTTGTTATTCCATTTCGTGCTTCACTACCAATCTAGTATAAAAGCATCTTTCCAGCACATTCTCTTTACTATGATGAAGTGGAGTGTTCTATCTAAGGTCACTCAATATTAGTCACGTATTATCTATCATATCCCATCTAACTATACCTTATTTTTAACTATTACTTTTATATCTAACCTAAACCCTCTCATCATCATTTCTATTACATCACATCCTAATCTAAATCAAACTAGAGTATACTTATCACATCCATCGTATCATGTTTCATCTTAATCCATCATTTTATCCACATATAATAATGTTAAAACCATCTACACCCACTTCAATACATGTAATCTAATCTCATTCACATCCTATCAATTATACACATCATCTAAATTAGTCTTCATAATATAATCAAACATCATTTCCTATCTGCAATCTAAATCTATACATCATATCAAATATCTACATCACATCATCTAATCTAACATCCACATCCCCATCCATCATATCCATTGCATCTATCATGATCACATCTAATCTAAATCCATTGATATCTAAGTTCATACACCATCATCATATCTAACATCAACATTTACATTATATCAAACATATACATCATAATCTATATCTAATGATGTCCAATCCATATTTGTGACATCACATCATCAATATGCACCACATCACATCCAACATCTAAATCAATATCCATATCTAATCAACTATCAACATCCATTAAAGAATATAAATCATCACATCCATCTAATCTACTCAACAAACACATGGAAATCATGACAAAATCATATATATATATATATATATATATCATCAAAATGTTTGTACATCCATGATAGACCTCTACTAGGATATATCTTATATATATATATATATATATATATATATCAATATAAAAATATGTATAAAATTTTCACCCGCTACTTGGTGAACACAAAATCATATGCTCTAAGTTCTGAACCCTATCCTCCTAGAGTAGGGGCATATACTCCTCCCTACTTTCCATTTGCTCCATTTTCGATACGTGATCTCACCTCGGCTATGCCACACTATCCATTCTCCTTGATTCCATATGCTACATCGATCACCCTAATCTCCTCTTCCCGAGTTAGGCATTCCTCATAGTGTGGTACATTAGGTAATCTTTCTATAATAATGGGCTCATCATAGTGTGCCTCCTTACCTAGTGCTTGGTGCTCCTTCGGTGACACTTTGTGCTAGGAGGAGGAATCATGTACCACTCCTATGAGGCTCTATGCACCTCACTCCTGTCACATTTGATGTGGAACAAAGGTCTCCATATTTGCTTTGATAGGCCTCTCTCTATCTTTGATAATGATCTCACTACTTTATAGCCAATGGGTCCCTCTCTAGGCGCATCCCATGTAACTCCTTGTGATATGTATCTAACTCCTCCTATAGTATTGATGTATCTGTTATGTCTTGATATCCACCCTCTCCACCCATAGGTATTATTTCCTATCTTGCTATAGAGCCTTTGTCTCTCCTCAAACTAGAGCTACGTCATTAATGGCCTTGGTTTCCCTTTGTTGTGTCTACTAATCCAAATACCCATCTCACACTCCTACATCATCATGATTATCCCATGGGTCCCCCTCCTTCACTAATAGTTTTTCCATCATAGGGATAATAAGGTCCCTCTCTATCTCATCACATCTATATCTAATAGGTGTCCACCGCCACCATCTCGCACTACTCCAAATTGACACATCACAGAGTGAAATGGACTACCTCTATCATCTTGGGCCTCTATCCCTTCACTTATATGACCCTCTTTATCCCTGCTAACTATACATCTATCCCGGGACATGCAGGGAAGCCTATATATGGCCTTCATCTAACATCATATACCTATACGCTCCCCAAACTCCCCTCATAAAATTCCTTATCCCTCTCACCCTTATCTCTATGAGCCTAGTCAGATCACCATCTCAAAATCCTCAAAGCCACTTCTATGTGATCACCTATCACCCATGGAATCCCCGATGACCTCGCCACATCTATTTTCTCGTAGGACTAATAGTGTAATAAAAGCCTACATCCATACCTAGCCTCATCCAGGATACTAACATCTATAACTCGTAGTATACTTGTTCTAAGGCCTTTGCTCCAAATGAGAATGCTATCTTGTTCTCCATAATATCTACCAAAGCATCATTCCTAGAGATCATGAGAATCTAGCCCCACTTGAATCTCGTAAAGCATAACATGAAATAACCATCATAGTCAAACATATCAACCGATCGCCCAAGTGTTTCTCGATGATATCGTTCCTCAATGTGAAAATCCCTAAAACAAAATCAATATGTAGGGCCTCCACTCCAAATAATTATGTCAATACACCCATCCTACCCTCTACCATGATTATCATTATCGTTGCCCCCTGAATTGGTAACCTTAGGATGCGATACACATCCTATAGTGTAACCCTCATCTCTCGATATAGAACCGAGAAGGTACTATTCCTCATATCCCACATGTTAATCATACTATCATAATCCCTATATCCCTAGGCACTCTCGATAGTGGAATAATCCACCAAATCACACTACCTCTAGATGATCCCACTATTTATCCAAGGCATCCACCTAATCCTCTCAAACATGGTTTGGGACCCTATCTCTAATATATAAAGTGTATCGACCTATAAAATCAATAAAACAGAATCCATCATCATCCAATAATAAAAAAAAGCATCACTTTATATCTATCCTAAATAATCAAAACCATTACCTATACAGTCAAATCGACCTAGCTTAGGAGTCGACACCCCTTTATCCTTGGTCGATTCGACCTCATACGGAGTTGACGCCACTTTACCCCTGGTTGATGGAGACCATGTCCAGTTTCCATCGACCGCCCTTTGATGCCCATTTTAAAATTCAAAAATTCAAATCATAATAAAAAAATAATTAAAATTAGAAAACTAAGCTAAGGTTTTAGTTCTATATCATAGGTCATGACTAGGATATTAAATGGCCTCCATCACACGTGTTATGTTCCTCCGATGTTTTCCAAGGTCCCTCTAATGTATTTTTTTTTACTTTAATTTTTATCCTATCAATGGTCATCCCCATCACTTAGGGCATATTTCTCTTTTCCCACCCTTTCTATCCTCTTTCTTTATTTCTCCATCTATCTCTTTCAAAATTGTAATCGATTCCCCTTCATGTTACCGATCCCTAGTTTGAGGGGAACACCTCAACCATCATTCCTCATCACTTCTAGTTTTTGTCTCGTGGCTTGATTAACACAAACCACTTGAAAAAGGGGAAAATATAGACACCAATTTTTGGTACCCTTGTCCCCCATCCCACGTTCACTCCCCTTCGTTATCACCTTACACATTCACATTTCCCTTCCTATTCAAATTTCTATTTCCATCCCAAAATACCTATTTCCCTCTTAAACCCCATTTGACCCTCTTAATTCCTAGTATCATGTCGTAATCCCATTTTTAATCCTATCATTATTTATATTCCCTAATCCACCCCCTGATCCTATTTAATTACCCATTTTGCTAGGATTATACCCATAAATTCCCCATCTATTGCCCCTAATATTCCCTTACACCCATTTAATATCCTCTTATCCTCCCACTACCATTTATTCCCCTCATGTACCATTAATTCACCCAAAACGGTTAAAACACTAATTTTAGCCTCTTTAAGGCCCCATTTTTGAGACAAACATCTTCTTCATCACCCAACTAGATTGTTTACCATAGTTTTTAGTGACATTTCCAGGTCACCATTTAACCTATTAATATATCTCTACCAATCTAAAAATTCAAGAAAAATCTTGGGTCATTGATCTATTTTGCAAGCTTGGTGTGTTCTCTCTCTTCTCGGGAGGTACAACCATCAATTTGGAGTTTTCTTAGAATATTTACATGCTATATATATAGGTTTAAAGATTTGGAGTTCTCTTAGAATTGTTTATTTCATTTCATCACCTCTCTCTTGTTGGTCTACAAGTTGTCTTGAGCTATACCATTTCATCAACCTTCCTTTAATCCTCTCCCTATCCTTTTTCCCATCTATCCAGCTCATTAAAACCCCTAATCCTTCCATGTTCTACATCAATCCAATCTATCTTAACCCTATTTTTTATCTACATCATCACCTACCTTTGTATCCTAGTTCCTCCATCATTTACAATAATATGTTTACTGTCACCATGCGCGATAGCCTTGATCTTGTTTTCTTGGTCCCATTCACGGTCGAACCGACCAAGTATCAATTTACCCTATCAATATCTCTATCATATATACCTTCTATTTCATCATCTATATTCCTCACCATCCCAATATCATACTTATCATCTCAAATTAGGTTCCCAATCTATTTTCTACGTATCTATTTATTAGCTCTGTAGCGGTCACCATCAAGTGTACCGTTAGTCTCGTGTCGTCATCAACCCGACCGAGTTTGATTTTGTTCATCAACATTTACATTCTCGAATATTTACTTTTGTATTTATAGCATATCTTACATCTCTGTTATCCACATCCATTTATCTATTACCTTTTATCTATGTTTGTTATGAAAGTGGGTTGATATCCATGCTAGGAATTTATAACTTCTCGAGACCGACCTTGTTAGGAAACCCACCATCTTATCTACTAATAATTTTTGTGTTTAACTTCTATTTATTGTATAGGTTATCGAGCTATCCATGGAGAGGATGTTTTGTACATGTACCTTCATCATCATCATCATATCCATCATGAGGTAGCCTTAAAACCTCCCATAGTTTTTGAATTTCTTGATTTCTTGTATCCCTTTTGTTAATCTGAAACAGAGCAAGAAATATCATCAATCAAGATCAATGGAAAACCATTGGGAAACTAGGGTTTAAAATAAAAGGCCTAATTAGGGAGGAAACCTAAGCCCAAATAGGTGAAGGGTTTGAAGAAAAAGTGGGTTCACCAAATGTTTACACATTAAATAAATAAATAATGGTTTTGTATTAGGTTAGTTTCTTATTTTTTTAAATGTGTAAAGGTAGTACAAGTTTTAAATTCTGATCCATTAATAAATATAAAATTGAAAAATGAAATATATCTCCCAAATAAAATTCCAATATATAATTATAGGAACGATTCCTTAAAACATAAGAAGGGGAGAGTAATTAGATAATTATAGTGGTAAAGGTATGATACGCTTATGTAGAGTGACTAAAAATATGGAAATAACCTAGAAGCGCTTCATCTTTAGAACTATAATTGTAAACTAAATTGGTATAGAACCATATATCCTATCCTAGATCATGATGTAGATTCAATCCCAATTTGTATGGTTTTGGAACCGTGGTTGTTGGCACTCTATAACTTTTGATGGTTGTTAGCAGTCTAGAAATGTAATTTGTTTTATTCAAGGGTTCACAAATATGAGACACCTATTGTAGTAATCTAAAATAAATTAAAACCCTATATCCATACACAGAACTTTATAAACACCATTAGATAAAAAAATGAGATAAATATATGTGTGGTAGAGTTAGACTAACCTTGGTGGTCAACAATTGTTGATTTGTTCCAAGAATTGCACTACATCCCCTCAAAGGTAGGAGAAAAATACATGTAGTTATCATAGTGTATATGTAATTATGTATGTAAATATAAGCTAACCCCTTATTATTTTTATATTGTGTACTCTACTTATAAAATCTAGATTGATTTCCTTAACCTTTAAAAACTTTGGACATGCTTAGTATTCTCTTTACCTTGCTTGAATTGGATTCGGGGCCTTTGATGGCTTGTAGATGGGGAAGCTAGAATCTTGAACTTGGTTTGGTTACTTAAGACATAAGTAAGTGCTACTCTTATATATTTACTACTATTTTAGGAAGATTTAATAGAGCCTTGTGTGCTTTAGGAATGCATTTTTCAATGAGTGATATTGAAAGTGTAAGATGAGTTTATTAAGTACATTAGTATTACTTATATCGGATTTCAAAAGTTTAATTTCATATTAAGGGTGACATATTTTATATGAATTGAACTAAGAAAATATTTCTAATTGTGAAGATGAAAATTGGCTGGTGAGAGATGGGACCATTTGGCCTAGGACCAAACATTCCTTAGTTCCATAAAGACAATTCATGGAGACTATCTCAAATTTTGGATGAGATTCCTATGAGTGATATACTTCTTTGGATAAATACAATTGAGTACATGAATTACTAAAAAATGTGTGTAATAAATCAATTCATGTGAGAGAGAGAGAGATCAAGATATATATATGTGAGTGTGTGTGTGTGTGTGAGTGTGTGTGTGTGTGTGTGTGTGTGTGTTATTTAGGATTATAATGTGTGTACAAGTCATGCTTAAGGTCCAAGGCCTAAATTTTCTTTTCCAAATGATAAATTTCCAAATTTAGGTGTCTACATTTTCACACTAGGTGTATACTTAAAGTATTTTTGGTGTAAAAGGGCTAAGTGATCTACAATACATGTCAAATTATCACACTAGGTACATACATATGGTCTGGGCTGGTGAAAACGAGCATATTGATCCCTAATTCATGCCTAATTATCACAATAGGTGTATGATTAGTTGTCAATTGTAAAAAATGGTGCCAATGGATCCCCAATACATGTCTAAGTTTTACACCATGTGTACAATTAGGATTTTATTGGTGTAAATGAGACAATCGATCCTAATACATATCTAATTATCACATTATGCATATAATTAGGGTATAATTGGCATAAATATACCAATTGATCCCTAATACATGTTTGATTATAGTACTAGGTGTATAATTAGGGTTTTATTTGTGCACATGGTCTATTTGATCCATGATACACATCTAATTACACACACACACACACACACACACACACACACACACACACTTTCACAAGGTGTATAATTTGGGCTTGTTAGTGCAAAAGGAGCACTCTAAATGACCTTTAGATCTGCAAGTGAGAAATGGGTCATTTAGTGTGATTCACAACATGGAATATTTTCCCCTGGGACTTGCAAAAATGGGATCCAGATTGAATTCCTCTACTCCTATGATGCATGAAATTTGTAGATGTTTAACTCAAACTTCTACTCTAATTCTTCCAAGGAGACAAGGATAAAAGAAAAGAAGATAAAACTAAACTGATAAGGTGATACACCAAAGGAGTGGTGAACATCTATTTTTGTAGATTGACATAGATTATAAAATGCAACAAAAATCATGCACAAATTTCTAAAATTGTAATGAAGGATTAGGATAGAGAAAACAACACAAGAAAGGATTGAAAATTCATTCACAGAGCTTGCATTGTCATTTCCATTTTTAAATACAATGCATTACAATGACAAGAAGGAGGTGAAAACATGTTACAGTCCTAAAAAAGGTCTGATATTCCACAAATTCACTTGCCAGGGTGAAGGAGGGAGCCTGCAGAACATAAAAAATGTCCAACCCTTTACAAATGAGCCAAATTTGGCTTTTAACAATGAAAAATTGAGTTTAGGAAGGAGAAACATGGGAAATTGAAATGAATGATTCAACCACCAACTAGATCCATCAAAATAGCATGGGTACCCTTAAAATTTCATTCCCAAGATTTTGACCATGTTGGAGAAGAATGGAAGCCATACTGCATTAAAAATGGTGGTTGAATGTCGGTTCTGCTCTTTTCCCATGCCAAAGGTGTTTTTTCATTTTTCTCTCACTAAACTCCACCAAAAACAAAATTGAAGATTCCATCATGTAGAGGACTTTAATAGCTTTCCAATGACACAAAAATTGAGAAAAAATGAGCTCTGGATCAAAAGATATGCCCCTATGAAGATTTAGGGAAAAACTAGGGCAAAAATCGGGTCGGTGGGCTGAAACCTAAAATTTTTCCCCTTTTTGAATTTGGGAAAAATTCCCCAAAAAATATCCATGCCCCACCACTCCACTACCACATGGCACTTCCTCATTGGTCCATGGGTTCAAATGGCCATTTTACACTTTTTTGAATTTTGGAAAAATTCCAAAATTTCTCGCGCCCGCGCCCGCTCGCCGGGACACGTGTCACCACCTATTCGCTATAGGAATGGGCTCCAAAATTTTCCTTTGATGCTATTGACCACTTTGGAAAAATTTCCAAATTCTCCCCATGCCCCTAACCTCTACTAAGAATAGGACACGTGTCATCCTCTCATTAGTCATGGGGATTTAACCAAAATTTCCATTTCCTCCTTGGCGGGCTCAGGGCCAATTTTTTCCTTTGCGCCTTCTACTACTTTTGGCAAAAATCCAAAATTTACTCCGCCCCTCCGACTCTTGCTAGTCTCATGGACACGTGGCACACTCTCATTCAACATGGGGTTCTTCTCCAAAAAAAATTTTCTTTTGCGCATTTTTTAGAAATTTTTCAACTTACCCCTGCCCTGATCCGACCTATGCCGCCACGTTGCACCTCCATATTCGGCGTGGTCCTCAAGCCATTTCTTTTCTTCTCTGTGAGGGCCACGGGAAATTTTTTTCCTTTTTGCACCTACCCACTCTTTGGTGGAAAATTTTCCAACTTACCTTGCTGACCCGCCATTCCCACCGTCATGTGGCGCATTCCTATTCGTTGCAGGCTTTCCCAGGGAAAATTTCCTTCAAAAACTTCACCGAGCCATAACTTGCAAAATACAAGGAGTTAGAAGGAAAATTTTACCTTTCTAGAAAGGTGAGAAAATTATCTATCTGATGAAGCCATTTCCAGATAATTTTGAGTGCCTAAAAAGTGGAAAAATTTGACTGAGGCACAAAAGAAGGAAGGATGAAGGAAAGTTAGCCAAAATAAGCAGGGGCTTATTTTGGATAACAATTTGGTGACTCAGAGGGATCATCTACCTACTGGATGAAGTGACCAATTTCTGAAGCAATCCATTGGGTAATGGAGTCATCAACTTAACTACTTGGTACTCTCAACTCATTAGAAAATTTCTAGAAAGAAGATTGTGAGAGTAGAACATCACTTGATCTGGAACATGGCCTGCAAAGATGCATCCTTGGGACAACAAATCTTGTGCCAAAGCACTTAGGGAAATGTAAAACTAAGCTACAATAAAACAATGTGCACAAGCACTTGGAGGAATGAAAATATAAGCTAATATGTATAAGGTGAGGAGTTTCCCTTCTAGTAGTAATGCTTTAGATGGATTCCATTAACTGGAATCTGCAGTTCTTCACCATCCAATGTAGACAATTGGAAGGCATTGTTGTTCTTACATTTTGTGACCATGTAGGGGCCACTCCAAATGGCATCAAAATTTGAATGCCTTCCTATATTTTCTCATTCTACATCCCATTTCAACACTAAATCTCCAACTTGGAAGGTTCTAGCCTTAGCTTTCCTATCAAAGGTTCTCTTGATCAAGGCTTGGTCCTTCTCCATTGTTTGGGCTACATGCTCTCTGATTTCTTGGAGTTCCATAAATTCTACATATCTAACCTCCATGGGTTCAAACTCCAACAATTCTAATTGCTTCATGAGTTCCAACGTTGGCAACTCAAGTGACATAGGCAAGATTGCCTCTCTTCCATAAACAAGTCTGAATGGAGAGTTACCGGTGGATCTCTTGGGAGTTATCCTATCAGCCCATAAGGCTGATTTAAGTTTAGTGTGCCAAGTCCTCTGATTTTCATCAAGAGTCCTCTTGATGATCTTTAATAGGTTCTTGTTGGTAGACTCATCTTGGCCATTACCTTGAGGGTAATAATTTGATGAAGTGCTCAGATAGATCCCATTCTTAACAACCCATTCAGTTACCTTTGATCCTATGAATGCCAATGCATTATCTGATATTATAGTGGTAGGTATACCAAATCTGGTTACTATCCCCTCATAGAAGTCTAGAATGCTAGATTCATTTGCCTCTTTGAGTGCCACCACCTCAGTCCATTTGGTGAAGTAGTTTGTTGCTGTTAGAATCCACTTGTGTCCTTGGCTTGAGTTTGGGTTAATGAATCCAATGAAGTCCAAACCCCATTGCATGAATGGCTGGTCAACTAAAATTGGGTGCAATGGAAGGGCTACTAATCTTTCCTTTCCTATGAAGAATGCACAATTTTTGCACCTCTTGATCCACGCATAACAATCACTAAACACCTTGGGCCAATAATAGCCAGCCTTCATAATCTTGAGGGTTGTCACTCTTGGAGAAAAATGACCCCCAACTAATCCACCATGGAACTCTTCTAACATTCTCTTAATTTTATTTGTCCCAATGCATCTCAGTAGCACTCCATTTATATCCTTTTTGAACAAGACACCATCAACAAGTGTATATGGATAACCTACAATCTGAAGTGTCTTCTCTTGGTTTTGTTCATCTCTGGAGGGCATAGGCCTATTTGTAAGAAGTGCATTATGTCTTGGGTCCAACAAGGAGTGAGCATACCACCATTCTCTTCTTGAACACCTCTTTGTTCTTGGTTGTCTTGCAATGCCAAAACAACATCCTTCCCATTGCTTGCTTCCATTGATTTTCTCAAGACCAACTGCTCACACAATCCCTTTCCTTAGAACAACTTGGTGACTTTGATCTCAATGTCATACTCCATGACACAAGTAATCCACCCTGCACATTTTTCATTTAGGTCTTTGTTGAGGAGGAAGTCCTTAACTCCCACATGAGAAACCAACAGTTGAACCTTGTTGTTTGAAACTAGATGCTTAAATTTCTTCAAGCTCCTAATCACTGCAAGAACATGCTTCTCAATGAAGGAATACCTCACCTCATAGTCCTCCAATATTTGGCTAAAGAAGGCAATTGGCTGCTCTGCATTTTCTTTGTTCTATTGTACTAAAATTGCAGAAATTGTATCATCACCACCAAATGCATAAAGGATAAAATCCTTAGAGAAATCTAGGTTAATGAGAGTTGGAGCTTGTGAGATAGCCTCTTTGATTGCCTCAAAACTTTCCTTACCTTCATATATCCATTTGAAAGCCATAATTTTCTTCAACATCATAGTTATTGGCTTGACAAGGGCTGCAAAGTCTGGAACAAACCTTCGAACAAAATTGATTCTTCCCAAGAAACTTTGAAGGGCCTTCTTGTGACTTAGTAATGGCAAAGTGATTTTATTGCTTCAACCCTCTTTGGATCAATTACTAATCCCTCTTTGGAAACAATGTGGCCTAGGATCTTTCCTTCATGAGCTAGGAAAATACATTTTTTGGGATTCAAGGATACCCCAAATCTTCTACATCTTTGGAACACTTGTCTCAAATGAAAGAGATGATCTGCTGCACTTTTAGAAAATATAGTAATATCATCTAGGTATATCAACACTATTTTTTTGATCAATCCCTTGAACGCCATATCCATTGCCCTTTGGAAGGTAGCTCCGGTGTTAGACAACCCAAATGGAATTTTCCTATATGCATAGGTTCCCCATTTGGTGGTGAAGGCTGTTTTGAACTGATCATCCTCCTTTACCATGATCTGATTATACCCTGAATAACCATCTAGCAATGAAAACCTCTCAGAGCCAGCAACAACTTGCAAAATCTGCTCCATAGAAGGAAGTGGGTAATGATCCTTGAGGGATGCTCTATTCAAATCTCTAAAGTCTACACACAATTTGATTTCTCCACTCTTCTTTCTAACTGGAACCAAGTTTTGCAACCCAGCTTGAATGCTTGATGGGAAATATGATACTTGCCTCTATTAACTTATTCAATTCCTTCTTCATGAGAGGCTCCATGTGTGGATTGATTGGTCTTTGTTTTTTCTGATGGGTTTAGCACTTGGATCTAATTCAATTGTGTGTTGAGCTAGCTTGGGATTGAAACCTCTCAAGTCTTCATAGCTCCAAGAAAATATATCCGAGAACTCTTGGAAAATTTGCATGAACTCATACCTTTCTTGCTTGGTTGCCACTTTACCAATTTGAAGTGATTTTACCTTCTCCCACGAGATGGGCATTGAATCTTTCCCCTTGACTTGGATTTTCTTTCTCCTTCCTAAATTGATCATTAGGATTAAAGATGGACTCCAAAGTGACAAGTCATTTTGGTAGTTTATTGGTTCTTAGCTGTACCACTTGATCACCATGTTGTTCTAACTTTTCTAATTTTTCCTTAATTTTTGAGAACTCAACTTCTTCTTGTAAGAAATTGATGATTTGTTGGTCACTTTCAAACACTTGCCAACTTACATTATTGTCTGGCACTGATGGCCTTACAATCACATGAATGTTTGGCTACACTTTATCTTCCTTGATACTCTCCACAACATCAAAGGCTGCTCTAACTACTGCAAGCCTATCAACAACTTGGTTTTCTTTCCTAGGGATGGAGTTGATGCCAAAGCCTTCAAAATCCTCAATGAGGTCCCACACCCTATTCTTATAACTCTTGAGTAGGTCATTCTTGGTAGCATGCTTCCCTTTAACTTGATTAACAATCAGCTCACTATCACCAAAGACTTGTAAGTTTTTGATACCTCTCTTTCTTGACCAATGCAATCCATGTATCAAAGCTTCATATTCAAGTGTTGTTAGAACATGCAAAACTGAAATCTAAAAGATGAATAATACTTAATGCCTTGAGGTGAAACAAGCATATCTCCCCCCTTGCACCTTGTCTACTTATTGATCCATCAAAGAACAACTGCCATACCTCATTGTCATCTTTATGGTCTGGCTTGGTGATGCTAGGAATAGGCTGATTTTCTTCATGCATGTAATAAACTCCTAGTTAGATTCCTCTATTTCCTTATAGGGATCAAAAGCATGTACCTTTCTTTCCCATTCATCAAGAGTCAAATCTGGGATGCTTCCAAATTTGGTGTCAGCTTCATTGGTGCCTGGATAATCCTCTTGATCAAATGCTGAACAGTTGGCATTGATTGGGCTTGGAGTATGAGGCTCAATGTGAAAGTTTGCAATAGGTTCGGACCTGATTGTGGCCTTAGTTCCATATCTGGTCTGAAACAACATGTGTGACCAATCAATAGATAAATAGCCTCCAATTCTAGCTATGAAATCCCTTGACAAACATAGGGAAAAAAGTGGTGGTAAATCTATCACTGACACATCTTGCAAAATAGTGACATTGGGGCATGCATGCAAAGTGAGGCTCAAATATTTAATTACCCCTACTATTGTTACTATTGTCCCATCTAGTTGCACCACCCCTTTGGATATGACTTCATATTGGAGGCCCAGCTGATCAGCTATTTACTTGGGCATTACAAAACTACTTGCCCCATAATCAATCATACAATTGTGTACTAGTTTATCCCCAATGATCAATGAAACATAGAATGGAGGGGGCTTCAAAACTTTACCTTGTTGTCCTCCAAGCTTCCCCTCAAGCTAAACAACATTTGTGAGTACCTTCTCTTGCATATGAGCTTGTTGATTTGAAGTTGACCAATTCTTCATGGTAGCTTGTAGTAGATCCCTTTGGCCTGGGATGGATAGTGATTCCCACATAGATATATTCACATTTGTCTTCTTCATTTGTTCAATGATGTTAAATGGGGATGAAACATCTCTTTTTTCCCCTTAGCCTCGCACATTCTTTTTTTCTTGTACATGGGCTGCACAATGGCATTTGAGCTAGTCTAGAAGGTGGCTTGGGCTGTCCTTGCACATTTGGAACTGCATTTTTCTTGCCAACACTTTGTGGAGTGATGGAAGGTTATGGATCACCTAGAGCTAATGACTGCCCTTCACCAATATTCCTCTTCTTTGACCATGTGTTAGCTACTACATTCTGAGAAATTTTTGATTCATACCACAAAATCTTCAACCTGCCAATTCACAAGTGTAGTCTCATTTGGAGTTGTATTTTGTTGAGATGTTCCTTGTTGTTGGTTTGTTTCTTGACTCACCTCACTCTCTATGCCAATTTTGTCACCATCAAAGCTTGGTTCAAAGCACCATTGAAGCACATAGATTGGTTATGAGGTTCATTGCATGGGAAACACCAATCATACTCTTGAGCTATATTATTTTGCACTGGCACTAAGGCTTTAGAGGTAGATGCAACATTGGGGTTATAGGGTAGAAATGGTTTGTTGGCAGGAGGCCTTACTTGATTTTGATTTGTAGCTAGATTGGGTGGCCTATTAGGCTGATATGGTTGCCTATTAGGCTGAGTTTGAGACTGATAAGAAGGTCTAAAACTTTGGGCTCCTCTTGAGTGTAACCAGCTCATTGCCTAAATTTTGTAATTGTTTCATGACTTCTTGAAGTTCATTTGAGGCACTAGAGGATGAAGTAGAAGTTTCATTTGAACTTTGATTTCTAGGAGTGGGAATAGGAGCTAAAGTAGGTGTTTGACTAGTGCTTGGGTTTTCCAAGTTTGGATATAAGGGCATGGGAGGCCTAGGCACTAGTTTACCAGCTTGGATCAAACAATTCTCAGCCCTAATGGTGATGCTATAAGCTACAGGTATATTTGCACCTCCCATGGATTGGATTAACATAGAAATATCAGAATTTAAAGCTTTGAGATAGTATAAGAAAGCACCTTCAGCTGTTGGCCTTACTATCACTAGGATTCTATCCCATGTCCTTTGAAATCTGAAATTGAAGTTTGTTAGCTACTCATTGGGAGCTCTCTTGATAGTTGTCAGTTGTTCCAATAGAGACAAATTATCTCCCTTTTCTCCAAACTAATCATGGAGAGCTATGCACAATTGGTTCCAATTTTGGATAGAGCCTACCCCAAGACTCCTGAACCATTGCAAGGCTTTCCCTTTGAATGAAGATGCCAACAATTTGATAGTAATTTACATCTCAACAATCTCATGGATTACACAAACATTAGCAATGTCTTTGACATGATCACCAGGAGTGGTCTGATTTTCCCCAGTAAAGTATGGGATGTTCTTCAATGCTGCAACTAGAACTAGGTTTTGTGCATTGAGAGCAAGTGGGCTCTATTGCCAGTGAAGTTGACATAAGGGTTGGTTGTGCCATTCTGATTGGCCTGAGAACCCTTGTTGATTGGGTGAAAGGTCTACCAGGTGGAGGAGTTGATAGAGTTCTATTTGGTGGAGATGGAGACCTTTGAATTCTTCTTCCCTCTCTCTTCTTCCTGGGGATAACTATAGATACTCAGAAAATCCTCTCTCTCTAGCCCTTGACCTTGTTTGGATCCTTCTCATGAATCTTTAGACTTGGACTACTGAAACTAGTTGATTTTATCCCTTTGGAGTCGCCAGATGTGCAAATCAGGGTTCTTTTTAAGCAAGGAACTTACAACAAATGCACATCAACTTTGTTGTAATGAAGATGAAGACCTCTAAGGTCCCACCGGGCATGCCAAAACTATTAGTGCAAATCAGCAGCACCCCTAAATGACCTTCAGATCTACAAGTGAGAATTGGGTCATTTAGTGTGATTACACAACATGGAATATTTTCCCCAAGTGTGGGACTTGCAAAAATGGGAAAAAAATCTCTAGATTGAAGGATGGTTCCTCTACTCCTGATCATATGTATGCATGAAATTTTTAGAGGTTTAACTCAAAATTCTACTCTAATTTTGCTAAGGAGACAAGGATAGAAAGAAAAGAAGATAAAACTAAACTGACAAGGTGATACACCAAAGGAGTGGTGAACATCTATTTCTACAGATTGATTAACATAGATTATAAAAATGCAACACAAATCATGCACAAATTGCTAAAATTGTAATGAAGGATCAGGATAGAGCAAACAACACAAGAAAGGATTGAAAATTCATTCACAGAGCTTGCATTGTCATTTCCATTTTTAAATACAATGCATTACAACAAAAAGGAGGTAAAAACATGTTGTAGTCCTAAAAAAGGTATGATATTCCACAAATTCACTTGCTAGGGTGAAGGAGGGAGCCTGCAAAACATAAAAAATGTCCAACCCTTTACAAATGAGCCAAATCTATGGCTTTTAACAATGAAAAATCAAGTTAGGAAGGAGAAACGTGGGAAAATTGAAATGAATGATTCAACCACCAACTAGATCCATCAAAATAGCATGGGTACCCTTAAAATTTCATTCCCAAGATTTTCAACCATGTTGGAGAAGAATGGAAGCCATACTGCATTAAAAATGGTGGTTGAATGTCGGTTCTGCTCTTTTCCCATGCCAAAGGTGTTTTTTCATTTTTCTCTCACTAAACTCCACCAAAAACAAAATTGAAGATTCCATCATGTAGAGGACTTCAATAGTATTTCCAATGACAAAAATAGAGAAAAATTAGAGCTCTGGATCGAAAGATATGCCCTCTGAATATTTAGGGAAAACTGGGCAAAAATCGGGTCGTGCTGAAACCTAAAATTTTTCCCCTTTTTTGAATTTGGGAAAAATTCCCCAAAAATCTCACACCCCACCACTCCATTACCATGTGGCACTTCCTCATTCGTCCATGGGTTCAAATGGCCATTTTATGCTTTTTTAATTTTGGAAAAAATTCAAAATTTCTCTGTGCCCCATCATCGCTCCGGGACACGTGTCACCACCCTATTCACTGCGGGCATGTGCTCCAAATTTTTCCTTTGACAATGCTTTGACCACTTTGGAAAAATTTCCAAATTCTCCCCATGCCTTTGACCTCTACCAAGAATAGGACATGTGTCATCCTCCCATTAGTCCATGGGGATTTAACCAAAATTTCCATTTCCTCTTTAGTGGGCTCTGGGCCAATTTTTTCCTTTGCGCCTTCTACTACTTTTGGAAAAAAGCCAAAATTTACTCTACCCCTCCGACTCCTACCAGTCTCATGGACATGTGGCACATTTCTCATTGAATATGGGGTTCTAGGAAATTTTTTTCTTTGCGCCATTTTTGGAAAAAAATTTTCAACTTACCCCCGCCGGTCCGACCTCCACCGCCACGTGGTGCCTCCTCATTCGGTGCGGGCCTCAAGCCATTTCTTTTCCTTTACGGGCCCATGGGAAAAAATTTTCCTTTGCACCCCACCCACTCTTTGGTGATTTTTCCAACTTACCTCTACTGACCCGCCATTCCGACCCTACCACGTGGTGCATTCCTATTGGTTATAGGCCTTCCCAGGGAAAATTTCCCTCAAAAACTCCATCGAGCCATAACTTGCAAAATACAAGGAGTTAGAAGGAAAATTTTACCTTTCTAGAAAGGTGAGAAAATTCTCTATCTAATGAAGCCATTTCCAGATAATTTTGAGTGCCTAAAAAGTGGAAAAATTTGACTGAGGCACAAAAGAAGGAAGGATGAAGGAAAGTTAGCCAAAATAAGCAGGGGCTTATTTTTAGAGATTGGTTGGTGTAGATAAGTTTATTGATCCGTAATAGACATCTAATTATCATACTAAATGTATAATTTGGGTTTGATTGTTGCAAATAGGGCCTATTAATTGTGAATACATGTATAATTATTATACTAGGTGTATTATTATCATTTTCATTCCCTTTCGCTTTATAATGTAAATAATGTGTTGTGAATAGAATATTTCCAGCTACAATTTACTATTTTCCCATAAATTTTGAAGTCCTATTGATTAAGATAATATATAGTTTAAATGCAATGACCTCATGTAACTTTATTTCAATGTAATTTATTAATTTTAATGGTGAAGTACATTAAATTTGGATCAAGTCACTTGGAAAATATCATTTGGAATTTATCCCAATATATTATCATTTATACGATCAATTGACTTAATTATTCACATATCTTTCTTAATTCAATTCTCCATATCCACTAGGTCACACTTTTACTCAATAATATCTCATCAATACATTTCATGCTATATAAAAACATATCTTTAAACTCCTAGTCACCTTTTTCCACATTTATATCAGGTTATGAACTAAGCTATGTGAAAATCTTCTGAGGAAAAACATGACAAGGGTAGTTACTTATTTAATTTTCTAAACCTATTTAATGTTTACATCTTAAATACTTACAATAATAAAATTTTCAAATGCACAAGTTACCCAAATTTCTTTATGGTTAATTAAGTAGGAAAATCAGTTATACAAGTAAAATATAAAATCCCAACCCCTACTTAGTATAAAGGCATCTTTCACATATTTGGGATATCTAGGGGATCACACAAACAAAGAAACTAAGAGTGAGACTATAATCTATTTCTTCCTCCTATAATCAAACCAAAATGCTATGAAGTATAAATATATCTCATACAAATGTCCGATATCACCATCACATACTACAGCTTAAACCAAATATCATTTCCAATTTCTTGAAATCTCCCTTATTAGGGTTATATTTTCAAAAACATTTCTATTGTAATTTTTTTACACATTAAATAGGTGGGATAACTTCATCAGTTTGAGGTATCTTCAACTTATTACTATGTATGTAACTCTCAAATCAGTGGGAGATTGGGAAGCTTGAACAAAATATGAATAACCTCTTTTATCTCCTTCATGTAGAGAGACATAATATTTTGAATGATAAGGAACTCATATGTAGTTACATAAGTGTGATCATGAATATCCAAATGTAGATATAGACCATAAACATAAATATTTATGGTGCCAAAATTTAGATTTAGATTATAACAATAGAGGGAAAAATTGGCCCCAAAGGTTATAAATGCCCATATATTTTTACCCCATTAGAAGACCCTACCCACACTTCGTTTTATAACTCTATATTTTAAAGACACATCTACAAAAATCTACAAAATTAATTTCTCTAGATTTATATCACTATCACTTTGTCACAACTTGTTTTAGGTGAATGTGTTCCTAAACCCTATTCTTAAATTCTAATTTAGATTATCTAGAGATTGTACATTTTTATTATATATAAACACATGTTCTAGGATATGCATATTTACTATATATTTTATTTTGATAGTACAATTGAATGAACCCAATTAATCAATTTTACACACAATCATGAGATTTCCCCATCACCTCTGGGGTTTATATTTCTAAATTTGATTAATATAGACATATATCATTTGGTTTTTCTAAAAATCCTAATTTGACATTAGATCCTTTACATAATTGCAATAGAAAATATAAACACATCATCCTCAATATAAGTGTCCAATGATGGAACTCACAATGAGGAAATGATAAGAGAAATATAAACATATATAAGGGAAAATCCTACTCAAATAATTCACTTTCTATATGTTTCCCAAAAAAACACAATATTTAATAAAGATGAGATAGTGGAAACTAAAGTTGAACCCTCAACCAATACAAACCCACGTTTTAGTAGTTCTCCTCCTCATTCGTGTTACTAGTCAAGTAATTAATTAAACATTACCGACACCTAATGTTTCAACTATGGGGGCATCATACATGGTCCTCCAAGATATTATACCTATGTAATACATGGCTTATAACCCTATAATTAATACATCACACTTAGATCAAGATCATATTCATAATTCTTGTATCTAGTTACTTCAAGATATGCAATGAAAAATAGTTATGTTATCACATAATTGATCACAAATTACTACAAATATATTGGGTTACTTAATAACTCATTTCCCACCTGGCTCTTTATTATCCAATATCACCTTAGTTTGTTTTACAAAAATTATCACTTTATGATGTTGAAAACAATCTACAAAAACACCATCATGCATTCATGGAATCTTGTATGGATTATATACATAGTGATATATTACTTGTAAATCTATTTCCATGAAGCCTTAAATAATTTTCACTTGATTGGATCTATAATTTTCCTTAAGGTTCTATAAGGACATTTCAGCATTTACACGATAATTTGTCTTATCTATTTTTTTTTTTCGATATTGGAAAACACTTATCCTATGCAAAAATCACCAAAGTTAATAAAATATATCACAAAAGTGTCATGGATTATATAATATTATATCATAACTCACTTCCCAAAGGGCCTAAAAATATCAATGAGAATTACTTGATTTAAGTACTCATTACTAAGTATACTTGGAAGCTCAAATAAAAATCTATCTCTTAACTCTATTTCCTTTTAGGACCTATGTCAAACAATCAAATTATATGATATTAATCTCATGTCAACCAATATGTTGACCCATGAGATTAGATATTCACATAGTAATAATAAATTCCAAGAAAATGGCTCATACAAAGGTAATCCAATTGATAACAAGAAAGTCAAAACTATGAATGTAGCTTGATTAACACTAATAAAAACTCTTTATAAAAATTCCCACATGATGATACACCTATTTTACATAGCCTCTTTACACTATTTTATGAAATCTCTGTAAGTGTTACTTGATTAAGCTAACTCCACCTACTATTATTGACTCGATAAATCACAAGATTTGAGCTTTCAAGACAAGGTATTTTGTGATTATCACCAATTTCACAAACATACTACGAATAAATATTTTGGATTGTATAAAAATATTCAATATCTCATTAATAAGAATAATATTTATCTACAAGACCTATATCCATCCGCTAATGGCTTAAACAAGGGAAAAAATGAGGTTATTTACCGATCCATTACCTAGTCATGAAGAAAAAAAAAGATAAAGTTCATAAGGTATATCACATAGTACCCTCTCACCAACCTATGTAATTAATTCCCACCTAGTTGATAGCATAATTTATGTCACTCAAAGTATAACATCATTAATAACACATATTACATTTTCTAATTTATATATTTCTTCATATGATGAGGAAACATATAGACACATATTCATTATAACACATGTTGATTTATAACTAATTCAAAGTGTTATGGTAGACATTGGATCTAGCTAAAATATTTGTATAATGGAAATTTTTACATCTCATGGGTACTAAATAGGAAATTAGGGGTTCAATGATCAATGATAAATCCCACTTTAGGACATAAATTTTGTTAGTATAGTTTATGACGAACATCATTGATACTCACACTTTAAGATTTGAATAATTGTCCATACTATGGTGGTGTTTGAGGCTATTTCAACAAAGCATGGTTGAAAGCGTATTGAGTATGCAACTAAATCAATGAAGTATTAAAAAAATAATGTATCTAATAACCTATCCTATCTTATAAAATATTGATTAAATAAATAAATCAAAATACTCCTAAATTTGTAATTTTAAAGAACTAAGATATGCTAAAAATAAATAAAAATTATAAATACTCCAAATGCTATAATGCATGGAAGAAATCAAAGTTGCTAATTATTAAATAATTAAACAAATACATAACACTTCCCTTCACATTGGGAAGAGTGGAAATTTTTCCTTCCTCGATCTAGTTGAAAAGTTTCAATTATAGAAGTAAAAATGAATTCATAATCATGTCCTTTATTGATCAATAATAGTTCAATACAACCATTTCTTTCCAAAAATGCTAACCTATTTAATCTTAATGTATACGCCTTATATACTAGGAGGAGTGAAGTTATTCTTTAAGATAAAATTTTATTTTAATAATTATGTAAGAGTTGCATGAAACATTTAAATAAATAGGTTTGTGTGAGAACAACAATATAACTAGGAGTCATAAGGTTGAGGTGCCATATGCAAGTAACTTTTTGATTGGATTTATCTTTTAAATTCAAATGGAGTCCTTGTTAACAATGTCCAATTGATACTTGGGGATAAATAGAGTTGAAACAACTAAAGAACTTGAGCTCCTCACATAGTAGTGGCCACCAAAAAATAAGGATTTTCTACTACAAGTTTACTCTTTTTGAATGAGATAATATGTCTATTTAAAGAGACAGTTTCCTATGAAAGAGTCTAAGTCCCAAATGGAACTAATGTTGATTAGGAAACCATTAATTTTGCTATTCATATTCAACTGGATGAAGTACGCATTCTCTTTGTATGAGTCCTACATCTGTTATGTAAGTCCTAAAATCCACTATAGGAGTCTTGTGCTAGGCTTTACATGAGTATTGTGCTATGCTTGATGTGATTCTTGCACTAGGCTTATAAAAGGTCTTTCATTAACACTTGTTATATGAAAATACAATATATATCAACCCATCCAAGGAAGCATATGAAAGATGAAAAATGGATAAGATTTATGCACAAAAATGTCTCTTTAAGTATACAAAACTATTATTTATAATAATTATAATATATGTTTAACACAAAGTGATAGTAACAAAAAACATGGTTTTAAATGGGAATTCACAAGGCTCATCACTCCCTATAATTAAGGATTATAAGGTCCCCATGTTATAGATCAAACCATTTATATTTAAGGATTTCAAAATTCTAGTATAACTATACTCATTAGTAAAGGTAGTTCATTTTTCATTTGTTGGGTTATGGTACCCATTAAACTCGTTCACTATCTCTCTCTCCATTTGTTGTAGCTTACCGTTGGTTAGTATTTTCATTGTTCCACCGAGGGAATGGTGCCAATATCAAAGGTGGAATAAACTACATACCTACCAAATTTTCTTACATGTCCAACATAATTTTACATATTTATTTGGCCCTTCTTAATGATTGTTGTATATTGGTAGGAGACATTAGCTCCTTCTTTTAAATTTCTAGGAGAAATTCCCATCTCTGAGTGTGGCAATAAAATAATTACGTGTTGAAATTTGGTAAAAAATTTCCATGAAATCTAATACACATGTAGAACTTATTTTTAATACTTGATCTACAAGTTGAAGATAGTGTATTTGAGCCATATAATGTCGTAAGAATCTTTTAGAGCTAGAAGATCATGTCTCATTAGAAATCCTACATTTATATCATCTCTTATAAAAACCCTTTTTTATCCCTTTAAATTTTCTCATGTCGAGTGTGGAGACAAATGACCTTAATTGCACCTCTCCTACGTATAGATTTATTGGGATCTCCACTTGTACAGAAATAGAAATTTGTAAAAATAAAGTTCACATAAAAATTCCTCAAAATTTTATCTGATATTTAATATGTGGCCATTAATTACCTATTATTTTAAAACTCTAAGGATTCATTAGAGTAAACCTAGATATTTTCCATTGTAAAAAAGTTATTTTTAAAAAAGCATAAAATTGGGAGGGTGATCTGTAAGAAAGCGTTTTATCGATAAATGGTAGATCATTTCAAAATTATATTTTAGCACCTTCTTCTCTTCCTTCAATATTTTATTTTCATCTTCAAATTTTCTCAAACCATAACAATGATTCATACATTTGACCATTATTTTTAATATGAAAATTTGGGAAACAAAAAATTGTTGGGATTAGCACACCAGCTATATAGATAATATATCATATCTAAACATACATGCAAATAAAAGAGGATATTCTACCATAAGAAATGCACAAAACAAGAGATATAAATCAACACTGATTTAACCTGGTTCACCCAATGTGGGATACGTCCACCAAGAAACAAGCCAATCTATTATCCAAAGCTTCCATAAGATATATAATGAAGATTTACAATCTTCCACACCTCTCATATTTACAATACTTTCTTTCACTCAAGCTTTTTCTTCTTCTCCAAAAATTCTATCTCTCATAATTATTCTCACAATAATCATAAAATTTTATAAGTTATTCTGAATTCTTACTTCTAAACCCTAGCTTTCATACTTATATAGGTGTATACAAAATTAGGACACTTAACCATGAAATTACAATCAATAGAATTGCTTTAATAATAAAATAGATATAATTCACGAGAGTTAAATAAAACAATCCCACCACAGATAACCGACACTAGTTATCCCTAACCAATGACAGTTCCTCCGTTTCGATGATGCCGATCATAGGTGATTGATGTTGGTCCCTCCATAACCAATGTTGGTTATTGTGTTTTCTAGAAAGTTTCATATTGCATGCTAATCCAAAGTAATTGAGCTCCACAACTCAACAATCTCCCACTTGGAGATTAATTAATGAACCATAACTATACAACGTCATTCTTGGATCCTTCGTTAGCTTTGTTTCTTCCTTTTCAAGTCTAAAACTTGAAGAACAACATAAGGAGTATAGCTCCAAATTCTCCTTTGCTAATGGATTCGTTAGCATATCTGCAGAGTTCTTACTCATATGAATATTTTCTAGATTCAACTTCTCATCCTCCAATACTTGTCATATGGAGTGATACCTCAATTGAATGTGTTTTTCTTGAATGAAATGTTGATTTATTTTCCAAATGAATTACACTCTAATCTGTCATTTGAATATTTTGAAATCATCTTTCTCCTTTCCTAACTCTTCCATAAATCTACTCATCCATATAATCTCCTTACTAACCTCTATAGCTACAACATAATTTGCCTCTGTAGTAGAAAAAGACACAACCTTACGCAATCTTGAAATCCAACTAATTTTTGTCCCACCTACTATGAAAATATATCCAGTAGTGCTCCTCCTACCATCCAAATCTCTAGCCGTATCCGAATCAACATAGCCACATAATGAAATATCCAAACCTCCATAACATAAATACATTCTAGATGTCCCTTTTAAATACCTAAGTATCCACTAGGCTACTTTCTAATGATCTTTACTTGAATTATCCATATATCGACTCAAAAATCCCACTACGTGCAATGCGGTTTGGTACAACCCATAACATACATGAGACTCCCAACCGCTAAAGCATATGGAACTTGTGTCATGTATTTGACCTCCTCATGGAATGAAGGACACGATCTTTTATCAATTCAAAGTGTCCAGTCATAGGTGTACTAATAGGATTTGAATTTTGCATCTTGAAAATTTCTAACACCTTTTGGATATAATCCTCTTGAGACAAATATAATTTCTTGTTCTTCCTGTCTCTTTGTATTTGCATGCCAAGGATTATTTTTAAAGCTCCTAAATTCTTCATAGTAAATGTGTGAGCTAGCTTTCCCTTAAGCTCACAAATGTCATGCATACTAGATACTACGATAAGCATATCATCCACATACAATAACAAAATAATATAGATCCCATTTTCAAGCTTCTTGAAATAAACATAATAGTGAGATTAACATCTCAAGTAACCATGCTCATGCATAAAACTATCAAACCTCATGTACCATTTCCTTGGAGCTTGTTTGATCCCATATAGGCTCTTTTTCAACTTGCACACTATTTTCTCCTTACCCTTGAATTCATACCTAAGTGGATGTTGCATATAAATATCTATATCCGACTCACCATGAAGGAAATATTTCTTCACATCTAGTTGCTCTAAATGCAAATCCTCTACTACAACTAAACACAATACAGTATGAATAGAATTCATCTTTATAACATGAGAAAATATTTCACCAAATTCAATACCTTCTTTCTATACAAATGCCTTTACTACAAGCCTTTCTGTGTACCTTTTCTATCCACCCTCTTCTTCCTTGATCTTGTAAGCCCACTTTTTCTATAATGTCCTCTTACCTGCTATCAACTTACAAAAATCCCAAGTTTGGTTTTGTTCTAAGGATTCCATCTCCTCATCCATGTCATGCTCTAGCTGGACGTGGGTCTTATCCTGAATTACTTCTTCAAAACTTTTTGGTTCACCATTATCAGTTAATAATAAATAAAATAAAGAAGGTGTAAATATTTATAGAGGTTTACTTACCCTTTGTGACCTTTTCACAGGATTTTGGGGTACAAGAGGCTCATTTTGGACCTCCTAGACATTTGTATCCAAATATTTTAGTGAACAACACTGGTCATCTATAACTGACGTTAGTTCTACTAATCAATGCTAGTTATTCTCTTCAGAATCGATACCAATTCTCTTGATCGATGTTGGTCGGGGGTCAACCGACACCACTCTTGTATAACCTTGTTGATATTACTTTTACATTTGAGAGTTCATTTCATTCATAAACTTCTCAA
This sequence comes from Taxus wallichiana var. yunnanensis, assembly GCA_018340775.1. NCBI lineage: Eukaryota > Viridiplantae > Streptophyta > Pinopsida > Cupressales > Taxaceae > Taxus > Taxus wallichiana. Next base: position 345,123,110 of record CM031236.1, read on the forward strand.
AAGGTTCATCTTTGGGTACCAAAATTTGATTCTGTACATTATCTTTCCTAACCATTCAATATCACAACTCCTAATAATTTTAGAATTCTCTAAATCCCAAAAGGAAATCCAAAATCACCAGATCCATAACCAATGAAAGTGCATCTCTTGGATTTTGCATCCAATTTTTTTCCTATTTTCTTTATCAATATGCACAAAATATTATGAACCAAAAAATTTAAGAAAAGAAAGATCTAACTTTTTTTCCGGTCCAAGCTTCCTTTGGTATTCCTCCATCTAGTGAACTTGAAGGCCCATAGTTAATCAAATAAACCATTATATCAACTACTTCTACCCAAAACTGCAAGGGCAATCCAAAATGTATCCTCATACTTTTAGCACATTCCATGATTGTCCTATTCATTCTTTCTACAACACCATTCTCATGTGGTGTTCTTGGAACCGTTCTTCATTCTCAACAAGGGATTTCCATATTTTCAAAGTCTAAAAACATCAAATTTATGTTTAATACAATAAGACCATACCTTTCGTGTAGCATCATCAATGAAAGTAACATAATACCTGGGATCCTCCATGAGAAGCTACCCGAGTTGGTCCCCACACATCTACGTGTACAAGCTCTAATTTTTGCTCCTTCTTAGTTTCCCTAACTTTGATAAATATCACTCTCTTTTTCTTTCCAAAGACACAATACTCACAAAATCAAGATCTAAATCTTTCAAATATGATAACATACCCTTAGCCTTTAAGATCTGCGTAATCATTTTTAACTCATATGGCCTAACCAATTATGCCACATGTATCCATATGAATATGGAGTAGATAAAAAAATGAATTAGTAACATAGGTAGATAAATTTACCATTCCTACCTTCTTACCTCTTACCACAACAAAAGCACCCTTGGTGACTTTCTAAGAGTCTCATGTAAATGTAACCATGTAACCAGCTTCACCTAGTTTCCTTGCAAAAATAAGATTCCTCTCGAGGCTTGGCACATGCCTCACATCTTTCAATACCCATGTATTTCACTTCTACAATTTTAGATGAACTTCCCTTTACTAGCAATACATGCAAGGTTCATCATCACCCAAATAAACATACCCAAAATTTCCCTAGACATAATTTCTGAAATAACCCTTATTAAGGGTTACATGGAAAGAATCACTTGAATCTAAAATCTTATTCAATTCTATTATCTAAAGAAATAATAAGAGAATCTTGCATTACCTTTGCTGCAAAAAGATTTTCTTCTTTACCTTTATCTAGTTGTTGGTTCTCTTTATCCTTTGACCAACAATATTTCTTTACATGTCCTTTATTTCCACATTTCCAACAAGTAATTCCCTTACCTAGATTTAGATTTGCTATCCCTTGAATTTGATTTCCCATTACTCTTACTCTTAGATATCTCTTTCTTTCTACTCCTGCTTTCTACATTCAAAGCATTCCTAGATGACGATTCCTATGTACTCTTCCTACGAATTTATTTATTCAAGATTATACTAACCACATCATCAAACTTCAAAATATTATTAGCAAATGATGTATTACTAACAACCATTACCAATTTATCCCAACTATCAGGCAAAGAACATAAGAATAAAAGTGCTTTCACTTCATCATCAAATGGTATATCAACCAATTTTAATTGATTTACAATATATCTAAAATCATTCAAATAACTAGATGTAGATCCACCTTCATGCATTTTATAACTAAATAATTTCTTCATCAAATAAAATTTATTTGAAGCACTAGTTTTTTCATATAAATTAGCAAGAGATTTCATTAACCCTACCATAGAAGTCGCTTCTATAATATTGGAAGCCATGGATGCTACCATGCTCAATCTTATAGATCCCAAAGCCTTTATGTCAAGAATCTTCCATTCTTCATCAATCATCTTGTATAGGTCTAGAATTCTCATCCAATGGTAAATACAAATCTCTTTGATACAGATAATCCTCAATCTACATCTTCCATAATTGATAATTTCAGTCGTCAAACTTATCTACCTTGTATTTGTTTTCTTCTGCCATTGTTGTAGCTCCCACTCAATCAGAAAACCCTTTGTGAGTAAATCTATCAACAAAAAAACCCTCAAACAAAGCTCGATACCAATTGTTGGGGTTAGCACACCAGTTGTACAAATAATATATCAGATCTAAGCATACATGTAAATAAAATAGGATATTCTACCAGAAGAAATACACAAAACAAGAGATATAAATTAACACCAAATTTAATATGGTTCACCCAATGTGGGCTACATCCACCAAGAAAAAAGACAATCTATTATCCAAAAATTTCACAAGATATACAATGAAGATTTACAATCTTCCACACCTCTCAGATGTAAATTAATTTCTTTCACTCAAGCCTTTTCTTCTTCTCTAATAAGTCTACCTCCCATAATTATTCTCATAATAATCATCAACGTTTACAAGTTATTCTTAATTATTACTTCTAAACCCTAGCTTTCATGCTTATATAAGTGTATACAAACTTAGGTCACTTAGTCATGCATTGCAATCAATAGATATATTTTACTACTAAAAATAGATCTAATTCTTGATATTTAAATAAAAAATCCCACACAGTAATCGCGCTTGATTAGCCTAACCAATGATGGTTCCTCCTTTCCTGATGATGTCGATCATAGGTGATTGATTTCAGGTCCCTTCATAACCAATTTATGTCACTTTGTTTATTAGTAAGTTTCATATTGCATGCTAATCCGAAGTAATTGAGCTCTAAAAATCAACAAAAATCCATTTGAGATGTTTATTCAGTGGTGGTTAGTATTTTTTTCCCTCTTTTTCAACCTTAAAAACTAAAAGTTCAAAAGTCAAGATATCAGTTGTGTGGTGGATTTCTTGATTTTTTTTATATTTTCTTTCTAATTATTGCTAGATTTGTTGAATTGTCTAACTTTTTTCTTCCAATTCATGTTAGATTTGTTGTATCATCATATTTTCCCCTTTCAATGAATGTTGGAGTGGATGAATTTGCAAGTCTTTCTCTATTTATAATTGTGATATATATTCATCTTTCCCTTAAAGGAAAAGTTCAAAATTGTGTATCATATATTTTGTTTGCTATGGTTCATTTTCAACTTTGGAAATGGCCAAAACTTGAGGGGTAAGGGATTATTCATCATTGGGTGAGCTAGGATCACCTTAAATAATAGGACTTCAGTAATGGACATTGTCTTCATAATATACTCCTCTAAAACATGGTTTAGAGGAGATGAATTTGTAGATGGGGAATCTTGAGGTGTTTGGTTAAGTGCTTTAATTTTGGCTGTTGCTTCATGTTCTTCTAGTGAGGGGACATCCTCATCTTGTTTCTTAACAATATTTTGAAAGGAGGGGGACCTTAGTTTCTTCTTTAGTATTGCTTCTATCATAGGCTATATTCTAGGGTTTTACATTTTGTATGAAATTCAGCTTCTAGGTCATTTCTTCACCCCATTACATTTCTTGATGAAATGGTGTTTGCAAATGAGATGGATTAACCCCTAAAATTTCAAATATTTAGACCTTGAACAAAAAAATTTAGTGGAGGGGGAAATAAAGGCATGAAATAAATGAGTATGATTATTTTCTTCTCCTTGGCCTCTCCATGGTGTAAGTGTATGAGGATTCTTAAAATAGGTCAAAAGATAATCTCGTATTGGCCTTCAAAACTGAAATACTTAATAACCCACTTTGTAACTGAGGCCCATGGTTATGGAAAATTACCTTGTTGTATACCTTTTGCTTTACCATTCTTATCAAAAACTAATTCTAGTTTCTCTTTTCTTCCAAAGAAAATATCTTAATTATCTCTTAATAAGGAGTTACAGAAATTACTAGTTGCCCGACCGTGGAATGAAAAAAATTTCACTAATAATGGAGGCATTAAATAAAATTTTTACCTTTCATCCGGGAATATTCCTCACTAATATTTTTTGGAAAACTCCTCTATCATTTTTGGATTGAATTCCTCATACATAATCATGAAATCCAACCATCTTGACTTTTCAAAAATATCTACAGTACTTGGATTTTGCTAATAATTCCATGAATTTTGTTGGTTTGTGATGGAGCCTGCCATCCATTTTGGCATAGAAACATAGTTAACAATGGAAAAAGAATGAACATGATAAGGGCACATGAATGATGGTAATTCATGGTTTTAGAGGAGATAAAATGGTAGGAAAAGGTGGATTGGATATGGAATTAACCATATTGAGTTGTAATAATAAGGAAACTTAATAATTTATAGGGAACGTGTGAATGATAACTGGAAAGTGTGGGAAACATGTGGGAAGTGGGTAATCATCACCTTGAATAGACTAATAATTGAAACTATTATAATTTAAAAATTTAATAACTTGAAAAGAAGTGATGGTACATAACTTATCACTTATCACACATTCCATCAACATTAGATGTTTTAATTGTTGTCTTGGTACAATTTTGCATGACATGATTCGAGGTGAATTCTATCTCTAGTTTTTAACCACCTTCATTTTATTTTATAAAAATACTTTTTTGGAAGGAATGGTTGTCATTTCTATTCTTCAACCATCCACTCATAATAATATATCCATTACTTTTGGTTTTTAACCACCCTATTTATTCACGTTTGTCAAGAATCAATTTAAATTTAAATTAAGTTAGATAAGGAGACCTCATCCAAGCAATTCAGAGTTGAATTGAATTGCAATATATTTTTGAATTGTTCTTTGGACGATTGTTTCTAGTATAAATGTAGTCTGTGACCATCAACCAACATCACATTTATTTTACTATAAATTAGAATAAGCTTCATAGTACCATTATTGTAGACTTATTCAATTTGATATGGGCCCATCCATCTTGTTTATAACTTTCCTTTAAAGTACTTGAATTTTGAATCAAATAGTAGAACCCGATATCCTTTTTGAAATTTCATCTATTTTATGTTTAGGTCATGCCACACCTCTACCTTTGATGTTGGATTACCTCAGTTTGATGTAATGCTTATAATATCATCTCATCTAATTCACTCAGCTGGTTAATTCTTGATTTTTGTGACTCTGACAATTGAATTCCTACTTCAACATCTATTTTCAATGTCTAACTCTCATACTCTATGAGAAAGATAGGTTTCTTCCTGTAGACCAAATCATATAGAATGAGTCATGTGGTTGATTTATAAGTTTTATTATAATCCCATACTACTTCTGGAAACTTTGCACCCAATTCTTTCTTGAAACATCCACTATTTTGGTCAAGATGTTTTCTAGTTCCCTATTGGTAACCTCAACTTGACCATTGGCTCTGAGGGTGGTAAGGGGATGAATTCTTATGCCTTACCTGATATGTTTCCACAAAAGCATTAATCACATTTGACATGAATTGAGGTCCTTGATCTGAGACAATTGACCTTGGTGCTCCAAATATTTGAAAAATATGCTCATATAAGAAATCTTTAGCATTATCATCTCTAGCATCTGGAGATATTTTATTTCATTCCACTTTTTTACATAATTTGTGCATACCAAGATATATTCCTTTCCTTGAGAAGGTGGATCAATTGGTCCTATGAAATCTAATCCCCACTTTTCAAATGGTTCTAGAACTATCTGAGGTTGAAGAGGCATCTCATTTGACAATGTTGGTTTCCCCATACGTTGGAACTTATCACATTGCCACACATATTTCTTAACATCCTTTTGCATTGAAGGCTAGTAATACCCAACTCCTATAACCTTATGAATTTTTATTTTGATTGAGTAATGTCCTCCTGATGGTTCATCATGGAAAGCTCTAAGTATATCAAATATTTCATCTTCAGTCACACACTTGTGTAAGACATAATAGGTCCACATTTAAAAATCATTCCATCAAACCATTTATACATTACACTTTGCTTAATTAATTTTTTTATTTTCTTTGGTGTAAGAAAAGATAGAAAATTCCCCGTGGCCAAGTAATTATCCATGTCAACACACCAATGAGATATTATAGAAACAACAGATAACTTATCATATAAAAATAATCATTCACTTGTTCATCTATACCTAAAACAATTATTCTTGAAAGAAAATCAACTACCACATTTGCTTTACCAGGTTTATCAACAATTTTAATATTGAATTCTTGCAACAACAACCATCTAACAATTCTCCCATGAACCAAGGGTTTATTCATTAAATATCTAATGAAAGAGTGGTATGTATGAATGATTACTTCATACCTTGTGATGTAATGGAGAAATTTGTTTATTGCATAAACAACTGCAAGAAATTCTTTTTCTGTGGTAGTATAGTTTATTTCAGTTGGAGAGATATTTTTACTGATGTAATAGATTGCATGTTGTTGTCCAAAAAAAACCCCTACTACCTCATTGGAAGCATCAGTTTGGATATGAAAATAAATATTTTAATTTGGACCTCTCAAAAATGGAGTATGGGTTAATTTCACTTTTATAATTTCAAAATCCTTTTGACAAGCCTCTGTCCACTAGAATTTAGAATCCTTAGTTAGAAGTGAAAATAGTGGAGAGGATATTTTTCTAAAGTTAGAGATAAATATCCTATAATATCCTACATGTCCTAAGAAAATTCATACCTCAATCTAATTCTTGGGTGATGGGAGTTGTACAATGATCTTGAATTTATCTAGATCCACTTTGATTCCTTCTACTAAAACATGGTGTCCTAAAACTATCCCTTGTTCCATCATAAAAAGACACTTCTCATGGTTGAGAGATAGTTGATGTTTCTCACATCTAGAGAGAAATTTATCAAAATTATTTATTTTCTCTTGAAACATAGTTCCATAGACTGTGAATTCATCCATATAAATTTCCATAGAGTCATGAGTAAGATCAACAAAAATTGCTAACACTACTCTCTCTAAAGTAGAAGAAACATTACATAGACCAAAAGATAAAATATATAAGTAAATTTCCCTCATGGGCATGTACATGTGGTATTTTCTTGTTGTTATGGTGCTACCATAATTTTTTATATCCACTAAAGCCATCTAGAAATGAAAAATATATCTTCCCTGATAGGTTATCCAAAACTTGGTCAATGAAGGGTAAAGGGAAATAGTCTCTATGAGTAGCTTTATTCAATTCCCCGATAGTCAACATAGACCATCCATTTTCCATTTTTATTGGGCACTATGACCAATGGGGATACCTAATGACTATCTGAGATTGGATAAATAAATCCCACCTAGAGTAGTTTCTCAATTTCAATCTTTACAATGTCTCTCAAGGCAGGTTTTATCCTCCTTTAGGGTTGCCTAACTAGTCTAGAATTTTTGGTATAAATACGATGTGTGTAAATGTTAGGATGAGTTCCCTTCATATCATTATATTCCTAAGTAAAATATTTAGGATGAGAGAATAAGAACTTAAACAGGTATTTTCCTCTTGATTAGTAAGTCAACTATTAATTGTCAATTCCTTCCCTGGAAAATAGATAACTATAGACACCCTAAAAATACATACATATTTCTATCCCACTTCTATCCAATTATAATTAATTAAATTAATTCTATCTTTCCACAATACACCCCTTTGGAATTAATTAAATTAATTCCACCATTTAAATACACCCTTTTAGAATTAATGATATTATTTAAGCTATATTCATACCCTTTGGAATTAAATAATTTAGTTTCAAGATGCTTTTGGAAATAATTAAATTAATTCATACACCCTCCTAGTTAATATAATTAAATATTTAAATAAATAAATGGTTAATTATTCCTTCACAATTAAATTCTATTTAAATTAGTTATTTAATAAATTCCTCTCCTTAGTAAACTCAACATGAACTCCAATTCTAGATTCCTAAAAATGAGGGGGATATAGAGTTGTACGTGAAATTCAATTGTTGGATATAACTTCTGCTATTCCAAATGTTCATTTCCCTTCTAAATCTACAACTACTATTACCAAGTCAACTTGCTAATGTAGGTGATTCAACCATTAACATAGAGCTTAGTCAATCTTTCATCCACCTTTCTTGGCTTGACCTTCAGCTATAAAATCAATACATTTCCTTTGTAAATATATCCTTGGATATTTGAGAAAATTTCATCTAACTTCTACCAATTTGACATCCACATCCTTGTGAAATCTGCTTGTAGCATTTGTAAATCCCTTTAGAGAGTCCTATTAAAGAACACCCACAATCTAATATTCAACAAGATCAAACAATTTTAAGAGATTCTATTATATTACTTGAGGTTTGAAATAATTACAGTGGAGGTATAATCTATGTTTTATTTCTTTATCTTCTTTCATTTTGTTAAGTTCCCTTGCATTTATTTTGGCACGCCTGCTGGGACCTCTTACGTTATTTTTCTCAATTTAGTTTATCATTTCATGATTTAAATTTGTGTATGTGTTTCTTATCTTCATTTAACTTTTCTATAAAAATTTATATTCTTAGGTGAAGTAAATAACTAGAAAACCAAAAAAACTAGCTCTCGAGCCATTTTTCTCACATTTAAATGTTTTACTGAGAGCTCTAGCGTAACCTTGTTGGCATACTATTGTATAGGTGTTGTCATTGATGAAAAACCCCATTAATAAAAAATTGGATGATGGAGTAGGGCCAGATGATTCTCGAGTGATGTTATCATAGATATTTAGGTATGTTCTTAGTTGCACAGGTGATTAAGTGAGGATTATTTGTTCGTATAATCCTATTCAGGTGACCTAACTAGCCTAGATGATGGTGCATGGTGGTTAGAACTTATTGGTTTCTTAATAAGACTATTATAATGATTTAGAGAAAATTTTAAGAGTTTTGGGCACTCATATGAGTTTTAGGGTGTAGATACAGGTTGGTGACTATGTTTCAGGTACTCATTTAGAGTAGGTATGGATGCTAGGAGGTATGAGGTTGAAGTATGAAGCTATATTAGATCATGGATGCATTTATGTAGTTGTATAATGATGTATTAGGTATGTTTGGACAATTTTGAGTGTTGTAATGATGTCTTTTGAGGTTCTTTTAGTTGACCCTAGCCTTTACAGTGTAAAACCCTAAGGGCTAACTATGCAAATGAGATAGGATGGAAATATTGAGTGATATTTATGGAATTGTGATAATTTGAGATGTTATTAGGGTGTGAAATTATTTTTGGGAAAAATTTAAGGTTTCCATGATGTGAATTTTTCAAGATATGAGGTTTTTGGTGAAACAGGGTCAAGAAGAAGTGCATTTCCAACTCGAATTGGAAATTCTGATGCTCACCCTGAATTGTGTGATTTACATGGGACATTTTGGATTTAAATGATATTTATAAATTGAGATTATAGGGTTTAAAAAAAATAATTAGGTCCTTTCATCGTCAAATTTTAATGAACAAATGTTAAGAAGGTAAACAAATTTTTATGAGTTTGAAACCCTAGCTTGAAAGTGGTTTGTGAGATTTTTTTCCTAAGTGGAAAAATTGTTTTCCTACTACATGGATGATGATTTCAACATGTAGGGTACTCCTTCATATTTAAAAAAGGTATTGTATAGGTTATGGTGATGAGTGCACCCAACTCAAACATGTTACTTTATGAAGAAGTTCAGTTTGGGAAATGGTTGTCAAAGGAGTTACTGAGAATAAATTACCATTGTTTGATGAATGTGAGTTTTTATTAATGCAAAAATATGTTTCAAATCATGGTTACGTAGTTACATGGTCAAGAGTTCTTCATTTAGGTTGATTGGTTAAAGGGCGGTTTTGGACCGACCATAAATTGTCTTCACTAAAATGGACATTTCAGAAGTTAAAGGAGTTAGAAGGTGATTAAAATTGTGTTGTAAATATAATTAATATAAATTTATAGTTATATAAGTATTGAATAATTATTATTAGTTTTGATATGTATTCTAGGTCAATTTATGGACACAAATATTTTTGTCTATTCAGAAAGAAGCTTTTTTTTCGAAAGATTGAGTTGGTTGGAGCATGATATGGATTGGGTGATGATTCCTATCACTTGGAATGTGAAGAGGGATTAATTTTGCATCCAATTATTCCATTTTGGGTTATTTAAAGTGTCAGGAAGGGTGATAACCAGTTTCTTTTTGGAAACTAATTTTTGGGCAGCTTGTTTTGGTGAAGGAAAAAGTTGATGTAGTTTGAACCAGTGGATGTTTCATGAGATATAAATTATTTAGAAGTATTATAAAGGTTATATAATTTCCATAAAATTATAACATTCCATATTCTATGTGTTCTCAAGTAATATTGAAGCCAAAAGGTGAGGTCGGTGCAGTTGTCTAGAAACAAGTGTTTTGTGAAGGCAATTAGCTACTAGGCCCATTAAGTGATATAATAGGATTGGTTCATGATAATTGAAACCATGTATGATTTTTAAATATTATTTTAAATATGTGTGAGTAATTTTAAAGCATGGAAAAAAATATCTTTGGTGTTATAATATTTTGGCATTCCAATGCATGGGTTTTGAGGATTTTTGGTACATAGAAGAAGGATTTTTTCTAGGCCGACCCATATGGGTCACTTGTAGCTATTATGAAAATTATATGGGATGTTTTTATGATATATTGGTCGTGTAAAATTATGGAAAATACTTTTGTTTTAATTTGAATTAATAAGGAGCTTATAAAAGTATAGTTTTGAGTGCTTTTGTGATCTAGTGGTGTGTGTGTAAGAAGTGCAACCTAGGTGAAGTTGTTTTGCATGTGTGTGTGAGAATGAATTGAGATAATATCAGGTTTGTGAAAGGTCAAGGAATTTAATCAAGCATGTGTGAAATAGTTTTAATATTGAGAAGTGAAGGAAGAGATAGTTTGTGAGAGTTTGAAGACCTGGGGTTTAAACAAGGGTTTGAGGAAGAACGAGTTGAATCATTGGTCTCTATCACTTATGGCATAAATATTTAAAATATCAGAAAATAATAAGTTGGTTGAGTGGATTTTTGTATCATATTTGGGGGTTTTAGCCTCCTTGTGGAGTTGGTGCTCCTTGTAGGGTTGTAGCTCTACTAAAATAGGGGTTAGTGCTCCTTGTGGGGTTGGTGCCTCACTAAATTTGAAACATATCAATATAAGTATTGTGTTTCAGTGGGTTTTCTTTCCCTTGAGGGTTTCCCACTTATATATTATGTCTTTGTGTTGATTATCTTGCTCATGGTTCATTGCATTTATGATATTTGATGATGTGCACACATTAATGATTGGATAAGTGAATTTGTGGTTTGGTTGAGTGAATTAAATATGATTTAAATTTTGTAAGGACTGATTCATGCCCCCATCTCAATCCATTGTTCTTCAAAAAACCCATCTTCCGAAATCCATAAATTTTTCTCCTAAACACAAAATGACTCTATTTTTTGATGGAAAGGTATCGAGACAATCTATGAAATGGAAAATTAATTTTATGATTTAACCTTATAGAAAATTTATGGTTTTATTTCTCTTAAAACTTGTAATTTTTTTCATTTTGGATTCATTTTTTCTAAAAATTGCTAAAGATTTATGTGTAGGTTTCCATATTTGTTTTCTAAAGGAAATTGATCAAAATAGTGCTTAAATTTATAGTATTTTATAAATTTTTATTTGTTTTTGTTTAAACATAACAACCTCACGCATATGCTCTTTCCTCGCACTTTAAAAGTGATCTTGGAAATCAGAAACATGATTGTTTCTTATGTGTTTTCAGGAATTAACATTTTTATTTTATTAATCAAATTTTGTTCACGTGCATTCTCTTTCCTCGTGCTTTATAAGTGACCTTGGAAATTAGAAACGTGGGCTTACTTCTTTCATCTTGTCCTCTACCTCAAGAAAATGTTTTAACTCTTGTTTGTAGGACTAGATATAAAAGAGGACATTATTAAACTACTAATTATAGGTTGCCTTAAATGTTTATTTTAAGAAAAATTACTAACTACAGGTTGCCACTTGTAAAGACGTGGTGGTTAAAACAATCTCATATTTTAAACAAGATAAAATGAACAATTCACATTGTATTTGTAGGTGTGATTGACAAGGCTATTTCCCAACTACTATAACTGTGGGAAGTGATTTTTCATAAGAAATAAAACTCATTTTAGGAGTACCAAAAGAATGCCAATGTGGTAAAAAAATAGAGGGACATGGTATGACTTAAACAAAAATTACCCCTATCCCAATTAACTAGTATTCCTTTGTGAGATTAGAGTCATAGATATCCTTAGTAGCGACCCCAACACGATTCATTTGAGTAATATCTCAAGGTTTTAAATGGGGTAAATTAAAGCTAACAACTAGCAATAACACCATAATTACCCATGTATACTGTTGACACCTATTTGAGAGAACCACCTAGGAAGCCACATCTTTGTCAATCCAATCTAAGGTGAAGGCCAAAATATCTGTAATAAAACTTTTGTTTTCACGTTCTCTTTTCTCTATTTTTAGTGAGTTATGTTTCACACTTGTATCTTATTATTCTCCCTTTTGTCTCATTTTCTATCTCTCCCAAATACTCATTATTTGGGCTCATTTTCACCTCTTTACACACGAGTCTAAGTCTTGAGTTGTGGACATCGTATCCACATGTAAGCACTTTCATCACTTTTTCCATCTAAGTCTTGACATTGTGATACTCACTTTATCATGGTCAAGCACATTTGTGATCACTTGGTCCTTCATCTTTCTAAGTCTTGAGTTTAAATTTTCCATTGTTGAACTTTAAGCATTCATCCATCTTACATTGTTACATTTCACATTCACTTTGTTGAATTATCAACATATTTCCTACTTCTTCACCCTTTGAAAGCATTCACTTTTCTATAATTCAATATCCTTAACCAATCACTCTTTCATTGTCTCTCACATTCACTTTGTTGAGATTAGATCTTTTATCATCATCTTTTCACCTCTATATTTTGACATTCACATTGTCTTCATCTGAGTGTTATCCTTCCCTTTTTTAGTCTCTTCTCTTAACATTCATCTCATTAAAAAGTCAAGCACTTTCATCATTTTACGAAATATACTCTCTTAGCATGCATCTTATTAAGAGTTGAGAACCTTCACCATATTTCTAAGTCTCTTCCCTCTTAACAGTCATTTTGTTAATAATTGAGCTTTTTCATTGTGATTTCAAGTCTCCTCTTGTAACACTCATTTTGTCGCAAGTTGAGAAAGCCAACCTCTTTCACCTCTTTCCTCTTTACATTCAATTTGTAAAGGGTCAATAGAAATTTCATTCCTTTTTATCTCTCTTAACACTCACTTTGTTAAGATTCTTTTAACTAACATTTCAATCCCCTCTTCTACCTTAACAATAATCATTTTGTTAAGTGTTGCGAAGCCACACCCTTTCATTTCTCTTAACACTCACCTTGTTAAGAGTTAACTTTTCACACCTTTTTGTCACTCTTATCACTTTCTTTGTTAATATTTGATCACACTAACCTTGTAAAAGTATCTTGTCCTTTGTACATTCACTTTGTCCATATTTTAAGCACATCATTTAGCTCATACAATAACTCTACCATCATAGCCTTTCTTTTGCTAAGAGTCCCATAAAGGAATTTTGCTTTCAAATATTTTTATCTTCGTATATCTTGACATTCATATTATTAAGGGTTAAATATAAAAATATTTTCAAATCCATCTTCCATCTTTACCATTCTCATTGTTAAGGGTCAATTTTTCAAAATATTTTCCACTCCTCTTTTCTTACATTCACTTTTTAAGGAAGTGAGTAACCATTTGTCATCACTAAGTCTATTCCACCTTAAAATTATCTTTTTAAGGGTAAAACAACTTTAATTTTACCTTATTCCATATTTACATTCACATTGTTAAGGGTTGAGTGTGTCAAATATTTTCAATCTCACTTCCATCTTAGCATTCACGTTTTTTTTTTAATTATTGGCAAATAGTTTTTTGAAAGGGACTATACCCTTGAATACAAAAGAAGGCCTAAGAGCCAGAATAAGAGTGAGAAACAGAGAGAATGGATCAAGATCCAAGTGTTACAAAAAGCTCCAAGTAGCTCTCGTAAAGCACTACTCAACCGAGACAAAACAAAAAAAACAACAAAAAAAAAAGCCAAACCGACCATGCAGAGAAACAACGAGAAAACAACAAAAATCAGCAGAAGCTCCCAGAGCTACTTCTTGGTAGCTTTATCGATACTGATCTTGATTTTCTTCCAGGCATGAAACATACCCAAAGCAGTCATATGGGCAGCATCAGTCTTATCAAGCTCCTCAATGGTTCTTTTGCTTTCTTTTTCGTTGCCCCAAAGTGCAGCCGGGACACCGCTGAGGTTGGAAACACTTTTGGCATGGCCTGGATGAACTCCTCAATCGCCCTAAAGGCTACAATGTTGTAATCATGTCTAGTCTTGGCCTTTCCTAAGCGGAAGTCTAAGGAGGTCAGCTTCTTGTATATGTCCTCAATCTGACTGCTATCAATGTTCCCCTCTTCCTCCCTACTTTTCTTGCCTTTCTGCTTGGCAAGGTTCTTGACCTCATCCTTCAGCAAATTCATCTCAGCTTCTAAGGCCTCCAACCTCTTAGAAGAGCTATCCATCCGCACCTCTCGGGGACTGGCACTACTGATGTTCAGCAGGTCATGAGCAATCTCAAGGTCAAAAGGCTCCTTCTCCACAGAAAGAGTCTCAAGGTTGAGCCTCCTGGAAGCCCTGGTGACTGGTCTCCTAGAGGTAGAGGCGAGGTGGGTGATGGGAGCAGCAGCAGGGGGAATGGAAGGAGAAGATAGTGGAGCCGGCATGGGGGTGGCAGCAATGGTGGAGGGGGCAGTGAGGGGAGCAGGAGAAGCAGGGCTGGCAGCAGCGGAGCCCATCAAAGGGGGAACCGGCCTAGGAGAGGAAGGAAGACCGAGGGGGTACTTCGGATGAGTCGAGCATTTATGGATTAACAAAATAAGACCCTGATGCAAGGGAATCACCGGGTGTGCTTCTGAAACTCCAAAATGGAGCGTTCAAGGGAGTTCAACAGATAATGGGGGAAGCAAACCAATCGATTCCTACGGAAGTGGTTTAAAAAGATTAGATGTTTAGCAAGGACAGTGACAAACCTACCTTCCAAGGAGATGAACCGAATCATCATACAAGTGACCTCGTCATGGGGTGATGGAATTGAGCTGACAAGTAGGCCCGCTGTGCTAAAAGTGAGCTTCTCAGCTCCCTCCACAAATCTTCTTTCTTGACCTCTTTGTCAACCCTTTTGTTGAAGAAGCGGTACCCCTCAAGCTAAGGCCGGTCGCTTCAAAGAATGAGATCTTCATTGATTAAAATCTTCGACCCCCATAGTCGCATAATCCTCTCTTTCCACTCCTTGGAAAAGTGAACAGATATGCTTTGGTCATGTCCCTGCACCTTATCAACGAAGTTGGTGAAGCCTCCTTTGCTGAGAGTGTTCCAAAGCTCTGTATTTTCCTTCCAGTTGGGGTCAGCGCATGGTTCAATTTGGCAGGGAGGCCCTCCCATCTTCTCTATGATATATTGGTTACAGCAATTTCTCAAATTTCTGTGAGCGTAGAGAACTGTCCGCTTCTTGCTGTTGAAGGCCACACAAAACTGAGAACTATAGCCGTTGTTCTTCTCACGAACGGCTGCGTAACGGCTGAACTGAGCCTGCGGGAAGTCACGTGTGAGAGTAACCCTTTCCCTGTCAACAATCACATTACAACTTTCATCGGTTTCGAGGAGCTATGAATCCGGATAACAGCAGCTGTAGTACAACCCGCATGCGCGATTTTCAAATTTAGATAACTCCACTTGAAGTTCCCCAAATAATTCTTACTATCTTGTATATTTGATATTATTTGCCTCATCATCTTCATTAAAGCAACACGTGTGAGAGTGTTATTGAAGCTGAACCTCCTCCAAAGATTAGGACGCATCTCTAGGGATTGCTTGCATATGAAGGTCCGCATGAATGTTGTTGTGTAGCTGATTAGGGATACTGTTGATATCCCAGACGGTGAAATTTGTATTAATGCCATAATTGGCCAGTGCATCCGCCAATTTGTTGCCCTCCCTGTAAGTATGCATAATTCTGATGCTATTGAAGGTATGACTGATGCTTATGGATTCAGTGATAAAATCCTTAATACTCCAGCTAGGAGATGAGGACTGATTTAGAAGTTTAATGATATTTAGGGAGTCCCCTTCAACAACAAGGTTCTGGATATTTTGAGCTCGTGCAACTCTCAAGCCCCAGAGAGAAGATAATGCTTCAGCAAAATGATTGGTTTGAAATCCCATTTTTCCAGCATATGTTGCAATCAAATTACCTTTATGGTCCCGTATTGCTCCTCCTCCTGCTGCTGTCCCAGGGTTTCCCTTAGAGGCCCCATCAAAGTTCAGCTTGTACCAATTAGGATCAGGAGGATGCCATTTGATCGAAGATCTGTCTATCCTATTCCCAGGATTGCTCCAATTCCCAATCTGCCAATTGGATAAGATGTACTCTTCATTCTCAGGATAACTCTTGTTCTTGGGAGGTTTGAATCTGGCAATATCCTCTTTGATACCTTTAGAAATTTTGCCAATACTGAGCTTATAATTTTGTTTCTTATTTCTGAAAATGATATCATTTCTGTCCTTCCAAATCCTCCAAATTAAATGTGGGATAGCCAATTTCTAGATTCTTTTGATAACACAATGCCTGAAGGGTGGGTTCCATTGATTCCATAGCTGATTAAGATCCTTCGGCAACACCCAGAGAGCTTCGAATTTAGAAAGGACAAAGTTCCAAATTCTATTTGCATAATCACAATGTATGAACAGGTGACTGATATCTTCATAGTCATTCCTACAAAGATGGCACCAATTAGGGATTATTAATCCTCTTCTCATCAAATTGTCAGTGGTGAGAATTCTACCTCTGATGGCCAGCCAAAGAAAGAAATTTATTTTGGGAGTTAATTCGGGCATCCAGATCTTGTTCCAATTAAAATCAGATTGATTGCTATGAAAAAGATTGATATAACCAGATTTGACTGAGTACTTCCCATCATGGGAATTATTCCAAACCAACTCATCCTTGGAATCCAGCTGACTTAAAGGGAAGAGATCTAAAAGATCCTGGAGGGAGGAAGTAATTTGTTTCAGATCAATTTGCTCCACAGTAAGTTTTTTCCAATTCTTGCTGGTGCCATTTCCTTCAATGTAGTCCTTGATTTTAGTACCATACTTGCTTATAAGGCTGTCCTTAGCCATCCCAAATCTGTCCATAAGATTACCACTAAACCAGTTATCCTCCCAGAAGTTTATCTCCCTGCCATCCCCCACTTTCCATTTGCTACCCTGCTTGATGAAGTTTCTGCTCTTGACCAGATTATTCCAAAATATGGAGCCATAGGGGAGGTGTTCATCATGCAGAAAGGAGAAAACAACGTGATGATTTAAATATTTTGCTTTAATTAAATCAATCCAGGGCTGTTTCTCAGACAACATTCTCCAGCCCATCTTAGCAATGAGTGCCTCATTCATTTTCTCAATATTTTTTATGCCCAGCCCTCCCATAGACTTCGGGGTGCAGACCTTATCCCAGGCCACTAAGTGGAATTTGAACTTCTCTTCCATGCCTTGCCATAAAAATTTTCTTTGAGTCCTCTCAATTTTCTCTCTGAAGGAAGAAGGAATTTTGAAAAGCGACATGATATAGATGGGCAGACTTTGGAGAGTACTTTTAATGAGTAGGCACTTACCAGCACTAGAAAGAGTGGCACCTTTCCAACCAGCCATTTTTTTCTGAAATCTCACCAATAATTCATCCCACACCTTGTGAGAGACTTTCTTAGTGCCGAGAGGGAGGCCTAAGTACGTGGCTGGAAGTGCACTTATTTGACAGCCCAGAATTTTAGCAATTTTGAGCTGTCTTTCCACAGGGGTGTTGAAAAAGAAAATGGTGCTTTTATCATAATTAATCTCTTGCCCAGAAGCAGATTCATAGAGTTGTAATAGAGTCTTGATAGCTTTCGCTTCCACAACTGAAGCCAGAAGAAGAAGGATAGTGTCATCCGCAAACTGTTGATGGGAAACAGTTTGGCTGATGGAAGTGGGTTTAGAACCATTTAAAAGGCCGTCTTCAACCACTTTGCCAATTGTTCTACTAAGGCTGTCAGCTAAAAGAATGAAGAGTAAGGGGGAGATGGGGTCTCCTTGTCTGAGGCCTCTGCTGCTGGTGAAAAAACCCACAGGCTCCCCATTAATAACCACCGAGAACCTGGCTGTAGATATACAAGACTTAATAATTCTTCTAAATTTTTCCGTGAACCCAAATTTAGTTAAAACTTTGTCAAGGAAGACCCAAGATACCTTGTCAAAAGCTTTATTCATATCAAGCTTAAGGACCATATTTGCCTTCTTGTTATTTTCCATGGAATGTATAGTCTCGTGAACCATAATCACTCCGTCTTGTATTATCCTGCCTTTAATAAAGCCACTCTGCTGCCTTGAGATGAGATCATTCATTATGAGCTGTAGTCTAGTAGTAATGATTTTGGTAAAGATTCTAAAAATGGCATTAACAAGACTGATAGGTCTGAAGTCCTTGAAATCTTTTGCATCCATTTTTTTAGGTGCCAGCACAATGTGAGTGTTATTGAGCTCTTTAAGAAGATTTCCCGTTCTATAGAATTCATTCACCACTTTGAGAAGATCCTCCGAGCAGATTTCCCAGAACTTCTGAAAAAAATTAATAGAGAACCCATCCGGTCCAGGAGCCTTATCCCCTTCAAGAGAAAAAATATCCTTTTGCAGTTCTTCAAGTGTGACAGCTTTGGTGATGTCTCTGAATTTCTGGTCCTCAATATTATTCTGAGGGATGGCCTCCAACATAAAGGAAATAGCTTCAGAGTTGCTGAAATTTCTCTCTATAAGAAGATTTTTGTAGAAGTCAAGTGCTTCTTTCTTAATGTTGTTGGAATCTTTTATGATACTCCCGTTGTTTTTAGAAACCTCTAAGATCCTGTTACAGGCTCTGTGTTTCAAAGTAGTCATGTGGAAGAACTTCGTGTTCCTGTCTCCCTCTTTAAGCCAGATAGCCCTAGATTTAAGGCGCCAAAAGATTCTTCTCTACTGCAGATCGTATGCAACTCAGAAAGAATATTCTTCTCATTTACTTCATCTTCAACCGATCTCCCCAAAGTATCCATTTTTAACTCCAGATCCTGAAGCTTCTGTTTTAACTCTTTCTTTTTTTCAAATACATTTCCAAAAACACTTTTATTCCAGATTTTGACTTGCTTTTTGACATTTTTGAGTTTTTGAATCAATCTAAATTGAGCAGTGCCTTCACCATTCCATTCCCACCATTCTTTTATCTTATCATAGATATTTTCATGTTCCATCCACATCTTTTCAAATTTGAATGAGCTTCTTGCGGGTTTAGTCCAATTGAGAAAGTTTAGAGCAATCGGATTATGATCCGATCCAATTCTGGGTAGGGAAGAGAGATGGAAGTCTTGACTAAGAATCCAGCTTGCTGAGATTAGAGCCCTATCCAATCTCACCTGAATGAACTCCTTTCCCAACCTTCTATTATTCCAAGTATACTTATTACCATGTAGATCCACATCTAAGAGGTTTTGTTCAGCAATAAAGTCAGCAAAATCCTCCATACCATTAGAGAAGGTGGAGGAACCTCCAAACTTCTCGCTTGGGTTTAGCGGGGAGTTGAAATCCCCCATGATAAGCCAGTTAGCATAGCAATGTTGGTTTCTAAAGTTTTTAAGATCAGCCTGAGTTTTTCCTACCACTACTAGAGAGTTAGGGGCATAAATGTTAGACAAGATCCATTCACTCTTATTCTCAATAGTGACAAATTTGATTGCAAGATGATTAATATTATCATTAAGAATCATACCAGTACAGTGCCTTCTGTCCCAAAGAGTAGCCAGCCCTCCGGAAGCTCCCTGAGAGTCAACAGCCACCATTTCAGAGTTATCCCAAAGATTCTTTTTAATATTTTCAATGGTCTTTGCTTTCATCTTAGTTTCTTGTAGAATCAAAATGCTGGGGTTACTGGAATCCCGTAACTCCTTGATGGTTCTTTGCTTGGAGTTTCCATTTAGGCCTCTAATATTCCAGGAAATAATCTTCATTTGGAATGATTGGTGGTTGGCATTGCTTGCTGGTTCAGCTGACGCTGAACACCATCTGCAATATCCCTCTCCGTCTTTTTAGATCTAAGAGTCTTTTTAGAAGGTCTTCCTCTTTTTGAACTTCCTCCAAAATCAGCTATTCGTCTAGCAGAAGACCGAGTTGTTCTGGAAGTAGAGGTGTCCCAATTGTCTATTTTCTTTTTTTTATCACTATACAATGATTCTGGAATCCTTTCAAAGCCTTTCAATCTTTTTTTCTTTTTTGAAATGACCATTGTGAATCCAGTCTGGATCTTCCGTTTCCATGGCAGGCGTAACTTCCCCCTCTTCTCATTCTTTATGAATCCTGTCAGGCGTGTGAACAGAAGCTGATCTGGTGCTGCAGCAGACCGGTGAAGCCACTGTTGTAATGCTGGGACACGGCAGAAGATCCGCATTTCCATTCTCCCCAGAAGAGAAAATCTCCGAAGGCTCTTTTGTAGTCATATCTTCTTTTTTCCAAGCTTCCTCCCTAATGATTGACTGAATTACTTTCTCCTCTGACTTGTCAATATGAGAGTGCCCAAGAGGGACTTAGTTGACCTTCACAGAGCCATCTTGCTCGTTCACTTCCATGGATACCTTAACATAGTCTTCTTTATTAGATGCTTCAAAAGGTTTATCCAAGGATGTCTTCACAGATTTGTCCAAGACTTCTTTGTTAGGAGCTTCAGACAAAGCAAAAGTTGTGGCTTTGGGGCGCCAGACTAGATGCTTCTTTATTTGAGTTCTAAAACCCCTTTTTTTCCCTTTTCTATTTAGCTCCAAATCCTTCTGGCTAGGAGCTTTGTCATCAATCTTTCTATCCGTGCTTGGATCCCTGCCAACTTTGTTTAGAACAGTGCCTATCCCAGGCTGTTCAGCATCCAAAGGAGGGGTCTTCTTCATGGAACAGTTTTTGTCAGAGTGACCAATGCTATGACATAGATTACATCTTAAAGTTTCGACCTCAATTTTTTGGGTCCAAGACCCAAATCTAGTTTTCAAGATTATGTGCTCCGGAAACTCCTGATCCATAGCTGAGAAAATGCAGAACCGAGCAAAAGCAAGCCTGGATCTGTTTCTTGTGGGTCCATCCAGCCCAATAGGTGCACCTAGGGATTTTGCAATATTTAGCAGTATTTCATCATCCCATAAATGCAATGGCAGTCCTGGTAACCTACACCAGATTGGGATGGTGTTTATATTTTCAGTATTCGGATCAAAACCGGATACCATTTTTTCAAAAAAAGACCCATATTACCCAACCACCAGGGGCCTCCCAGTAGCACTGAATCCAAATCCTCTTGCTGATTAAATTTAGCCAGGAAGAAACCTTTTGGCATAATGGTAATATTTAGGGCTCCCTTAGGTTTCCATTTTCTCAAAGCCCATTTTCTGATGAAATCAATATTAGGTCTAGAGCCAAGAAACTTACCAACAAGGGAGAGATTCGCTTTGCTTAAGGCTCTATCAACAAATCCATCTGGGACCCTTAGACAGGTGGCACCCTCTTTGTCCATTTCCCATGTGAACTGATCAGTGATTTTCGGACCCACTTTGGGGTTAGGGCTTTGAAATAGCTTATTCCAGGCCAAAGGTGTGGATCCCAGCATTTCCCCATTTTCGTTTATAGCCATCTGATTGTGGCCTGAGATCTACTTTTCCTCAGTAAACTTTGTCATATTGCATGAGACTTTCCATGGCGGCTGCGAGAATCTGCAATGATATAGTGCCTCCCGGCTTTTTCTGCGTTCGTACTTGTGCCCACAAGCGTCTGATTCTGGCTATAGAACAGCCTTTCCTCAGCATTTTTAACCATAGTATGCAGACATTCTATAGTCAAAACTACGAAACCACATCACCATAGTTCTCTCCATCGCTAGTTCTCTCCATTCACGTTATTAAGGGTCACATTGTTCAATATTTTCATCGCATCTTCCATTCTAGCACTCACTTTGCTAGAGGTGAGTATGTTTCAAACTTCTTCCCTTCCATCCATTGTATCACTCACTTTTCTAGAATCTGAATATATTTCAAACTTCTTCACCACTTCCATCTTAGCATTCACTTTGCTTAGGGTTGGGATATTCATTTTATCAAACCTTTTTTCCTCTTCCATCTTGGCATTCAATTTTCTAAGGGTCACGCTTTCAAACCTTTTCCCCTCTTCTATATTAGAATTCAATTTGCAGAGGGTTAAGTTATCCCTTGCACCTTTATTCATTCTTCCCCATTTTTTATTACAATGGTGGATTCACACAATTCATCATTTGTTTAGGAATGGAAAATGATGAAGGACACTATCGCGGGTATGTAACAAAAATGAAAACAATTCAACTTGGATGAATTGTGTCCTTACCCTTTCAACATGGACATCTTACGCACACCATTTCCAAAATCCTTTGAGATGCCCTAATTCGACAAATACATGGGAAAAAATGATCCTAGAAATATTATCCAATATTTTTCCATATATTGTCATGAAGTGGCATATAATGATATCTTTCTCTTGCGCCTTTTCCCTAGAAGTCTAGGAGGAAAAGCTTTGGACTAGTTCTTATAATTTCTGAAGGGATCTATCACTAAATTCACTGAGACCTCTCAAATAATTTGTCAAAAAGTTCTCTTTCAACCTTGACTCTGAATTCACCTTGACTCAAAGAGAAAAATCCCTCATTGCTAAAGGCTTGATCAAGCCTCATTCTCAAGACCATGGGCACAATAACAATACTAACAATCACAACAACCCTAACACTCATTATGATAAATCTTAGTAAATCAACAAAAATGTAATGCCATTAATGATGGTATCCAAAATAATCAAAAAGTACACAACATACATGAAAAATCAATCAAAAATCCAATCATACAACCTAGCGAAGAAATCACTCCATGTAAAGTTAAACGAAAGTTTACACCCATTGAAGAAAGTCTCTCTAGTGTTTTTCAACATCTTAAAGAGGATAAGATGATAAAATGTGTACTTGCAAGACCTTGGATTAAAGTAAAACCTAATACATAGTGGTATAAACCTCATATATATTATGATTTTCATCACATTGATGACCACTCTATAGATAGATGTGTGTAATTCAAGAATTATGTCTAAGACTTAATTTAAGACAAACACATCTTTATAGATCTTGATGAAAAAGCCATCATAACCGATGAAAAGTCAACTACAACAACTTATCAAGAAGTTTTTAATGTTATCCACACTCCTATACATACTGACACTTAAAGAGATCATGGTGAAAAAAGGCAAGTATATCTCACTCCAAACCAATATCTCTTTCTGATTTTCTTCCTATAGTTCAAACAGAAATTGAACCTGTTTTGGACAACAACCTTCTAACACCAAACGAGAGCTTGAATTTGCTTCAAGACTCCCTTTCAACCCTTGATATAACTATAGACTCTATAGAAGAGGGTCCATCATCAAGCACCATTGAGCTTGATTCTATTCTTTCACCTCCGAATCCTATGCCTAACATCTCTAGTCTTGTTGTAGAAACACAACCACAATAAGTTTAGACACTTGCAACAACACAACCTTCCATATCTGCAATCCCTCAAATGACCACTTGTGGAGGTACCTCATCAATGATGGTTCCTACATGTCAAGACATTTACATGAACGCACTCCATGAGTTACGTATACCTAGGAATATCCATACACAACCTTTTCAAGATTTAATGGTACATCTTTCGTCAAATAAACTAATTCATAACTTCAATAGAGAAACATTGAATATTTTCTCTTTATGGCCTATAATGAGCCTTGGGTGTACATATATATATCAATCCTCCTTTTCTTGCACTCTTCCATTCATGGATGAATATGAATCTCAACATATTATCTACATGAATGATAATCCTTTTCTAACATAACATAGGCATTTCAATATCATCAAAGAATTATTTAATCATGCATCCTTTGAATTAGACCTTTTCCACCCAAGTCTCGTATCTCAAGACTCATTAAATATTTTGATTCAATCCTTTGACTTGGCCCTTGTCCACCCAAGTCTTGTACATCAAGACTCCTCGAATCTTAGGATTCTCTCCTTTGACTTGGATATCATATGCCCAAGTCTCATATCTCAAGACTCATCAAATCATTTGATTCTTTCCTTTAAATTGATTCTTGTCTATGCAAGTATTGTTAGTCAGAACCATTAAAATTTAATAAACATGAACCTCTCTCCTGATGAGTCCATTACAAACCTTCATCCATCAAAATTCATAAAAATTAAAAAGCATAAAAAGAAAAGAAAACTTCATATCCAACCCATCATTAAAGCGGTATCGAACATCAAAAACCTAGAAGAAAAAACTTCTTCCATGGGTTCTCTCCACTATAGGAAGGTTGTTTGTATGGTTAACTCATAATTCAAACAATTTTAATTGTTTCATCCATTGACAGATATCTTAATCATAACATTATCATATCTTCGCATTCTTCACCTTTTACGACTTATATTAACCTTGCTTCCATTGTACATTACGTGTCTCATCTCCGTTATGGTTTCTACCATTTCATATATTTTTACCTATGGTTTTGTATTGAAGCTTATTGATGGTAAATCCTCCTTTCAAATAAGATCTCTCTTTAACATAACACTCACACTTCTTTACCTAGACCTTTTTGACCATCCATATAAGTCTACAATATTGAATCCTTACATCCTACTAGTCACATAAAGATGAGACTTGGGAGTAGAATGCTCCTTCCCAAAAATAACACTATCAACATATAAGGAAAAATCAATCTAAAATGTAAAAAGGTTTGAAAGATCTACCCTTAGAAAATTGAATTCTAAGATGGAAGAGGATAAGAAGTTTAAAATGCACTCAACCTCTAGAAAAGTGATTATTAGAATGGAAGAGGGGAAGAAGTTTGAAATGTACTCAAAATATAGAAAAGTGAGTGTTAGAATGGAAGAGGGGATGAAAATATTGAACATAAGGACTCTTACATCAGGACTCTTCCTCAAATATTAAGATAAAAATAAAATAAACTAGTATACTGATGGTGAACCCTTGCGTACTATTAGTAGCATTAGGACGAGAATTGGGGGTAGAATGTTCCTTCTAAACAAGCACATTATCGACATATAAGGAAAAATCAATCTAAAATGTAAAAAATAAATATAAATCAATCATTAAATCTTTCATCCTTCATGGTCTTGTGATGAGCCCATAATTCTTATTAGTAGTATGAGATTGGGAACAGAGGTAGGTGCCCTTATTCGCCTACATTTTATCTTTGGTGTTTAACCATTTCCTCTTACTGATGTCATGGGGAAACATGTAGGGGTCCTTCACAAAAAAAAAAACAAAAAACAAATCCTTTAGAATCAAAATTTATTAATCAAAATCATCCAACGAAGCAATTTAGTTTCTCATGATAAATAGATACACCAATTCCTTCAATCATATTTTTCCAACCAGAAGGCCATCTACGGATCTAAGTCTTTTCAAAACCTATAAAGTGGAATCATCTTGGAATTGATATGATAATATTGATTAGAGATGGGTTACATTTTTGTCACATGGATCATTGATATACCTTGTATCTTGGCACCCATCATCTTCATTTTCATATCACTATTCATCTCATTCTCATGTCTTTCATGGTTCTCGAGGGATGATCCTCACTTCTTCCTAGTTGTGTGGAGTCATAAGTGGAGTGAGACATAATATCATTACATCATCTACATTTCTATCAATGGAATGGATTGCTTACAATTGTTTGACCATAAGTTCATATTGTGTAACCCTCTACCGAGTCAAAAATACAAAAAAAATAAAATTATTCAAATTTCAAAAATATTTAAATATGTTTCTCAAAATCAAAAACATTAAAATATGTTTCTAAAAACACAAAAAACATTCAAATATGTTTCTAAAATACAAAAAAAAAATTGTTTAAAAAAATCTCAAAAATAATATAAAATTGTTCCAAAATCATAAAAATACTATAAAACTATAAAAAAACAAAACATCTCGATAATGTGTGACCAACTTTCAGCAATTGAATAACATAGTTAAAAAATTTCACCATTTGATGATGCTCCTCAAGATTGTTCCAAATCATCTTTTTCTAATCAGTTTTCTTTCTCATGGTACATATCTATGCTTGAGGCAATCAATTACCCTTTCACAATATAACTTTGCTTGGGGCACACTTATATTTCACATTTTAATTCAATATTGATCAAACTTCAATGAGATCTCGACAAGATTTGTTTGGATTATCTAAGCATCACTCCACTCTTCGTCCTGATCCAATCCTCTCGCATTTTAAGCTATCACTCAGGGGCATTCATATCTATCTATTTCTTCAATGTGGAACACATTTGGAGTGTCATTAGACGTCATTATTGCAAATTATGTTGTACTATTATGGTTTGTCAACATTGTGATGATGCTTTTGCTTCTTTTAGTTTTTTATTTTGTTGTACTTATTTTACCTTTATTGTAGACCAACTTCAGGAAATTTATACACATATTAATTCACATATAACTTTGGTGTTATTCCTTTGTGTTAATATTGGGTTTGCTTGCATGTTTTTTTGCGTCTTTTGACCACTTGCACATGTGTTTTTCTCTTGGTTTAATAAATAAGCCATGGAAAATTTTCCTTTTTCTTTGTGTATTTAGGTTTTTTTACATTTATTTGTATTTATACTTTGAATTTATCAAAAATAATGCAAAACCATACAAAATTAAATATTTCAAAATAAAAAAAAATTATAATTTTTTTTCGAAAAAACATTCACTTATCATCAAAATCTTGTAATTGGAATGTAGACACCAAATTTGTGTCTTACAACCCCTGTGCCCCGCATCTCATTTGAAACCTAACCTCATCACCTAAACCTTACACAATTATTTATTAATTACCTTATAATTAATAAATCCACATCACCATACCTACCACCTCATGTCGCCACCTCATCATGACCTAGTCTTAACCCTAAACTAACCTAATTAAGACCTATAACTTGGTCCAATTCCACACCTATGACTAATTACTCCTCATCCGCACCTAAAACCAACTTCATAATGACTTGACCAAGCCCACTACTAATCCTTGGAAGAAAAGGAGGGAAAGCTGGCTATTTTACCAAAAATAGCCCGCTTTGACCTGACCGATACCGGTTCCTACTCGACCGCCATCGGTTGTGTAACCACCATCGGTTCCCCGTAAATGACCACTTCCAACCAAAAACAAGGATGGGATTTTCATTTGATCGAGAGAAAGAGAAATCATCGAAAGGATCTGGATTTGCTTGGCCGAGCAGAGACAAGTGAAGAAACAGGAAGAGCTTGCAGAGAAGGACATCAAGCCCAAAATTGCAAACGGCACAACCAGAGCCCAACCAGAGCCCGTCAAGAACACTCATCCGAGCATCGAAGAGGAGGCTGCATCCCACTTGGGTCCTGTCTTCATCATCACAGTCCTGAAACCTGCACCTGCATTAGGGACGAGTAAATAGTGTTTCATATGTTTCTAAGCACCATTTTCTTGAACCTGTTGCTTAATAGTAATCATAAGTTTATTCCTAGATCTACTACCAGCAACATACTACACTTAACCTTCACCCATACATCCTGATATTGCCCAGAAGGCCATTTTACCACACTCTGAGTCTTCCCTATCCTCCCATCATTCCCCTCAGCCATCCCCCAATCCTAATAACCCCACAATCACCTTGCAACCAACCTCTATCCAAAAGAACTTAGATTGCTAACCCTACCGGTATCGTTTATCCCCTACCTAGGCGGTTCTCTAACCGTGGTCGATTACCCAGGTGGACCGTCGCTCCACCGTGACTTATACCCCAAAACCTTATTCTCGCCTATTTGCCACCTAACAACCTCAGATCCAGTCTGGTTTATCCCTCTAACTCAACCTGGATGTATCAACGACTAGTAACCGAACAAACAACGTGACGCTTTATTATGGATACTCTAGTTTCTATTGCTTTGTAAACGAGATACCTAAATCGTGATTTTGCAATAGCTTTCTTTGTTATCATTTGTGTTAATTCGTATTAAAAGGGGAACCACCACCTTCGAAAGGAAGTTTTATATTTCCTAGGCCTAAGGTAGATCCTCATTTATTGTCTAATTAAAATCGGTGGTCTTGTATTCTTACTTTGCAGTAGTCCTTCCAAGACAAAAGGAGTTCTTCGTCGATCGATCTTTCTCTACGGTACGCGCACACCATCTCAACATTTAATGTGTATTCCTCCTAGCCCTAACCCTTATTTGTTTCTCAAAGGAATGATAGGATAGAAGAAAGTCTATTCTGCAGAGCCGAAACATTCCAATTTCAAATTGCAAATGTGACAATGACAGGCTGTATTTTTCTTTTTATAGGTTTTTGACCTATAACCGATATCGGTTATATTGTGCCCTAAGGAACCGGTATCGGTCCCCTAACCGATATCGGTCATAGATAATCGACATCGGTTTTATCTCACCTCTACCCCAATTTCGGCCCTTATTTCCTAATAGCCCTTTTACCAA
Source organism: Taxus wallichiana var. yunnanensis (assembly GCA_018340775.1). Classification (NCBI taxonomy): domain Eukaryota; kingdom Viridiplantae; phylum Streptophyta; class Pinopsida; order Cupressales; family Taxaceae; genus Taxus; species Taxus wallichiana. Next base: position 345,151,768 of record CM031236.1, read on the forward strand.
CATCGCCTATATCCACCTTCGTTGACAACCCTTTGTTAACCTATTCGGCCCGACCCACGGCCGTCACCTACCATTTGGCCTGACCCAAGGCCGCAACCAACCTATTTGGCCCAACCCAAGGCCGCAACCAACCTATTTGGCCCGACCCAAGGCCGCAACCAACCTATTCGGCCCGACCCAAGGCCGTAACCAACCTATTTGGCCCGACCCACGGCCGCAACCAACCTATTTGGCCCGACCCAAGGTCAGAACCTACCATTTGACCCGACCACGGCCGCAACCAACCTCTTTGGCCTGACCCATGGGTCTGTAACCTACCATTTGGCCCAACCCACGGCGCGCAACCAACCCATTTGGCCCGACCCAAGCCGCACCTAACCATTTGGCCCAACCTAAGGCCGCACCAATTAAATACCATACCCACCATCAACGTTTTATTTTATCCATCCATCATGTACCTTTTTGTTCAATCGAGCTCACCTGTTCATGTTTTAGCATGATTAGGGTCCTTGACTTGATCTGTCGACCAACTTTGCCTAGACTTAGACCGTGACGTTTATCTCAACCAAACCAACCATTTGGTATTGCCGAACATGCCTAAACGTTCCTGTACCTTACCCATTATATCCCCTGGAGCTACTTCCTATGCCTTGGATACCAGGATTATATCACCCTTGTTTGGATAAACTATTGACCTTTGCTTATGAATTGCTTGTTTTCTCTTCAAATCATATACCCTGGTCGGACTACTGCATTTCAACGTGCGTATGCTTCCTTGGACCTACCCCACCCTCTTACCGTTATCTCAACACCATTTACCCTTTATCAACCCTATCCCTCGCTTTCATGCTACCTCAATCTGTGATAGATTTGAGGGGATTACCTATACCCTTACGGGGTAACCACTTCTTATTATTGTTCGTGCAGCTTTACAAAACAAACTACATGACAATAAGGGGCTAATGTAGACACAAAATTTGTGTCTTACGACCCCCTGTGCCCCGCATCTCATTTCGCAACCTAACCTCATCACCTAAACCTTACACAATTATTTATTAATTACCTTATAATTAATAAATCCACATCACCATACCTGCCACCTCATGTCGCCACCTCATCATGACCTAGTCTTAACCCTAAACTAACCTAATTAAGACCTATAACTTGGTCCAATTCCACACCTATGACTAATTACTCCTCATCCGCACCTAAAACCAACTTCATAATGACTTGACCAAGCCCGCTACCAATCCCTTGGAAGAAAAGGAGGGAAAGCTGGCTATTTTACCAAAAATAGCCCGCTTTGACCTGACCGATACCGGTTCCTACTCGACCGCCGTCGGTTGCGTAACCACCATCGGTTCCCCGTAAATGACCACTTCCAACCAAAAACAAGGATGGGATTTTCATTTGATCGAGAGAAAGAGAAATCATCGAAAGGATCCGGATTTGCTTGACCGAATAGAGACAAGTGAAGAAACAGGAAGAGCTTGCAGAGAAGGACATCAAGCCCAAAATTGCAAACGGCACAACCAGAGCCCAGTAACACTCATCCGAGCATCAGAAGAGGAGACTGCATCCAACTTGGGTCCTGTCTTCATCATCACAGTCCTGAAACCTGCACCTGCATCAGGGACGAGTAAGTAGTGTTTCATATGTTTCTAAGCACCATTTTCTTGAACCTGTTGCTTAATAGTAATCATAAGTTTATTCCTAGATCTACTACCAGCAACATACTGCACTTAACCTTCACCCATACATCCTGATATTTCCCAGAAGGCCATTTTACCACACTCTGAGTCTTCCCTATCCTCCCATCATTCCCCTCAGCCATCCCCCAATCCTAATAACCCCACAATCACCTTGCAACCAACCTCTATCCAAAAGCACTTAGATTGCTGACCCTACCGGTATCGTTTATCCCTACAGCGGTTCTCTAACCATGGTCGTTACCCAGTGACCGGCATCGGTCACTATGACTTATACCCCAAAACCTTATTCTCACCTATTTGCCACCTAACAACCTCAGATCCAGTCTGGTTTATCCCTCTAACTCAACCTGGATGTATCAACGACCAGTAACCGAACAAACAACGTGACGCTTTATTATGGATACTCTAGTTTCTATTGCTTTGTAAACGAGATACCTAAATCGAGATTTTGCAATAGCTTTCTTTGTTATCATTTTTGTTAATTCATATTAAAAGGGAACCACCACCTTCAAAAGGAAGTTTTATATTTCCTGGGCCTAAGGCAGATCCCTCATTTATTGTCTAATTAAAATCTGGTGGTCTTGTATTCTTACTTGCAGGTAGTCCTTCCAAGACAAAAAGGAGTTCTTCGCAGTCGATCTGATCTTTCTCTACGGTACGCGCACACCATCTCAACATTCAACAGGTATTCCTCCTAGCCCTAACTCTTATCTGTTTCTCAAAGGAATGATAGGATAGAAGCAAGTCTATTCTGCAGAGCCGAAACATTCCGTGCGAAACATAGAAACCCTTGACATGAATATTTCAACATTTTAACATAATATTGATAAATTTATACCTTTATCTACTACCCTAGTGATCATTCCAATCTTACAACTATCACATTCTTCCCTTTGTATGATTACTTACTATGCTTGGGGAAATTCACAAAATTGTTTTTCCTTCATGTTATAACTTCACTTGGGGAAGTTTCTCTTAGATAATTTACACAATGTATCCAAAAATATTGTCATGAGAAGTATCTTTAATCCACTCTTCATTCCGATCCTATTGCTTTCTTGGGGGCATTTTCACCTATTTAATCATCATGAGGCACACATTAGGGGCATAGTTGATTGTCTTCTTTTTCAAATTTGTGTTGCATTGTTTATGTTTACTTCTTGGACCAATTGCAAGTAGTGTGATAACATATTGGTTCCTTTATAACCCTGATGCCTGCACCTACTATTCATATTGGGATTGTTTTAATTTTTCTCTTTTCTTTTTATGTGTATGTGTTTGTTTACACGCATATGGGTTAACCATCTTGATTCCTTAATAATCATGGTGACAAATCTATTTTGCAACAGTAAAATAAAGGTTGCTCTTATATTCACACTCTCTAAATGACACTCATGCTACAAGCACAATTCCTCCCATCCTCATTGTTCAACTTCCTTGTCTATTTCCTATCAATAAGTCATCCACTAACTTTCCGCATCATCCACCCACTGAGGGGTCATTCCCTTACCATTCTAATCACTGGGAATCCAAATGCCTCACTACTTTCCACTCATTTTTCTACATGTGTTTACTATCTTCAAATCACTATTACTTATCAATAACACTTTAAAGAGGGGAAAATATAGGCACCCTAAAAATACATACATCTTTCTATCCTACTTATATCTAATTAGAATAAATTAAACTAATTCTATCTTGCTACACTACACCCCTTTAGAATCAATTAAATTAATTATACCATTTAAATACATCATTCTAGGATTAAATAAATAAATTTTATTACCTAAGATATATTCCTACCCATTGGAATTAAATAGTTTAATTCCAACATGACTTTGGAATTAATTAAATTAATTCCTACACCCTCCTAGATAATATAATTAAACATTTAATTAAATAAATGGTTAATTATTCCCTCACAATTAAATACTAATTAAATTAGTTATTTAATCAATTCCTCTCTTAGTCAACTCAATTTGAACTCCACTTCTATATTTCTATAAATAAGAGGGCTATAGAGTTATATGTGTAATTTAATTACCTTCTACTATTCCAAATGTCCATTGCCCCTCTAAATCTGCAACTACTATTGCCAAGTCTACTTGTTAACCCAGGTGATTCAACTATTAACCTAGAGCTTAGTCAATATTTCATCCACCTTTCATGGCTCTACCCTCAACTATAAAAGTAAGCCATTTCCTTTGTAAATATATCCCTGGAGCTTTGAGAAAATTGCATCCAAATTCTACCAATTTAACATCCGCATCCTTCTAAAATTTTCTCGTAGAATTTACAAATACTTTTCAAGAGTCATATAAAATAGCATACACAATTCAATATTCAACAAGATCAAACAAGTTTAAAATCTTCTATGATATTACTTGAGGTTTGTAAGAATTACAATGAAGGTATAATCTATGTTTTATTTCTTTATCTTCTCTCATTGTGTTAATTTACCTTGCATATAGTAACCATTTTATATTTGGATGGAGAGAATTTACCATTAGATACTCTCTTAGTAATGAGTTCAAGGGAATTTTATGAGGTAGTGACCTATGGATTTCAGAGATGTTTTGAAGAACATTCTTTATAAGTTATTTTAAGTGGGGAAAATGGCTAAGTACTAGCCACACATGGATATTTGTAGCCATGCGCAAGGGGTGTCAAAAAGGGGCACACACACACATGAAGGATCGGTGCACAAAGGTTCATGTATGAGCCAATAGAGTCCCAAAATTAGCCAATTTTCTAGAGACATAGCTAAAAATATAAAAGAAGAGGAGTGGCATGAAAACAAGGTTTATAAATAGAGAAAAATCAAAATGGCTTGGGATGCACACAAAGGAAGATATATTTTGAAAAATCAAATATAAAGACATAAGAAGAACATGTACGAGTCAAGATAATAATAGGATTAAAACAAGTGTTCTATTTAGGATAATCTATTATTAGCATAGAATGTAAAAGCATGCAAGCTATTTTGTGAGCATGCCTATTATTAGGAATGTGCATGGGTGGTGAAGGTCAAGTCCCCATCCCTATATATATATATATATATATATATATATATATATATATATATATATATATGTATGTATTTGCTAGAGAGGATCATAGATGAGAGTTTGCAAGTGTATGAGTGAGATAGAGATTCTTAAGGGTTCAATGTTATGTAGTCATGGCTTTTAGAATTTGCATGGGAGAACACATATCATGTGCATGATTTTACTAAGGTTATTTCAATCAACTATTATTATGAAATAAAATTATGATCATGATAGTATTTAGGAATATCATTATTGTCATTCTTCTTAAATAATTTATTTCCTTATTAAATGTGTTTTTGAATCATCATGGTTATGTTAGCACTATGTGCATAATTAGATATGTTGTTTATAAACATGATAGTTATGCATGCTAATATTCTAATAAGCATAACAAAGGAGGGACCTGGTGGTTACGCATGCATCAGGTGAGCATCTAGACTTGTTTAGATGAGGTGCATACATGCATAGATATTGAGTGGGTAAACAAAAGTTTACATTTTGGTTTTTTTGCCGGGACCTCTTTTCAAAGTGTCTATAAAGATATTTCATGTAGATGGCATATCAAATATCTTTGGATAGTATTGAAATTTGGGTAAAATATGGCTATGATGTGTTTTCATAGAGGTACAACATTGGATGTGATTTTAATGCATGAAAGTGGGTGGAGGATAACTTGTATGACTGCTTGTATGATACAATTTTCATATTTTTCCTAGTAGAGTTGTACTAGTGGTTGGTAGCTTACACATCAAAAAAATTTACTTCCCAAGGAAGAGAGTTTGGACACAAAAAGACTATCATACTCTCTTTGATTCATCTGAGACATGTAATAGAGATGTGAATAATTGGTGTGAAGGTGTACTACACAATTATACTTTGGACTACAAAATTTCCACATATTCTTGTGTGGAGGAAGTATAGTTCAAGTTCCTACACAAGCCCAAAGGATCTTACTTGTGTACGATGCCCTTAACTATCAAGATATTGATGATAGAATTGGAAATGGAAAGATTACCTATGGCTAGCTAAATCCCCACCAAACCTAGGGGAAGGATTAGGTGTGTGTTATGTTATGGAGCCTATTTTCATGTGTGGAAGTGTTGAAGACTATACACTATCCACAATTTAGAAATTTTTGGCCTTGAAAAATGTGCCCGATATCTTAGGAAACATGCTCTTCTCATATGGGCAGGAATTTTGACCCATAGGTTTATGGGGTGGTTTTGGCCCATGGTTTTGGTACCCATGGTATTGTAAAACTACTTAAGTAGTTGCCTATTTATGTGGTTTTCACATATGGTAGGGATGATGTAACATTGTAGATGTGTGTGAATTTGGGTGTGAATTAGGAGAGTTTTTTGAGCACAACTCCAAATAGATTTGGGTATTGTATTGAGAGAGAGGTGGCTTGTAATAAAATCGAGCAAGTGATTCTTAGTGGACGTAGCCCAAATTGGGTGAACCATGTTAAATATTATCTCTATATTGTGTTCTTTTATTTTCTGCACTTTTATTTCAGATCTGTAATATTTTCTGCATATTAGTTTCTATTATTGTGATTCTGAGTGGGATTGTTCCACATATTTTATCCCTTATTTCCTAACAATTGGTATCGATCCCAGTTTGGTTTCTAAAGTGTTAAATCACAGGGAAATTTTTAGCTTGAGTGGGAGCTATGGAAAATGATGGAAGATCAAGTGTTGATAAATTCAACGGGTAGAATTTTAGTATTTGGAATATGCAGATGGAAGATTACCTTTATTAGAAGGATCTTTATATTCCATTATTTGAAAAAGGGAACAAACTCTTGTGCATGATGGATGTGGAATAGGATTTTCTAGATAGGAGGCACTTGGGAAAATTTGGCTATGTATTTCATCTTCGTTATTATTTAATGTTTCAAAGCAAAAGACTATAAAATAAATTATGGATGTATTAGTGAAGTTATATGAAAAACACTCTTCCTCAAACATGATATTTTTAATGAAAAAGTTGTTTAATATGAATATGTCAAAGAATATTTTGGTAGTAGATCATTTGAATGATTTCAATACCGTTTTGAATATGATAGCTTTAGTTACAATAGAATTTGATGAAAAAGTTAGGGATTTATTAATTATGTGCTTTGTACTTGAGAGTTGGAATAGCTTGGTGATGGTGGTAAGAAACTCGGTTCCAACTAATTCGAAGTAGAAAATTGAGGATGTTGTTGGGGTGATTCTAAGCGAGGAAATGCAAAGAAAAATCTCCAAAAAATCTTCTACTTTAGGGGAATGATTTGATAGTGGAAAATAAAGGGAGAAAAAAGAATATAAGAATCCGTGGAAAATTGAAAGATCATGAAAGGTCAAAATCCAAAAGCAAGATGATATGCTGACATTGTGGAAAGTATGGGCATGCAAAGAAGGACCATTGGGAGCTTTGGGATAAGAAGAAACAACAGAAGAAAACAAGGATTAAAATGTGGCAACAAGTAATGCATGTCGGGATGCTTTGATTATTTCTTTTCATAATATTACTAGATCTTAGGTTTTATATGCAAGGGATTCTTTCCATGTTACTCCACATAGGTATTATTTTGTTGATTATGTTTAAGGAGATTTTGGGCATGTTTTTCTTAGTGATAACAAGCCTTGTAGTATAGTTGGAAAAGGGTTTTTCAGGTCAAGATGCAAAATGGGAATACTTGGCTATTGAAGGATGTCATATAATGTGCCTACATTAAGATTAAATTTAATATCATTGGGGCAATTGGGAAGTGATGGTTACACTTTGTGATATTTACAACAAACTCTTGGAACGTTACCAAGGGTGCTCTTATAGTGGTAAGAGGTAAGAATGTTGGAACCTTGTATTTAACCACTAATAGCACTAACTTTTTAATCTTATGGCTTCAGAAGTAGATACAACATTGTGGCACTATAGGCTCGGTCATATGAGCCTTAAGGGCATGGAGATCATAAAGAATTATTTACCTAGATATACAGAAACAAACTTGGAGTTTTGGGAGGACTGCGTATGTGGGAAACACAAGTAAGTTTTCTCAAGGCTAGAATGTGCTAGGAGCATGAGGTTACATGCAGGATTGCCTCTTTTTTTTGGGTAGAAGTAGTGAGCACAAATTTTTGTTTATAAATAGAGGACCCTCGGGTTCCTTGGATGGAGGCATACCGAGGAGGTTTGGTATGGTAAGAAAGTTGATTACTCATTTCTTATAGTATTTGGATGTGAGTTGTTTATTCATATAGACAAGGATGATGGGACCAAAATAGAGGCTAAATGAGAAAAATGTACTTTCATTGGTTATGGTGGTAATGAATTTGGATATAAATGTTAGAGTATTAAGGAAAAGAAAATCATTCGATCTAGGGATGTGGTCTTTAATGAGAAAGATATGTATAAGAAACAATTATAAGAATATAGAGAAGAATCCAAGAAATAATATGCAGTGGTAGAGGATATTCTAGATTGGAAAGTGACACATGAATCAGTTTAGGAACCTACTCAACAGGAACCCCAAACTCTTATATTAAGGAGGTCTTCTAGGGTAAGAAGAGAACCTGAGTACTTTTCTCCTTCTCTTTATTATTTATTACTCACTGACAGTGGAGAGCCAGAGATATTTGATAAAGAAATGTAGGTATATACTAGGATGAAGTGGGATCAAGCCATGAATGAGAAGCACCAGTATATCATGGAGAACCATATTTGGGATTTAGTGAAGCTACACCTGAAGGAAAAAGAGAATTTTAGAAAAATTGGGTGTAAAAATTTAAAGAGGAAGGAGGCAAGAAAAGATACAAGGCATGGTTATTGGTTAAGGGGTTTGCATTAAGAAAGGTATATATTTGGATGATATTTTTTCCCCGTAGTAAAAATGACTTCTATTAGAATTGTTCTTGGATTAGTGGCAACAAAAGACTTAATTAGAGAAATTAGATGTAAAGACTGTATTTATCAATGGTGATTTGGAGGAGGATCTATATATACAGAGCAAAGGGCTCGAGGTCAAAGGTAAAGAGGAGATGGTTTACAAATTGAAGAAGAGCTTGTATGGCTGAAACAAGATCCACGTCAATGGAATAAGAAATTTGATAGATTCATGATAGAGAATGGTTAGATTAGATTTCATTTTGACCATTGCATGTATATAAAGAAATTTTAGGATGGAAGTTATACTATCCTATGCTTGTATATGGATGACATGTTCGTTATAAGAAAGAATATGTAGGAAATAAAAGTAATCAAGAAGAAACTAAGTGATTCCTTTGTTATGAAGGATTTGGGGAAGCCAAACAAATCCTTGGCATGTGGATATCTTGGGATAGGAAGGAACATAAGCTAACTTTATTTTAGGAAGAGTACATTAAGATGGTTGTGGAGAGGTTTAATATCAAAGATGTTAAACTGGTTGGGAATCCTTTAGCAAGACATTTCAAGATATCAAAGGAGATGTGTCCCAAGAAAAATAAGGAGAGAAACCAGATGTCCAAGGTGCCTTACTGATCAGAAGTTGGAATTTTTATGTATGTCATGGTGTGTACTAGGCCTGATATTACCATGCATGCAAAGGGGAGATATGAGTATATTTATGAGTGATCTAGGTAAATATCACCGATATGTAGTAAAGTAGATCCTTCAAGATTTGAGAGAGGACCATGGGAACAATTTTTTTGCTACTGAGTGGATCAAACACCACTTTGCATGGTTATGTAGATTCAGATATGGATGGAGATGTAGACAACATGGAGAGAATGACAGTTATATTTTCACTTGTAGGTGGGACAATAGTGAGATGGATTTCATGACTATAGAAGCTTGTGGAATTATCAACCTCGGAGGTGACTATGTTGCGCCACAGAGGAAAGAAAAGAGATGATTTGGTTACAATTTTTTTTTAGGAGTTAGGGCATAGAAGGAGGAAGGGAAGGCTGCAAGGTGATAGTCGAGTGTTATACACCTAGCTAAGAACTCTCATTTCAACTCTAGGATGAATCATATATAGCTTAGTTACCATTTACATTAGGACATATTTGGAGGAAGATAAGTTTAAGCTAGACAAGATTCATATTAGTCAAAATCTAGTAGACATGATGACCAAGCTGGTCATAAGGGAGAAACTGAAGCTATGTTCATCTTTAGTTGGTCTTCATGGATGACAGTGAAGGGTTGAGAAGCTTGCTCAAAGGAAAACTAGTCTTCAAGTGGGAGATTTTTATGTTGTGGATCCTGTTTTCATGTGTGGAAGTGTTGAAGACTCGTCACACTATCCACAATTTTATCGCCTGGGTTTGGTGCTAGGACGAACCCACGAGACAGGTCTAGGTATGCACCCTGAGATTTTTTTGAGTAAAAAAATGTGCCAGATATCTTGGGAAATGTGTTATTCTCATATGGGTGGAATTTTTACCCATAGGTTTATGGGGTGGTTCGGACCATGATTTTGGTACCCATATTATTGTAAAACTTCTTAAGTAGTTTCCTATTTATGTGGTTTTTGCATATGGTATGGATGATGTAACATTATAGATGTGTGTGAATTCAAGTATGAATTCGGGAGAGTTTATTGAGAACAACTCCAAATAGATCTAGGTATTGTATTGAGAGAGAGGTGACTTGTAATGAAATATGAGCAAGTGATTCTTAGTGGACGTAGTCCAAATAGGGTGAACCTCATTAAATATTATCTCTATATTGTGTTCTTTAATTTGTTACACTTTGTTATTTCAGATCTCTAATATTTTTTCATATTAGTTTCTATTATTGTGATTTTAAGTGGGATTGTTCCTATTGGGCCCTAAATTATTTAGCTAAGTACCAAAAAGAACGTGTGCACAAGATCAATACAAAGAGTTTTAATAAGGGTTTAGGAGAGAACAAGGCATGCACAGGGAGACAATACACAAGATCTAAGGACTTAGCCATATGTGGTGTTTCAAGGCACTTGAGGAAAAACATGACCCAAATAGACGTGTTGAGTGGATAAAGTTCCATCTTGGATCCTTAGAGGTTAGGAAAAGGATATTTCATACATGGAATATTCTTAGAAGACATCATTACAGAGAGTGGAGGGTTCACAAGGGGATAAACATGCACCATTGGAGGACCACATTGACACTTGGCATGCAATCTATTCAAGAGAGAAGGCATGGTGGTGGATGTTGAACCTATATATAGAGATGCTCTGGAGTAAGAAAGACAAAACCCGAGGAAGACATATAGCATGGGCAAGGAAAATATCTGTAGAAATTATTAGGAGGCCTTAGGTTTGGGGTTTGCATTAGGGAGTTGCAATAAGATCATCATGTCTAAGGGATGGGTCTGTAAAATTTATGTAATAAGGAGGGAATAGCCAGGACTCCTGATATATGAGTTAGATCTTTGTCTTAACATATATTGTATGTGTCGGATCCATGACATTTACTATATGGGAACTAACATGGAATTTTGAATGTAATGTGATTATTTAGAAATCTTGATCAATATATATATGTATCTATCTTGAATATTCTATTCATGGGTGTAAATCCTAGTGTCATTTATCCATAATATGAATCAGATCTGTTCTTCATAATCCATGTTGTGTTGTTTCTCTCATTTTCATGTATGGGTATAAGGATATGGTAGCTCATGTTGTGGTTGTAAATGAATAGCTACTTTTCTTCAACTAATACTTTAATAATGGAAAAATATTCTCACAATGATCACATAAAGGAGGGGATCGGTTCCTACACATTTCTTGGGTGAGCGCTCAACGCCCGCTAGGTTATAGGTTAGTGTGCATGGGATTAGAAAGTTGTACAAAGGGTACATTAAAAATGACTACATCTTTGTTCCATTTATGGGACCTCTTTTCGAAGTTATTGTGAAAATGTTGTGTGATGACAGAGCACTTGACCTTTGACAATGTCGAAGCATGGTTTAAGAGCATGAAGGATGAATTTTCTCAAATATTTAGTAATCTTTGGACCGAGTTTAATGCACGTAGATGGGTAGAAGAGAACCTATATCATGAGTTAATGAGACTTTCTTTTCTCTTTCCGGTGGAGTTCTATGAATGGATTTTTATGTACGCATCTAGATCAAGCTAGTATTATAGATCTCGTGTGTGGACCCAAGATGAATATCGAGGCTACATGATGTTGATCGACTTTGACATGTGTTGTTAATCATTGGTGGAGATGATTATGACCATTTATACCTTTGAATACACTATTTCTTATCATTTTTTCCAGAGGTTCTTGAGTTTGAGTTCCTAAGGAGCCTAGAGGATTATTTTTACATATTATCCCCTCACCATAAAGATCAAGATCATTACACTTATTTTAGAGGCATTTCCTATGGCCACCTAAACTTCTTTGAGCATTGGGTGAGGAAGCTAGAGTGGAGGAAAATGACAGACCTTGCGGTAGAAAAGGAGAGGGAAGAGAGATGACTCAAGTATAGTGAAGCTCATGAAAGGGAGTTTACTATATAACACGAAGTTCCAAGAGTGATGGATTTATGGAGAAAGATGTTGCAGAAGGAAGGGTGAGGTTCACGCAGATGATGTGGAGCTTGATCAGTCTATGGTATCCCATCTTGGCAAGCGCGAGAGAGAGACCCCTTTAGCTTCTGATGATAGTTCATCACTTAGAGAAAGGAGAGCCATCGTGCATATCTGAATCCACGGTACAAACCCCGGTGCTTAGTCTTCTCAATCAAGAAATAATCATTACCAACCCAGATTAGCATTGGTGGGGGTGACCGATTTGCATCTAGGAGATATACTTTATCATTTGGAACATCTATGGGTACACAATCATTCCCTGTGTTTGGAGGAATATTGTGTCGAATGATGTTTTGAGAAAAGTAGAAGTACAAAAGTTTGGGTATCACATCCTGGAAGTGACGCAAGACAAACATCCGGTAGTGATGCAATATCATAAATTGTTGGCATGTATTTTAGTGGGACACTAGGCATGACCACTTCGGGCCATTACCGGTTATAGGAGGTGGATCTGGTGGGACTAGAGTTAGAGGACCTGGTGGACCTAGCAGATCTAGAGGATCTGGTGGATCAAGAGGAATAGAACCTGGTGGATCTAGTAGATCTAGTGGTGGAGGAAACACAGGAGGAAATCAAAGTTCTGGGTCAGGTGGAGAAGGACCTCAACCACCTTAGCAATTGTTTTTCAAAATGTATTTGCATCTACCAGACTACAAAGGTGTTGAGGATGCTGCAGAGCATGTAAAAAAGTGTGAGAAACTATGGTGCATAAAGGGAATCAATACCCCAGAGCAGAAGGCAAGTTAGTTTGTAAGGACACATGCATAGTTGGTACCGAAAGTATGACCCCCATCAAAAAATGGTGGATTACACTGCACTATAGAATGCCTTCTTGGCTGAATTTAATATCCCTTATTTTTAACAAAATAACATTAGCACATTGAAAGAGATTCAACAAGGTATGGAAGAAAGTGTGCGGGAGTATGATGCACATTTCAAGACCCTCTTATCAAAATTATCTTATGATATTCACCCCTCTTAGCATGCTTAGTGGTTTTTGGAGGGTTGATAACACCTTTTAGGAGAGAACTTTCACATAAGACTTTTATAGACCCACACGAGGCCTTGGAAGCTTCCCTACATGTTGATGCTATTAGAAGCATTAATACCAGTGTTATCCATTTTATTAAGGCTCATATTATTGTAATGGCCAAACATTTGGAAAAGCTATCTACGAACTCGATGCATAAGACTCGCAGTGGTCTACAATGCATATATTGTGAGGTAGAAGGGCATACAAAGGATAATTTCCCTAGGTTATCGTACACGCCATAATAGTGGATTGTGAGATCTTCCATGGAGATCATGATGCAAGTAGGTGCCCACTATTATAGCATGTGATCCATAAAAATTTTCTTGATATTACAAGATTTACACATCTACTACTCATGACACCAAGGATTGTAGGTTGATTAACCAAATACATGATGCCATTAATATTGGTTTGTGCCAAACCAGCCTCGTGAATAATTCCAAGGATGATGGTCATCACTATGAAGGGTGCGTGGATGGAGGGGCATGTGGAAGAGGTTTTGAGGAGGATTTTATGGTCATGGTAACCATGGAGGGAGAAATGAGTTCCCGTGTGGAACCTATTAAAATTGTGGGTCTACGGAGCACTATAAGTGTGAATGCCCGATCTATTATAATGCTCTTGGTGTGGAAAAAAATAAGTATGAGGAGTGTCTAGAGCTATTTGAACATATGAGCCAACAACACCAAAAATAAAAAGGTACCATAATGGTAAGCACGAGGAAGGATGATTCAAAATGGATACCAAGAGTGGCGTGCGAGTCATAACTAGAGCATGTACTACTTACGATGTGAGATGAGGTGCGCGTGCAAGGGATATAACAAGGAAGATCCTCTAGTTACAAGAGAAGAGGTGGTACGTGGAAAGTATCTAGACCCTACTCATCATAAGGAGGTGTATCAAGAGACCATGGATGTAATTTGAAGCCTACAAGGAGAGATTCAATGCCTAAAGGAATAGTCAAGGAAGTTGGAACAAGGGAAGAATGTAAAGGCTCCATGAAGGATATGGATGAGGTAAGGGAAGTATGAAAAATGTTAAGGCAAGAGAATATCATTCCTTTGTTAGGATAATGGTTATGGGAAAAGGTACCACACGTCGGGACAATGCGCAAAAGGAAGGTTGTACATGCTAACCTTCCTCCCCACAACCTTGACTATGATAAGGAGATTACCTTAAATGTTGTTATGGATGGATGGCTTCTAAGTAATATTTTGATTGACATGGGCACAAAATTTAATGTTCCCACTTTGGATGCATGACATAAAATGGGAAGTCCCCCATTACAACCATCTTCAAATGTGTTGTATATGGTTAACCATCTTCAAATTCTTAGTGCTTAGCCAAGGAAGACAACTTTCCAACGTTACTTAGGTTCCCCTGGTGTTATAGAACAATGTTGACCTATGGTTCAATAAGTAGTACATAAGTTTTGAAAACAAGGAAGAATGGGTCATCATCCCCTTAACTGATGGGAAGTCAACACCCTATACCAAGCACACAGGAGAATAAGTTATTGATAGGATATATATGCGCTCTATACGGGACTCGAGGTGATTAACCCTATAGAAGGAGTTATTCATTTTGAATACACCTAATCCCCTGAGTGATATAACTAGTGTGGAATGTGATAATTGGGTGTATAAAACTTATGAGTTAATTGGGTGATAGTTAGGAGTCTATTTTACAAGAGTGATAAAGGCATGCTCGGGGAAAGCGCCTAGGAGGAAGAATTTTCTGAGTTCTATAGAGGGGCCAACCCTGATGATTTCTTATGAGAAATGGAGGCTCAGTTGAAAAATGAGATCGAAAGAAGAGGGATGCTCAGCTATAACTTGCTTAGGACCGCAACACATTAGTGGGAAACACATCACGATGGCCTTCTAGAGTGGTGTGAGAATCACGTTCTCTATTAGGTTTTCCCAAAGCAATGCACCCACTACAATTTGAGACTACCATGGGAAGGAACCCACCTCGTTTCACATCTAAGCATGTGAGAAATCATAGATGGAAGGAATGGAGGCCTTACCACCTTCTTTATGGGTGCATAAGTTGTATTCCACCTTACAAGGTTATACACATGCATGGTACATTCACTCAAAAATGTGCCTTGAACAAGAAATTGGCAGGAGTTGATGGCTGACCTCCTTCAAGCTTTGAACTATAAATTACTAAACCATCAGTGGATAAGGCATTGTAAGTTGTTAAGCGCCTAACGATGGGAGATAGTGCCATGGAAGAAGATAGAATACTAGAGTTATTGGGTGAACCTAGCTTGGAACCACACTTTGATGAGGAAGATTCAGAAGAGGTGCAACTTGAGCACACATGTATGGAGAAAGAAAAAGTAAAGATGGTCTATGTGATAGATGGAAAAGAAATGGAGAGTTTAGATGTTAACCATACTAAAGGTACTATCGGTGCAAATCAGCAGCACGCCCTAGATGTTGATCAGATTTCTAGTTTGATCATTCTAAGCATCCAGTGTGATTGCACAACATTGAAACCTCTCTCCAAGTATGGGACTTGTAAAAATGAGAAAGGAATCTCCAAAGAAGGCTGGTTCCTCTTCCTAAACTACTTGCCACAAGCTGTTCCAGTTCAAGAAAGCTAATCTAATCCTAATCTAACCTCTAAGGAGACAAGGAGAGAGAGAAAAGAAAAAACAAAATCCTACACTAAAACGATGATACACCGAGAGAAGGAAAATGTTGAACATCTATCAAAACTTCTATGAACATAGCTCCAACCTTACAATGAACATTTAAACATGCACAAATACCTGCAATGAAGAGAGGAGGGAAGAAAACAAGAAAAAATACGAGCAAGGATGGACAGATGCATCACAAAACACGTTTTTGTTGCTCCAAAAGTTTACACAGAACATCATTTTAATGGTAAAAGGAAAAAAATGCCATTATAGAGCAGGGGAGGAGGTTCAAACTCAATTTTCAATCCTAGGGAAGAAAAGAAAGGAGAGCAGAGTAGAAAAGATGAACCACCCTTTGAAAAATGAGCCAAATCTGGCTTTTTACAATGCATGGGTCGAGCCCAGGAGAGAGAAAACATGTAAAAACATGGGAGCCATTCCTCATTGAATGAAGATGCATTAAAACAACATGGGCGTCCTTACAGACCCATGCCCTGACATTTTTGACCATGCTGGAGAAGAATGCGACCCATTTTGCATTAAAACTGGTTGTTGAAACGTCACTTCTGGCCATTACCACATGCCAGAGACGTTTCTTGATTTTCTCTCTCCAAACTGAACCAAAATACAAGATTGACCCCGGAATCATGTAGGGAATTTAACCAAATTTCCATTGATATAAAGAACGTGAAAAACTGAGCTCTGGATCGAAAGTTATGGCCATTTGAAGATTTAGGGCAAAAACAGGCCCAAAACGGATCGGTGGGAAATTTTTTTGAATTTTACCTCTTTTTTGCATTTTGGAAAATTTTCCAAAAAATCCCTACACATCCACCACTTGGATGACATGTGTCAGGCTCTGATTCATCCACGGGCCTCCTTGTCTCTTTTCGGCCATTTCGGCTTTTCGCGTCTCACGCGTCCCGCGCGTACCTTTGTCCCAACTGTCCCAGACTGCCTGGGACAAATATCTCCGAACCACCTAAAATGGACGGTCTTTTGGCAAACCGGCTGATTCACGTCCCACACGTACTTTTGTCTCGGCTGTCCCAAACCGTGTGAAACAAAAGACTTAGATGATTTTTCTTGCTTTCGGCCGATTCGGCTTTTCGCGTCCCTCACGTCCCAACTGTCCCGCGGACCGCCTGGGACAAATATCTCCAACTTAGCCAATTTTCTTGCTTTTTCAGCCCCAAGCTTGGTACGCGAACCTCGGTGCCACCCGAACCGGTACCACCCGAACCCTTGGACCGAAATGCCTTAAAACAATCCTGCAACCTTATTTTTGCATTTTTTCCATTTTTTCTAACTCGTTGGGATTTCTTCTTGGATGGGAGAGTTAAAAAAAGGCTTAGAGGACCCCAAAAAACATGATTTTGGGCCTCGAATCAATCTTACTTGCTTGGGACTGAATAATTTGATGCATGTTATCAAAATTACCTTGAGTGGTAAATTTTGGATAATAATTTTGGTGACTCGGCGGGGTCATGCACTGCTGGATGAAGTTACCAGTTGCCTGAAGCATCCATTGGGCATGGAGTCATGAGTTATAGCCTACAAACTGATCTGAACTTTGAAAAGCTCCTCTCTGAGCCACTTGGAAACCCACTAAAATGGACCGTACAAGAGCAAAACTAGCACCATGAAAACTATGTACAAAACTGAAAATCATACATGCTCCAAATGGAACATGCAGAGTGTGCACAAGCACTTCTTTTACTGAAAGAAAACCTACCTACTCTATTCTAACTAGAAGCAAAGGTAAGCTAAACAAACCCCACAACTGGTTGTGCAAAATAGCTTCCTTTCTTCAAAATTGGCAACCATGCAACTGATTTGGCACTGAACATGGCTGATTGGATGAATGGAAAATCAACAAGAAGCTGGTCTTCCACCCAAATCATCAAGGTATCAGCTGAAGGCAAATTCAATACCTCTTTTAGTTGTTCTGCATTTGGATTGGAGAGGTATGACAGCTGATCTTTGGTTCTTTGTAGCTCATCCTCATGCTCAGAAGCAAGCATGACTAGTTGTGACTTCTCCTTTGGCTACAATAAAGCCAAATACCTAATTGGGCAAGGTATGGTCCATTTGATATGACCATAGCTCTGATTTTAAACTCCAAAAATGGAGTCTTCTTGTAGACCTTCTTGAATGGATGGTGTGGAAGTAATGATAGAATATTTGTGCCCTTTCTCTTCCTCCAATGAAGGACATGAAAGATTAAAATCTTCCAATCTTGGTTCCAAAGAGCTGCTATAAGATGCAGGCTGCTGCAAATGGGTGCTCTCCTTCATGATAGTAGGCTCAGGTGTTTGGGACATGGAAGATGAAAGAAGGAATGGTGGGAACTCAACCGGTTCTTCTTCATCAAAATAGTCCTCCAAATCTGACAGATAAACTACCTCATTGTTGTCCTGCTGCAAATGCTCAACTTCCTCCATGGTCTCCTCTTGATCTGTAACTTGATCATCATGGTTTCTTTCATCCTCCAACATTGAGTTTGAGAGATCAAACTCTTCTTCAGCACTAGAGCTCGAGAGAGATGAAGTAGAAAGAAGAACTGAAGGTTCTCCTGTAGCCTGCTTTGTGCTCAAAGCCCTTGGATCTGCAATTTTCTCCTCCACAACTAGAATGTGCTCCTCTTCTTTTGGATTTGGAGCAGCTTCTCCCTCTTCTACTACTTGAAGACAATCTTGCTCTTGATGGAACTCTTCTTCTAGCATGAAGTTGGTCAAGTCAAACTCTTCAATCTGCTGCTCTAGAGGACAAGTTGGGACTGTAAGATCTTCTTCTGAGCTTTCTTCCTCTATGGCTGATTGTGTAACTTGAATTGAATCAGCATTCTCTTCAAATAGAATGCTAACATGGACACTACTTTCTGAGCAAACTGACTGCTGATCTGCTTCTTCTTTTTTCTCTTCTCCTGCTGCAACAAATTCAGTCCTAACCACCACTTGTTTTCCAACTCCAACCTCTTCTGAAGGCTTAACCATCAAGGGGATCTTTGTCATCCCAAATTTAAGAGCCCAACTCTTCAGACTTTGAATTTCTTTATCTTTGTTTGGCTCTTCTTTCTGCTGCTGTTTTCCTTGACTGGCATTCTGATTTTTATCCTCCCAACATGGATTTGGGAATGCAAGAGGAGAAGTGGATTGTAACTCAATTGATTTGGCAATTTTTGTGGTGGTGGAGGAGGTAGAAACTCTTGTTTCTTTGGAGGGAATGGCTGTTTGGAAGGGAAAAGGATAGAAGAATCGAGATGTGGTGGAAGACTAGGGAATGGAGAAATGGAATTAACTCTTGGGGCAGCATTGACTGGATTTAGAATTTGAAATTCCAAATGAGATGATGCTACTTGAGTAATGGAAAGAGAAAAACCAGATGATGGTGTAGAACTTACCCATTGACAAGGTTGTTCAACACCAAGTGTATAGGCCTCTATTTCTGCTATCCATTGTGCAAGTTGGGGCAACATCTTCATCATAAAGTCCAGCTTCTCCTGAGGGCTGAAGTGTCTTGGAAAAGGGCCTCCCCATGGACAAGGAGTCCGGCAACCAATTCTGAAAGCCTTCATTTGAGCTGCTGCTCTTGATTGCACCATCTTTGCCTCCATCTTTTGGATTTTTTCCACAAAATATGCATCTTCCATTTGATTGTCTTCATTGCATGCGTACCCTTGCTCTCGATGTGCTTCACAACCAAACTAACTTTGGCACTGCTGCTCATATGGGTAGATATGCTGATTTTGAATTTGATCAAAATGCTGATTTGGAGGATTTGTAAAACATGTTGGAGGTGTGATATACTGCTGTTGTAAATGTGAATTCCATGATGGAAATGAAGTCATGATTACACAACTTCATGGAATGGAAAAGGATGAAAGAGATGGAAAGAAGGATGGATGGAAATGGATGAAAAAGTGGTCTGCAACTCAGAGAATGAGTTATTTACCAGATGGAGTCACCAGATGTGCTTTTGAAAGTGCCTCCAAAAGGCTGAATCTTTAATAGGAACACACCAACCTATCAAAGATAAAGTGAAAGACCTCTAAGGTCCCACCGGGCGTGCCAAAACTGTTAGTGCAAATCAGTAGCACCCCCTGGATGTTGATCAGATTTCTAGTTTGATCATTCTAAGCATCCAATGTGATTGCACAACATTGAAACCTCTCTCCAAGTGTGGGACTTGTAAAAATGAGAAAGGAATCTCCAGAGAAGGCTGGTTCCTCTTCCTAAACTACCTGCCACAAGTTGTTCCAGTGCAGGAAAGCTAATCTAATCCTAATCTAACCTCCAAGGAGACAGGGAGAGAGAGAAAAGAGAAAAAAACAAAAGCCTACACTAAAACGGTGATACACCAGAGAAGGAAAATGTTGAACATCTATCAAAACTACTATGAACACAGCTCTAACCTTGCAATTTACATTTAAACATGCACAAATACCTGCAATGAAGAGAGGCAAGAAGAAAACAAGCAAAAATACAAGCAAGGATGGATAGATGCATCACAAAACATGTTTTTTGTTGCTCCAGAAGTTTGCACAGAACATCATTTTAATGGTAAAAGGAAAAAAACACCATTATAGAGTAGGGGAGGAGGTTCAAAATCCATTTTCAACCCTGGGGAAGAAAAGAAAGGAGAGCAGAGCAGAAAAGATGAACCACCCTTTGAAAAATGAGCCAAATCTGGCTTTTTACAATGCATGGGTCGAGCCCAGGAGAGAGAAAACATGTAAAAATGTGGGAGCCATTCCTCATTGAATGAAGATGCATTAAAATAGCATGGGCATCCTTACAAACCCATGCCCTGACATTTTGACCATGCTGGAGAAGAATGCGACCCATTTTGCATTAAAACTGGTTGTTGAAACGTCACTTCTGGCCATTACCACGTGCCAGAGACGTTTCTTGATTTTCTCTCTCCAAACTGAACCAAAATGCAAGATTGACCCTAGAATCATGTAGGGAATTTCACCATATTTCCATTGATATAAAGAACGTGAAAAACCAAGCTCTGGATCGAAAGTTATGGCCATTTGAAGATTTAGGGAAAAAACAGGCCCAAAACGGATCGGCGGGAAAATTTTTGAATTTTACCTCTTTTTTGCATTTTGGAAAATTTTCCAAAAAATCCCCACGCATCCGCCACTTAGATGACACATGTCAGGCTCTGATTCATCCACAGCCTCCTTGTCTCTTTTCGGCCATTTCATCTTTTCGCGTCTCACGCATCCCGCGCGTACCTTTGTCCCAATTGTCCCAAACTGCCTGGGACAAATATCTCCGAACCTCCTAAAATGGACTGTCTTTCGGCAAACCGGCCGATTCACGTCCCACATGTACTTTTGTCTCGGTTTTCCCAAACCACATGTAATAAAAGACTTAGATGATTTTTCTTGCTTTCGGCCGATTTGGCTTTTCATGTCCCTCGCGTCCAGCGTCCCAAGCTATCTCACTGATTTGCACAGGACAAATATCTCCGACATAGCTAATTTTCTTGTTTTTTTGGCCCAAAGCTTGGTACGACGAACCTCAGTATGACCCAAACTGGTACGACCCGAACCCTTTAGACCTAAAATGCCTTAAAACAATCCTGTAACCTTATTTTTCACATTTTTTCCATTTTTTCTAACTCATTGGGATTTCTTCTTGGATGGGAGAGTTAAAAAAAAAGGTGAGGGGACCCCGAAAAACATGATTTTGGGCCTCGAATCAATCTTACTTGCTTGGGACTGAATAATTTGGTGCATGTTATCAAAATTACCTTGAGGGGTGAATTTTGGATAACAGTACACATGAATGTATTAATAGTGGTGATGAGAAAGCATGTACCTACCATTAGCCCCTTAAAACAAATAAGGTTAACATTGGTTTAGAAACAAAACCTAAGGAGGCCACTATTGGAGACTATTGGTCAGAGAAGGAGGTTTCAAAGATCATTGATCTATTGTGTGAGTTTTAGGAATTATTTACGCGTGGATACCATGAGCTAAAGGAATTCACCACTCCTTGGGATAAATGAAAATCAAGTTAAAGGAGGGTGTGCACCCAATTTAGAAGAGGCCTTATCAAATGAATCTAAATCTTCACATCAAATTCAAGGAGGAGATAGAAAAAATGATCGCTTCAGGCATCATTAAAGCTGTGGAGGAATCAAAATGGGTAAGCCCCATGGTCATCAGCATTAAAAAGGATGGAAGGATAAGGATCTATGTTGACTACAGGGACTTAAATGTGGTATGTGTAATTGATCCTTTTCCAACCCCTTTTATCGAAGAGATCTTGGAAGGAGTGGCTGGGAGTGAAATTTATTCCTTCACAGATGGATTCTCAAGATCTTGTTGTATATATCTTTTCCCCAGGTAGATATAGACAAGCAGAAGAATATAGAAATCAAAGAAGCCCAAATCCCTAACATTTATCCCTTGGTACGAAGTGGCACATGAAAATGGATGTCGGCAGGGAAAATGGTGTGCCCAAGGCACGAAGTGGCGCATGACAATGGATGTCGGCAGGAAAGCGGTGTGCCCAAGGCGCCTGAAGTGGCGCATGATAATGGATGTTGATAGGAAAGCAGTGCGCCCAAGGCACACAAAAGTGGTGCATGAAAATGGATGTCGATAGGGAAAATGGTGCACCCAAGGAGCATGGAAATGGTGCACAACAATGAGTGTTGACACTAAAATGTATGCGCGAGGTGCGGGAAAGTGGCGCAGAAATGGATGTCGGCGAGGTAAAGGATGTGCCCTTGGCACACGGAAATGGCGCCACGACAATGAGTGTTATTGAGGCAAAATTTGTGCCTTGGCGCATGTAAGAGGATGTCGGCACACACACGGATGCACCTATGGTGCGCCTTGAGAGGTGCAACATTTTGGAGGCGACAGGAAGACCACAGTGCGAGATATTGAGATGGCCATAACTTTTGGTGGGAGCTCAGATTCATGCAAGGTTGGACTTTTCGAGAGAAAGCTTACGAGGTCCTCTATCCAACTAAGACTGGATATATTTAATTGGGTGAGAAAAAATTCTTAAAAATACAAAATACAGTTCGCCACTTTTGGGTTTGCTGGGGTTCTCACCTACCATCATAATGAGATGAATTAAATGTAACCTAGAGGTGGTTGGGCTAGTTTTGGAATTCCTCTCTCTTTCTCTCTCATTCTTCCTATAAATTGTAAGGAGGGGCTTCTTTCTAAAGGTTGGACATTCTTGTTTTCCCCTCCCTTCTTCTCTTGGCGAGTGAACTTGTGGAGTTAAAACCTCCCATTTGAAAGCGTAATGCAACCTTGCCTCTTGGCATTTTGTAGTGTCTTTGTATCAATTTTGGAGAAAATTAATGCATGTCATGGATGATTCTCAACCCTCTTTGTATTCATTTGCATCCTCCTAATCTTTCACTGTGAATCTGGCTATCTATGCATAATCTTGCATTGCATTTTAATGATCTGTGTTTATTGGCAAGACATATGTTCTTCATTCCTCGGTGCATCACCTCTGTTAGTTTAGGTTTTATTTTATGCATCTTCTTACCCTGTCTCCTTGGAAAGTTAGATTAGGTTTTTAGTAAACCCTCTGCATTTTCTACGTGTGCATCTAAACAGAGGAATAGGAACCGGCCTTCATCCGGAGAGCTTTTCCATTTCGCAAGGTCCCACACTTGGGAAAAGCTCCATGTTATGCAATCGTACTGAGAGTCTCAACCCATCGTGTTGCAGAGACATTGTGGGTGCTGCGATTCGACACCAATGATTTTGCACTTTGGTGGGACCAAGAGGTCATTCCATCAAAATTTGAAGGAGTTTTCATGAAATTTGCACTAAAAATTACAGTTTTTTACAAATTTTGGATTTTGCACCTCCTAGCCTGAACTCGAAATCATTTTTCAAGGGTTTATCTTGCTCAAAACAGGTCAAAATTTCAACAGTTGGTAGATCTGAGGGTAACCTTCAAAAGGGTATCTTTAGTTTTTTGAGATTTTGATTTTCAAAATTTCGGGTATTTAGTGATTTCAGGTTTTCGGGGTCCGAGAACATCAAAGCAGCAATTCAGGTTTTGGGGGATGCATTGCATGGTCCTATTCCCGTGATAGTCTTTTCGAGTTTTCAGGTGTCGGACATGTTCCAAGTTCCGACACATGGCAGTTTTGGGTTTGTGAGTTGCATTGCATGACCTGAGTTCCACCTGTACCTTTCGGGGATCCGCAGCTGCACAACATGACATGAGTTCCGAATTGAAGACTACATCCTCCGGGTCCTTCAAATTTTTATTCGATTTTCAATATTGCCAGGTTTGGTGTGTAACTTGGCAAAATCCAACCTTTTAGAGGCTTGTTCTCTAACACATCTGGCGACTCCGAAGGGGATAGAGTTCAGTGGTGTAGCAGCACAAGTTGCCCAGGCACATGAGAAGAATTCGAACCAGGTCTAATACTCGAGAGGAGGGCTATTTGTCCACTTGCAACTATCACCAGGAAGAGGAAGGAGAGGAAGAAGACCACAAAGATCACCATCTCCGCCTAACAGGACTTTGTCTACACCTCCACCTGGTAGGCCTTTTCTCGCATCAACCAGGGTTCTTAGGCCAATCATAATGGCGCATCTACCACCGAATCCCTTTGTCAATTTCACGGGAAGTAGTCCACTTGCCCTAAATGCTCAGAACCAAATTCCAGTTGCAGCGCTAAAGAATATACCCTATTTCACAGGAGAAAATCATACTACTCCTATTGATCACATCCAGGATATTGCTAATGTATGTGTAATCCACGAAATAAATGAAATGGATATTACTGATCAAGTTATTGGCTTCATCTTTCAAAGGCAAGGCGCAATTCTGATGGTTTAGGAGCCTCAAAGCGGCCGGGTCCATTACGAATTTGAACCAACTTTGTTCAGCTCTTTGCAACCAATTTGGGGAGAGGGCGGATAATTTGTCTTTATTGGAATAAGCTGACAACAATTAAAAGGGCTCCTAACGAGCAAATGACAGATTTCAACTTCAGATTCCAATGGACATGGGACAGGATTCCAATAGCTGTTAGACCAACTGCCGAAGGAGCATTCCTTTATTTCTTAAAGGCTATAAATTCAGACATAGCCATGATGATCCAATCAATGGGAGGGACAACACTGCCAGGGGCCTATGACACAGCGATTAGAGCAGAGAACTGTTTGATCCAAGCTGGAAAGCTTGCACCAAGGCCACCAATGCCTCTCTATCCAGATATGGGAAATCCTACAACCAGTCAAGCACCAGAGTTGAATCCCATTCCAACTCCTAGAAATCAAAGCAATAATGAGGCATCCACATCTTCAAATACTTCAAAGGAATTGCAGGAGGTCATGAAACAACTGCAGAACCTTGGAAATGAGCTTGTGACTATCAAAAGACAGCAAGCTCAAAGTGCTAGACCATATCAGCCTCAAGCGCAGTACCAGGCTAGGCCCTCATACCAATAGAATAGACCACCACCACCTCAGGCTGCAAATCAAAACCAAAACCAAGGACAACCTCAAGCTGCCAGGCCATTTTGGCCGTATGATCCAAATACAATAACGTCCTCAAGAGCCTTGGTCCCAACACAAAATAACATGGCACAGGAGTATGACTGGTGTTACCCTTGCAATCTACCTCACAATCAGTCAGCATGTTTTAATGGTGCACTGAATCAGGCCTTGATGGTGCAAACCATTGGTGTTCCTCAAGAACCAAGCCAGGAAGAGAATCAACAGCAAGGAATGCAACAAGAAGGACCTCCGACAGAAACCACATTGGCCAATTGGCAGACGGAAGACTTCTGTGGAGTTAACCAACAGCCTTTTCAAGGCATGGCTGCCAACACACGGTCAAAGAAGAGAAGCATAGTAGAGGGACAACCGTCTAATCCAGTTGTTTCTCAACCCACTCTTACACAACAAGGGGTCAGTAGACCAAATGCAGCTCCAAATGTGCAAAATCAGCCTAAGGTACCTGTTGTAGCAACACATGCACCTGTTCAAGCTCCAGAAAAGGTTGCGCCAAGTAAGGGACAGCAAAAGGATAATTCATCCCCTTTCAACATCATCGATCAAATGAAGAAGACACATGTGAACATTTCCATGTGGGAATCACTTGCGATCCCAGGGCAACGAGATTTATTGCAAGCTGCAATGGCTAATTGGTCTGCCACAAATGTATCAAACCAGGGACATGAGAAAGTTCTCACTAATGCAGTGCAACATGATGGGGGCCAGACAAGAAAAAATTTGAAGCCTCCACCATTCTATGTTTCATTGATTGTTGGAAACCACTTGGTACACAACTGCATGATAGATTCAGGAGCAAGTAGTTCAGTGATGCCGAAGCAAATAGTGGATCAAGCTGGAGTGCGAAGTATGAGCCAATCTTTGAAAGGAGTAAATGCACGGCTAGATGGAGCAGCGGTAGGAACTACTGGAGTCATCGAGGGTTAAGCCTAACACTACATTCCCTGTCCTAATGTTACTGATCTATGAAGATGTGTCTGTGATTGACCTCTCGCCACTCTTTGTGTTGTGTATATCAAGAGACTTCACTGTAAAAATCGGTAGATATTTATCTGCAGATTGGTCACACATGATTTTCAGGACAAGGTATGGGGCCAAAGCAACAATTAGGTCAGAATCAATTGCCAATTTCCATATTGAGCCTTATGTACCAGGTCCTATCAATGCAAATTGCTCAGTTTTTGATCAGGAGGAGTGTTCAAGTGATCTAGAAGCAGGTACTAAGGTCGAGGGAATTCCTGATTTAACTTTGGATGAATGGGCAAACAAGAGTCATGAATTCGACCCATACAAAGAAATCGAAGAATCTGAATTGGGCGTGTATTGTATACACAAAGAAAATTCACCCATTCGACATCATTCAAACTGAGCAAAAGATGAAGACAAAGTTTGGAAATTATTCTTCGATGGTTCGAGAAGCGCGAGACAGGCGGCTGGAGGTGGTGCAATGTTGATTTCACCACAAGACATCAAATATTATTCGGCTTTTCATTTCAGTTTTCTTGTTCAAAAATGACAGCTGAATATGAGGCCTTGATTCATGGACTTCATTGGGCCAGGAAAAAGGGCATAAAGAAATTGCAGGTGTTTGGAGATAGCGAGCTAATCGTCAACCAAGTTAGGGGACAACATGCTACAAAGAACGACTTGCTAAAGAGCTACAAGAATAGGGTATGGGACCTCATTGAGGATTTTGAAGCTTTCAACATTGTATCCATACCCAGGAAGAAAAATGAAGCCACAGATAGGCTCGCAGTAGTTGGAGCAATGTTTGATGTGGTTGACAACATCAGAAAAGAAAAAACGCAGCCACACATTCATGTGGTTGTAAGGCCAGTAGTTCCAGATAACAACACAAGCTAGCAGGTGTTCGAGAACAATCAACAGATTGTCAATTTCTTGCAAGAAGAAGCTGAATTCTCAGCTAGAAATCAGGACAGATTAGAGCAGCAGTATGGGGATCAAGTAGTGCAGCTACGGACAAACAAGCTCCCTAAAGGTTTAGTAACATTGGAATCTATCTTCAACCCTAACGACCGTTCCGTAAGGAAAAGGCCAACATACTGAGTCAAGAGAGAAGATTCGAGAGTCAATGCAGTTAGGGAAGGCAAAACACTTCAAATTGGTAAGGTGGCCCTTTGAGCAAGAGAAATCAGATTTCATACATCTTTGCCAAGAATTTCCAGATGTCTTTGCTTGGAGCTATGAAGACTTAAGAGGATTCGATCCAAATTTGGCACAACATACCATAGAATTGGATCCAGATGCTAAGCCCGTCAGGTAGAAACAGAGACGATCAACCCTCACATTGAGCCTCTAATGAAGAAAGAACTAAATAAGCTAATAGAGGCAAGCATTATATTCCCGATCAAGCACTCAAGCTGGGTTGCAAACTTGGTTCCGGTCAGGAAGAAGAGTGGAGAAATCAGGTTGTGTGTGGATTTCCGAGACCTAAACAGGGCATCTCTCAAAGACCATTACCCACTTCCTTCAATGGAACAAATATTGCAAGTAGTATCCGGTTCAGAGAGATTCTCTCTCCTAGATGGCTACTCAGGGTACAATCAGGTGATGGTGAAAGAAGATGACCAATTCAAGATGGCTTTCACCACCAAATGGGGAACCTATGCCTACAAGAAGATTCCATTTGGGCTATCAAATGCTGGAGCCACCTTCCAAAGGGCAATGGATATGGCATTTAAGGGGTTGATCAATAAAATAGTTTTGATATATCTTGACGACATCATTGTATTCTCAAAAAATGCAGCGGATCACCTCTGTCATTTGAGGCAAGTATTTCAGAGGTGTAGAAGATTTGGGGTATCATTGAATCCCAAAAAATGCATATTTTTGGCTCACGAGGGAAAACTTCTAGGCCATATTGTTTCAAAGGAGGGGTTGACGATTGACCCAGAAAGAGTTGAAGCAATTCAAGCATTGCCTTTGCCAAGTCACAAGAAGGCTCTTCAAAGCTTCTTGGGAAGGATCAATTTTGTCCGCAGATTTGTTCCAAACTTTGCATCTCTCGTAAAACCAATAACGCTAATGTTAAAGAAGAGCATGGCATTTAAGTGGACATCTGAAGGCAAGGCAAGTTTTGAGGCAATAAAAGAGGCTATATCTCAAGCTCCGACTCTTGTCAATCCAGACTTCTCCAAGGACTTCGTGCTATATGCCTTCGGTGGTGGAGACACAATTTCTGCAATCCTGGTCCAACAAAACAAAGGAGGATTAGAACAACTAGTTGCTTTCTTCAGTCAAGGCTTGGAGGAATACGAAACTAGGTACTCTTTCATTGAAAAGCATGTCCTTGCAGTAATCAGGAGCTTAAAGAAATTCAAGCACCTAGTCTCAAACAACAAAATCCAATTGTTGGTCTCTCATGCGGGAGTCAGGGACTTCCTTCTAAACAAGGATCTAAATGAGAAATGTGCAGGATGGATAACTCGTGTCATGGAATATGACATTGAGATCAAGGTCACCAAACTAGTACGTGGGAAGGGACTATGTGAGCAGCTAGCCTTGAGTCAACAAGTTGAAGCAGGTGATTAAAAAGAGGCTGTCTTGGTACTACAGGATAACCAAGAACAAGAAAATGATGATGTGCACACTCCTGTTGGACTCGGAATGTGATACACTTCCTACTGAGCAGAGGCCTATGCCCTCCAGAAATGAGAAAACCAAAAAGGAGATACTTCAGATTACAAGCCATTCCATATGTGCTTGTTGGTGGTGTTTTGTTTAAGAAAGACATCAATGGAGTTCTATTGAGGTGCATTGGGATAGGTCAAATTGAGAGGGTGTTACGAGATTTTCACGATGGAGATTCTGGAGGACATTTCGCTCCATGAGTAACAGCTCTCAAGATAATGAAGGCAGGGTATTATTGGCCGACAGTCTTCAGTGACTGCTATACATGGATAAGAAAGTGCAAGAAATGTGCACTCTTCACAGGCAAAGAAAGACTAGCAGCACTTCCATTGCACCCAATTCTGGTTGACCAACCATTTATGCAATGGGGATTGGACTTCGTCGGGGTCATCAATCCAAACTCAAGCCAAGGCCACAAGTGGATTCTCATGGCAACGGACTATTTCACCAAGTGGACCGAAGCAGCAGTGCTCAAAGAAGCAAATGAGTCTAACATACTAGACTTTTATGAAGGAATAGTGACCAGGTTTGGTGTGCCGACCACTATCATATCAGACAATGCATTGGCATTTATAGGTTCCAAGATTACAGAATGGGCTGTCAAGAATGGAATCTATTTGAGCACCTCTTCAAATTATTACCCACAGGGTAATGGACAGGCAGAGTCCACGAACAAAAATTTGCTAAGAATCATCAGGAGGACTCTGGAGGAAAATCAAAGAACATGGCATACCAGGCTAAAATCAGCATTGTGGGCTGATAGAATAACACCAAAGAGGTCTACAGGCAATTCCCCTTACAAGTTGGTCTATGGAAAAGAGGCAGTATTGCCTATATCATTAGAACTACCTACATTGGAGTTCATGAAGTAGTTGGAGTTGGCTGAGTTCGAACCAATGGAGGCCAGGTATGCAGAGTTGATGGAATTGGCAGAAATTAGAGAACATGTAGTTCAAATGATTGAGAAAGATCAGGCCTTAATGAAAAGATGGTTTGATAAGAAAGCAAGAGCAAGGACCTTCTCGGAAGGAGACTTAGTTCTGAAATGGGATGCAGATCGAGGCAAAATGGGAAGGCATTCCAAATTTGATGCCATTTGGAGTGGCCCCTACATGGTCACGGGATGTAAGAATAGCAATGCCTTCCAATTGTCTACATTGGACGGAGAAGAACTCCCGATTCCGGTCAACGGAATCTATATTAAACATTGCTACTGAAAAGAGAAAAGTTCTACCCTTGTAAATATTAGCCTAGATTTCAATTCCTCTAAGTGCATGTGCACATTGTCTTGTTGTAGTTAGGTTTCAGTTTCCCTAAGTGCTCTGGCACAGGTTTTGTTGCTCTTGGGTTGGTTTTCTACAGTTCAGTGTGCTCTTGGAGAAGGAGTTGCAGTATCAGGTTTGGGATCAGATGTCAGGTTGGTTTCAGTTATTTCTTATGACTCCATGCCCAATGGATTGCTAAAAGGCCACTGATCTTCTACCTAGCAGGCAGGTGATCCCATTGAGTCACTAAATTGTTGTATATATCTTTTCCCCGGGTAGATATAGACAAGCAGAAGAATATAGAAATCAAAGAAGCTCAAATCCCTGACATTTATCCCTTGGTGCAAAGAAGTGGTGCATGATAATGGATGTCGATAGGGAAAACGGTGTGCCCAAGGCGCACAAAAGTGGCGCATGACAATGGATGTCGACAGGAAAATGGTGCGCCCAAGGCACGAAGTGGTGCATGAAAATGGATGTTGACAGGAAAATGGTGCGCCCAAGGCACACAGTGATGTATGACAATGGATGTCGATAGGGAAAAGTGGTGCACCCAAGGTGCACGGAAATGGTGCACGACAATGAGTGTTGACACTAAAATGTATGCGCCAAGGCGCAGGAAAGTGGCGCACAGAAATGGATGTCGACAGGGTAAAGGATGCGCCCTTGGCGCACGGAAATGGCACACGACAATGAGTGTTAATAGGGAAAAAGTTGTGCCTTGGTGCACGTAAGAGGATGTCAACACACACATGGATGTGCCTATGGCACACCTTCAGGAGGCGCAACATTTTGAGCGCTGACAGGAAGCACTCACAGCACGATATTCAGATGGCCATAACTTTTGACTGGGAGCTCAGATTCATGCAAGGTTGGACTTTTCGGAAATATTACGAGGTCCTCTGTCCAAATATCTGGATATATTTAATTGGGTGAGAAAAAATTCTTCAAAATACAAAATACAGTTCGCCACTTTTGGGTTTGCTGGGGTTCTCACCTACCATCATAATGAGATGAATTAAATGCAACCTAGAGGTGGTTGGGGTAGTTTTGGAATTCCTCTCTCTTTTCTCTCTCATTCTTCCTATAAATTGTAAGGAGGGGCTTCTTTCTAAAGGTTGGAAATTCTTGTTTTTCCCTCCCTTCTTCTCTTCGGTAGGTGAACTTGTGGAGTTAAAACATCCCATTTGAAAGCTGTAATGCAACCTTGCCTCTTGGCATTTTATAGTGTCTTTGTATCAATTTTTGTAGAAAATTAATGCATGTCTGTGGATGATTCTCAACCCTCTCTGTATTCATTTTCATCCCCCTGATCTTTCACTGTGAATCTGGCTATCTGTGCATAATCTTGCATTGCATTTTAATGGTCTGTGTTTATTGGCAAGATAGATGTTCTTCATTCCTCGGTGCATCACCTCTGTTAGTTTAGGTTTTATTTTATGCATCTTCTTACCCTGTCTCCTTGGAAAGTTAGATTAGGTTTTTAGTAAACCCTCTGCATTTTCTACGTGTGCATCTGAACAGAGGAATAGGAACCGGCCTTCATCCGGAGAGCTTTTCCATTTCGCAAGGTCCCACACTTGGGAAAAGCTCCATGTTATGCAATCATACTGAGAGTCTCAACCCATCATGTTGCAGACATTCAGGGGTGCTGCGATTCGACACCAAAGATACCATCAAGTTAGAATTGCTAAAGAAGACCAAGAAAAGATAAATTTCACCACTTTGAATGGGGAAGGTTCACCTATATGATCATGGCTTTTGAACTAAAGAACATGCCTCTGCTATGTTTTTTGTGCATAGTGGTCCAGGCATTTCAAGATTTTATCCGTAAATTCCTTCAACTTTACCTTGATGACTGGATGGTCTATATACTAGTGAAAATCCATTGTGACAATTTGTGGTTGATGTTTGAAAGACTTCAGTAGTTGTGCATATCCATCAACATCAAGAAGTGTCTCTTCACTACTCCATTTGGAACCTTGTTGGGGCATATCATATGTAAGGAAGGCTTGTTGGTGGATCCCGCCAAATTTTATATTATTGTGGGATTGGGGGAGCCTACCAGACAGAGTGCAGTGTGTGGATTCCTTGGGCATATGAGGTACTACTAGAAATTTATTAAGGGGTATGCCAAGATCACAATTCCATTAGAAAATTTACTAAAAGACAAGAGTACATTTCAGCGGGGAGAGGTGTAGCAAAGGGCGTTTGATACATTGAAGGATAAGCTCATCATTGCACCCATATTATGCTTTCCTTCTTAGGATAAGCCAT
Source organism: Taxus wallichiana var. yunnanensis (assembly GCA_018340775.1). Classification (NCBI taxonomy): domain Eukaryota; kingdom Viridiplantae; phylum Streptophyta; class Pinopsida; order Cupressales; family Taxaceae; genus Taxus; species Taxus wallichiana. The sequence continues at coordinate 345,184,484 of CM031236.1, forward strand.
TCCATGTACATGTTGATGCTTCGGGGATGGAAATTGGGAAGTTTTGGCACAACTGGATAAGGAATTATTGACCACCCCTTGTGTTTTGATAAGAGAAAGTTAACACTAGTAGAGCAGAACTACACTACTACCGAGCACGAAGCACTATTAATGATCTATTCACTTTGCATAAGTTTAAGTAGTATCTATTAGAAACACCATTCATATTTTACATAGATCACATGAAATTGAAGTAATTGGTTAACAAGCCTGTTTTACAAGGGCGATTATGTCGGTGAGTCTGTTGTTTCAAGAATTTGTGTTTACTGATTGTTGTGAAACCGGGAAAGAGTAACTCGGGGATTGACTATTTGTCAAGGATTAACTTAGGGAGGACGCATAGAGTATTGAGGATGCTATACTAGACACGTAATTGTTTAAGTTTTGGAACACACCCTATGACTTCAAAGATATTTTGCATTTCTCAAAATGGGTGTGGTGCCAGAAGGAATGAAGGATTTGGAAAGAAAAAATTTAGTCGTACATGTTACACCCTACATCCTAATTGGTAGAGACTTATAAAAACTAGGTTTTGATGAGGTTTTGCACCGATGTGTGTTGGAGCATGAGTGTGTTGCAATAATGAAGGAAGCACATGGTGGGATCAAAGGATGACACTATGTAGGGAATGCCACAACATGAAAAATCATATAGGTAGGGATTTAGTGGGAAAGCATCTACCAGGATTGCATTGAGTTTTGCAAGGCTTGTGACCATTTCCAGCACCTTGGAAAGTAAAGAAAAAGAGATGAGATTCCCTTGAAACCTATAGCCAATGCAGAACCATTTTAAAAGTGGGCCATTGATTTTTAGGACCAATTTCACTTGTCGCGTGAAGGACTGGTTCACGCTATATCATTTCTTGTCGATTACTTTACAAGGTGGGCGGAGCGGTGCACTATAGGGATTTCACAATGGTCACAACTATTAGATTCTTATGGGAAAACATAACTAGTAGGTATGGATGTCTGTAAGCTTGACTAGTGACAAGGGTACACATTTTTTGAATGAAGCAGTCAAATTTTTTTGGCAGAGTTCATGGTGGCCCATCATAAGACTACCCCATATCACCTAAAATATAATGGAACTACTGAGGCATTTAATAAAATTATGAGTCACATGTTGACAAAAATTTGTGATGTGGGAAGAAAATATTGGGATGACAAGGTATCAGTTGTTCTATGGGCATACAAGATAACATACAAGAGATTGAACAATCCCACACCATTTCAATTGGTTTTTGGTGTGGGTGTTGTTTTACTAGTTGAATTTATGCTATCATCCCTATTTATGTGTGTGTGTAAGAGGGTTAGCTGATGAACAAGAAATTCAAGAGTGCATGGAGAAGTTAATGTAGATGGATGAAAGGAAATCACTTACTAGATGGAGTCAGAAGACTAAAAATGAATGACAAAAATCATGACATGATTATCATATCAAAAACAAACAATTTTAGGTTGGGCATATGGTCTTGCTTTATGACTCCAAATTTTTGCACCATCCTGGGAAATTAAAATTCCATTGGTTAGGGCCATATATCATCTCATACATCCTTGATTTAGGCTCATGCTAGTTACAAGGACTTGATGGAACACAATTATGAGGCCATTTCAATGGGAGTAGGCTGAAGCCCTACTATAAATAATTCTTCCTTGTGTTCATAAATAAGGTAGTATTACCATTTAGCCTAGGATTTCCTTTTATGCTTTTCCTTTCCTATGTTTCCCCTTCTCGTTGCTTGTTCCTTTCTTTGTGTTATTGTTTTGTGCTCCTTATGTGCCAGAAGCCACTTATTATTTTCAAAAAGATGTGTATGCACAAAGGACTACACATATTTTTTTGTGGGGTGGAGTAATGTGAATGAAAATGGAAGCTAGTAGTGGAAGTTTTGTTTGATGGATTAGATTTAAGGATAAAAAGTGTGTAGTGTGGAAGAGTGAGCATAGAAATGGTGGACATAAGGATTTTGGTGTTAGGATAACTTTACAAATACCACATACAAAGGATGAGAAGCATAGGAACAACATGAGGTAGGTGAGGGAAAAATTCAGGTTAAGGACATAAGAAGTTCTTTTGGCGTTGAAAGCATGCTCATGGGGATCTTGATCACTAAGGATTTTTACACGCCAGAAGGTTGTAGAGAATTTTCTTCACATAGGATTGGGTGTGGGGGTAAGAGCGCTTAAGGTTGGATTTAGTGGAAAAATCCACCTTTATTGAAAAAGTACATTAGTAGGTGGCATAGAATTTACTACGAGAGATGAGAAAAAAATCTATAAGTAGAAGGTCGGGCACATTATTTTTACCTTGCAATTAAAATATCTAATAGATCTTGTGAACTATGACATCTATGAAAAATATTTGTGCAAAGGAAAAATTGTGAAAATCTGAGTGCATGACTAGTGTGATTTGTGAACTAGAGTGGAAGGAGTACATGGGCATCGGGAAGAAGGTTTCAGTAGAGTACACTCTCTTGTGGAAGGATTTCCCAAGGTAGGGTTTTATAGCTAGGGCACAAGAGTAAAGGGATTTTTCGTGAAGGAAGCCACATATTTGAGCAAAGCAAGGAAGAGGAGCAAGGAAGAGTTTGTTTTTAGTAACCCAACAAGAAGATGACACCAAATAAGGAAACAGTTTAACCAAAGAAGGAAATGGAAAAAGGATACATGTTGTATCCACTAGGTTTAATAAGGAGTGATATGCAGAGATGCAATACCCAGATGGCATGTTTCTTAGAAAAGAGTGGGTGTATCACATGAGGAAAATGGCTATAAGTGACTACAACCATTGAATGAGCACCACAGAGAAAGAAATGGCATTGGAAATGGTGAGACCTACAGACAAGTAGACACCAGATGGAATTCCCATCTATGATGATGAGGTCAAGGTGAAAATGGAGAAGGCTAGATTATTGCAACTATATGAGTTGCCCTATTTTGGTAAACCCAAGTAGTTGTACTAATGGATGATGTCATGCATACATGAAGACCATTTCTACTTTGTAGGACAAAGGATGAGGATAACTCCCCAACTGATCTCCAAATTTATTGGTCTTACCTATAAAGGAGATTCATTTGATGATGACTTGGAGGACAAGGAGGCCATAAAGAAAACTATGGAGGCCTATGACTATAAGAAGGGGTCACGATACTTTGACATATCAGTAATTTCTGACCCTATGATGAGGATGGCCATGTGCTTAATGACCAAGCTGAATGGATAGGAGAGGACATGAGATCAAAAATTTCTGGTTGAATGTTTTCTGGAAGATCTTAGAAGGAACCATCTATAACCTCTTAACATTCATAGAAGAGGAGGTAATTAGTGCCACACATGATAGGGAGAAGATAGTGTTTGGCAATCCTCCTTACCATCATGTTTTCATAATTTGGATTACTCGATGGGCCAATTTTTTTTTTATGGGAATACCCAAATGAGAAGCCCTCCCCGACCAAGAGATTTGAGAAATATACTTGTGACACCATGAAAACCGCCCACAAGTCGCACTTAGAAAAATGGTACAAGTGAATGCGCAACGCATTTAGGGCTGAGTGGAGAATACCCAAAAAATTGCCAATGTTAGTACGGTGAGAAGTGGAGTTTGTTATATACCAGCATTTTTGCATTGGAAGGTTCTCTTTGACAGATGGGACAAAGAGCCCATGGTGTAAATTACCCTTTTCTTTTACTAATCAATATTTCTAAGCAGGGGTCAACCATTTCAAGGAGTCCAAAAGACTAAGGTTTGACCTTAGCGAGGTGCACCAAGACCACTGCAAGTTGTGAAAAAAGATAGTATAGTATGTATCCCATGATGTGCACATGATAAAACCTGTGACGATGTAAATTTTACGGAAGGACCACAATGAGGGTATACCTGTGCATTAGGCCCAAGTATGAGAAAGGCACCTATATGGAGAATGATGTCTCCATCCTAGAATACCCCACCATGAGGAAGAAGGACACACCGAGGAAGAGGGAGAGAGAGGAGGCACTAGAGAAGAAGGGACCAAGTGTAAAAACAATGTAATCTGTTGGCATGCGAGTCAAGCGCGAGACAAAGAACATATGCATGGAGGAAGAAGTACCTATTAAGGAAAAGAAAATACACCTAAGGAAGAGGTGTCAGAGCAAGAAGAGCCCCTCGTGGAAGAAGAGTCACCGAGCAAGGAGTCACCTACTGAAGAAGATGAGAAGGAATAATCCCTATACTAGAGTCACCAGTTAGGAAGAAGAGAAAGGTAGTGGAAGAGGTGCAATCAGGAAGGAATGGAGAGACTTGAAGCCTACAAAGGTGAGAAGGATGATGAAAAGCATGAAGAGGCTCAGGACCATCCCGTTTATGATGTACATGACTGAAATGAAGGAAACAAAGAAAAGGATGGGGCATAAGAAGGTGCTCAAGGAAAAGGGGAGAGTGAGGAGGTGAACACCAAAGATTAAAGGACCCCAAGCCTCACCAAGGAGTAGATAGAAGATGTCACGGAAAGGGAAGTAATAGGCATAATAAATAATTTGGTGGAATGGGAGGTAGAGCGTAGTGTTGATGAAGTGCGAAGGAGATAGAGGATGAAAGCATGAAAACAAAATGGAAGTATGGGTGGAGACCCCAACCTAGCAGTAAGCTTTCCTAAGGTAGCTTACACAGGGAGAAAAGGTGTGTTAGTGGCACAAGAGAAGGGAATGAGTTATATCAATGATCTAAATAAGGTACTACATGTGTGTTATCAAAGTATCATTCCTACAAACCAACTCCTTGCATGGTCCTCATTTGAAGCAGAAGGAACGTACCCATGAACAAGGAAGATGCTATCCTGGGATTCTGAGTCCCATGTTAATGAGCTCAAGTTTGAGGTCGAAAAAGGGGCGGCGATGAAGATACCAAAAACAAAGGAGTGAACCCCTTGATAAACACTCAATAGTTATCCGATGAGAAATTTTGTAACGCACTCAACAAGGTATCAATGGAGGTTGAGGTGAGACTCTTCAGAAGGAATGATAGGGTAAGGTTCCTAGAGGGAGAGATGGAGAAGAAGAATGAAGAGATCATTGAGAAGAGCAAGGATCTAAAGTAGGAGGAGTTGATCAATGCATAGTTAAGGTGTGAACTAAGGGAGGAAAAGGTGAAGGTGTGTGAGGTCTACAAAAATATAGAGATGATTACAAATGCCATTATCTTGAAGCATCCAAACCTAGCCCCACTTGAGTAGAAATATGAGTCAACCTTGCAATGCTTGGAAGACTTAACCCACATCCTTACCATGGAGAGGTGGCCACTCGCACTAGAATTAGAAGAAGAGGCATTGACATGCTAGAAGGAGGAAGAGAAGAAGAAGATTGGGGAGACAATCACTTGGTATTATGAGCTCCTTGCCATTGTGAAGGCGCCACGTGAATGGGCCGAGGCCGTATATGATAAGCGAACCGACAGAGATAGGGTAGCAAGTATACTAGTTTCTACACATGAGGCAGATCTAAAATAATTCTAGGATAATAATAAGGGAAATAGGGTGGAGCAGGATAAGATCCTAGCTGAATTTGAGAAGAAGATGGAAGCAATCAAAACCTTGTGAGGTTTGGTTAAAAATCAGCTTAAGGAACTGTACCCCTAGGTCACTTGCAAAATGGATGTCGTTGGATGACCTTAGCAAGAAACTAGAAGGGATTGTAGATATGCTGAATGCTAAGGGTGATGAATTGAGCTTTGAAGAGGTGAGCACTCTAGTGGGTGACCTACTCCAATAGGCGTAAGGTGAAGTGGATGCCTAGGAGAATATTGAGGCAAAAATGAGGAAGGAGTTCCCACTCCTCTTGCAATAATAGTATATTTTTTTCATTCTTCCATTCTTTCATTCTTCATTCAAATTATATAAGTCCCACCATTATTTATTATTTGGGGAAGCAGGATGTTTCTAAGGATGGAGAACAAGCTTAGTGTGGGGTGATGTTAGGCCCCAAATTATTGGCTAAGTACCAAAAGGCACACACACATAGGATCAATAAGAATAAGGGAACATTGGGAGAATCACGTAGAACAAAGAGGTTTAAGAAGGGTTTAGGAGAGACAAGGGCATGTGTGGGGAGATATTACATAGGATCTAAGTACTTATCCATATTTGACGTTTTGAAGGCACTTAAGGAAAAACGTGACCCGACTAAGCATGTTGAGTGGATAAGGTGATGCTTTGGAACCTTGGAGGTCAAGAAAAGGATATTCCATACATGGAATATTCTTAGAATACATCATTATAGAGATTGGAGGATTTGTAAGGAGATAAACAGTAATTTGAGGACCACATTGACACTTGGCATGTTATTTTTTAAGAGAGAAGTCATGGCGGTGGCTGTTGAACATATATATAGAGATGCTGGAACAAGAAAGACAAAATTTGAGGAATACATATAACATGGGGAAGGAAAATCTCTATAGAAAGTATTAGGAGGCCTTAGGGTTGGGGTTTTCATTAGGGAGTTGCAAGAAGGTCATCATGTCTAAGGGTTGGGTCTATAAAATTTATGTAATAAGGAGGTCATAGCTAGGACTCCTAATATATGAGTTAGATCTCTTTCTTAACATATATTGTATGGTATGTATCCTTGGAATTTATTGTATCGGACTTGGCATGGCCTTTTGAATGTAATGTGGTTATTTAGCACTCTTGATCAATATATATATGTATGTATCTGTTTGAATATCCTGTTCATGGGTGCAAACCCTAGTGTCATTTCTTCATATTATGAATTAGATTTGTTGTTCATAATCCATGTTGTGTTGTTTCTCTAGTTTTGCATGGGTATAAGGATATGGTAGCTCATGTTTTGCTTTTACATGAATATCTACTTTTCTGCAACTAATCCTTTAACAATGGAAATATATTCTCACAATTCTCACATAAAGGAGGGGATCACTACTTGCATGTGCCTCGAGTGAGTGCCCAATGCCCATTGGGTGCTAGGCCGATATGCATGGGATTAGAAAGTTGTACTAACGATATATGAAAAATGAGTACAGTTCCTCATATTTTATCCCTTATTTCCTAATAGTGTGGAGAAGGATGGAAAAGGAAAGGTAGAGAGAAGAAAGATGACTCAATTATAATGAAGTGGGACAGAGTGCATTTGACAAAAAAATGCATTTGAGAAGAATGATAACTAGTGAAAGTTTTGAGATCCCCTTAGAAGATGAGGAGATATAGTATAATGTCCTCCCAAAATTTGGAAAGTGTAGTAGAGAAACCCCATCAAATTTGGATGAGAGTGCGTTAGAGGAGAGAATGAGGACCACATGCGGGCATCCGACCTATACTTTTTACCTAGCCCTTTGCACAAGGTGTTACTGAGACCTAGAGGAAGTTGTTGAAGGGTAGTGTATTGAAGGAAAGAAAATAACATCTCCGAGTAACAAAGGAGATACATGTAGAATTAATTTACTTTCAATTTAGGAAGGAAACATACCAAAAACATGCACATGACAATGAAACAAGTGTTAATGTTTGGAAGTACTCTCAGAGGATTGTTTATAAGCATCATCGGGGTAGAGTGTTGACGTGAAAACTCTTGCAAGTAATCATATAGGTGTTATGATAATGAAGATAGTAGGTGTCTAGTTTAATACAATGACTAGGACATAAGGAAGTTCACCTATAGGACCTCAAGCCATGGTAGGTGGCACGGGGAGGCTCGGGAGGTTCATGTCTTCCACTAGATAGAGAAAATCTTGGTGGGGTTTTAGGATCCGTGTCTAGTCCTAACCTAGGGTAGGGTCCCCATCCACCTCACGAACTAGCCTCATCGAGACACCACCTCAACAACCAAAACCATTTATACCTCATGTATACTTTGATATATCTCTTCACTTTCCGAGAATCTCAAGGTGTGGAGGATGCGGTTGAGCATGTGCATAAGTGTGAATTGCTATAGAGAGAAAAGGGATTACCACTCTGATAGAAAGGTAAGACAATTTTATACCAAACTTACAGAGCATGCACATATTTGGTATAAAAATAATTATCCACATCAAAATACAGTGGATTATGATGCATTGCGCATAACATTCTTGGCTAAGTTAGACATCTCATAGTTTGAACAATAGAGTATCAACGTGCTCAAGGAAATTAAGAAGGTTTAATCTAAAAGTGTGAGGGATTATGACACATATTTTAAAACTCTTTTATCCAAACTATCCTATGAAATTCATTTGATTCAACATGCACATTGGTTCTTTAGAGGATTGGTGACATCATTTCAAATGTCTTTATCTCATAATACATATGTGGATCCGTGTGAGGCCTTGGAAGAAAATTTGCATGCTGAAGTAGTTGAGATAATAGATATGGGGGTGATTCCTTTTATGGAGGCACATATAACAACAATGGATAAGTGATTGGATAATGTTTCCATAAATTCGGTGCATGAGACACAAAGTGAAATATGGTTCACTAATTTTGAATTCGAGGATATATAAAAGATATCTTCCGTGAATGATAGTACATGCACTAATATAGTCTTGTGAGATTTTCCACAAGAACCACAATGTTTGGAATTTCCCTCTCTTGTAGCATAAAACTATGAAAAATGTATCCATGTACTACAAGATCTATGACACACACACTCATGATGTGAAGGATTATTTTTTGATAGATCATATTTATTATGCATGTGAGACTGGGTTGTAGCAAACCACTGTGGCAATTAGTTCTCAGTACAAGAATCTCGGGATACTAAAGGATGCACTAATGGAAATGGTATATTTTGAGGAGGATATAGGAGAAGAGGCCATGGTGGTAGAGGAATATTAACATGTGGGACTTGTTACACTTGTGGGTCACCAAATCACTACCGGTGTAAGTTTCCCCAAAATTTTGTATGTGCATATTATGGAAAAACCCAAAAAGTTGAGGATTTTCCAGATATTTATGAGCACATGTTCAAGAATAATAAGAAATACAAAAGTGTAGGAATGATCAAGGAACAAATTGATAAGGCTAAGAAGTGGGAACCTAAGAAGATTCTTGATCTATAATTACAACCCGTGTTAGTTACCATGTGCATAGAATCCACACAAGCACATGGTCTTATTAAATCTAAACCACCAATTAAGAGAGAATATATAACACATGCTAAGTATCCAGATGTTGATCATCAGAAGGAGGATTATCAAGAGACCATGTGAGTGATTAGAGACTTTTAGGGTGAGATCTAGTTCCTGAAGGAGCAGGCATGTGACGAGAGAAAGCAAAAAGAAAATTAAACTCCTACAAAAAGATATAGATGATTTGAAGGAGATATGTATGATATTGAGACAAGATCCATGCACTAGAATTGAGTGTAAACAAAAAATTCTCCATGCAAATTTTCCACCACATAACCATGAGTATGAAAAATAAATCATGTTGGATGTAGTAATTGATGGTTAGTTGGTGAGAAATATCGTGATTGATATAAATGTTGAGGTAAATGTGTTGACTCGAATGCATGGAATAAGATGAGGAGGCCACCATTACAATCATCTTATAATGTGATATATATGGAAAATAAAATGAGGGCCATGCCTATTGGTGTATTGAAGGATGCTTCAATTACCATTCAGAAAGCCAAGTTTACTAGAGATTTTGAAGTATTAGAGCTATCCGAAGTAGGAAAATTTTCAACTTTACTTGGACGTACTTGGTGTTATGTGAACAATGAAGACCTGAATTTCAACAAAGGGTATATTAATCTTGAGAATAAGCATGAGAACATAATCATACCTATAGATGATGTGACAAAGACACCCTATTCTAATTTAGTGAGTGAGGAAGAGCTAAATAAGATTTATGTACGTATGATGCACGATCCCGAGACTACGGATCCATATAAGGAAGGCATACTTTAGTGGGAGAGAAATGCACTCAATTATTTACATCACCATTATTTCTTATGAAAACTGGGCCCATGACATTAATGATATGGTTGGGTGTAAGATGAAGGGGAGAGTAACCAAGATGATCAGGCCGCATATGATCAGGCGCATGGGAAAGAATCAGTTACCTCAGTACATTGGTGACAAAAATCTTGAATATTTCTTGCATTCCATGGAGAAATAGTGGCAAAATGAAGGTGATAGAAGTAATACACTAGTTTACATGTTATGTGGAATAACATCATATTGGTGGGAATGCATAGAGATAACCTATTGGGATGGCAGAGGTGAGAATCACCTTTTCAACAAGGTTTACTTGGAATAATGTGCCTATGCTTATACATGAGTATGATGGGAAGACTCCTACTTTGGTACACGTTCATAATTGTGAGAGACAATGGACACAAGGTCATAAGGCATGAACACCATCTTTATAAGTACATAAGTTATATTCCATTCTACAAGAATGTGTGAGGGCATGGTATGTACATGTTGAGATCAATTAAGATATGCATGTTAGCGTTATATGACTAAAGGTATGGCTCATAATTTTGATTATTTTTCTAATAAACCTCTAGTACATGAGGATTTGAAGATCATGAAGTACATAAAACTTTCAGATAATGAGAAATTAGAAGAGCTCATGATGCAATTACTTGGAGAACTTGATCCTAAGGCACATGAAGATACATTGGAGACAGAAGAGATGTAATTGGTCAACACATGGAAAGAGAAGGAAAAAGGAAAAATGGTATACCTCATTGATGATGAAGAGGTAAAGAATCTAGAGATTAGGAATATAGAATGTGCATGAAAAGTAATTGACACTTTGTAGATGAAAAGGCATACACATACCGTGCTCTCATGAAAATAAGAAGGTTACCATTGGAACAAAGGATTCACCCAAGGAGGTAATCATCAAAGATTAATGATCAGAACAAGAGGTAGAAAATATCATTGAGCTATTGTGTGACTTCTAGGATCTCTTCCAACGGGTTACCATGAGTTAAAAGAAGTTCAACCCTCATTGGGAGAGATGAAGATTAAGCTGAAATAATGCATGAGTTTTGTTCGGAAGAGGCCTTATAAGATTAATCTAAACCTGTGTGTAAAGGTGAAAGAATAAATTGACAAGATGCTCAATTCTGGAACCATTGAACTAATTGAGGAATCTAATTGGGTTAGTCCTGTGGTGATCAAAATTAAGAAGGATGGGAGGATCTAGATCTGTGTTGATTAATGGTAATGTAATGCCTCGTGTGTTATAGATCCTTTTCCTATGTCATTCATGGAAGATATCCTTGAGGAATTTATAAGGTGTGAGATCTATTCCTTCACCGATAGGTTCTCAAGTTATCACCAGTGCATATTGCACATAAGGATCGGGAAAATACAACCTTTTTCCTTTGAATGGGGAATTTTTGCATATACTTCCATACCATTTGGATTAAAGAATGTGTCAGTAGTATTCTCACACATAGTTGTGCAGATTTTCATGAATCCATCCACAATTTCTTACAAGTTTGTCTGGATGATTAGACTATATATGGGTTGGTTAAGGATCGATGTGATAATTTAGGGCTTATGTTTGAAAGATGCAGGTAATTAAGCATCTCTCTCACCATTAAGAATTTTATCTTTGATACAACCTTTGGAACTTTTCTTGGGTACATTATTTGTAAGGATGGATTGTTGGTGGATCCAGCTAAGATTGCAGTGATTTTAGGGTTAGAAGAACCTACCAACCATAGTGAGGTGCATTGATTTTTGGGGTATAATAGTTAATATAGAAAATTTATCAAAGGATATAACAAAATTTCTATGCCCCTAGAGGAATTTTTCAAGACCAAGGGAAATTTTTATTGGGGTGACACACAATAGAAGGAATTTGAAACGTTGAAGGAAAAGCTTATCACTGCACCAATCTTGTGATTCCCTTCATGGAAAAAACCTTTCCACGTACAAGTTGATGCCTCTTGTATGACCATTAATGAAGTATTTTAACAACTTGGAGAGGGAAATGTGGATCATCCCATATGATTTGCGAGTAGGAATTTGACACCAACAGAAAAAAATTATACTACAACAAAGTGTAAGGAATTTTCTATGATCTACGTGCTTCACAAGTTTCGACAATACTTATTTGACACCATATTCATCTTTTAATAGAAATCATATGACATTGAAGTACTTGTTCAACCAGTCTATTTTACAAGGGTGCATCCATTGGTGGATACTTATTTTTCAGGAATTTGATTTTATTGTTTTAGTTAAAACAAGAAATACAAATGTAGGACTCAATCATTTATCAAGGATCAATTCAAGATAGGACACATAAAGTATTGAGGACACTATGCCCAATGTGCGATTATTTAGGATGAATCACATGTCCGTTGATTTAGAAGATATTGCGGTATTTTTATGCATTGGAAGGGGATGAAAACATTGGAAAAGAAGTAGATGGCTATAAAAGTGGCTCCATATCAGCTTATTGGAGGTGATTTATATAAAATGGGCCACGAAGAGGTCTTACGTAGGTGTTTTCTAGAGCATGAGCATGAAGATATTATGGAGGAAGATCATTGGGGTATTGTAGGAGGATATTATGCAGGAGATACGACTACACATGTTGATGGGAGACAATGTACAAGGATAATATGGATTTTATCAAAGCATGAGATCATTTCTAGAGAATCAGTAAGCCTTGACATAGAGATGAAATTCCATTGAGACCTATAGAAAGCATGGAAGATTTTGAAAAGTCTATTTTTTATTTTTGTAGGAGCTATTGCACCACCCATGCACAAGACTAGGATGTGCTACATTATCGTGTGTGCTTGATTACTTGACTAGGTGGGCAAGAGGTGGCACCTAAAAATCTTGTATAATATCTATGGAAGCAAGGTTCCTTTAGGAGAATATTATCAACGAGTAAATATGCCCTCCGAGCTTGACCGGTGATAGAGGAACTCATTTATTGAATGAGACAATGAAATTTTTCTTACAGATTTTATGGTGGCGCACCATAAGACTACTCCTTATCATCCTCAAGAAAATGGAACTCTGTTGAAGATTTCAATAAGATATTGGGACCAAAAGCCCGACAAATATATGTGATGTTGGAAGAAAGGATGGTGTTGATAAAGTATCCACTATACTTTGGGCTTACAGGACCACATGTAAATGGTTGAACAAGGACAATCCCTTCTAGTTGGTGTTTGGCATAGAAGTTGTACTACCCGTGGAGTTTTTTACCATCCCTACATATTTCACACACAATTGGATTATCTGATGAAAAGGCTATGGAAGAGCACATTGAAAAATTTATGTTATTAGATGAGAGGCACACCATTGTACGTTGGAGCAAGAATACATAGAAGGCATGGCATAAGACTTGGCATGAAAGGTATATAAAAAATAAGTCTTTTGCAGTTGGAAATATGGTCCTCCTTTATGAATCCAAGTTTGTGCACCACCCTTAGATGTCATAAAGATACTTGACTTAGGTGTATGTCAATCATAGGTGCTAGATGACACCATGTTTCCCTGTTAATTCAATGGGAGTACGCTGAAGCCCTATTATAAATAAGCTTCTTTGTGTTTGTAATAAGCAAGTATTACTATTTATATTAGATTTCCTTTCAGCTTTTTTAATTTTCTTGTATTATTTTAATAAGTGAATTCACATACGAAAATTATTACTACTAATTGAGTTAATGCACTGAGAGGATTGCACATAATTTTATTGTGGGGTGGAAGAAGGTATGTCTATCAAAAAGGAAAAATCTAATGATGAAATGTATGTTGGAGTAGATACAAAGGTTTGCATGATAGTGATGAAATAACATGTGCTTGGTGATTATGAATTGAGAACATGTAAAATGAAAAGGAAGGTCTTGCAGTAGTTAGGATGATGGTACTAGAAGAATATTTGCTTAGATTGGAAGTCATGCAAATAAGAGGCCACATAGTGTAACGTGAGGGATGTAGTAATAGGATATACTACTTAGAACGTGGCAAGAGGAATATGGTTTACGATGCAAGGAAAGGTGCACAAGTATTTCTCCGGGATTGGATAATAGTAGGTGCGTCAAAAGGTAACAAGTTTCACACATGTGGAAGAAAGTATGAAAGAAAGAAAAAAGTGCCTTAAGAGGAAAAAGTTGTTTTAAAATGGGAAAAGTACTTTAAAACATAAAAGTAGGAAAAAGTGTTTTAAAATCCAAAAACAAAAGTTGGTGGAGTTTTATAGTACAATAAAGATATAAAAAGGGTGAAATAAATTTATTTATTACCTTTCTTTCAAAGTGAATTGAATAACCGAGAAATCAAGTGAATAAGTGTGAAATAGTGAGTAGAGCAGAAAACAAACCTAAGTAACATGCGAGAAGACTTTAGTTGTAGTCATAAAATCATGTACCTACTACTAGAATTATACTTCCAAGTATGTTGTTTTATATATGGATCTTGCATAAGAAAAGTATTCACTAATGAACCATCCCCTAGTCCCTTTGTTAGTCTAGTTGGTCATTTTCTTTGTGTGTCTCACACAATCATCACTTACATGCACATTTCTAGTCATCTCTCAAGGAGTTTTAGTTGTCGTTATTAACTCAGTTGTTATCTCTAATATTTGACTAGGGAAACTAAGAAGGGATTACAATGCCCTAGTCCCAGTCACACTTTATTCTCATTTAGATGTTTGAGGTTGGTCTTTATGATTTTCCCTCCCATTCCCCTAGGTCATTAATGTCAAAATTTGAGTAAGATATCCCTATATAAACACAACATACATACTACCTTATGGGAAAACTATTTCTACTAAGGGCTAGCTATCTACATAGAGAAAGGGACTGCATTTGGGCATTATTCTACATCACACACTACATAGGAAAGGGAAGTCTATTCTATTCCATCCACCATTTTACATTCTATCTAGTTATTGCCCCTATCTCTATGTCATTGGTGCTAAGGCATCCTAGGCACATTATTACACACACAATCACACAAAACTACATTGGGTCTAAGATGTAGTGCAACACTTAGTTGTAAGACCACCATTGTGGTTGTCAAGGAAAATCTGACCCCTTCATATACATATTTATTTTTAGGGTTTGATGCTTTGTATGGGGTTTTATACGTAATCCTTTACTAGAGGTTCATAGTGACATCGGTGAAGTAAGTGCGAAACCCACCCAATCAAAGGAGAAGTATTTTGAAGACCTAACTAACCTGCTAGAACCAAGTTCGAGTTTTTTCACATACAATAGTACCCAAAATTCAGACCAAGGAGCCCCGGGAGTCCTTATCCTTCTCTAGGAGTCCCGGTCTAACCAAATCGCCACTTCGTAATTTTTTGAGGTTCGTTATGACACTCAGTTTTTCCAGTTCATCACCCTTCCTAGTCCAAATCACTGCGAGGTAAGTATAATTCAGGTTAGTACCTTTCCAATTTCATTTGAATTTATTTAAAATATCAAATAAATTATCCAACATTTTTATTTCTGTTATTACATTATTGTACTTCTTAGAGTATTACTAAAATTCAGATTTTAGATAATCATTAGTGTGTGGCTCCTTGTGGAAAGTTTGAGAGAAAAGTGGAAGCACATGTGAGTAGGGTTTGTGTGAGTTAGAAACCCGAGTGGCTAGGTTTTTAGGGATCAAAGGTGCTACAACATGAGGGTTTATTACAGGAATCATGGGTTTGTGGAATAAGAACACCTAGGCAGAAATTTCAATAAAGAAATGACACCTAAGAAGGCTACTTCAAAATCTCCTAAGGGAAAGGGTAAATGAAAAACTAAGAAGAATAAAGTTGAGAACATACCAGAGGAATTATTTTCAAAAATGTAGTATCCTCCTAAATTAAATGTGGCACAATCATGGACCTCACAACTTGTAAAGTGTAAAATCAAGTGAGTTTAGTTACAAGGCACCGGGAATGAAGCAATATCGAAAAATGATATTCTATGAGAGTTTCAGAGGGGAATACTGAAGTTCATATATTAGTGGGTGACTCGGTGAAAGAGACTTCACCTACATGTATTAGTTCTTATTCTCTTACCATATATTCTCCTCCCAAAACTTCACTGCGTCTTCTAGTTCATCGGTATCTTCATCAATTGCTTCACTTCCTATGGATGTTTCGATATTATTCGTACCTTCGTTATGGATGTTCCATCACCTTCTTCTCTTGTTGCTTCTTTGACACCTACCCTTAATGTTCCTTTAGCATCAAAATCTCATTTCTCTTCTTGAGGTACCTACCATTACTCACAATGGCAAGTTACAATATTTGTTTAATACATTATTGCCATCTCCTACTATTCCTTCATAGGAAATTCTATCTCTCATGCATGTCATAGGTCAATTAAAATCTTAGGTTCAGTCATTCACCTTAGAAATTAGGGCCTATTATGATTCAATTGATAAAAATTCATTACATGGAAGCTGTTAGGCCCACGGAATATTGGCCAAGTATGAAGGCGCATGGGTGCATGGGATCCTAGTTATAGAAGGACATGCAAGGTAAAAGTGCATAGGAGGAAGATTTAAGAAGGAACATGATTCACGTAGTGCGTGAAAGGAGGTTCAGGACTTAGCCAATTTATGAAACAAAGGTAGAACATGTGAAAAGCATGTTCGATTGCACGTGGATAAGATGTCACTGAAATAGGTAGCCCAAGAAAGAGCATGCCAATGATGGAATTTTATAGAAGATCATCACGAGATGGAGTGGAAAGCTCAAGCCTGAAGGAACATGCTCACTTGGAGGACCACATTCGACACTTAGCGATGGATCTAAGGGCACGGAAAGGCAAGTTGGTAGCACAGGAAGATGATAAATACAAGTGCATGTGGAACAGAAAAGAGACCGAGATAACATATAGATGGGGATATAGAGATAGAGGAAGATATATACAGAGAGAGAGAGAGATAACATGGGTGAAGCTCTACAAGATTGCTGCGAGTGGAACTTTGATGCAGAAAGGAATGTACTAGGCTTAGTATTGTAATTTCTTTTTATTTTGGCATAGTTATACAAGCCTAGTGATGTGCATGACTGCGGTCTACCCTCTATGGCTCTTTGTAATGAAACAATGAATACAATGAGGTTACCTATTGCAAATAGACATGGATATCAGTAGCTTTAATGTATATTTCATTCATAGGAGTTCTCTTTCCTTGCATGCTATGAATGAATGATTGTATCTTTCTTTCTATTATAATATATGTTATGGAGTCTATTAAAACATCTAGTTTGAAGAAGCTACAAGGATCTGGAGGCCATTCTAAGCCCTATGATTCTTGTATGTCTAAACTTATTTCTTGAATACTCTTACACTAATCATAGATAAATGCTTCCCACTAAAACTCACATAAAAGAGAGACTCGGACCCGCGTGTGCCTCGGGTGAGCGCTCAACTTCTTGCTGGGTGATAGGCTAACGTGCATGGGATTCCTTCATTTTATAGTGGGAGTAAAATTGACTACATATTGGTTTCATTGTTGGGACCTCTTTTTGAAGTTGTAGTGGGATATAGCATGCATCATGATCTGTGTAAAGAGTAATGATGGATTGGTTAACATTGGAAAATGTTGAGTCATGGTTTAAGAGCATGAAAGATGAATTTTCCCGAGAGATTCAAAGCAATGGACTGAGTTAATACACGTATATGGGTAGAAGAGAATATCTACCATGATTTTTGTGAGACATTTTTCTACTACTTCCTAGTAGAGTTATATGGATGGCTTTCAGCCTATGCATCTAGATCAAGTTCGTTGGCATTATGGATTGCGAGATATGGACCAAAGAAGACTACCGAGAGGTTGCGGGATGCAGATCGACATGGACCCATGTTGTAGATCACTGGTGGGGAGGAGTACTAGCTAGCTACACTTTGGAATATGCCATTTCCATGTATTCTTGCCTAGAGATTGTTGAGTTTGAGTTTCTATGAGAACCTAGAGGAACATTTCTACGTGTTATTCCTCTAGCTATGAAGATATTGATGGTTACCATGAGTTTAGAGGAACTTCGATGGCGGTGAACCGTTCTGAGCATTGGGTAAGGAAGCTCAGGTGGAGGAAGATGGTAGATGATACAACAGAAAGGGAGAGGGAAGAAATATGGCTCAAGTATGGCAAAGCGCGTGAAAGGGAGATTACTAGGTGATGCGAGGTTGCTAGTGTGATGGATCTATGGAGACAAACGTTGTGGGAAGGAGTTGAGGTTCATGTGGAAGACATGGAACCTGAGCAATCTGTGATACCCCATCTTCGTAAGCACGCGAGGAAGACCCCTTGAGTTTCGGTGAGAGTTCATCGCATGGAGAAAGGAGAGTTGTTGGCACATATATGAACCCACCCGGTGGCCGAGCCCCGCCACTTTTTTTTTTCCCAATCCAGGAGGAAGTATTGACCCAATTGAAACTAGTGGAAGAGATAGATCCCTACCTAGGAGGTATAATTTTTCAGTTCCTTCTTCTATGGCTACACATATTCTAGTATTTAGAGGAGTTTTGGACAATGGGCAAGTGAAAAAGCTTTTGGTCTTGCATTAGGGAGTGGTGTGGGAAAAAGTAGCGAGTAGTGGGGCGCTATGTAACATCCTCATTTTAGACAATAGAACAAGTCAATTTTTTTTTTTTTGATAAATGCTTCCTGGTTCTAAATACATAATTTAGAACTCACAAATCAAATAACCATTCTTATAACAGATAACCATATGCAGCTGTAATGACTCGGAGTACCTCCGATCTATTCATTCCATGACTTGGTAATCTACCGATCTATTCATGAGTAATAAGAGTTGGAGTTTTTATTTAACACAACACTCTTGCGGTTCTCTTCCCTATTATGGGATTCAGAATGCTCTATCCAAGGAACCTAACTAAATAACTGTTACTATTATTCATCGGCATCTCATCCCTTAGACCAGGTGACTCAGGACAATGCAATCAAGCGAACTTACGATACTTTGGCCAAAGATTTGAAACATACTGCTTATGTCTCGTATTCCTTAACGGCATACTCGTCAATCTGGAATACGTCCTTCACCCCATTCTTATGTTATGTAGAATGTCTTATACCGACTTCTGTCAGTCCCTCCTATCCCAAGTTAATCACTCGAGAACGGATTAGTAAGGTGGCAACGTTATATGGATGCACTCGAGGACTAGGGATAAGATGACATACTGGGTCAACCCTAGTTAAACCAGTGTGTCATGATACCCCGAGTCTCCTAGGCAGCCATATAATGTGACCACATTCCTAATCGGTCCCAAAGTAACTTGTTCGAGTTAAAGGTGTAAATCTTAGCGATCAATGCAAAGGGTGCCATCAACCTTTAAATCCGCCTCGAAAAGATCTACTAATTAATAAGCGTTACGCACATTGAGTTTAAATTACATTAAAAGACGTTTCCCTTAAGGTTAGCCTTTCCCGATCCCTGGATTCCTCATCTTAGGATGACCTTTCTCAATAAAACCCATTACACAGAGAAGTTATTAAGACTATGGTCTCATCAAGGAGTTCATAGAATATACATAATTCTAAATCAACGAAATTGGACAATATCTCATAAACTTCACATGAGATTGCCATCTGAACCCCATCTAGGTTTATATCAGTTCTCATAACTGAATTTATATCGTACTTATTAGTATCAAGATATAATGATTAAGAATCCAATTAAATGTTGTCCTGGCATAATCAAGACTAGGGATTAATAATTTAATTCAGCTTGTTTAGCGTTCTGCTTAGGTTTATTTTAACCCTATCTTTTAGAAAGATAGTGATCTAAATTTCAGTTTAGCTTCTGATAGAACATACAGGAACTGCTAAACAATCATAAGAATTCAGTCTCATATTCTTGCAAGCTTATATTGACAATCACAAAAGTCTCCAAATATATACAATAATAACAATGCTCTCAAGATATTTGAACCGAAGAAGGTCAAACTATCAAGATAAGAATACAAACACATAAGTAACAAATATCAATTTCCATTCCTTTCAGAACTAATCAAATACATTTTATGCATTCAGCATACTTGATACAATACTCAACGGAAGAAGAACATCTTTCCTCTTATAGTACATTTAAAGAAAATCAAACTGAATTCATCATAAACCAAGTTAAACAATCTGAACATCCTGTCAGATCTGCATGCTTTTACCACTTACGGTGACCATCTGCAAAATTTTTCAACATGGGTCAGTTCGATGAACTGAGCATGATAAGCACTAACTCTTAAAACAATTGCAATCCACCAACTGTTTTCATTAAACAACCTGTTTAAATGAGATCAATTCACCAAACAAGTATACATGTTTCAGACTATGCCTTTGTAATACAAAAATGACTACAAATGTGTAACTCTATTATCGTTACAGAATAGTCCTAAATACTTCTCAAATATTTCATCAAAATATTAGGGATCAAGAAGAACGAAAGTATTCTAATCATTTATCCATCTGAATTCCAAAAAAACAGCAAACCTCAGACAGATCATTTCATTCAACAGTAAAAGGAATATCATATTAAATCATGATTCCATCAATATGTTAAAAACAGTTCCAACGGTTAAATAAAAATATCGACATATATTTTCATAACAGAAGAGAAAGAAAACAAGTCATTCATATTTCCCTTCAACAAGTTCATGACTGTACCATCTCCTCAAATGGAAAGCATTCACCTTACATGCATACGAATAAGTCAGACGAGCCACAAGGAGAACCACTGTTTTGATAAAATCAAATATAACAAAACTCCCGTACAGTAGCTAACACGCCAATAGTGATGACTATCTACCAAACAGACTCTGCATGACCTCCCACACGAAGCGACATACAAGAGGATATTCACTGCCATTGCCTGTTGAGGTGCAGCCGACGACTCCTAAGTTCAATCAAGCTCATGAATAGGTATACATGCAACAGAAGACGTAAACATGCCAACAATCCCTTACATCAACCTACAGCCCATGCTAGTCCCTACTTAAACACAGTAAGGCTTTTCGACCCAAGGTCAAAATCAAAGAACTTCTATTATATCGCAGTCAACAATAGACTCCATGGCATTAAGCAATTGATGTTTCCCTAAGACTATGCCGAGATAATCATACGAAATTCCACAACATGCACAAATTTGACCATCATCATTTGGAATAAACAGAAAGGAACCATAACATATCTATTCTCATCTGGACGCATTCAGAGTTTAAAGTATGGTATTCGCGACTCACTTCAACAGAGCCAGGACACATGATATCTATCCATACTCAAGGAACTCCAACAGTGACAAAAACAACAGTGTACCAAATCAGGCTTAATTTGAGGCAAATACACTGGTTACCTTTCAAGGATTCAACTGAATCCGAACAACAGTAACAAGATAAATAATAGTAAATGATTCCATCTGTGCCAATCAATGGTAAACATTTAAAAATCAGGCATAAACAAAAGCTAACTACTGATTTCACAACAAGGAAACCAACTGAGCCTCATCAATATTTTTCGCACAAGTTTGCACAGAAAGGAAACGTAAAAATACACCCAAAGAGTCTGTACCAAAAATTCCTTGCAACACGAAGGTATTCATTACAAAATAACAGAGGTCGTAATACTTGTTACTCCTCCAAGACTCAGATAAAAATCACATTATCAATATTCAAATATATATATATATATATATGAAGTTTAATGATGGTCCACAATTTACTAATCATTCAATGGACTTCATAGCCAAGTCGTTTAAGTACAATAAATATATATATTGCATTCTATCAACGGGTTGCATCCCATAACCATAATGCGAGGAAAAACAACTTCAGCATGGTCGTAATGAAGCATCGTAACACAACAAGTTATCCATTCACAAATAACTTTTAAATAGCAAAGTGAAACCCAATAAGATTGATAACGACTACCTTAATAACCTCGGCGAAGTTACAGAAGTCCAATTAACTGAACAAAATGTCCATCAGTATCTTTTCCGACAAGAATCAACAACAAGCCTCAATCAACAAGTATCAACAACAAGCTTCTCTGTGCTTTGAACCCAAAGAAGGAAACATGCACGGGTTCTCACAGAAAGGAGATAAGTACCCTTCAAGCATACATTTCACAGACTTACGCCAGAATGTAAAACACAATAAAACAGAGCAACAGTTCGAAATACAACACACACCCATCAAGGGTTAAATTTGAAAATCGAACAGCAAGAAGATACAGTAACAAAATCACCCGTAGCTACCATAAAATCATCTAAACCCATAAATCATTTGAACAGAGTTGTTCTAATGAAATCACTTGAAAGAAAGCAAGATTTTTAAAGGTTAGGGCCTAACATGCCTGGATATTTGCTTAATATTTCGAAGCAGACCACTGAAAGAGCTCGAACCTTCTCCTTCTTTTCCAAGTTAGAGCCACCAACAAAAATTTGCTATTTCCATGACTTATATATTTTCCTTGCCAGAGGAAAGAGCTAGTTACGCTCATACTTGCCATGCAACACCAAGAAGACTGGTGCGAAGAACCAGTGAACAGACAGAAGGAAAACCGGAGCGCATGCAAAACCCAATAAACTATTAACTTTCCATTTTGCATGCTTCCCCATGAAATCCGAGCTCGAAGACCGAGTCCATAAATGGCATTTACTCCCATTTTCCCACTCAATCTCCACTGCCACCGACCGCCATAGTTGGCGATGGACAAATGCATACCAAAGACCATTTCCAACTTTGGCGACCTGCCACGTCGGCTCAAGTTAGCCGTTTTAAAACCTCCACCAAATTACCTATCCCTCATGCTTATCCCCGCATTTAATAACATAGAAACTGCCGCCCATGGTTCGCACCCCTCCATAGGTCCCCTTAATCCTTGCTCAATAGTTAGGTTAGTAACTTAGGTTAGGATTTAGGATAACACCTAGTCTAACCTCTTAGAACATAGATACTAACTTAGAACATTAGCTCTTAGCCTAGGTCTAGGTTAGATTTATAATCTAACCCCTAGGTTAGGTTTAGTTTTAGGTTACTAACATTAATAATTCCAGTTAGGTCTAACATTTCATATGCTCAGAAAAAGAACCTACAACATGCATTCTCGAACAGGGTTCACTCCTGTACTGCCATTAGGCTACAGAATTATATGTAACTGAATTATTACCTGGTCCACGATCAAGACCTTCCAGATATACTTCGATATCGGGAACCAATCCATTTCACACGATCAACCTGAGTTATACTCCAGACTAGCTTACTCAATGCATCCAGGACCTTGCGGCTGCTTCAAGGTGCTGTAATTTAATTCATCACGAACAAACTTAAAGCAATACTTGGATCAATTCCACTGATCCAAGGCTAGGTCTTATAGATGGATAACTCCATAATTCATTCCGAGATCAGATTAAACTCAGGCATGAAATGAAAGAAATAAAAGAGTCCAATCATATTCCGACTCAGTCAAAGATCTACAATCTGCAAAAAGAATCTATAGTACATATCAAGCACGACTTCTCAATCAAAGGAACACATCCTTTTTACAAAGAAATCACATATCAACACTTGTATGCTCGTGGGGAGGAAGTAACAACAATTTTTCAGTTCCTTCTTCTATGGCTACACATATTCTAGTATTTAGAGGAGTTTTTGGAGAAGGGGCAAGTGAAAAAGTTTTTGGTCTTGCATTAGGGAGTGGTGTGGGAAAAAGTAGCAGAGAGGGGCGCTATCATAGACCATCGGCGCATAGTTAAGTGGGACCATGGGGTGATTGGCACAACTCCTATAGGCCCTATTGGACCCAAAGTGGTTGTGTTGGATCTGTTGTCTCTAGAGGTGTAGGACCCGGTGGACTTGGTGGATCAGGTGGTGGAGGAAACACCAAAGGGAACCAAGGCTCTAGTTCAGACAAGGACCTTAGCCACCACCTTGAGTTTTCTTTGAGATGTCTCGCATTTACCAGTTACGGGGCATTAAGGATGATGTAGAAAACTTTCACAAGTGTGAATCTGCATGGCACGTGAATGGTATCACAACCCTAGAATGGCAAGTTCGGACAAGATTTATGTGCACTCAATCAAAGACCCTGAGATGGTACACCCTATTAATGGGGTTATCTAGTTTGAAGATGCTCAGTTAGTGAGTGATACCACCAGCCTGGCATGTGACAATTGGGCACATGGGACTTACGAATTAATGGGATGGTAGTTGAGAGGATTGGTGACCAAGGTAACAAAGGTATGCATAGTTTGGCACCTTGGAGGAAAATAACTGCCCAAGTACTCAGGAGGAGCCTTCCCTAAGATATTTCTATAGGAGATAGAAGCTCAGTGGAAGAACGAGAAGGAATAGAGGGAGATGTTGAGTTAAATTTTGCTCAAAGACAAAGAACTCATTTGTGGGCCATGCATTAGCAGATCCTTTTAGATTGGCTCAAGGTAAGAATTGCTCTCTCTATTAGATTTTCTAGAAGTAATATACCCACCATCATCAGGGAGTACCATGGGAAGGAGCTCACTTCTTTCCATATCTAGGAATGTGAACGGGTCTTAAGAGAAGGTGCGGAAGCCTTGCCACCATCCCTCTAGGTGCACAAGTTGTATTCTACACTACATGGTTATGTGTGCACATGGTACATTCATTCGGAGACATGCCACCAGAAAAGGAATTGGAAAGAGCTCATGGCTGATCTTATTCAAGCCTTTATGTATTGGAGTACCAAACCATCAGTTGATAAGGCCTTGCAAGGTATCAAGTACCTTACCATGGGGGATAGTGCAGAAGAAGATAGGTTGTTGGAATTATTAGGTGAACTAGGATTGGAGGTGTGTTTTGAAGAGATTGAAGAAACAAAAGAGTTACAACTTGAGCACATGTGTTTGGAAAAGGAGAAGGGAAAGTTAGTATATGTGATCAATGGAGAGGAATCAGAAAGTTTAGATGTTAACCATTCTATAGGGATGTACAAAGTTGTGGATAGTGTAGATGCCCACACATGTGCTTACCATGAGCTGTTAAAGACAAAGAAAGTTAACATTGGTTTAGGAGAAGAACCTAAGGAAGCTATTATTGGAGATTATTGGACGGAGAAGGAAGTATCAAAGATCATTGATCTGTTGCACGAATTCAAGGATTTATTCCCATGCATGTACCATGAGCTAAAAGGTGTTCACCATTCCTTGGGGGAGATGAGGATAAAACTAAAGGAAGGTGCACACCCAATTAGAAAAAGGCCCTACCGGATGAATCCTAACTTACACATGAAGGTTAAGGAGGAAATAGACAAGATGATAGCTTCTGGGATCATTGAGGTAGTGTAAGAATTGCAATGGATAAGTCTAATGGTAATCAACATCAAGAAGGATGGGTGTATTAGAATTTGTGTAGATTATAGGAATTGAATGTATTTTGTGTCATTGATCCATTTCCAACCCCCTTCATCTTTGAAGAAATTTTGGAAGGAGTCACTTTGGGTGCAAAATCTATTCCTTTATAGATGGATTTTTACAACACCACCAAGTCTGGATTGCATAGGAGGACCAGGAGAAGACAAATTTCACCACCGAGTGGGGAAGTTTTGTATATACGGTCATGCCCTTTGGGTTAAAGAATGCACCTACTGTCTTTTTGTGCATAGTGGTGCAAGCATTCCAAGACTTCATTCATAAGTTTCTCCAAGTTTATTTGGATGATTGGATAGTATATGGTCTAGTTAAGGACCACTGTGACAACTTGAGATTAATGTTTCATAGGTGTAGGTAGTTGAGGATATCCATAAACATTAAGAAGTGTGTGTTTGCTACACCCTTTAGGACTTTATTGGGGCATATCATATGTAAGGAGGGATTGCTAGTAGATCCCACTAAAGTTGCAGTTATTGTGGGGTTAAGGGAGCCTACTAGCTAGAGTGCAGTGTGCGCAGATTCCTTGGGCATACGGGATATTATAGAAAATTCATTAAGGGGTATGCCAAGATCGTCGTGCCCTTAGAAGAGTTACTTAGACACAAAAGTAC
Source organism: Taxus wallichiana var. yunnanensis (assembly GCA_018340775.1). Classification (NCBI taxonomy): domain Eukaryota; kingdom Viridiplantae; phylum Streptophyta; class Pinopsida; order Cupressales; family Taxaceae; genus Taxus; species Taxus wallichiana. Next base: position 345,210,450 of record CM031236.1, read on the forward strand.
CTTCCATTGGGGAAAGGCGCAATGAGGGAATTTGATACATTAAAATATAGGCTTATTACCGCACCTATTTTGTGATTTCCCTCTTGGGACAAGCCCTTCCATGTCCATGTAGATGCCTCAGGAACCACCATTGGAGTAGTACTTACACAACCAGGTGAGGGGATTGTTGATCATCCTCTCTATTTTGTGAGTAGGAAGTTAACACCAATAGAGTAGAATTATACCACAATCGAGTGTGAGGAATTTTCAATGATCTATACACTTTTAAAATTTAGATAGTATCTACTGGCGATACCCTTTGTATTATACACCAACCATATGGAATTAAAGTATTTAGTGAACAAGCCCATTCTTCAAGGGTGCATATGTCGATGGGTGTTGTTGTTTCAAGAGTTTGAATTCACCATTGTAGTGAAGCCCAGAAAAAGCAATTGTGGACCTGATCATCTGTCAAGAATTGATTCAGGAGAGGATGCACAAAGTATTAAGGAAGTAATGTTAGACATGTAATTGTTTAGATTACGGTGTGTGCCCTCAGATTTGGAAGAGATTGCTGTATTTTTAAAATAAGGTGTGGCGCCGAGATGGGATGAAGGCATTAGAAAAGAAGCAGTTGGCCATACGCGCCGCACCCTACATGTTGATTAGTGGAGACTTATACAAATTGGGACGTGATGAAGTTTTGCATAGATGTGTGTTAGAGCATGAGTGCCTGGCCATCATGGAGGAAGCACATGGAGGAAGTGTAGGTGGGCATTATGTAGGTGACGCCACCGCACACAAAATATTAATGGCAGGTTTATGGTGGGAAACCTTGTATAGAGATTGTAGGGATTATTGTAAAGCATGTGACCACTATCAATGCATTAGAAAACTAGGAAGGAGGGATGAAATGCCTTTACGTCCTATTCCTAGCACAGAGCCTTTTGAAAAGTGGGCGATAGACTTTGTAGGACCTATTGCACCGCAATGTGTAGGACTAGGTCACATTATGTCATCACTTGCATGGATTATCTCACAAGGTGGGCAGAGGCAGCCCCAACTAAAGATTACACAGTAGCAATAGTGGCAAGGTTCCTATGGGAGAACATTATCACAAGGTATGGATGCCCTTTGAGTTTGACCAGTGATAGGGGTACGCATTTTCTAAATGAGACCATGAGGATCCTACTATTTGAGTTCATGGTGGCTCATCATAAGACTACGCCCTATCACCCACAAGAAAATGGAACCACAAAAGCATTCAACAAAATACTAAGTCATACCTTGACCAAAATCTATGATGTTGGAAGACAGGATTGGGATGACAAGGTATCAGCAGTTTTATGGGCTTACAGGACTATGTATAAAAGACTAAATAAAGCCACACCTTTTCAATTGGTGTTTGGCATGGAAGCTATTTTTCTAGTTGAATTTATGTTACCTTCTCTACGAATAGCATGCGTAGGAGGATTAGCTGATGAGAAAGCATTGGAAGAAAGAATTGATGAACTAATGAAACTAGATGAGAGATGATCACTTTCCCGTTGGAGCCAAACAGTGGAAAAGGCAAAGAAAAAGGCTTGACATGGTCACCATATTAGAAACAAGAATTTTGAGGTTGGGCAGATGGTATTACTATATGATTCTATATTTTTACACCATTCTGGAAAGTTGAAAGTCCATTGGTTAGATCCCTTCACAATCTCGTAGATCCTTGATTCAGGCGCATGCCAATTATAAGCGCTAGATGGAATGAAGTTGCTTGGACACTTCAATGGTAGTAGGTGAAGCCCTACTATAAATAAGTCTTCTTGGTGTTTGTAAATAAGGTAGTTTTTGCCAGTTAGTTTAGAAATTTTCCTTTATGCATTTTCCTTCCCTTGTGTTTCCCTTTCACGTTGTTGTTTTGTTTTGCACCTTGGGTGCCGGTAACCTTATTGCTATTTTTGGAGAATTTATGAGTGCACAGAGGACCACACATCATTTAAGTGTGGGGTGGAGAAAAGTGAAGAAGCACATGATTAAAAGTACTAAGGAAGTTGTGTTGAAGAGCCTTGTTGAGTAGCCCGGTTGAAAGAGAGATGAAGAGAAAAGATAGAATGGTTGGTGTCAGGATAAAGCTACTTATAGATCCCATGTACAAAGGAAAAGGAAGTGTAGTTAAAGCAACATGAGGTAGGTAAAATCAATAATCTGTACAAAATAAGTTCTTTTGGTGTGTGTTGAGCACACGTAAGAGTCTCTTGTTACGTTGGTTTATGTCTGCTAGAAGGTTGGAGGCATTTTCACGTAGGAAGGGTGGGTGAGTTAAAGAGGGTTTTTACGCAGAAGGGCGCATGAGTGAAGGTGCTGAAGACAAGATTTGTTTTAAAAATATGCATTAAATGAACAAAGTATGGGGCTAGGTAAAGTATCCTTTAATGACCAAAAAAAGGAAAAACTATAAATAGAGGGTCGGGGCACTCTCATTTTACTTTGTGAAAATGAAGAGTTGGAGATATAAGCGAGTGTTATCAGCTAGGGTTTTTCATATTTGATCAAGTGGAAGATATGTGTGATTAAAAATGTGAAGAGCCAATTTGAGATTACAAACCAGAAGGAAGGAATTACACGGGCATGGAAAGAAGTAAAAAGATGTCTTGTGAAGAATTTATCAAAGTTAGGGTTTAGAAAACTAGGGCATGGGTTTAGAAGAATTGTATCATGGATATGAGATCAAAGGTTGGGAGAAGGAAATCAGAGTAACAAGGAGAGGATTGGAGTGATAAAATTACCTTGACCATGACACCCAAGAAAGGAAAGGGCAAAGCTAAGGATAAACAACCGTAACACCGAGGTAGATACAAACAAAGAATGGTATGCTAGAGATGAAGTACCCAAATGGAGTGATGATGGGGATGGAATGGGAATCCCATTTAAGAAGCATACTTGTCAGTGACTATAATCACCACACCAACACTATAGATAAATAAATGGCATTATAATTGGTACACCCAATTAACAAATGATCACCTGAAGGTTTACCTATCTACAATGATGATGTAAAGGTCAAGCTGGCAAAGGTAGGGTTACTACAACTCTATGAGTTTCCTTATTTTGGGAAGCTAGATCGCTTATACCAGTGGTTGATGTCTCGGGTGCATGAGGACTACTTCCACTTTACTTTGGGTGCAAGATGCATGTGACTCCCTAGTTGATTTCACACTTTATAAGCCTCATATGAGGGAGATAGCCTAGAAGATGACCTTGGTGACAAGGAGGCTATTTAAGAGACCATCATAGAGTATGCTTACAAGAAAGGGTCATGGTACTATGACATCTCAGACATCAAGGACCCTATTATGAAGATGGCCACACACATGGTAATGAAGCTGAATGGTCAAGAAAGATGAACGCAAGTCAACAAGCCATGGCTACATGTTTGTAGGAAGATTTGCAGAGGGGACTATATATAACTTATCTCCATACATTCTTGAGAAATTGTAAAGTGTCCGCAGGAAGGGGACATGATCCTCTTTAGAAATGTCCTGCTCACCATAGTGTTTGCAAAAATTGGAGTCAGATACACAAGATAAGTTTGTGTTGGAGTACCCAATGAAGACCCTTCACCCGCAAAGAGGTTTGAAAAATATGCATGTGATACAATGATGGCTCCCCACAAAGCACAACTTGAAAAATGGTATACATGCTTGAGAAATGCATTTGGGGTGGAGTGGAGGATCCCTGAACAACTCCTAGTAGCCACTAAGGAGAAGTTGAGTTCACGGTGTACCAACACTACTGCTTGGGTAGGTTCAAACTTATTGATAAATCATGGAGCCCTTGGTGTAAATTTCCTTTCGCGTTCACTACCCAATACTTCCAAGTGGGAGTGAATAGATTTAAAGAATCAAAGAAGCTAAGGTTGGAGCTAGGAAAGTTGGACCGAGAGCACAGGGATATGAGGAAGAAACTAAACTACCCCAGAGGTAAGCGTGCATACGTGGAGAAGTACATGTCACATGAAATCCATATGACTAGGCCAATAACGCTTCCCATCACTAGAGGATCCATGGCGTGCGTATACATGCACATAAGGCTGAAATTTGAAAAGGGTGCGTACTTGGTGGATGAGATCTCAATACCTGAGGACCCCTTGGGAAAGAAGAAGCCAACATCTAAGAAGAGAGGCAGAGGAGAGGAAGGAGCACCAAGTGTGTTGACTGCTCAGACAGTGAGCATGCCTTCTACAAGTGCCAAGCCAAGCACCTATGTTCAGAGAAAGAAGTCTCCAGTAAAGGAGAAGATGCTAGAAGTAGAGGCACTTGAACAACCCACCACCATGGAGGAGTCATAAGAGGAAGAAGAGAAGGTAGAATCTCCTGACCAGAAGACACCTCTCAGGAAGAAGTAGAGGGTGGATGAAGAAGCTGACTCAGAGGCAACCGAAAACTTGGAGAGATATCTAGGAGAAGGAGAGGATGAGAGTGAAGGAGGTGGCGATGAGGAGGAAGAGCCGAGAGAAAAAAAGGAACTTTTGGAACCTCATGTATTTAGTGTCTATGACTCAAAGGAAGAGAGTGGGGATGAAAATCAAGATTTTGTATTCATGCAATGAAAAGGTGCACAAGGTGATGAAGGAACTAAAGATATAAATATGGATGAGAAGGATGCCATGGAGAAGCGAGAGAGACATAAGTTTTACCAAGGAGAAAATAACCAAAGTGGCAAAGCGAGAAATGAAGAAGATGCTCGAGGCCCTTGTAGACCAGGAGTTAGAGTGTAGCACAGACATAGTGCTTAAGGAAAGCAAGGAGGAGAGTGTTGAAAAGGTACATGATAGCCTAGGAGGCCCTGCTCGACACTTATCTTCCCCAAAGGTCCACGCTCAAGTAGAAGAACTCTGGATGTAGAACAAAGGTAGATAATAGGCTATGTGGATGATTTAAGGAAGGTGCTACGCACAAGGTTCTAGATCATGATACCCACTGAGAGACTTATAGCCATGGGATCATTTGAGGAGGGCATGTACCCCAAGACTAAGAAGATGCCTTCTTGGGAATTTGAGTCCCATGTTGATGAGCTAGACTTTGAGGTCTGCCAAAAGGTGCTTATCATGTTGTCAGAGTCTAAGGGAGACAACCCCTTGGTAAATTCTTAGGAGCTCTCAGACGAGAAAGTGTGCAATGCTCTAAACAAGGTCACGATTAAAACAGAGGCGAGGCTATTTTCACATAGTGACAACATAAGGGCTTTAGAGGGAAAATTGGCCAAGAAGGAAGAGGAGTTGGCTAAGGTGGCCAAAAACTTGAAGCAAGAGGAATTAATCAGCATGCAGCTGAAGCACGAGATCAAGGAGGAAAAGGAAAAGGTACAGGAGGTCTACAAAAAGGTAGAATTGATAAAAAAAAATGCCATCATTTTAAAACACCGGATGTAACACCAATCCCCCAGAGGTACGCATCAACGTTGGAATGCCTATAATACTTAATGCACATCGTCACCATGGAGAGATGACCCTTGGCATTGGCATCTGTGGAGGAAGTGGACACACATTGATAGCTAAGTACTCACAGAGATCAAGGTCGTTGCCTAGTCTGCAGAAGCCACATACGACACATGCGTGGATCAAGATATGGTGGGAAGCTCCTTGGTTTCCATGTTGGAAGTAGAGCTTAAATATTTCTAGGAAAATAAAAAGGAAATAGGGTAGAGAGGGACAAGGTTCTGGCTAAGGTAGAAAAGAAATCAGAGGTGATTGAGGCTTTAAGAAGATCAATTAAGGCCCGGCTGAAGGAACTATACCCCGGATCACCAGAAGAATAGAAAATCTTACGGATCAGGTAAGGAAATGGAATAGATTGTGGACACTTTGGGTGCCCAGGGAGCTAGCCTAAGCTTTGATGAAGTGAGCACCCTGGTGGGTGACCTATGCTAGATGTCGAAGGGCGAGGTTGAAGTGTGGAACAACTTTGGAGGCATATCTCTGCGATGATACTTTCCCAACCTTCCAAATTATGTCCCCCATTCTTCATTATTTTCCTATTCTTTCATTCCTTATTCATTTTGTAAAATATATGTCTACATCTTGGTTCCATTGAACCAACTTGCACCTTGGTCAAGTAGAATGTTTCCGAGGATGGAGAATAGGTGTAGTGTGGGGTGATGTTGGGCCCTTGGAATATTGGCCAAGTATGAAGGTGCATGGGCACGTGGGATCCCAGTTATAGAAGGGCACACAAGGAAAAAGCACATAGGAGGAAGAGTTAAGAAGGCACATGGTTCATGTGGTACGCGAAAGGAGGTTCGGGACTTAGCCAATTTATGCAACAAAGGCAGAACATGTGAAAAGCGTGATCGGTTGCGCGTGGATAAGATGCCACTGGCAATAGGTGGCCTAGGAAAGACCATTTCAGTGATGGAATCTTCTAGAATATCATCATGAGATGGAGTGGAGAGCTTAGGCCTAAAGGAACATGCTCACTTGGAGGACCACATTCGACACTTGGTAATGGATCTGAGGGCGCGGCAAGGTGAGTTGGTAGTGTGGGAAGATGATAAATACAAGTGCCTGCGGAATAGAAAAAGAGACCGAGATAACATACAGATGGGGATATAGAGATAGAGGAAGAGATATACATAGAGAGATAGAGAGATAACATGGGTGAAGCTCTGCAGGATTGTTGTGAGTGGAAATTTGATGCAGAAAGGAATGTACTAGGCTTAGTATTGTAATTTCTTTTTCTTTTGGCATAGTTATACAAGCCTAGTGATGTGCATGACTGTGGTCTGCCCTCTATGGCTCTTTGTAATGAAACAATGAATACAATGAGGTTACCTGTTGCAAATAGACATGGATATTAGTAGCTTTAATGTATATTTCGTTCATAGGAGTTCTCTTTCCTTGCATGCCATGAATTAATGATTGTATATTTCTTTCAGTTATAATATATGTTATGGAATCTATTAAAACATCCAATCTGAAGAAGCTACAAGAATCTGGAGGTCGTTATGAGCCCTATGATTCTTGTATGTCTAAAATTCTTTCCTAAATACTCTTACACTAATCATAGATAAATTCTTCCCAGTAAAACTCACATAAAAGAGAGACTCGACACCCACACGTGCCTTGGGTGAGTGCTCAACTTCTGTTGGGTGATAGGCCGATGCGCATGGGATTCCTTCCTTTTATAGTGGGAGTAAAATTGACTACGAAACCCTATTCCTAAGAAGATTCATAACACCGCATTTCCTAAGGACTTTATCATGTCTACATTCACATGCTTTGATGAAACCGGTGACCCTCACTTACATCTCCAACATTACCGCATGGCTATAGCTCTATATTCTAATGATAGATTATTTATTAAGGAATTTTGACATAGTTTTTCTAATGATGCTTTACAATGGTACACTCATCTTCCATTTGGGTCTATTCATACTTACCTATGATATGGAGGACACTTTCCTTCATCATTTTATCATAAAATTTTTCCCTAGAGTTACTTATGATCATATACCTACTTTACATCGGGGAACATCCAAATGTATCACGGATTAAATATCATGATTCAATGCTTTTATGCATCAATTAGTATTCCAAGCTATTTATATTGAGAATAAATTCATATTTTTCATGTTTTAATTCCCGCTCTCAAGAAATGATTGCAATACGATACATGTGAGTCATTCATACTCTTGTGCTATAAATTCATTGACCTAGAATAAGACCTTCTCTCAGCACATGTTATTGATCCTCCACTTCCTACTACTACTGTCATATCATCTAGTTCTTCTCCATTGCCACTAGTTGAGAAACCCACACAATCTCCATCTCTCCCTAGCAAGCAATCTCAACCTACTACATCACAAAAACATCCTTCTCCTCATCCTTCCTCCATGACAGAATACTTCACCATCTACTCCATCTATTTCATGTGAGCCATTGCACTTCTCTCATCATGCTTGACCACATGATGTGCTATGTGTTTTACTTAATGAGCATCTAATTTATTTTCCCTCTAATCAACATCGTCTACAACATCATCTTGATCAACCCTATTATAATTATCATCGTATCAATGGCCATAGGGAAAATGATTTATTTTCCCTTCATGATAGATTACAATAATTAGAGGATAAGGGCATCATTTCCTTTGGCTCTCACTCACGTGAGTGGTCCATATCTCCTCTACCTTGTCAACATATTTTTACTCGGGTTGATTTGTCTCCTCCATCTACTGCTAAGGTTATTATTTATCCATCACCACATGTTGTCACTCATGCGCACTCTCCACTATGTAAATCCTTTGTTTCACCATCACATCCACCACATCCACTTCATCCATATCATCCACCACATCATGTTATTTCTTCACATCGGCTGCCACAGCCCTCCACATTCACCCATCCCACCGGTGCTCCACATGATATCTAGTTTGGCTCATATGGTCATACTGATTTCATGCCACATGCTTATACCACTTCTTGTTCCCTTGGTATTTGGTATGTGATTACTATCACCTTACCCCCAATGACACACTTTTTTTCTTACAATTCTTACATGAATGTTGAGGGATTTTCTATAAGAACCTCTCATCATGCACTTTTTCAATTCATCTAGCACACTCAATCATTTCCCGATGACACACTCTTGCTTTACATGGTTCATCATTGAATTCTAAGGGGTCTTAAATAAATAAACCTCATCATCTATATGTTGGGGGAATCGATAATTTCCCCCTATTTTCATCATACTAACATGTGGGTCATTGTATTAGTACATATTAATCAATCATTTATCACAATTTTAGTTGCACAATCACACTACATACATCATCCATCATCATCAACACTATATCATCATCACATTACACATTTTTTTCTATCATCATCGTGATACAAATATCAATCAATAATCATAAAAATATCCACCACATTACATAAATTACAACAACAATCATAGGATTGTACATCATCAATCACATTATACTAACAACTACACATCATGAGCAATATTCAATACAATCATTCACAAATCATATCTCATTAGTCACATTATAACATTAATACACAATAAATATAATCATCATATGCCACTAACATCATCTATATATATTGAGTGAAATAATAGTTACAAAAACATCTCATCATTGGGGCAATGCCCCTACATAATATACAACAATACAAATCAAATATCATCATCATTATCACTCTCTAGTACTGCGAGAGCTCTCAAACTTGATGCTTCACCACTAACTTGATGCAACTGGTCACAACCTCAATATATCTCCACTTGACTCCATAGTAGTTTAACCTTGTTAGATTGCTTTGTAAACTCATGCCGCAACTCGACATAGTGTGAAAAAACATCCCGTGTTAAGGGCCCACCACCTACCACCTCTGCGGCTCACCAAGTCTCCTCACATGCCTCATCCCTCTCACCTATCAACATAGTACATGTCACTACTATTATGGCAACTAGATCACACAAATGGGTATGCTATCTTGTAATGTCATTCACACGTTCTAATATCCCCCACTCACATGTATGTCGGTTGGAACATTACGAGTTAATGTGCGGATGGATATGTCCACTATCAAGGACCAATATGAATAACCTACAACACATAGAACAACACATTAACTAACCATCACCATCATATAAACAAATAACACATCATGACATAACTATACAAATACTCACACTCCTTTATAACTACCGCTATATTATTGGGGGCATGTGCTTCCCCCTCTCCCACTCCTCCATGCGGTAATCCCACTGCTTCTACGAATAATAGAAACAAGAATACCCATTGATGTACTACCCACTATACTTGGTAGGCCTCCATATAGTTCACATGATCTGATTCTATCAGCCATATCACCACATCTACCTCATCTGGTCTAGCTCCGGACCTCCTCGGTGCTCTAATGGTTCTCAACCATACATATGGATTTGGGGGCACTTCTTGAGCCATACCAAACTATCACGATACCCTCTCCACTTGCAATAATGGCCACTCCTAAAAACCGATCCTCCAACCACATATTACTCCATACACACCGTATCTCTATAACATACTTTGACCATACTCCATAACCTTAGTATGGCCTCCATATCACTTTCCCAAGACCCATCCAATCTATCAGTTCCCTATAGGTATCTGTATCCATCTTACACCCATGCATGATGACCCACCTCCTAATAAATATATATAGTCTATCCTACTCTACTTGCAAACCACCAACTGGCCTCAACACTGCTATATGCTCATAGGCCGAAACATACAATAGTGTAGTAGCTCCTATCCCACCTCCATGCTCCTCTTGTGTAAATCTATATAGATCCATGTACAAGTGAGCTAACACACATCGTGCCCATGCATATCTAGTACTCTCCTCCTCTATCTAGCGGCATATATCATGCATCTTATACAATATGCCCACACCTCCTCCCTCTACTACAATAGATGAAGCAATAACCATGGTTATGAACTTCTATAACTACAAAATGCCCGACCTTAAGATAACATCATAACTAATATGGGCCTTTGACAGTATAATATTCCCCACAAAATACTATCTAGTGGTATGTATTTGTCTTCCATACCCTCCAAGGAAATGACCTGTAATCCCTCCCCAACAATTGGTAATCATAGTATACGGTACACATCCTCTAACGTGACTATCATCTCACCCATAGGAAACCAAAAAGTATAATTATCCGCTCACCATAGCTCACACAAGGATGTCAACATAGGCATATTATGGTGCAAATCCCCCATTAACACTATGTGCCAAAGACCAACATGGTCCATAGCCTCTCAATCATCATAAGAAAAACCCAATCCAAGAAAAGTACTCAAATTACAACCCCCATGTAACTCCATTGAATGGATATCCCTTTACACAACACAAAATAAAAAAAAGAAGCATTAGAACACTATAAAAATCCATACACACTCACTTATCACATTACTATACAATAAAAATTATATTTACACCACTTAGGACTGAATACACACTCTCTGGACTAGGTTGCACGAGAATCAAGACTGGGTCACCCGGGAGCGGGACACAAGTTCCTAGGCTTGGGTGCTCTTGTCCCAAAGGTCACTAACACCTTCAACACTCTTGTCTAGGTCTAAAGCGTTGAGAAAATTCATGATTACAATATTACAAAAATCACTAAAAATGACTACTACACACCCATTTTTCAAAAAAACATTTGTACTTACCAACTCTTCCGTCATACACTATGCTACGACAATCACCACCATCTCAAAATTTCTAGGTCATGTTGATCTCACTTACGACATCCTTACACACTCAGAGCTCACTCTCACACTCGCACAAAAGACAAATGAAGTGACTAATCAATTTTTCACCTTATTATTTATAGTTACTTTCCATGTATTTTTCTACTATAGTCATTCCTCCATTATCATTATCTCAACTAATACACACCACACAATTTTTAGCATATCTTGAGCGTTTTTACTTAGATTTACACCGCCTTTGTGGTGTTCTTTCTAGAATTCCACCTACCATTGTATCATACACATGACATATGCATTATCTCTCCTCCACATTGTATTTCACTCGATATATACGCCTTTTGACTATCTTTATCACACTATATCTATCTCATGCTTACTTTTGGCTCGTTTTTGTTCTTATGATTACTTCCTCTTTTTCCAAAAAAGGGGCATATAATTGGGGTCAGCCTATAATTCCCTTTACACCACTATGCATTCAACTAATATTAATAATGCAAAAATTCCAAACACTTATGCACTATGTAAAATTTCACCATCGATTCCCTCTAATGACCTAACATGGGTGCAACAAGTGTAAATTCTCTATATGCAATACTTCATCAATTTCTAGTGATTCTCCCTAATGACCTAACCTGGGGAAACAAAGAAAAAATATCTCCATGTGATATTTCATCAATTTCTATCAATTTCCCCTAATGACCTAACTTGGGGAAACTAGTGTAAAATATCTTTATGAGTAACCCAATAAAAATAATCAATCAATCAATTCTTCAAAATTTTCAAGCTTATAACAATTGAAAACACTTTATTTAATCGATACAATACAACACATGCGACCTTCTAGATGACCTAACTTGGGAATTACATTCATTACTTTCCTAGATGACCTAACTCTAGAAGTTATTCTATATTTGGTGTTCTCTTTCAGATGACCTAACGTAGAAGCCATCATACATTTCACATTTTCTTCCAGATGACCTAACTTGGAAGCCATCACATTGCAATGACACCCATGGAGTGGGGGCAAGATTTCTTTTCCTATACCACTCCTAAATGGGTCAATTGTTTGATAAAAATTCTTTTGGATCCAAAAATAGTTTTTTTATATGAGTTCATCTGTAGTGGCTAGATCTTGAGGATGTAGTTAAAGGTTGGAGACCAACACACTTTTTTCCCTACACTGTTCCTCTGGTAGCATGATGCCCAAATCCTCTGGTCAATTTTTTGTATACACACAATCATGTTGTGAATTGATCACTCCTGTCCCATCTTATTGTCATCATACAACATTCAAAATCATTAATCATCCAATATCACAGTCATCCTTCTCATTTATTACACTTCATCACAACATTATATTTTTCTATGTTGCATGGATCAACAAGATGATCCATGGTTTTACATGCTATATGGATTCATTTAGAATGGTTTTCTACCACATCTACATGTTTTACTACTATATGGGACTATTTAGATTTATCTCGGGTATGCATCTCTATCTACTTTATGTTATTGAGATTTCCACTCACCAACATAAAGTGGGAAAATGTAGTCACAAAATCACACACTTACTACTATAATTATACCACCAAGTATGTTATTTTATATATGGATATTGCATAAGAAAATTATTCACTAATGACCCATCCCCTAGTCATGTCGTTAGTCTAGTTGTTTGTTGTTGTTGCATGTCTTACACAGTCGTCACTTACTTGCATAGTTATTGTCATCTCTTAGGGAGTCTTAGCTATTGTTATTCACTTAGTTTTCATCTCTAGTCTTTGAATAGGGTGCCTAGGAAGGGATTAGGGTGCACCAAGTGCCCTGGTCCTCATTTCTAGGTGCCCCTGGTCTTGATTATACTTGATTCTCATTTAGATGTTTGAGGTCAATCTTTATAATTTTCCCTCCCATTCCCCTAGGTACTAGTCAGCATGTCAGGTCATTAGTGTCAAAATTTGAGCAAGATATCCCTATATAAACACAACATACATACTACCTTATGGGAAGACTATTTCTACTAAGGTCTAGTTATCTACATAGAACAAGGGACTACATTTGGGTATTTTTCTACATCAGACACTACATAGGAAAGGGAAGTCTATTCTATTCCATTCACCATTCTAAATACTATCTAACTATTTCCCCTATTTTTACATCATTGGAACTAGGGAATCCTAGACACATTATTACACACATAATCACACAAAACTACATTGTGTCTAAGATGTAGTGCAACACTTAGTTGTAAGACCACCATTGTGGTTGCTAAGGATAGTCTAACCCCTTCATTTACATATATATTTTTTAGGTTTTGATTCTTTGTATGGGGTTTTATAGGTAATTATTTATTATAGGTTCACAGTGACATAAATTAAGTAAGGGCACCACCCACCTAGTCAAAGGAGAATTATTACGAAGACCTAGTGACCCTGTCAGATCCATGTTCTAAGATGTTTCATAGACCGTAGTGCCCAAAATTTAGACCAAGGCACCTCAGGTGCCATTATCCTTCTCCAGGTGTCCTAGTCTGACCAGATCTACCACTTCTATAACTTTTTGAGGTTTGTTTATGACACTCGGTTCTACTAGTTCATCACCCTTCCTATTCCAAATCACTATGAGGTAAGTATAATTCAGGTTAGTACCTTTCCCCTTTCATTTAAATTCATTTAAAATATCAAATAAATTATGCTGAATTTATATTTAAGTTAATACATTGATGTACTTCTTAGAGTATTAATAAAATTCATATTTTAGATAATCATTAGTGTGGAGCTCTTTGTGGAAAGTTTGAGTGAAAATTGGAAGCATGAGTGAGTAGGGTTTACGAGAGTTGGAAATTGAGTGGCTAGGTTTTGTAGGGATCAATTGCTATGATGTGAGGGTTTAACACTCAAAATTAGTTTTTGTGGAACAAGAACACATAGGGCATAAATTTTAGTAAATAAATATTACCCAAGAAGGATTCTTTGACATCTCCTAAGGGCAAGGGTAAAGGAAAAATAAGAAGAATGAAGTTGAGGACCTACCAGAGGAATTATTTTTGGAAATATAGTATCCTCCTAAAGTAAATGTGGCACAATCATGGACCTCACATCTCGTGAAGTGTACAATCGGTGAGTTGTGATAGGGCACCAAGGAATGAGATATTATCAAATAATTATATTCTACGAGAGTTTTAAGAGAGGAATGTTGAAGGTCATATATTAGCGGATGACTCGGTGAAAGACTCTAAAAAATGTGGGGGTATTACAATTTTTTTAGTTGCCATATTTTAGGAGACCTTTACACCTATTGTAATGGTTAATGTCAAGGGTGCATAATTATTACTTCTACTTCTTGGGTAGTAGGATGAGGATAAAAAACCACCGATTGGGCAAGTAATAGGGCTTCAAAAGACTGATGAATATCTAGATCGGGATATGCATGATGAGATAAGAATTGATTAATTGGGAAAAAAATTACAATATGAAAGACGGGGTTAGGCCATAGACATGGATAAGATCATAGACCCTACAACTAGGGTAATAACCTAACTCTTCACTTGAAAACTAGGTGCTTCTAAAATATGAGGGAAATTTAATAAGAATTTTCTCTACACTACACATATAATGGCACATAAAACACAATATAATATTATAAAGTTTATCACTAATGGAATCATTGAGGAGGCGAGGGAGAAGGCGAGGAGGGAGTGAAGATAACATGGGGATAAATTCTTTTAGTGATTGTATTATGGGAAGTTGGTGTCCTTGATGGACCAAAAGATGATATGTGGATGTACCCAACATAAAACTAGTCCCCCGTCGTTCAATTTGTAGACTTTACATGCGAAGGGTATTTATTAATTAGTACAAGGCACCTTTATTATAAAAATGGCACACCAAAATGTGAAACCTTTCGAGAATGAATGACACATACCACATGAGCTCCTGAAGAGGTTGGAGACCAAGAAAAGTTTGCGGTAATGTAAAATTTCATCCCCGTGAGGTTCATGATGGATAATGGAGAAATGGGGACATGGTGCAAACTTCCATTTGCATTCACAAAAAATATTTCAAGTGTTCAGTGAACATGATTAAGGAAACATAAATGATGAATTTTGATGTGGAAAATGTGGAATCGAATTGGCATAATTTATGCACCACCTTTGGGTATAATTTTATGCCTACATACATGGAAATCACAGAGCGAGAAACTTTAGAATTGAAACCTATGATGAATGTTATAATTGGGGGAATGATTGGAATGGTTTTTGTGGTTTTTTACCTAAAGACAAAGGATGGAGAATAAATTTAGGTATGTGACAGTCATATGCCTCAAAAAAAAAAACACTATGTCTTATCCTAAGAGGAGTCAAGAGGAGTCCCCGTCTGAGGAGGAGGAAGAAGAAGATGTTGCACTTGATCATAAGTGTAGAAAATAGGTGCATTACAAAAGAAGGAAGCACACCGAGGGTGCATGATCTTATTGACCAGCTTAGGAGAGTCCATTAAGGACTAAGAAGGGTGCGTAGGAACCTAAGTAGTCTTTAATGATGAATACTTAGAGGAAAGGTGGCGAGATGAGATAGGGCATGAGAGATCAGCAAAGGAAGCTAAGAGAGAGTGTCCTCGGTTGACGTAGATCCTAGCCCAGAGAAAGGAGAAGAGAGTGAAAAATATAAAATAAAACATAGGGAAGAGGCAACAATACGTGAAGAAGAAATGTGTAACACTCAAGAGGATCTAAGGAAGATAAGGATGTAAATGATTCATATGTTAGTAGGGAAGATAAGAGTGTTGGAGGTGAAACTAACACATGAAAATTTACACCAAGGAAGTCACGAGAAAAATGAAAAATAATTAAGGAAATGAAGACCTCCCCAATCACCACATATGGATTTTGTTAATGATCCTATGAAGGTGTTGAGGGAAATATTTCAAAGCATGGTCAGTATGAAGAATTTGTTTAGATGGGACCTAATGGAAAAACAAGGAGGGATTTTACAAACAAAGAATATGTTATCATGCAATATGCATACGCATGTAGAAGAGCCAACATTTGAGATTAGAATGACAAGTCCTACTCCATCTTTGGAGTTAAAGAAGGATCTAGGGAAGAAATACAAGCATGTGGATCCCATGTATCTAACTAATGAGAAGGCATACAATGCCTTGAATAAACTAGTTGTTGAGGTTACATGCAAAAATTTGGATAAGGGGGATACAATGAGGCTTATGGTAGAAGATAAAAAGAATAAAGAGCATAAAGTAGAAATCCTGAAAAATGATATCAAGGGGGAAAAGCACATGAAGGAGGCCTATGAGAGGGAAGGATCATTGGTAAAAAAATAATAGGCGCATGCCCCACCTTAGTAAGATAAGCTCGGAATGACTACAATGATGAAGCTGGAATACTTTGGGGACTTATTTGGGATGTTCCTCCTAAATATCAAGAGTGACATAGGGCCATCATCAGAATAATTGGCCAAAGAAAAGGAGAAGAGTAAAGTAGAAATTTATTCCAAAATAGATAAGCTTGATGTTTTCTTCACACAAATCGGAGAGGTCAATAGCAAGGCTGATTTGGATTTTGATAGGTTTCGGAAGAGTGACTCTATCGTCGGTGCATACATGGCTAAAGAAGAGGAAGAAATCAAGCCAATACAGAAAAAGAAACCAAAACCAAGCTTAAGCATACAAATTTCATGGCGAAGTATCAATTTAGAAAGAGATAAGGCCATGATGGATACATTGGAGTTACAGATCAAGCGAGATCAAACTTTTGGTTTTAGAATGCATGGATATGTTAGAAGGATTGATTTTAGATCTAAGTGTAGTCATCAAGGAACTTAAGGGAAGAGTGGATGAAGTTCCACTTGACCAAATTCATAGCATTAAAGGGACGACGCCGTAAAAGAAACAAAGGATCTCGTAGAGTGGAAGAAGTTATAATATTCGTTAAGCACGAAGTTCTTAGAGCTGCTCCAATAACCTAAAGTGTGAGGAAGCTTGCACATAATTTGGAAGCCATTCTTTGGTTCATGGTATTTTTGGTTGTATTATTTATTCTTGAACATTATTTTATTTATTCATTCCTTGGAGAAATAAGTTGGGCAACACATTCTTTGAGGATGGGAAATGACTTTAGTGTGGGGTGATGTTGAGCGGGAAAAATGGCTAAGTACTAGCCATGTGTAGAGGTTTTTAGTTGTGTGCAAGGGGTGCATGAAGGAACATTCACACATCAGAATGATAAACGCATGAAGGTTCATGCACGAGAGGAAAAATTCCCAGGACTTAGCTGATTTTCCGATGACCTAGATAAAGATAGAAAGCAAAGAAGGAGTTACATCTAAGTAAGGTTTATAAATAGAGAAAAATCAAGATGGCTTGGGATGCACACAAAGGAAGATATATTTGAAAATAGCACATACATAGAAAGAATAAGATCATGCACATGTCAAGCTAATAATATGATTAAAGCAAGTGTTATATTTAGGATAATTTATTATTATCATAGAATGTAAAATCATGCAAGTTATTTTGTGAGCATGCATATTATTAGGAATGTGCATCGGAAGTGAGGGAAAGTACCCACTTATATATATATATATATATATATATATATATATATATATATATATATATATATATATATATGATGTATGCATTTTGTAGAAGAGGATCGTAGGTGAGAGTCTGTAAGTGTATGAGTGAGATAAAGATTCTTGAGGGCTAAATGTTATGTAGTCATGGATTTTGGAATTTGCATGAGAGCACACAAGTCATGTGCACAAGTTTCTTGAGGTTATTGTTGGTTATCAAACTTGCACTTGTTTCTTGGATCTAGATGAACCAAGTTTTTGAGTCAACAATGGGAATGTCTCCAAGTGTGGGACCTTTTGCACTTGAGATAGATCTCCAGATAAGGTTGGTTCCTCTACCTATTTCTATTGTTCATGTTATTCCTAATGCTAAAATGGAAGTATAAGCTTACAATTCCAAGGGACCAGGGATAGAAGGATGACATGAAAATGGAAAACTACACTAAGGAGGTGATAGAACTAGAAAAGAGGGATGAACACTATCTATTCTGAGTGAAAATGAAGGGAAAGGCATTAAGGGATGCTAAGCATGCGTAACAAATACTAGAACACATTTACATGATCAATTTCATGAAACACAACATGAAAATGGAGCTACAAGAGATTTAAAATGACACAAAAATCACACAATGTAAGAGAGAGGAAAGAAAGAAGAATAAAAATAGGTTAAGGTAGGGAATAGCCACAAAATAATGCTTTTATTACTTCCAAGTATGCACAATTGATTACAATGGCATCGAAATCTGATATCTACATACAACAAAACTAGATCTAAAGGTCTCGCAACTCAAAATGCAAAGATAAGGAATCCTTAGAAAATGCTAGAAGATCCAAAATGTCTAATCTTTACAATGAGAAATGCTCTTAAATTTATAGATCAAGGAAGAAGAAGAAAGGGGGTAAAACTCAAACTTGAAACACAACCACCAATAACAATAATTTAAGGCCTACAAATCCACCTAAAAATTTATCTAATTCACTTCCCCATGTCTATTTGGCATGTATGAGAAGGAAGGAGGTGAGATCCATATCAAATTGGGTGGTTAGAGAAATCATATTTGTTCATTAATGGAATGATAGACGTTTTCATCTTCTCACCTACCAAATCCCACTAAAATTTGAATTCAAATGTTCTCGCACTATAGATGACATAATAAACTTTGTAAAAAGGTTGGGCATGCAAGGATATGAGAACTGGATCAGAAGTTATGAGTGTCAAAATATCTACAGTGCTAATCGGGAATGTAAGACACGTGGCATGCACTAATTGAATAAAAGATTGACTAATTGCACATCTGTTTTATCATTTCTACCATGTGTCTCCCAATGGTTCATCTTCAGGATTGAATAACCAGTTGGTGTGCTTTGATTTTTTGTGTATGGAATGATTAAGGTTTGACACATGCCATGTGGCACAAAAGGAGTGCAAAATAAGGCACAAAGGCATGCGTACAGAAGAGCAAGGCGTGGGAGGAAAACTAAAGGAGGGTGTGTGCAAAAGTGACACATTTGGGAGAAATGGGAGAAATACCTAAGGAAGAAATGTATGGTCAAGGCACAATTATTACAAGGTAATGTGTGGAACATGAGGAAATGGCGCATGGGGATCCCCAAGACTTAGCTAAATTTGGGAAGCAAGTCTAGGGCATGCATGGAGGGTGAATGAAATGATAGGAAGAAGGTGAATGCATACGGAGTAAACGTGGGGAGAAGTGAAACAAATAGAGGAAAAGATGGAAAATAGAGAAAGGAAGCAAAGATATGATGATAGCATGAGGAATTATCACCAAGGAAATGTGCCAAGGAGATAAGCGAAGTGCGTGAAATTTGCAATGTAAAACCTTGGATCTAGAATGAGCATATGAGTTGTCTAAATAACTATGAGATTTATTTGGATAATAGTTTTGGTGACTTTCGGGGCCATCTGCCTACTAAATGAAAGAGATCAATATCCTAGAGTATCCATTGGGCATTGATTTTTCTTGGAATCATGAAATTCTGACCAACAACCTCGAAGAACCGCCCTCTAAGTCACTTGATGAAACATTTCTAAACTCTATTATGAATTCTTCCAAACTATTAAGGATTACTTTGGAAGATGAATGTCATCCTTAAATAAATAGAAGAGTGAACGTAAGAAGCACGTGTGAAGAAATAACTATGTACAAACAAGATAATGTGCACGGAACACACTTGGAGGAATTGAAACTAATCTAATATATACAAAGTGATGTAACATACTTAATGGAAGGGTTTGAGATAGATCTTATTGACTAGGATTGAAATCACACCACCATCAAGATGAGATAAGTCAAAATATTTATCCTCCTTGCATGAAATGATGATAAATGGGCCACTCCAAAGTGCATCAAAATTTGAATGATGCCTTGGTTTGTCTTTATCATCATCCCATTTTAAGACCAAGTCCCCAACTTTGAAATCTTGAGGCTTATCCTTCTTTTCAAACCATTTATTTGTTGATAGATGATGCTACTCTAGCTTCATCATGATAGATTTTCTAAGTTCTTCAATTTAAAACAATTCGCCATTCTTATTTCTTTCTAGTTCATGCCCTTAAACTCTAACTCTTTGGGAAAGCTCTAGTGAAGGAAATTCTAGAGATAAAGGGATTCTAGCTTCCTTACCATAGAAAATATTGTAAGGTGAAGTACCTACTTCCTTCTTTACCATAATTACATTTTCCTAGAGCACACATGAAACCTTTGTATGCTAATGCTTTTGGCTGATATTCATTATGTCTGCTTCATGATTCTTATCGGGTTTGATGTAGCCTAGAATTCACCAAAGTAAAAGCCTAGGCACGCTAGTACATCACTTAGCCTAGACCGAGTGCTCACCAAAAACACACAAAGGTAATAGAACCCTCTTTAGGATTGCTTTTATAGGATGTTATCATGATGAAGACTTAAAAATTTAGATCCATAACTAATATATCATTCTACGGTGCATGTTCGGATGTAGATCTTAAAGTATCATGAATCAAACAATAATCATAGAGAAATCATTTATGTAGTAATAAAATATAGCCATGATTAACACCTTGATTCAGTCAATAACCCCCATTATATTAAATATAGTAATACATAAAAGCTTACTTACAGATAACAGTAGTATACGCTCATGTGTGCATCATATTTGGCAACATAACCTCACAATAACTCAGTTCTTACATGCCCCTTACATTACACATTTCACTACATATTTATAAGGATGGGTACTTTCCTTCATCGCTTATCCAATTCCAAAATAGGTCGCATGCTAATACTAGTCACGCGCCATTACAATAATAGCCACACATGCAAGTGTGCAAACAATATACTTCTTCTAGTTAACTTCCAAAGTAGTAGATCTATTCTCAAAATGTATCCATGTAAAGAATTTTGTATCTAATCCTCCAAAAATAGCTAGTGCATGTCGCGTAAGTCTTCAACTTTGGTTTGTGTGTTCGGCATGCTATCTCCAAAAATAGATCATACTCGTGAAAATGGCTAAGTCCCGAATCTGTCTCTTTTTTCGGTGTGATCCTTTCAATCCTTACGTGCCTTTGAATGCACTCTAATATTATGCATGAACCTTCTGTATGTCCTTCACTAAGTTCCATATTTTGATTGATCAACATTACCCCACACTAGTTGCATTGCTGCCCCAAAAATGGTTTGTCACAAAAAATGAATCAAAGAATATGAATAAAAGAATAGAAAAAATTTTGATGAATAAAAGAATGTCTTTAACTGCGGTATCTTCTTCTTGACCTAAAGAATCAATTATGGATATTCTTATTTTATTTCCACCTCTAAAGTCATCGATCATTGAGTGCGACTTCTACCTTTTTACGGGATATCTACTTGCAATTAACTCTAGCTCATCCTTAGCAATCTCTCCCTTCTCATTCTATAAGACCAAAACAATGTTTGAAATTTTAGTCATTCATCCTTCTAATAATTCCATATTTTTCATGATGAGTTTCTCAAGTTCATCTAGCCTTTCCTTGTGTGGTTCTTGTGCTCTTTTGTAAGGGCATCATGCTTTTGCTTGACAAGTGATAATCATTATTCGCAACCCAAGTTCTCATCCTTCATGGCCTTCAGGACTTCATTGTCTTCCAAGATGGTTATGGTTCTTATAATGGCTTCTAGGGCTATACATATATTCAACGCTTGATATGTTTTCTTTAGTTCCTCCTGTAAGCTCTGAAACAACCCCTCATATGATGCAATCTTTCTCATCATCGAATCCTTTTCTCACTATGCTTCCTGCTCAGGATTATTTGGTTCTGGCATGTGCAGAGGTTCATCTTCAAGCACTAAGTCCACCAAGGTACTTACATAATGCATTGCCGAAGGAAATGTTTTGGGTACCTTTGGCTCTAAGTGTGGCTTTGCTTTCATGATATTGTCCCCAACTTCCTCTACCATGCTAATGAAAACAACATTCTTCTTCTTTAGGGCACTATTTCCGCATCCTTAGTTTTGATATATTCTCTTAGCACCCTAATTGTTGCAGCCTTATCCATATTTCATCATGCCACCTCTATTGATACTTTCACCAAAGCATTTCTCACTTGTTCATTTGACATAACAGTAGGCTTTACTATTATGTGTATGGCCTGAGGTGTATTCTTCAACATCCTTGATACACATGACTCTTCACACACATCAAATTCCATTTCATCTATGTGCATGTGCATCGACCATGAAAGTTGCTTCCTTGTGCACATGGTTGTCATATCTTCATCCATCAACTCCCACCCATACAAATCCTTTGGTGTCATTGTGCTTTGAAAATGGGTGCAGACAATATTACCTATGTCCTCAGCATAGCCCATGACTGGTGGAACATATTCTAAACTTATTCATTTTGATATTGGCCCCTTAGGAACTTGAACATCAAGATTGAGCTTATTTTGTTGTACCCTAAGAAGTCTCTTGTGCTATCACATTTGCCCCCTTTTTGCCTCTTCTCTATCCTTCATTTCTTCTTCTTTTGGTTCTTCCACATCCTCACGAAGGTGTAGGGGATTAAGCACACTTTCCTCGAGAATATTTTACCTCCTCATTAAACTTTAACTTCCTTCTTATTTTCTTAGTTGTCTCCTTATGTGGAGAGAGTCAAGGTGCTCTGCATAGAATTGTGGAGTAGCACCTTTTGTCTTAGTTCTCCTAAACACCCTTTTGAAATGACTCTCTCCTTAGGCGCATCCAAATCCTCATCATCCCCCTCTTGTGGCTAGGGTGGAGTAGTCATGTGCTCTTCTTATTATTAGTATTTGGAGGTTTCCTCCTACCTCTGTGTTCCAAACCACCACTATCTTCATGCTCCTCTTCTTCATCATCTACTTGTATTGTCTTTGTGGGCTTAGGTGCTAGAACATTTTCCATTGTATGCTTACCTTTTGGCAGCCCTGGGAGTGCTAACTCATTCTACACATACTTAGTGTTCTCCAGCTTAGGCTTGAATTAAAGGTATAAAAGCACTACTCTAGTGTCCCTAACTACAAATATTACATGCTTCATGCCTATAATATCTAATATAATCCTCTTAATGTAGGTAGTTTGTCATGGATATACATATGTATTTCTCAGTGTATGGTAGTCACAATCTACCTTGTCTGCATTGAATGTTAGGTAGAACGCATTTGAAAACTTGTGAAGGCGATGCCTAGAGATATCATGCTATGAAGGCATATGGTAGTTTTCACCATGGGCTCAAGCCCCATCTTTCATGGTGAACCGTGTGATGTAAAAATCTTTGGTAGACTACAAACTCTACTGTCTTACCCACCACCAAAGGAAAATCCTTAGGTATGTGCCACTCCTCTTCAAACAATGTTAAGAGCATGTCATACCACTTCTCTACCCTCTACTTAAATGGCCCACCCATGGTCCCTTCACATAAGTATTTACCAAATATTTCCACTAAAGATTTATGTATAGTGGGGTACTCCCAAATCTTTTCCTTTGGCCCATCGAGGCACTCGATATCCATAAACACCAAAGATAATAAAATAGCGCAAAAACTGATTATGTCACCTATACACACTTCTTCAATGATTGTCTTTGCTATGTGATCTACAATATTGTAGACCACTCCTTGAGACATCTTCCTTGCAATGTGTAGCCACATTGTATTCACTTGTGACCATATTTCTTGGTCATTCAACTTTTCACCAAGTGTGCAAGTTGCTTGTATGATTGGGTACTTCTTTAATTTTTCGATGTCCATGCCACATGGACCCTTGGTATACCCTAGATCCTTCCTTGTCTCTAGGATCATTGCTTTATTAGTTAAGTCACTCTCTAGATCTGCTCCTAAGGCCCTTAGTCCTATTACTATTGAAATCAAGGCAGTTGTGATTCTAACCCTCTATCTGGCGAAGTAGAAGAAGTCCTCATGGACTCTTCTCATCAAACATTGATACAATGGTTCATACTTTCTAAAGTATGGAAGCTCATATAATTGGTAGACTCCAATCTATTTTAATAACTTCTCACTAGCATCATCGTACACTGGCATGTCTTACATTTGTGTGTTTATTCATCTTTGTGTTTAATAATACATCTAATTCCTTCTTATTTTACATTGTACGATGGTTGTATTCACTGATTTTACATTTTTAGATGTGGGAATCCCATTCGACCCACAATCACACCCCTGGATATTGCATTTATGATAAATTACTCTCGGAGTCATTTCAACCTCTACTTGACCTTCTTCTTTCCTTTTACTCCGATGCAAGTGCTTTCTTTGGTGCCATCTATAACTTGTAATATTCTAACTTCAAATACTCACCTTTTCTCTCCTACAACTTTCAAACCCAAACCTTAGCTCAATTCGGTGTTCCCTAGTCGAAATTATGTACCCTATCTCTTTTGTAATGCCTTACTTCTCTCAAACCCTTAAATGGCTGGGGACCCAAGCTTCCTCTGCACATAAATATGCTTCTATCATCTCAATTCACACTCTTCACACATGAATACTCTTCTCATAGCTCGGTCAAAGTTGGCTCTTTTAAATTATCGTGATTAATAGTGAAGAAATAACTTGCATCCCATCCTTATATAAATTTTTAAAAAGTTAGTTCATTTATTGCTCCTTCACCTACTAACAATCCCCTTATTAATCAACCATTTTCATTCTTTCCACATGGTACATCTTTGCACCCAAGCTATAACCTTCTCGTGCACCTTCTTTCCTCCTAGCCATAGAATTCTCTTCATGTGCCTCCCTATGCCCAAGTACCTTACCACTACACCTTCCCTTGGTAGTTCCCATGGCCTTTTCTTACCTCACGTTATACTTTTTTCTTCATTCATCTCCACCTCTGGTCCTCATTTCTAGAAGCAATTTATTTTTTTCAATTCTCTAACTTGAATAGCACCCATAGCAATTTGTTCCTTTTATGTGTACTTATTTTCAATAGTCTTGTACCTAGATATAAATAACCTACCCCACAATAAGGGTATGTGCAGTCCTCTGCACATAAAAATTCTTCAAATATTAATTAGTTGCTGACACGTAAACGTTCTTATCACACAAAAACACCAACTAAATTGACAAAGCATAGCGACAAATAAGGAAATACATTAAGGAAAATAAAAAATTGAAAACCTAATCTAAATGGAAATATTGCCTTATTATAAACACCAAGAAGACTTATTTATAGTAGGGATTTAACCTACTCCTATTGAAGTATTTGGGTAACCATATTCCATCAAACACCTCTAATTAAAAGTGCATGTTTCAAGGATGTGATTGATAACATACAACCCCAACCAATGTACTTTGAGTTTTCCTAGATGGCACAAAAACTTAGACTCATAAAGGAGCACCATCTATCCAATCTCAAACTTTTTATCCCTGATGTTCCTATCATGCCATGCTTTCTACCTATCCTTTTCTTGTTTTTAACTCCAATGTCCTATGGCTCATCACTCATCCATCTTGATTAAATTTTGAATCCATTCTTCTAATTCTTTCTCATCAGCTAGACCTCCAACATGCACAATACACAAAGAAAGTAACATGAATTCTATAGGAAGAACTACCTATAAACCAAACACTAACTGAAATGGTGTGGCTTTGTTTAACCTTTTATATGTTTTTTGATTTTCCTAAAGCACTTTGTAGACACTTTATCATCCCAATACTTTCTTCTAACATCAAATATTTTTGTTAATGTATAGATCAAAATTTTGTTGAAAGCCTCGTAGTCCCATTTTATTAAGGATGATATGGTGTAGTATTATGGTGTGCAATCATGAATTTATCTAATTAAATTTTGATTGTCTCATTAAGAAAATGTGTGCCTCTATCACTGGTAAGACTTAAAGGACATTCATACATTGTAATAATATTTTCCCATAGAAACTTGGCTTCTGTAGCCATTGTATAATCATTTGTAGGTGCAGCATCTACCCAACTTGTCGAGATAATCTACGAGTAATGATATAGCACAATCCATTTCTACGCGCAGCTAGTGAAATAGGACCCACAAAATCAATAGCCCATTTCTCAAATGGTTCTGCACTAGTAATAGGTCTTAGAGGCATTTCATCTCATTGACCTAGTTTCCCTAGATGCTGACAATGATCACAAGCCTTGCAATAATCCTTATAATATTTATACAAGGTCTCACAAATCTAGCGAGAAAGATCTTGTGATCAGTGGCATCACCTACATAGTGGCCACCTGCAATACCACCATGAGATTCCTCCATTATATCTATGCACTCATGTTCTAGTACACAATGACGCAATACTTCATCCCAACCTAATTTTTATAG
Source organism: Taxus wallichiana var. yunnanensis (assembly GCA_018340775.1). Lineage (NCBI taxonomy): Eukaryota > Viridiplantae > Streptophyta > Pinopsida > Cupressales > Taxaceae > Taxus > Taxus wallichiana. Next base: position 345,237,088 of record CM031236.1, read on the forward strand.
GTCACCACTAATCAACATATAGGGTGCCACACATATAGCAAGTTGTTTCTTCTCTAAGGATTTCATTCCTTTTGGTGCCATGCCTATTCATAGAAAGAAAACAATGTCCTCTAATTCAACTCATGCTCATTGTAACTTTGTATAAGCTGTGTATTGGGCATGGTATCCTCAATGGCATGTTCTTCTTCTCCGATTGTATTCTTAACAAATGGCATGGTCAGAATTACTTTTCCCTTGTTTTACCACAACGGTGAAATCAAATTATTGAAATAAGAGTACCCATCTACATATGCACCCTTGTAAAATAGGTTTTTTACCAAATACTTCAATGCCATGTGATATGTATAAAAGAAAAATGGTGTAGCTAGTAGGTACTATTTGAATTTATGTAGTGCATAGATCATTGAAAAAGCCTTGCACTTTATATTTGTGTAATTACATGTATGCGAGTCAACTTTCTACTAGCAAAATAGATAGGATGATCTATAATATCATCTCAAGCTAAGAAAATACCATGCCAATGGCCATGCTAGAGGCATCCACATGTACATGAAATGGTTGGTCCCAAGAAGGAAAGTACGAGAATAGGCATAGTAGTAAGTTTCTCCTTTAATGTCTTGAATGTGCGTTGTTGTGGTTCTCCCTAGTAGAACGTACCCTTTCCTTTTAGTAACTCCTCCAAAGGTGCGAAACCTTTGCATATCCCTTTATGAATTTTCTATAATACCCTATGTGACACAATAATCTATGCACCACACTGACGGTGATAGGCTCTTTTAGGCCTATAATAAGTGCAACCTTATTTGGATCAACTAACAAACCTTCCTTTCAGATTATGTGTCCTAACAGTATTCCAAATGGTGTAGAAAATATGCACTTTTTGATGTTTAAAGAGATACTTAGCTGTTGGCATCTTTCAAACATCAAGTGCAGATTGTCACAATGATATTTAACAAGGCCATACACCATCCAATCATCTAAATAAACTTGTAAGAAATTGTGAATAAACTCTTTAAACGCTTTGAACTACTATGCGTGAAAATACAACAGTGTATTTTTCATACCAAAAGGCATTACAGTATAGGAAAAGATACCCGATTTAGTAGTAAAATTAGTCTTTTCTTGATCCTCCTGAGAAATCCTAACCTGATGATACCCAGAGAACCCATTTGTAAATGAATAGATTTCATGCCCTATAATGCCTTCTAGTATTTCCTTAGTGAATGGCATAAGAAAGGGATCAGTCACACATGCAACATTCAACTCCTTATATTCCATAAAGATCCTAATCCGGACATCCTTATTGATACAATCGATCACCATTGGACTAACCCATCCCGACTCATCTAGGGGCTTAATGATTCTAGACTTCAACATTTTGTCAATCTCTTCCTTGAAATTTTTGCGCAAGTTGGGGTTCATCCTATAGGGTCTCTTTCTAACTGGGTGTGCACCCTTCTTAAGCTTTATCCTCATCTCTCCTAATGATTCATGGACTCCTTTAAGTTCATGGTACCCACGAGGGAATAAGTCCTAATAATCCCATAGTAACTCTATGATTTTTTCCACTTGAGTCTGACCAATAGTCTCCAATTATTGCCTCCTTATGCTATGTATTTGATCCACTATTCACTTTATTTTAACTTCATAGGTTCATGATAGGTTTCGTGGTCTTATCTAAACTTTCCATCTAGGTTTACATCTAGGTTTTCTACTTCTTTGTCATCCACTAAGTAGACCATTTTTCCTTTTTCTTTCTCAAGGAAAGTGTGCTAAAGTAATGTGGCATCAACCTCTATTTCTTCAAAAAAACATGCTCCTAAGTTTCCTTCATCAAATAACTCTTGAATGAGTTCTTCAGCCTTGGCACTATCTCCCATAGTTAAGTGCTTTATGAATTTTAATGCTTCTTCCACTAGAGGTTTGGTAGAGAATAAGTCAAACATATGGGTCATTCTTGCAATTAAATCCTACCGATTTCCAGTCTCTCTATGGAGTTCTGCATATACATACCAAGCACACATGCAACATTTAAACAAAAAATAAAACTTGTGCACCCATAGTGAAGCTAGTAAATCTTCTTACCCCTCTATTCAAAGTCTCTCACACTTCTAAATGTGGTGCTGAATAGGTTGATTACCATGATAAGTGAAGATTTGAGTAGGTGCATTTATCCTTAAGAAATGAGTAGCAAGAGAAATCCTAATTTCAATCCATCCTACAAGATTCTCCTAGTGGACCACCCACCAGGTGCAATGTTATCCCACATAGGGTATATGTTAACATATGTCTTCTTTCAATCGGGTCTCTCCGCTATTATTCCATGGTGCATAGGAATACCATATGATCTCCTTCTCCGGTGTAACAAGGTACCGAGTTGTTACCTATCCTCTTGATATAACATAGTTTGATGTCCTTAGGAATTATGCTTTTTACTGCATGCCCTACCAACTCATAAGGGCTATGAGACCAATTATCACAAGAAACACTTGTAGTATCGCTAATAAACTATGGATCCTCCCACTGAAGGATTCCTTCTTTACATGGCTCAAGCACCTCTGGATATTGGATGGTGTGTACATAAATATAATTCAGATCTTCTTCACTCAAGGGCTCAACATACGGCACATATTTTCCATTTTTTAATGGGATGATGACCCTTTCCTCCGTGTTTTCAAATCTGATATAACCCTTGTTGAAAAAAAGATCAACATTATTTGTATAGCACCAGGATGCCCCAATATAGATGGGAAGCTATCCGACTCTACTAGTGCTAAAACCTCAAAATATCTAGTGAACTTGGCTCCTTGTATGGTAATGGATGCATCTTTCAAAACTTTTATGGGAGTGGCCTTAGTCGATTAGCCATGAACAATACATTAGAGGATGGATGTAATGGGGTCTTCCCATTTGTACCCATGCATCTAAAGTAAGAACATTGACTTTTACTCTGTATCAATCAATATATTACTCAATAGCCACCCATCCATAAAAACATTCGGATTGATTTCCTTGTCATAATATAGGCTATGAGGGGGAAGATTCACATGCAAGATCTTTCATCTAGTCTCAATACTTATGCACGAGTGTTTCCCTTTAACCAATTCCCCAACAATGGAATGATATTATCCTAGCACAATAACTTACACACTTCTCTCAAGTCATCCATATCAGTTTGGACCATTTCTGATGCTTTATTTTTCTCCATCTTCCGTGATTGCTCCTTTAAATATTGTATTTCACCTTGAAGATTCCTGAGTACCTCCATGGTTTCCTAGTAAACCTCCTTCTAATGGGTAGGATCTAGGTACCATGCATGTAGTACCTCCTCTTTAGTGATGGTAGGCTTCTTGTAATGATTCTTTGGTGTGTGTTGCCTCAGCCACGAGTTGTGATCCTTACTTGTAACACCTTAGATTCTACTTCCAAATTAGGCATCCATTGATTTTCCACAGTGCGCTATATCCTAACCATCCCTGCGCATTTTTTTTTCTTGTTTATGCTACTTGTTAAGATGTTCATATAGGTCTAGGCATTCCTCATAACTGTGATTCTTTCCATAGAAATAACATGTAATATTCTAAGAACATGTAGTGGTCGGGAAATATGCATGTATAACATGTTTCATGAGGGAACTTGCCTTTTCCTCAACCATGATCTTGTCCTCTGAATCCACCATGGTATCCTCAACCTCTGCCACAACCACCTTTAAAATTCCCTTCATTTTGATCATAGTGTGATTGATTGTGATCCGGATCTTGATGCTCATTCTTACATTAAGAGTTATCTAAAACTCTTCTCTATCGTACACCAATATCTATAACATCCTAGATCTGACCAATCAGCCAGAAGTCTTCTGCGTCATGAGTTGTGGACCTGCATATTTTATAGTAACAAGAGACGTTCTTCTTTATTGTGCATTGTAGTAATGGACATTGGCTAGCACCATGGTTTAAATGGCATATCTCACAGTCCAAAAACAATGAGTGCACTTATCTGTGGGGAGAAATATCCTCTGTATGACCTTCCACTTCAAAAATTTTGCACCAAATCCTTATATGCGTATCATGTGTTGAACTTAATGATACTTTCTCCAACTGATTTTCCATATCTATGATCCATGCTTCTAAAAATGGGATGACCCTAGTGTCTACATACGTCCAACTTCCTCAACACGTAAAGTGCTTCAAGTGCTTCACGTAGATCGGTGTATGTCTTATGTGATAATACGCTCTTAAAAGGGGTAATCAGGCCTCCAGGTGAACCATTTTGTATGTTGGCTTACATAAATATCATAAGAAATCTTGGATAATCATGGTTTAAAACATGCATCATACTCTCTGACACTTTCATTCGTGCCTTGCTTAATATCCTTGAGTGCACTTATACTCTTTGTTCAAACTCATGGATATGAAATTCTTTAAAGAATGTATCTTTTAAAGATGTGTAGTCTACGTAAGTCGATTAGGGTCAAAATTTATGTACCAGCTATGTGTGCACCCTTATAACGTAGTAGAAAATTGGCTTTCCCTACGCTCAGAAGCCATGATTCCTTTTATGTGCCACAATATTTCACACATGTGTACATGTCCAACAACATCTTCTATGCCCCTATACTCTGGAATATGAAAAGAAATATCCATGTAAATATTCTAGGGTTGGTGCGGACCTTGCCCACCTAATCCATAACCACTAGATCCACCGAAACTACAGCCAAGTATGCCTCTTGATCCTAAACCTGTAGCTGGAGTTGGACCAGAAGATGTACTTCCCTATGTTCTATTAGTAGTATTGAACTATACCTCGATGGTCTATGAAGCGTTACTACTCCCAGAAGATAAACCAAAAATTTTCATGCCTAAATTCTATGTAGATGATACACTCGAAAAGGTACTCCCATATAACAACGAAGCCATTTGTGTTGCCATCATTGTGTCACTTATAAGATTCACTCTTGCTCTCCCACTTCTCAAATTAGCTTGCTGAATTTTTGTTTTATTAGATGTTGGAAAACCAAATGTAAGGGAAAGGTTACTAGGTGGATTTAGATGTGCACCCATGGCCTAGGTCATCTCTCCTAGTGTGGTTCTACGTGAGGCTGAGGAGGGTTCCCTGTCATGCTTTCCCAAATGGGGGAGTTCCTGATGCTCGGGTTCCACATCTTCTACGTGAACTTCAACTCCTTCCCAAACTATCTTTCTCCACAATGCCATTTTCTCTACAACCTCCCCATTTCGTACATACCTCCCACTCACGTGCCTCATTATACTTAAGCCACCTTTCCTCCCTCTATCTTTCTACCACTATGTGTTCCATCTTTCACCAAACCTACTCCTCCCCCCATGCATGGTGGGGTTTAGCTTGCCATCAGTTTGTTCTCCAATTTGGGTTACCATTAGAATCTTGATTGCTAGTGGAATGTCTTGCATGTAAGTTCCTTTGGGATATCGTAAAAACTAGAATTTAGCTACCTCTAGGCATGAATAAGTCAAAATTGAGTACTCCAAGATATAATTGTTCAAAACACCATGGAACCAAGTATCCACAATGTGATTCTAAATCATATCAACATCATAAAGGGCCTAAAATTATTCCTACATCTAGACAAGTGTGTGATACCTCCAATTCTATTTAGATGCATAAGTAATAATCCACTCCTATAGTTCTAATGGAAAAATATCGAAGAATCTCTCATATAAAATATCATACAAATTCTGTTCCACCCATATGCATGCATTAAACTCAAATCCAGTGCTAAACCACCATGTGCATTATTCTTCCAGTTGTGTATCCACTCCTCAACACTTGCTAGGGTCAATTGGTACATCTTCATCATGAACCATCCTGAAAAAAACTGAAAAGGAGGTCCCAGAAACGGAACCAATGATGAAGCCTAAAATTCACCACTAAACACTCAAGCCTCCTGGCACATCACTCAGCCTATACTTAGCACTCACCCGAATTGTGTAAAGGTACTAAGGCCCTCTTTAGGGTTGTTGTTGCAGGATGTTACCATGATGAATAATTAAAGAATTCAGATCCATAACTAATATATCATTCTACAATGCATGTTCAGATCTAGATCTTAAAGTATCATGAATAAAACAATAATCATAGTAAAATCATTCATGTAGTAATAAACTATAACCATGATTAACACCTTGATTTAGTCAATAACCCCCATTATATTAAATACAATAATACATAGAAGCTTCCTTATAATAACAGATAGTATATGCTCATGCATGCATCATATTTGGTAGCATAACCTCATAATAACTTAGTTCTTACATGCCCCTTATGCTACACTAGTTCACTACATATTTATAAGGGTGGGGACTTTCCCTTCACCACTTATCCAATCCCAAAATAGGTCACATGCTATTATTATCCATGTGTCGTTACAATAATAGCCACACATGCAAGTGCACTAACAATAGAATTCTTCTAGTTAAATTCCAGTAGTAAATATATTCTCCGCCTATATCCATGCAAATAATTTCATAGCTGATCCTTCAAAAATAGCCAATGCGTGTCATGCAAGTCTTCAACTAGTTTGTGTGTTTGACATGCTATCTCCAAAAATAGATCTTACTCGTGAAAATGGTTAAGTCTTGAATCTATCTTTTTTTTTTTTACGTGATCCTTTCTAATCTTTCTATGCCTTTGATTGTGATCATTCTTCTCGCACAAACCTTCTGTATGTCCTTCGCTAAGTGCCATATTTTGATTGATCAACAAGTTTCTTTTTGTTGACTTTGTCGAGACCATTACCTTAAGGGTAATAGTTGGAAGAAGTCTTTAAATAAATTCCCGGATCATTTGAATCAAATATATTAGTAAGAAGGAAGGCCTTTGCATTATCAGAGATAATGAATTGATGAAAATTAAACCTTGTTACAAGTCCTTTGAGAAACTCATTCCACAAAAGGATGATCCACTTGGATAGGTCAGAGGGGAAGCACTGTCAATATTTTCTTACCTACAAAGAAAGCACATTCTCTACATTTTGTGACCCACTTGTGTGCGTTTGCGAATAGGGTAGTCAAAAATAGTCTTGCCATTATGATATTCATTACTATAGTCTTGGCGAGAGAAGTGTCAACTAGAGAATCCATCATGAAATTCTATTTACACTTTTTCAATTTGTGTTCCATTGATACATCTCAATAACATGCCATAAATATTCTTTTTGAAGATAAGACCATCAATCAACACATATGGAATAGATTTCAACCTTAGATATCTCCTCTTTTATTTGTTTAAATCAAGAGGGTATGCACCCTCAAAAAGGAATGTAATCATGTCCTTCATCTGGTTGTGTACACAAGGATCTATATTTTTTCAAGTTCGCAATTAAGAGATCCAAAAATAATGAAGTTTTGGGTTCACTCTACATGTCCTCAAAAATTTAGATGTAGAGCACACTACCTCTAACTAGTTTTGTGGATTTGATAGTAACATCATACTCCATGATCGAGTCACCCATCCTGCTCTCTTATCATTGATTTCGCTACCATGATGAAGTCTCTAATGCTAGAGTGAGAAACTAGCACCTTGATATGATTTTTGGTTAGCATACTTTTGAAATTTTTGAGCACGTGTATAATGGCATAAACTTATTTCTCTGTGTGACTATATCTCAATTCACAATCCTTGATTCGACTAAAGAAGGCCACTAGTTGTTCTAGCATTTGTTCATAGTCTTGTGTCACGATAACAACAACACTTGCATTAATGCCATAAGCGTAGATGAAAAGTCCTTCGAGTAATGCTGGGTTGGTGAGTGTTGGCACAAAAGAAATTTATTACTTGATCTTGTTTAATCTCTCTCTTCCACTTGAAGGCTATGTTTTTCTTAAGCATGAGGGTGATGTATTGAACCATTCTTGTAAAGTTAGGTATGAAAAACCTAACAAAGTTGATTTTATTGAGAAAGGACTATAAGGATTTCTTGTGTGCTGGAAAGGAAAGATCCAGGATGGATGAAACACTGCGATGATCAATTGCAATGCCATCCTTTGAAACCACGTGACCCAATATCTTTCCTTTTTCCAAAAAAAAATCATACTTCTTGGGGTTAAGAGATACCCCAAACTTTCTGCACCTCTCAAAGACTTTCTGTAGCTTCTCCATGTGATCCACGCTCTGCTTTGAGAAAACAATTATGTCATCAAGGTAAACCAAGATGAATTCATTTATGTAACCTTTGAAGGAAATACCCATGGCATGTTGGAATGTTGTTGTTACGTTTGATAGACCAAAGGGAATCTTCGACATGCATATGTTCCCACTTGGTCGTAAACACCTTTTTGTATTGATCCTATTCTTTGACCAAGATTTGATTAAAATCAAAGTATCCATCTAGCAATTGAAAACCTCTACACATCAGCCACATTTTTAAAAATTTACTCCATATAAGGAAAAGGGTAGTGATACTTCAATGATGCCTTGTTTAGATCTCGAAATCAATGCAAATCCTAATTTAACCATTCTTCTTGACTTTGGAACTAGATTTGTAACCCAAGTAGAGTGTTTGATTGGAAATTTGATATTTTCCTTAATGAGTTTGGAAAACTCTTTCCTAATGAGAGGATTTATCTTTGGATTAATCGACTAATTTTGTGTCGATGGGTTTGATACTAGAATCATGGTCAATGGAGTGTTGAGAAAAACTTAGATCAAAACCTTTGAGGTCTTCATACTCCCATGAAAATATATCACTGTATTTTTACATAGAGAGATGAAGTATTAATTTTCAGCATACATGCAAGCTTTCTTGAGTAGCGTTTCGCACACAAAAGTGACTGGAGAGTAGTCTTCTTGGGCCGTGTGCATATTATTATCTTTTCCTTAAACTCACCATTAGGGATAAATATTTTTCTAAGGTGACTATCCCTTTAGGAAAATTTCTTGTCTTCAGCTAGATCACTTGGTCACCATAGCTATTATGTAAGTCATCTTGCATACTTGAAGAGAAATCAGCCTCATTTTGTATGAAATAAATGATTTGTGCATCACTATTGAACACTTTCCAAAGTAGGTGTTGTTATACGGGATGGATGGTCTAATTAACATATTAACATGCTACACATTTCCTTTGAAAATTCCTTTGTAGGAGAGAAATGTGATCCAAACGTAACCATCCAATCAGCTTCCTTGTTCATCTTGTGTGGTACCACCTACTGATTAAGAGCATTAAAGCTCTCTAGGAGGTCCTAAACTACATGCTTATAATATTTGAGAATATTATTCTTTGTCATGCAATTTTTGGTGACTTGGTGGATGAAAAATTATATGTCCCCGAAGATCTGCAGTGCCTTGATATTTTTATTTTCCGTAATCAAAAGACCATGCACCAACACCTCATACTATTCCACATTGTTGGAACATGTGAATCAGACCTGTAACCTATGTGCGAAGAATAATTTCTCATCCTTGGGATAAATGAGAAGAAAACCTATTCTCAAACCATTTCTTCTTTGAGATCCATCGAAGTAAAACTTCCACAGACCCACACTTTCTTCATTCTATTTTAGCGTGCATGGAAACATAACTTCTTCTTCAAGGATGTAATATGTCCCAAACCTAGTTTCAAAATATTTAAGATCTTCAAGTATATGGAATAAAATTATGGTGCCTTTACGCCAAATCATCTAGCACTAAATCAAGTATAGGAAGTGGAACATGTTACTCTTCAAAAATTGAAACTTCCTCCTCTTGGATTAGGCAATTGGCTTGGAGAGGAGATGGGTCATATGACTCAACATGATAGGAAAATATTGGCTCATCCTGTATGGTAAACCGGGTACCATACCTTGTCTTGAGTAATATATGGGACAAGTCAGAAGACAAGTAACCACCCACTTTAGTAGTAAAATATCTTGATAGACACAGGGAAAACATAGGGGTAAGATTAATGATTAACAAATCTTGATTTATTGTGAGGCTTGGACATACATGGAGAGTTAACTCAAGATCCTTGATGATTTCTAGAGTGGTGAAAATTGAACAATCAAGGTGTAAGACTCCTTTTGTCAAGGGTTGTACTTAAGACCTAGGATATCAACAATTTTCTTAGGAATTGTGGAAATCTTGCTTTGAGTCAATCATGTAATTATGCACAAGGTGTTTACCTATGATCAAGGACATATAGAAGGGTGGGGTTTTAAAACCTTACTTACTTGATTATCCTCTTCTTCATATATGTTAATAGTGGTGCATAAATTTTGAATAACTGGATCAACACATGGTAGTTAGTCCAGAGCTTCATGCAACAAGTCGTGCTAAGATTGGATAGCCAGAACATCCCACATTATGACATTCACATTAGTATTCTTTGTTTGGTCCACAATGTTGAATGGGAGGAAAATCGATTTGTGTATTTAGGGCATAATAACATCCATCCTTATTTTTTTAGGTGTAGAGACAGGGGCCTTAGCGGGAGTTAAAGCTTTAACTACCAAAGTAGGGCCGTGCGGTGCTTCAAAAGCTACATTTCATGGACCCTCATGAACAGGAAATTATATGCCTTTCTTGTTGGATGCCTTGGGACGAATATTTTTTCTTTTTTGGATCGGTCTATGTTACGGGAATTAAAACTTATGCACTAGACTTGAGAATTCTCTTCTTGTACCTTGTGTTATCAACAACCTGAGTGCATGGTCTATTTTTATCATATGCAACTTGTTTGATTGCATAAAAGTCCTCAACACTAAAGAATATCAAGTTGACTTTAGAAGGGGATTCGGCTTTTCTTGATTTTTAGGCTCATTTATGCTTATGGAATGTTCACTGAGTTAGAATAATTCTGGATCATATATGATTTAGCACACAAAACATTAGCACAATGCCATTGAATGTGAGGTGTTTTGCAAGGAAAACACCATTAAGATTCCTACGCCATATTGTTTAGAAAATGGACTAGTGTTTGACTTGTGTTGGGCGCTAGATGAGGTTGTGTTGGAGGAACAACTTGCAAGGTAAGATGCACATTAACATGCCATATATCATTTTATTGGATCCACCCATATATCTAGTTTCCATATTGATTCCCCTAGAGCTGGTTGTTCTAGTTATGTGCATGATTAGAATTGTTTGGAAGGCTTGCGCACGCTACTTCTTTGCGATATAAATTTATTGGACAAGTTTCTAATCAAGGTCTTCAATTCTTCATCTTCTTTCTATTGTGTGGGAGAGTATGACATGGATGTAACTGGTTGCATGCTATGCACTAAGACATGAGAAATGAGAGGTTGTGGTTCTAGAGATATCTTCGAAACAAGGGCACGGGTAGCCTAGGAGCTAACTTTCCTGCCTAAATGAGACTATTCTCTACCCTTATGGAAATGTTATAAGTAGTAGGTAACAGTCTACCTCCCATGGATTGAATCATGACTGATATACCACTATTTAACACCCTTAGATATTACAAGAAATCATGTTGTCTTTGTAGGCCTTGCCACTGAGGAATTTTGTCCCAATTCTTACGGAATTTAATGTTGAAATCAGTCATTTTCTCATTGGGCACCCTCCTTGTTATAATCAATTTCTCCACTAGAGATATGTGATTTGATTTGTCTTCAAAATAGTTACATAGAGTTGTTCCAAAATCATCCTATAAGGTAATAGATTCAAGGCTCAGAATTAGGTACCATTAGAGTGCTCTTCCTTTAAATGAGGCTACAAACAGCCTAACTACTACATCATCATGCATGATAAAATAGACAGAGAACACATTTGCTACATCTTAGATATGATGAATAGGGGTAACTTAATATTCTCCGTGAAGTATGGAATGCTCTTGAGTGTGGATGTTGGCATATCATGTAGCAAATTAAGAGTAAGAGGACTTCTGCCAGTTAAATTAACAAATTTTCTCGAGAGGAGGAGGTGGTTAGAATGCCATGAAAGGGAACGTAGGTTTTTTTTAGGAGTGTAATGTGTGTGACGGGATGGAGATGGAAATGTGTGCATGAGAGCTCTACTGTGTGTGATTCTTGGTGAAATATGGATATATTCAAAGTATCCGTCAGTTGTAAAACTCTTTCTAGTATGCACTCTTCTCATAAAAGGTTTTCTACCTACTAAAACACTAGATTTGAGTGTTGGGATTCACCAGATGTGTTGAAATGAGCCTCAAAAGGTTGGAAATTTCTAATTCATATACCAAACTTAACAATGTTGAAATATAAGCTTTCAATTCTGGTCCCATCGGGCATGATAGAAAGCTGTTAGATGTCAAACTTGTACCCATGTCTTGGATCTTGAATCGAGTTGTTTTAGTCAACATTGGGATTATATCCAAGTGTGGGACCTTACACGCTTGAGACAGACCTTCAGATAAGGGTGGTTCCTCTACCGATTTTTACTTCTACCGCTACTCCTAATGCCGAAATGGAAGTCTAAGATAACAATGCCAAGGGACCGGGGATATAAGGATGACATGAAAATGGAAAGCTACACTAAGGGAGGTAATATCTCCAAAAAAAAAGAGGGATGAACACAATCTATTTAGAGTGAAAATGAAGGTATAGTCATTAAGGGAGGCTATAAATGCATAATATAGACCACAACACATTTACCTAATTGATTTCATAAAACACAACACGAAAAATGGAGTTGTAAGAGATTTAACATGACACAACAATCACATAATGCAAGAGAGAGGAAAGAAAGAAGAATAAAAATAGGTTAAGGCAAGGGGTAAAATTTGAATTTGAAACATAGCCAGCGACAAAAAGCATTGAATTCCTATGAATCCACCTACAAATTTGTCTCGATGCGCTTCCTCGTGTATTTTTGGCATGTAGGAGAAGGAAGGGAGACGAGATTAAAATCGGGTGGTTGGAGAAATAAAATCTTCTCATTAATGGTGTGATAGACATTTTCTAGCTTCTCACCTACCAAATCCCACTAAAATTTGAATTTGAATGTTTTGCACTATAGATGACATCGTGACTTTCCAAAAGGTCGGGCATGCAAGGATCTAAGCACTAGAGAAGAAGTTATGACTGTCATAAGATCTCAAGTGCTAACCAGGAGTGTAAGACACGTTGGGTGCATTGATTGACTGAAATATCAGCCAACTACACATTTGTTTTGTTGTTTCTTCCACGTGTCACCCAATGGTTCATCTACAAGATTCGATTGCCTAGATAATGCACTTTTATTTATTACGTGTGGCACACTCAAGGTTTGACACATGTCACATGGTACATAAGGGTTCAGAAGAAGGTGCAAAGGCATGTGCATAGAAGAGTGAGGCACAGGAGGAAGACATAAGGAGGGAACATGCAAAAGTGATGCACGTGGGAGAAATGGGATAAATACGTAAGTAAGAAACGTATGGTCAAGGAGCATTTATTAAAAGGTAATGTGCAACACATGAGGAAAGGGCATGTAGGGATGTCAAGATCTTATTTGAGTTTGGTAAGAAATTCTAGGGTAGGTGCGCAAGGTCAATGAAATTCTAGGAAGAAGGTGAATGCACAAGGAGTGCTCGGGAGAAGTAAAAGAGATAGAGGAAAATATTTAAAGCAGAGAAAGGAAGTAGAGTGTTGATGAGCATGCGGGAATTTCCACCAAGGAAATTTGCTAAGGAGATAACTAAATTTTGTGCAACCTGCAATATAGAACCTTGAGTGAGAATGAGAATATGAGTTATCCATATAACTAGGGGAGTTATTTGGATAACAATTATTGTAATCAGCTATTATTATGAAATATAATTATGATCATGATATTATTCAAGAATATCAATGTTGTTGTTCTTCTTGAATGATTTGTTTCCTTATTATATTTTTTTATTAATAATCATGGCTATGTTATCTCTCTATGCATAATTGGATATATTTGTTATAAATATGATAAATATGCATGATACCCTTTTGATAGGCATAAATAAAGAGGGACCTAGTTGTTGCATTTTCTTCGGGTGAGCATCCAGAATTTTTTGGATGAGGTGCCATCACACATAGCTATTGAGTAGGTAAAAAAAATACTACAAGTTAAATATTTCTTAAGAATGGAAAAAATAATGGCTGCATATTATCTTTTAAGACCTCTTCTTTAATTATCTCTAATGTGAGTGAATCTCGGAAGAGTCCCAATCCTGAATCTTATCTAAGAGTTCTTATATTAATATTATAGCTAATGAGGAAAAAACATCCTCATCCTCCTTTAAGTCATCAATACACCACCTGATTACATGAATTAGAAAAAGGTTTTGCAACTATAGACACTAAATCATGCACTTGCATACATTTCTAGGTCCTAATCACATACTACTATTCATATGATTCATAAGCAAGAAAAATACTAATTGACATCTATATTTGGCCTTTTTAATTTCTTTCTTGATTAAATAGTGGTCCTACACACCCTAATGCACAATCGACATTCACTACTTTATCTTTCTTGGCTCTGGACACCAACTTCGACCCAAGTTGTCGGTGATTGGGTGCCCTCATCCCCTTTGGGCACCCTGAAATATTTGTATCTTACTCCTTACTTTTGGGCCTCTTTTATCTTTTGGGCATCTTGTTTTCTTATGGGTAAAACTTTTAGTTCATCAATTAAAAAATTCAAAAAGGGAATCATATAAATACAAAGCTATGTGACCATAATAAAGGACCAAGCTCTAAGTATCTATTATCACCACATAATGTTACATCCAAATGAATTCTATTATCATTAAGGAATCCATCTAGCACTCACTTAAGGGACAACATAATGGATTTTTTTGCATACACGCATAGGAGGGAAGTTCATTTTCCGTACAAACATCTATCTACTTTGCTACATATAGCTATTTCTCACTATCAAGTTCATCTTGAAAAAGAGATTCTTAGGGTATGATTATACACACACATAGGACTACATGGGTTCTGATATGTAGTGTATCACTTGGTCATAAATTCACTCTATTGGGTGACCATTGGGGTCAATCTGACTCCCCATTTACATATTTTTATTTAGAAGATTTGATGTGTTTTGGGGTTTTGTAGGAGATCATTTGTTTTGCATGTTACATGAAAATTTTGTAGACATAATGTGACATACGAGAGACCAACAAGGAAGGTTAGAAACCAACTTATGACACCAAAAAACTCAGATTCTAAGCATTTTTGCAGTCACATGAACTTATTAGAGGTCTATAGAACCTAGGATTCCTACTCCCTTCCTAGGCGCCCTAGTCCAACTTATTCTAAAAGTTTCATATTTTTATGAGCGTGATTACAAAAATATACCCTCATATTTCATCAATTTTCTATCCCAACATACTTTGGGATCAAGTGTGAAATCAGCTAAGTATCTTATTCCCTCTCTTGCACTTAGGGTTTCAATTTCCATTAGCTTATTACTTGTGTCAAATATATGTTATAACATTTATTTATCATATGTGACTATGAAATATCCTAAGGGTTTAACATATTTCTGTGTTTGTTAAATCATTTAGTGAACCCCACACTCGACTCCAACCATCTTTTTAGGTTTTTATTCTTATGCATGTCATCCATAGTGGTTGTTCGGGTCTTTTGAGAATATTGAGCTCCCCATCTATCCATAGGGTTTCTAAATTAATGGTTGAATATGATAACCTATTTTCTAACTCTCAAAGTGTTACTCTCAAAAACATCGAAACGTATGACAATGAATAATCATACGATGAGGAGAACAAAATTGATAAAGAGAAATTAGAAAAGCTTACCAATTTTTGGTTAGTGTTGTATGATAACCCTACACATCATTTGCATATTCTCCATGATTTGATGAATGCTAAAAATCTCAAGATGATAATTTTACACCCCTTTTCAGTTCTTCCTCAGCTACCATGGCCTCCACCCAACCCCTTCACATTCCTACTTCCTTCCCCACTACTATCAATACCATAATTCAACCCAATGCTTCTATTACAAAACTTGACTCTTCTTTAAAAACTCCTGATTTAACTTCTATATATAAGGATTTATAGACTCAAATTCGTTAACTTAAAATGGCTACTTCTTGTGTATCTCCATCACTTGATTCCACATTAGTACTTCATACATTGTTTGCACTCACAATTTCCACTTCTACACTTCCTCCAAACTTCATCACCCCAATATTCCCACCTTTAATAGCTATGGTGATCCTTAAGAGAATCTTCGTGCATTTTGTGTGGCATGTCTAGATTATGCAGATGATCATACTTTATCAGCAAATATATTTCTTAGAAGCCTCCAATATTATGTAACGCATTGGTTCCATGATATACTTTTCCATTTGATAACATCATTCATGCATTTGGCCAATACGTTTCTCACTCATTTTTCAATCAATATCAGTTCTAAGATATCCCATGCATAACTTGCACAAATAAAACAAGGATCTAATGATCATCTAGCAGACTATGTATTATGATACAAGAATAACTTAGCTAAGATGTCTAATGTGCTGATAGACTCATAACTTCAAGATCTATTTATCCGAGTCTCTTACCACCTCTATAAGAGAGTTTCATTTTTGATTCCTCTTCATCATTTGATTAGCTACACCATACTCTTAAGCTATGCGAAAGCAAACTATTATCTTTGGGAAATATTAAATATCATGATTAGGATTCATCTTATACTCGATTTAAAATAAAATCTACTTTCAATCCATGTAATAAAACTACTAAAGAAACATCTATTGTAAATGATGTCGCATTTACTCTGAAAAGCTTCAATGGTAGCCTTCAAAGTGTAAATTCAGAAAATTACCTTGTGCTCCACATATTCTATTACCAAAAATTATTGAGAGAAATCTTATTACGCTTCCTCCTTCAATTAATCTTGATCCATCTTGCACTAAGGGCCATAATTATAAAGAAAATTTTATATGTGACTATCTTCAATTCGTTGAGAATTCTATCGATCGATGTTTCAAACTCGAAATACTATTCAAGATATAATAAAAAACAATACAATCGATCTCCTCGAGCCTTTGACATCCATGCAATTCAATGAAAAAAATCTTAAAATCTTTAATGATCCTCTTCCAATTCATGACAAGAAAGTGACTCTTCGAGATAATCATATATATCGTGCAAGTGCCTCCTCCTTCATGTGGGGATCTCAATTTCTTAGTTGCTCATGCTGATGCATCTCTACAACTCATTACATTCTCTACTCATAATTATCATGCTACATTCTCTTCTAACACATTACACATTGATGCTTCTATTAGATCTCATTTTATGAATGAAACTATGATTGCTCTATTGTTTCGTATAAATACATGCTTTGTTGCACTTCTAATTTATTAAATATCCGCTCACTCATATTTCATATCTAGCTCCTAGATTTTATGGCTATGTCAATATTATATCTACTATCAGGCCTCTCACCATGTTTATGCCAATTTCTGTGGAACCTAATGTCATTGGTTGTGACATGCTCTTAGGTCTTCCTTGGCTCCGTGCTACTAAAGTTATCATTTCCATGAATCACTTGTGTCTAAAATTCATTCAAAATAAGTAAGTCATCACCATCAAAGGTGTTCCACCATGCACACCATGGCTGCAACCTCCTTTTGAGGTTATTATTACACTCACTAGAGCATATAGTTCCCCTGGACCTCTCAAGTTTAAGGTATAATCTAATCCTATCTCTCCTATTTGCATGTGACCTACTCGGTCTCATCTTTCCACTAATACATCTTATTAGAATAGTTACACCACTCAGATGAATCCTTCACATAGGTACATATCACATACTCAGTCTCCTTCACATAGGTGTAGATCACCTCCTTGTTATCCTTCACATAGGAACACATCACCTTCTCATTCTCCTTCATATAGGTGCTCATCACCTTCTATATCTCTTGCACATAGGTATCATTCACCAAATCATCATTTGTCTCATATAATACCAATCTTAGAGCATGGTAACATGCCTTTATCTCTACAAGCATTGGGTGGAGGATCCTTGCCATTTATTTTTTCATATAGCTTACTCATCATCACACACTTGGGGGGCATCACGCTTAACTTCCTCTCCTAGAATTTTCAAGCATCTCACATTTATACTATTATTATTCATGCTTCACACATAGTCTTCCTCATACATCATACACACATTGATACACACAACTTGTGTCATCATTACCCTATGACACACTCTTGTGCTAATGTTCACACTTGGTGTTGAGGGCACAATACATCCACGAATCTCACACACTACAAATACATACTACTACATGTTATGATACATCGTACTCACACTATCTTCTCTTACATCAAACCACCCTATGACACACTCTCCTAACATGGTTCATACTTGAATGCTAAGGGTATAAATCTGAAATAAACTTCACCACACTTACTCACGCTCTTTATAATTTATGCTCCATTTATCATATATTTCTAGCACATATCTTCAAACTATTTCCCGATGACTCAATCTTGTTCTATGGTTCATTCTTTGATTATCGAGGGTATAATGAACCTCATCTCATATCATTCATACACATACGATCGGAGGAGCGTTACTCCTATCACATTCACATCTTGCATAAAATTTCATTTCATTTATTTCTTTGCATATTGCATATCTTGGTTGCACATTACTCTTGCTTTCCTATACTCACATGTTATACTTTTCTTACTATACTCAATAGATATTCTATATTTCATTTTATTTATATTTATACACATGAACATTATTTGTTCTCTAGTTATGAATTCATAATTTCTACATATCTTTACACACACAGATTCTTGGTAATGTACCTCTTACCGAGTCTGTTAAGGATCTTAGGGAATCTACTTTTGTACACACTACAAGTGTTGTTTTTATTTTATGCTACTTATTATTCTTACTATCACACTACTTTATCAATATATACATGTTTTGAATACTTTTTATATTTATAACATGCTAATGGGTCCTTCATGTGTAACATTTTCTTTATAGGAACTATTTTCTACCATGGATGTTTGATACTTTTCTTGTCATTATTTTACATTTTTGTTATTATATGTCATTGTTTGTGGGATATTCCCTATGCCTTTCTTGATCATTACTTGTACGATTTTGACTACTTCAACCATGATTGTCTTGCAAAATTGTGAGCGATGTCCCATGTTTGCAACCCTCTTTTTGCGGTGTACATCATCTTCTTTATTTCTAGATTACACTTTGTATTCTATATGTATACTTGTTTTGTTTTCCTTAACACATATTACTGTCCACTTATTTTCATGTGCCTTGGTTTTTACTAAGCACATTCCCTCCCCCTACAAGGTATCGAGTTTCAAATAAATGTTTGGTCCTTTCCTTTAGGTTGCATCCTCCTAGCGATGTCACATGCACCCCAAATAAGGGGGCATATATTGGGTGAATATGTGACCCCATTATATAGTACACAAACATAGTTAAACCCTACACCGTACATGAATAGAAAATTCTTCAATTATAGAAATAGCCCAAAATCTAACTAAGGTCTTTAGTTTAGCATAGAATCTAGCACCTAGATATAAACATGAGTGCTTGGGTGAACCTAACCTTTCTTGGGTGCCTATGACCAGGGGAATTTACAATTAATTTCTCGGATCAACGTAGTTTTTATCATTTCATAGAGTAGTTTACAAGATGAAACAATTATTGAGAACAGTCGAGAATGCATTCTATCTCTTTTTTATTCTATTTCTTTGGATCAAACTAGAACAACATGGACACACCATCTAAAGTGGTGTATAAATTTTAAGAAGCATTCAAGGATGGATAATAACACTAGAGATTTCTCCCCAACACTCTTGTGTTGTGGCGTAAGATCACCCAAAAAACTCATTCTTGGCATGATTTTTCCCAAAAAAATCTCATATACAACATTTTCTAGACAGTTTCTATCCTTTTCACTTGTGAAGGATCAGTGAACATGTTCCTTTTACTACATTTTTGCATTTTACACACTTTTATAGACTTTTACACACAACTTACGAATTTTCATAACACATGACTTTGGCTATTCTTTTACTTTTCTTTTCGGAGGTCCATCATTATAAGAAGGAATAATCACATCAAAGAACACATCAAGCACAACAACGACAATATTTACAATGGGACACAACACATAAACTTCACCCTTAGGGCCATTTCCTCTTCTTTAGCCTCCATGATTTCATTTTTTATCACTTCACATTTTTTCTTGTCTCCTTGACATGCTTTCACCATCAATCTATATAGTTATCAAGTAAATATCTCTTAACTACTTTATATTATCAATTATTCACTCAATAACATAATGTGGGGAAATGTAGACACTAAATCATGCACTTGGGTACATTTCTAGGTACTAATCACATACTACTACTCATATGATTCCTAAGAGAGAAAATTAGTAATTGACATCTATCTTTGGCCTCTTTTATTTATTTCTTTCTTACTTTCTCTATGGTCTTGCACACCCCACTTCCTAGTCTAACCTTGGATCCTTTATCTTTCTTGGCTTTGGACACCGATTCCTAGCCAAGACACTAGTGTCTGGCACCCTCATCTCCTCTGGGCACCCCAACCTCTTTGTATCTTAATCACCCCTTTTGGGCCTCTTTTATCTTTTGGGCATCTTGTTTTCTTATGGGTTGCCTTTAATCTGTCAATTCTTAAATTCAAACAAGGGAATCATATAAATATAAAGCTATATGACCATAATAAAGGAACAAACTCTAAGCATCTATTATCACCACATAAGTTTGCATCTAAAGACATTATAAGAGCATTAAAAATCTATTTAGCACTCACTCAAGGGACAAGGGACTACATTTTTCTACATACATGCATAGGAGGGGAAGTTTATTTTTCCACACACACATTTATCTAGATTGTTATATCTAGCTATTGCTCACTATCAAGTGCATCTTGCACAAGAGATTCCTAGGGAATAATTCTACACATGCACATAGAACTACACTGATTCTGAGATGTAGTGCAGTGCTCAGTCATAATTTCAATCTGTTGGGTGACCTCAGGGGTTAGTACGACTACCCATTTATATCTTTTTATTTTTAGGATATGATGTGGTTTGGAGTATTATATGAGATCATTTATTTTGTAGGTTACGGGTGAATTCTACGGATATAGTACAATATAAAAATGACCAACATCAAAGGTTATCGACCAAATTGCGACACCATAAAACTCAAATTTTGAGCATTTTCATAGTCATAGGTGCATATTAGATGTTTCTGCGCCTAGGCACCCTAGTCTAAATTATCTTGACAGAGTTGTAATTTTTCGAGCATAGTTACGATAGTTTACCCCATTTTTCATTAGTTTTCCATGCCAACATACTTGGGGATCAAGTGCAAAATTAGCTAAGTATCATATTCCCTCTCTTTCACTTAGGGTTTCAATTTCCATTAGCTTATTTATTGCGTCAAATTTGTGATATAGAATTTATTTATCATTTGTGACTCTAAAATATCCTAATGGTTTAAAATAGTTTTATATTTGTTAAATCAACGATTAGGTATAAATATATTTTTTTCATCATGTCCATTAGTGATTGTCATATCTCCTATCCTACAGTCAATGAGTGCTACAACAATGGATAAACATGGGTGTCCTAAGATTAAGGGATATCTCATTCTATTGTTCTTTACCTTAATAAATATGAAGTATACCAAAAAATCACATGCTTTAATTGTGATTGTTACATCCTCTATGACTCCCTTGGGTTTAGCAATAGATTGGTCAACCATTTGTAAGACTACTAGAGTTGATTGTAAATTAGAAAGGGATAATGTTGATAAATTATCTATAGTCATTATGTCGATTGCAACTCCTAAGTAAACCAATACATTTGGAATTTAAAAATTACCTATACAAAATTTGACTATTGGAATCCCAAGATCACTATCCTTGGGAGGAATCATATTTCCTTCCAATATGCTAACCAAATCTCCATTGACTTGTATGGTCCTTGGTTGGTTTTTCTTCCTTCATGGAGATTTGATACATAGTTCTTTGATGGTTTTGTTTAATTGGAATATCTCTGAGATATTGAAAAGATGAATACCAATATTCACATTTTAAATCCCTGAATGAAATCTAATTTAGGTCCCTCATAGTTTGGAGTACGATCTTTACTTAAGAACACGGATGGGAATCATGTTTTTGAAGTGGGTCGATGTCTTTTCGAAGTAGGTTTAGGTTGTATTTTCTCTTGTCCTCCTTTGTCTTTTGAAAATTATTCAACGATTGGTGAAGAAGTTTTGGAAGCAATATTTCCTGAGCATAACAATATGTTATCATAGTCGATGGAATTTACTATGGGCATTTTATCATTTTCAATAGTGTACGTTGGATTTCCTTGCCTAAATTTTTGGATTAACCACAATTTGAGCTCATATTTTTGTTTGGGTGGGTTGTTTACATGGGAAAATAGTTATGGGTCCATTTAATAAAGCTTTTTGTTTTCCTGTGGTATTTTTGGCTATATAACTCTGAATGATTTTTGAGGAGTATTACATAAGCTGTTGATATTGAGGATTGAATTGTTGAAATGATGGTGAAGTGTGTTGGTTTGGAGTCCATGGTTACTGATAATATGTTGGTTGAATATTCCACTATGGACCCCATTATTGTGGAAATTTTTATTCCAAGGTTGAGGATATGACCATGGCATGTTCCATTTATTTGGAAACCATTGGGTTTTTGGGGCATAATGTTGGTTTTGATTTGAAGAAAAATTTCCTCCTTGATTTTGAGCTACATAATTAACTTCAAGATCACTTTGTGTATTCTATTTTAGATGAATCTTTAGCAAGGTTATTAATCCACATTTATTATTTACATGTTTCAAATCACAAATAAGACAAAAATTGGTTTTATCTAATGGAAAATCCTTAAGCCCATGCTTATCCCTACATCTAGGATAATATATGAATAATGGCTCTATTTTCTTGGATTTTTCCTATCCAACATTTTATTAGGTTGTACTAGGAGATTGGTTCTTAAGTTTTCAATTTCTTCTCTTAACTTGGATATATCTCCATTGAAAATCCTGCCTTTATTTTTAACACATTTGGGTGATTTTGGGAATAATTTCTACAAAGATCAATAATGTCTATAAACTCTAGTTTTTCATGTCTCCCTTTCCCATTAAGTTAAAATCCTCTTGAGTGTCCTCATCCAATCCTTTGATAAATTTTTTTTTTTCAAAAGGGTAATGTCTAGGCTTGTGCCACACCTCCTATAAAGGAAAAGAAATCAATCAAGATAATATTCTACACTTTCATATTCCTTTTGTTGTATCCCAAAGAGTTCCTCCATCTGATATATAACTCTATAATAGTCTTGGTACTTTTCAAATAAAACTATTTCCATCTCTTCGAAAATATGGATAAAGTTGGGGGCTAGTCCCATGAATTTTTTTCCCTCAACCTTAAAAAATTTTGCAATGAGCAGGTTCATGGGACTAGCCCCCAACTTTATCCTAAAATAACAATTGAATTAGGATATTCAGAAAATAATACCCTAAAAGTTGGTATAATTAAGGGGGATATGTTCTTCACAGGGCCTTGATCATTGGGATCCAATTATATGGGATAAGTGAATGTCCATCCCAATGGTGGATTATAATTGTTTCCCTATTATGATTTTCCACTCCATCTACCATCCTTCCTTGTTTCTCTACTGGTTCCACAAGTAAATTTTTGGGGGGTTAGTTAAGTTTACTCTTACAAACCTACCTTTATTATATCTAGTTAAAAACATAAAATTCTAACATGCTTAATAATAATTTCCCAACTATAAGTGCTTAGTTGATTACCATATTCCACATACTCCAAAAAAACATAAAAGAAACTTGTTGTCACTACAAGACCTTTTATATTTGAAAGAAAGAGTATGGAAAAATAAATTCTAAATGGAAACTTACTAGGTTATCAGAAAGCATGCAAGTTAGTACCTTGATCTCATTGGAAATTTGGACACTCGAGGGGGTGAATCACTATCTTATAAAAGTTTACTAAAAATTTCCTTTTCATTTATTTTAATATGATGAACACATAAAACCATACACAATAAAATAACAAGAGAATATGCATAGAGACAAGATTTAATGTGAGAAACCCAATCTAGGATAAAAACCCATTAAAACCATGAACTAGCTTTGGAAAAATTTCCTATAAAGTTTTAATGATTTCATGTTGAGCATCAACTCAACTTGGAGCTACAAATTTAAAATTTATTCAATTTCCTAATTGAACTTTAGTAAGCTTCAACTTGCATGGAAGCTTCAATTCCTAGTAATTTAATTAGCAACATTGATTTTCTTTAATTTGCTTCTTACAAGGAGGCTTAAACCCCCTATTATTTAACTAGAAAAAACTGATATTTTGTAAGCTACTAATTATAAGGAGGATTCAACCCCTACATGCTAAGCTGCAACTTATAATTTTTACAAAAATAAATTCTGATCACTTGAATGTGTTGTCTTCCACAACTAATTATGACCACTTCTTCAGATCACTTGTCTTCTCTTCTACTTTCTTATTTTTCCATGGTCTCAATACATTCACACACTTCTCACTCACTCAAAAATATCTCTCATCTCTCCTTCTTCCAACAACCTTAAACATTCTTAAAAATTGAGCTTCACTTCGAATATAGAACAATGTTAATCTTTTATCAAGTAACTATCTTAAATATACCTCTATATTCACAACTAATATTGACCCCATTCTCCAAGGCTTCAACTTCTTTCACTATTGAAGAGAGAATTATTCCATAGACTTTTCACTAATTGAAACTATCAAAGAACTATCATGCTATCTGAATGATACTTGGAATCTTGATAAACTTTGTTGTTAACTCACCATTTTCACACCAACCCTTTATCTATCATAAATAAGTCATCCATTAGTAATCGTACTAATATGTCCAGTAATGATTTTAGTTACTAAGATGACAAACATTTTTACATGTGTTATAAAGGGCTCTTGAGATCCTTTACTTGGAATAAATAAGTTTTCATGTGTTTCTCCACTTGGACCAGACCTTACATCTTCACATGAAGATTTAACATTATTTTTAATAGAAAGCTGGACTGAGCCAACACTTTTATGCACTTCATTAGGTTTATTTCTAGACACTAAGCTTCATCATACAAATACACATCCTTTGAATTTTCTCTTCACATATTACCCCACCTAAGATAAAATTATGGCACCAATTTCTCTTTAGATTTGAGGTGAATCACCCCAATTCCTTTTAAAACAAATCCATGATCCTTAGACAAAGTTAATTTAAAAATTTTAGCCAATTTCATTGGTGCAATCTTGAGATTCGATGAAAATTTCATTGGTGCAATCTTGAGATTTGATGAATTTTCCATTCCACATATGAGCATGACAAGATTCAATAATATCTCTTCCCTTTTCCATGTGTCAAAGAAAACTTGCACAATCACCACTATGTCCACATGTTGCCATTCTAGTAAATCAAAAATTTATGGACTTAGGAGGAATCCAACCCCATGGAATAAACTATATTTAATAGAATTTTAGCTCCACTAGTTCTCCTTGTTGTCAAATGGGCCCATCTTCATAACCAATAAAAATTGATTTTTTTAATATTCTTGTCATATGTGTACCATATGTGAATTTTTAGCCAATAATAATGTTCCACATACTTCACACTTGTCACCTGTTCTTAACCTCCACTATTTTCCATGAACCATGGGCCAATGAGAAGGATCCATGATTACTTTTCAATCCACTTTGATTTCAAATAAATTTGTTAAAATGAAAATCCTAATCCAATCATGCTCATCCACAAACCCTTATGGTGTTAGACTTGTCACTTTACGATGCTTGAACCAATCGACACTCTATGTAACTCTACAATGTTAGTCTTGTAAGAATGTGAAGTTTAATCCAATAGAACCACTCCATGTAACTTTGTGGTGTCGGGCTTGTCATATTGAAAAGTTTAAACCAATAGAACAACTCCACGTACCTCCAAAATTTAGGTGTTAGTCTTCTTATTTTTAGCTCTATGTCGAATGCAAAAAACAAGCCAATTAGAAGGCTCCATGATGAGCCCTTTTATTTACTATTTCAAATGCCTCATCTGTTGTATTTTTTTATCCATATGTACCCTCCTAAACTTATGATTCTCATATATTGTTGAACATATCTATTATATCCTGAACTTATGGCACTTATATTAATTAATATAATTACTACTAAGTTTACTTTATTTTATATATTATGGATGTATTTATTCTTTTGAATACAACATGATGATTAAAAATGCTATGAATAAATGTTTGTTGATGCAGAATCACAACACCCCTGGATGCAGATCAGGCTTCTAGGTTGATCACTCAAGCATCCAGTGTGATTGCACAACATGGAAACCTCTCTCCAAGCGTGGGACTTGTGAAACTGAGAGAGGAATCTCCAGAGAAGGCCGGTTCCTACTCCTAAACTACCTGCCACAAGCTATTCTAGTGCAAGCAAAGCTAATCTAATCCTAATCTAACCATGCCAAGGAGGAGAGAGAGAGAGAGAGAGAGAGAGAGAGAGAGAGAAAGGAAAAGAACAAAAGCCTACACTAAAACGGTGATACACCAGAGAAGGAGAATGTTGGACATCTATCAAAACCATGGGACAAAGAGAGGTGAGCAATGGGAAGGATGGACAGATGCATCACAGGCCCAAGGATAGATTTCACACGAGAAAATGTCCCAAAACTCCATGAACATAGCTCCAAATCTGCAATGAACACATGCACAAATACCTGCAATGAAGAGAGGTAAGAAGGGAACAAACAAAAACGAGAAAGGATGGACGGATGCATCACAAAACACATTTTTGTTGCTTCAGAAGTTTGCACAGAACATCATTTCAATAGTAAAAGGAAAAAAACACCATTACAGAGCAAGGAGAGGTTTGAACTCCATTTCCAACCCTAGAGAAGAAAAGAAGGGAGAGGCGAGAGCAGAAAATATTAACAACTTTTTATAAAATGAGCCAAATTTGGCTTTATACAATGCATGGGTCGAGCCCAGGAGATAGAAAACATACAAAAGCATGGGTGCCCATTCTTTCTTGACTGCAGGTGCATTAAAATTGCATGGGGGACCTTACAAACCCATACCCTATCACTTTGACCGGACTACAGGAGAATGTGACCCATTTTGCATTAAATCTGGTCGTTGGAATGTCATTTCTGGCCATGAACACGCGTCAGATCCGTTTCTCAATTTTCTCCCTCCAGCCTGCACCAAAACTCAAGATTAACCCTAGAATCATGTAGAGAATTTCACAAGCTTTCTGTTGATATAAAGAACGTGAAAATCCGAGTTCTGGATCGAAAGATATGATGATCTGAAGATTTAGGGCACGAAACAGACCAAAACGGATTTTGAAATCTTTCCCGCGCTCTGCCACCTGGATGACACGTGTCAAGCACTGATTCACTGAATAATTCTCTCTCCTTAACCTTTCCACGGGATTTCCTTTTAAATTTCCTTGTGGGCCCTATTTGGGACACGTGGCACTATCCCATTGGTTGGTGACCCTTCAAAACACGCCCTTTGACCTTTGGACTCTTTCCCTACGACACGTGTCATGATTTGATTGGTTCTGGCCCTTTCGGCTCCTTTTCACCCTTCATGTCTTTATGTCCTGGATGTCCCAAACTGCTTGGGCCAAAAACTTCTGATCCACCCAAAATGGGCTTCCTCGTCACTCATTTGGCCGATGACGTGGCGTTGTTTGATTGTCTTTCGGCTCCTTCGGCGATCCGCGTCCCTCACATCTCTGCGGCCCGGATGTCCCGATTTAACCTTTCCCATTCGCTGAATGGGCCGGTTCACGTCTTTTGCGTCCATTTGTCCCAGATGTCCCTTTGCTGCTTGGGACAAATTCTTCCGGTTCGCCCGATCCGGCCGATTCGCGTCTTTTTGTCCCGGATGTCCCAAACTGCTTAGTGCGGAAGTTCTTCTTTTCGGCCGAACCAGCCGGTTTGTGTACTCAAGGCCCAAATGTCCCGAACTGTCTAGCTCAACAGTTAGCCAATTTTTCTTCCTCTTTCGGCCGGATCGGCTTCTCGCACTCACCGCATACTTCTGTCCTAGATGTCCCTTTGCTTCACGAGCCGCCTGGAGGCTTTTCGGCCGATCCGCGCCTAGATGTCCCAAATGTCCCCGAATACCCCTAGGACTAGGACTTAGTCATTTTTTATGATTTTTCCTAGATCAATCTACATGCTTGGAACTGCAAAACTCTGATGCATGTTATCGAAATTTACCCCTGGGGGGTGAAATTTTGACAACAGTTTGGCGACTCAGTGGGGTCATCTGCCTGCTAGATGAATGATCAGTAGCCTGAAGCAATCCATTGGGCATGGAGTCATAAGCAAGCCTGAAAACTGATCTGAACTTTGAAAACTTCCCTCTGAGCCACTTGAAACCCACCGGACATGGAGTTGTTCTTACCAAAATGCCACTGAAACGAACTGTGCAAGAGCAAAACCAGCACAACAAAAACTATGTACAGAACTGAAAATCATACATGCTCCAAAATGAAACATGCAGAGTGTGCACAAGCACTTCTTCTACTGAAAGCAAACCTACCTACTCTACTCTAACTGGAAGCAAAAGCAAGCTAAACAAAAAACCTGCAATTGATTGTGAGAAATAGCTTCCCTTTCTCAAAAGTTACAGCCATGTAATTGATTTGGAGCTGATCATGGCTGTTAGGATGAGTGGAAAATCAACAAGAAGTGGTAGTCCACCCAAATCATCAAGGTATCGGTGAAGGCAAATTCAATACCTCTTTTAGTTGCTCTGCATTTGGATTGAAGAGGTATGACGGCTGATCCTTGGTACTTTGTAGCTCACCCTCATGCTCGAAGCAAGCATGATGGTGGTTGTGACTTCTCCTTTGGCTCCAATGAAGCCAAATACCTGATTGGGAAAGGTCTGATCCTTTGAGTATGCCCATTTCCCTGATTTTCAACTCCAAGAATGGAGTTCTCTTGTAGACCTTCTGAATGGATGGTGTGGAAGAAATGGTGAAGTTCCTTTGTCCCTTCTCTTCCTCCAATGAAGAACATGAAAGACTTAAATCTTCCAATCTTGATTCCGAAGAGCTGTTATAAGATGCAGGCTGCTGCAAATGAATGTTCTCCTTCATGACAGTAGACTCTTGTGTTTGGAATGTGGATGATGAAAGAGAGAATGGTGAAAACTCAACCGGCTCTTCTCCATCAAAACAGTCCTCCAAATCTGACAGATAAACTGCCTCATGACTGTCCTGCTACAAATGTTCAACTTCCTCCATGGTGTCCTCTTGATCTGTAACTTGACCACCATGGTTTCCTTCATCCTCCAACATTGAGTTTGAGAGATCAAACTCCTCTTCGACATTGGAGCTAGAGAGAGATGAAGTAGAAAGAAGAACTGAAGGTTCTCCTGTAGCCTGCTTTGTGCTCAGAGCTCTTGGATCTGCACTTTTCTCCTCCACAGCTAGAATGTGCTCCTCTTCTTTTGGATTTGGAGCAACTTCTCCTTCCTCCAATGTTTGAAGATAATCTTGCTCTTGATTGAACTCTTCCTCCAAAGCATGAAGTTTTTCAAGTCAAACTCTTCTATCTGCTTTGCTCTAGAGGACAAGTTGGGACTGCAAGATCTTCTTCTTCTGCTGCAACAAAATCAGTCCTAACCACCATTTGTTCAACCTTAGCCTCTTCTGTAGGCTTAACCATCAAGGGGATCTTTGTTATCCCAAATTTGGCAGCCAAACTTACTAAGCTCTCTGTCATTTCTTTTCTTCTTGGCCCTTCCTCTTGCTGTCCTTGATGACTGATTTTTGCAATTTCTTCTTCCCCACATGGAATTGGGGATGCAAGAGGAGGGATAGGTTGAAACTCAACTGATTTGACAATTTTTTGTGGTGGTGGAGGAGGTTAAACCTCTTGTTTCTTTGGAGTGGGAGGTATTTCATTTAGCTCTTGTGGAGAGGATGACTGTTTGGAAGGAAAAAGGAAAGAAGAATTGAGGTGTGGTGGAAGACTGAGAGGTGGAGACATGGGATCGACATTTGGGACAGCAGATGGAGAGTTTGAAACTTGACACTGTTGAAATGGAACAGATTGGGAAAGAGGAAACAGAAAGGCATGAGATGGTGTGCTTACCCGTTGACAAGGTTGCTGAATACTCCTCTCATAAACCTCTATTTCTTCAATCCACTTTGCAAGCAATGGCAGTGTTGCAATCATGAAGTCCAGCTTCTCTTGAGGGCTGAAGTGTCTTGGAAAAGGGCCTCCCCATGGAAAGGATTCCTGCAACCAATTCGAAGCTCTCATCATCGAGTATTTGTTGCTCTGGAGCTCGCACCATCTTTACCTCCATCTTTTGGATTTTCTCCAATGAGACCAGCATCTTGGATCGATTGTCTTCATTATATGCATACTCTTGCTCTTGAAAGCTCCATAGCCAAACTGACTTTGGCACTGCTGCTCATATGGGTATGCATACTGATCTTGAATCTACTCAAAATGCTGATTTGGAGGATTTGTAAAACATGTTGGAGGTATGATATACTGTTGTTGTTGATGTGAATTCCATGATGGAAATGAAGTCATGATTGCACAACTTCATAGAATGAAAGAAGATGGAAGAGATGGAAGGAAGAATGGATGGAAAATGAATGGAAAGGAAGGTCTGCAACTTCAGAGATGGGTTGTTGACTAGATGGAGTCGCCAGATGTGTTTGCAAGTGCCTCCAAAGGCTGAAATCTTCACAGGAACACATCAACCTGCAAAAGATGAAGTGGAAGACCTCTAAGGTCCCACCGGGCATGCCAAAACTGTTGATGCAGAATCACAGCACCCCTGGATGCAGATCAAGCTTCTAGGTTGATCACTCAGGCATCCAGTGTGATTGCACAACATGGAAACCTCTCTCCAATCATGGGACTTGTGGCGAGAGAGGAATCTCCAGAGAAGGCGGTTCTGCTCCTAAACTACACGCCACAAGCTATTCCGGTCTGCAAGCAAAGCTAATCTAATCCTAATCTAACCATGCCAAGAGAGAGCAGAGAGAGAGAGAAAGGAAAAGAACAAAAGCCTACACTAAAACGGTGATACACCGAGAGAAGGAGAATGTTGGACATCTATCAAAAGCGCCATGGGACAAAGAGAGGTGAGCAATGGGAAGGATGGACGAGATGCATCACGAGCCCAAGGATAGATTTCACATAGAAAATGTCCCAAAACTCCATGAACACAGCTCCAAACTCTGTAATGAACACATGCACAAATACTGCAATGAAGAGAGGCAAGAAGAGAACAAACAAAAACGAGAAAGGATGGACAGATGCATCACAAAACACATTTTTGTTGCTTCAGAAGTTTACACAGAACATCATTTCAATAGTAAAAGGAAAAAATGCCATTATAGAGCAAGGGAGGAGGTTTGAACTCCATTTTCAACCCTAGAGAAGAAAAGAAGGGAGGGCAGAGCAGAAAAGATGAACAACTTTTTATAAAATGAGCCAAATCTGGCTTTATACAATGCATGGGTCGAGCCCAGGAGACAGAAAACATACAAAAGCATGGGAGCCCATTCTTTCTTGACTGCAGGTGCATTAAAATGGCATGGGGGACCTTACAAACCCATACCCTGTCACTTTGACTGGACTACAGGAGAATGCGACCCATTCTGCATTAAATCTGGTCGCTGGAATGTCATTTCTGGCCATGAACACATGTCAGATCCGTTTCTCAATTTTCTCCCTCCAGACTGCACCAAAACTCAAGATTAACCCTAGAATCATGTAGAGAATTTCACAAGCTTTCCGTTGATATAAAGAACGTGCAAATCCGAGTTCTGGATCGAAAGATATGATGATCTGAAGATTTAGGGCACGGAACAGACCAAAACGGATTTTGAAATCTTTCCCGCGCTCTGCCACCTGGATGACACGTGTCAAGCACTGATTCACTGAATAATTCTCTCTCCTCCACCTTTCCGCGGGATTTCCTTTGAAATTTCCTTGTGGGCCCTAGCTGGGACACGTGGCACTATCCCATTGGTTCGGGCTGACCCTTCAAAACTCGCCCTTTGACCTTTGGACTCTTTCCCCTGCGACACGTGTCATGATTTGATTGGTTCTCGGCCCTTTCAGCTCCTTCGTGCCCTTCACATCTTTATGTCCGGATGTCCCAAACTGCTTGGGCCAAAAACTTCCGATCCGCCCGAAATGGGCTTCCTCGTCCCTCATTTGGCCGATGACACGTGGCGTTGTTTGATTGGCTTTCGGCTCCTTCGGCGATCCGCGTCCCTCGCGTCTCTACGGCCCAGATGTCCCAGTATAAACTTTTCCCGTTCCGGCCGAACCGGCCGGTTCACGTCTTTCGCGTCCATTTGTCCTAGATGTCCCTTTACTGCTTGGGACAAATTCTTCCGGTTCGCCCGATCCGGCCGATTCGCGTCTTTTTGTCTGGATGTCCCAAACTACTTGGGCCAAAACTTCCGATCCACCTAAAATGGGCTTCCTCATCACTCATTTGGCCGATGACGTGGCATTGTTTGATTGTCTTTCGGATCCTTCGGCGATCCGTGTCCCTCGCGTCTCTGCGGCCTAGATGTCCTAGTACGAACCTTTCCCGTTCGGCCGGCCGGTCGGTTCGCGTCTTTCGCGTCCATTTGTCCCAGATGTCCCTTTGCTGCTTGGGACAAATTCTTCCGGTTCACCCGATCCGGCCGATTCGCATCTTTTTGTCCCGGATGTCCCAAACTGCTTAGTGCGGAAGTTCTTCTTTTCGGCCGAACCGGCCGGTTTGCGTACTCAAGGCCCAAATGTCCCGAACTGTCTAGCTCAGCAGTTAGCCAATTTTTCTTCCTCTTTCGGCAGGATCGGCTTCTCGCACCTGCCGCGTACTTCTGTCCCAGATGTCCCTTTGCTTCTGTGAGCCACACGGAGGCTTTTCTTCCGATCCACGCCTAGATGTCCCAAATGTCCCGACTACCCCTAGGACTAGGACTTAGTCATTTTTTATGATTTTTCCTGGATCAATCTACATGCTTGGAACTGCAAAACTCTGATGCATGTTATCGAAATTTACCCTGGGGGGTGAAATTTTGACAACAGTTTCCTTGATTGATAAATAATTGTTATGTATATCCACTAACATGCAACCAAAGAAACTCATTCACAATGAAAAGGGTCTCATCCACAAAAGCGACATGTAGCAACCGAGACTCATTTTTAGTAAAGCACCTGACCCAAAGGACAACACACACATGTACAAGACTGCAATTTTGGGAAGCTTGATCAACATGGATACTTCACCTTAGTTTGCACATGTCAATAAATAAGTAGTTACAATGATAAGAAGAAGATCTAACACCAATACCTGATTATGCTCTACAACTACAACTATAGAACTAGTTGATTTGACTTAATAACTTATTGTTATACTAAATAGTTAGTTATGTTGTTGTATTAGAAAATATTTTCTCAGTTCTTTTGCATGCATAAGAATCTATAGATTTCTTGGTAATGATCTTGTACTTAATCAAATTGTAACTATTAGTTTGAATCGGTCTCTTCACATCTCTATTGAATATAAAGAGAATGTCAAGATTGTAGAAGGGATCGATCCATAGTTAGGGAATTTTTGTAAGTTTCATTCTGTAATCTTCATCTTTGATGAATAGAATCGAGTTCTATAATTTTTACGTAGACATAAGCCTTAGGAAGGGTTAGCACCCAAGGCAAGGCCCACTTGTGGTTTTTGAATCCCTTTCCTTTTTGTTTGTTGTTTTAGTTCCTTACATGAATAGATTAGAATTACAGTAGTTTATTCCTTTACTTATGTTATGCTTTTACCTACTTTATTGATTAGTTGTAGCATTTAATTTCATCTATAACTTAGTTTATTTCTAGCATTGTATTTTCCAATTGTTGTGACAACAATCTTTTAGTTTATACCTCTTTAGCTTTGTAACTATGTCAACAAAATTGGTAGTTTTGAAAGTTTACATCCCTAGGTTTGATGAATAAATGATTGTGGATTAGTGAACAACATACTAATTTCTATGAGTTAATTTGCACCACCATTTTGGCACCTTTCTTGGAGACTCTACGAAGTTATTAGGTTTTTAATGAGGGTTTTTCATTTCCTAAAAGTAAACTAGGTTTTAGGAATTCATCTCAAAGTAGAACCCTCCACTAATTACCATTGAATGAGTTGAGTAGTTGATGCATGTATATTTAAAGTCATTTTTATACCCTTAGATCAATAGTCTAATCCCATGCCTGCATGACCTATCTCCTTGTGGGTTCTAGGCACTCATCCGAGGCACCTATGGGTGCTGACTCCCTCCTTTATGTGATTTTTGTGACAATACATCATCTATGATATATACTTAAGTGTAAAAGAATGGAAAGGAACCTTGTATTCATTCTAAAATCCTAGGATGAGTTATCATCTCATTGCATCCATAAAAGAGAAATAACAAACAACATATAGAATTGATTCATACACAAAGGAAATGCACTAGGATTATGCTCATGAACACATATATGATTTAGAACATAACCTTATATTCATATGTTTAGTAACCATATTACATTCATTGAGGCCATAACAAACCAATATAATAGTGTAGAGCAAGGTCATGCATGAGGAACTAAACTATGTCCTTCACATTACAAGGATAAATATAGACCCATCCCTCTAAATATGCCATCACTCCTATATTTTCTCTAATCCCAACCCATATAATCCTCCATTATATTTATATAGAGATTCACCTCTCTTCCACCACCTTTACTACACTTCTCACCTACCTATTTCTACTACCCGCACATCCCTATATATAGATTTTTCTCTCATTGCCATGCCTTCTAAGGTAACAGATCGGTTTCCAAGTGTCCAAGTGGTCCTCCAATGGAGCATGCCTCCTTTGATCCGATCTCTCCACTCTTTACAATGATGTCCTTCTCGTATCCTTACATCACAAGCATGGAATACTCCATTTTTATCCTACAACTACCGGGATGGCACCTTATCCACTCCACATGCTAGATGGGTGATGCTTTCCTCTTGTGCTATCTGGAACTATGAATATGGCTAAGTCCCAAAATCTGTATTGTCTTATGCATGCACACACCGTGTTCTACTAAAACTTGCTAGAACCCCGCTTGCGCACCTTCAACCTGTACACCCTTCTTCAAATTGGTTCTTCCCACCCATACACATTCTTTCACTTTTTAGCCAATATTCTGGGGCCAACATCACCCCACACTACACATGTTCTCTATCCTTGGAAACACTTATCTTCAAAGAATAAAGAATAGTTGTCTCAGAATAGGGGAAAAGAATGAAGGAATGAAGAATTAGGAGAAAGAATGAAAGAATGGGGAGAATTAAGGAGAACAAATGCTTATTTTTGGAGGAGAGGGAAATCCTTCCCTATCTCTACCTATAGCTTTTCCCAAGTGTCAACCTCATTCTACGCTTATTGAAAGAGATGTCTAACTAAGGTGCTTGCCTCCTTAAAACTGAATTCCTCTCCTTTGGTGCTCATTGTCTCAATAATCATATCCAATTTTTTACCCAAGTCCTCAAGCGCATCCATCCAACAGGTGATCTGGGGGTATAATTACTTTAGTCAGATTTTGATTGAGCCTCATAGGGTCTTGATAGATTTTGAATTCTTTTCTACCTTGGCTAGGATTTTATCTCTTTCTTCCCTATTCCCCTTATTCTTTTCTTGAAACTCCTTGAGTTCCATTTCATGAGTGGTGACCAAGATGCTTTCCACTCTATCTCTATCATGAAGTTGTCATATGTAGCTTCCGTGACTTTCACGGAGGACTTTACCTCTGCAAGGAGTTTATTATATTGAGAAACAATCTTGACAACCTTCAACTTCTCTTCTTTCTCTTGGCATGCCAGCTCTTTTCTGTAGACTCTAAGGCAAGTGGTCACCTTTCCATCATGAGGATGTGGGTCAAATCCTCTAGGCACTGCAAGGTTGATTCATATTTCTACTCAAGCGGTGCTAGGTTAGGATGCTTTAAAAAATAGCACCCATAATCATTTCAATCTTCTTGTGTAGCTTGCACACCCTTGATTTCTCCTCTTTCAGTTCATGCCTTAACTATGCACTAATAATATCTTCTTACTTCAAGTCCTTTCTCTTCTCAACGAGATCCTTTTTTTTCCTTCTCCAATTCCTCCTCTAGGAATCTCACTTTGTCATTCCTTCCTAACAGTCTGGCATCAATCTAAACTGAAACTTTGTTGAGTGTGTTATAGACCTACTCATCGATAATTCTTTGAGAGTTCACCAAGGGATTTAATCCGTTTTTATGGCACCTTCATAAGTGCTCTTTGACTTACTTAGAACTCAAGTTCATCCATGTAGGAATCAAATTCCCAAGATAGAATCTTCTTGGTTTAGGGATATGTGCCTTCTTCATCAAATGAAGACATAGCTAGGAGTAGCTCCATTGGTAGGGATCTTTGGAAGAACATGTGTATCACCTTTCTAGGATCATTAATGTATCCCATTATTTTATCTTGTGCCACCACTACACCCTTCCCACCTATTCACACATATTTTTTGAAGCTTACTTTGCTAAATTGGGATTCCCACCCATGTTGCCATATTCTTTCCCAACGCTTTCTTCTTCTATCTCCTTCAAAATGTCATCTATACTTTACTCCATATCTTGTTCCACTAAATCCTTAATCATTACCACCACTTCTCTCTCCACGTATTTCTCCACTTGTTTCTTGGTGAGGCTTGGGGTTCCTTTGTTTTTAGTGCTTACCTCTTCACTCACCCCCTTACCTTGATCCTTTGCTTCCTCCTCATCATTATTATCCTCTTCATATTCCTTGTCATACTTCTCTTCAACTTCCTCCTCCTCTGATTCATGTATATCATATACCAGGTGGTCTTCACCTCCTTTAGATTTTTCATCATCCTTGTCACCAATGTAGGCATCTAATCTTTCTATCTCCTTTGAGTCTTCTTCTTCTGCCACCTTCTTCTTCTTCCTAACTAGCAATTCTAGTATAGGAGATTATTCTTTCTCCTTCTCCTTAACAGGTGACCTCTTCTTTTGTGATTCTTCATGTGTGAGGGGCTCTTCATGATTTAGCACCTCTTCTTCTGGGGTCTTTTCCTTGACTAGGGACTTCTTTCTATGTGATTAAGTGCTAGGTTTCGTGACTATTTCTGGCATGCCCATAGATTGTGTAGTTTTCACACTTGGTGCTTTCTTCTCCTGCACCTCTTCTCTTTCCATCTTCTTCGGTATGGCATTTTTCCAACCTGTGGGGTCTTCTGGAATGGATACATCACTCTCTAATTAGGTACCTTTCTCAAATTTAGGACTTATGTGTAGTTATACCATTGTTATAGCCCTTCCAAGAATCGGCAGTGTTATTGGCTTCATCATTTGTACTTCGTGGGAGACATACTTCTCCATGTACACATGCTTCTTAGGGTACATGAGATTTCAGCACAGCTCATAGTGTTCTTGGTCCACCTCACTAAGGATTAACCCTAGCATTTTGGCCTCCTTGAATTGATTGACCCCTGCTTGGAAGTATTGCATGGTGAAGGAGAAGGGTAGTTTGCACCATGGGCTCTTAGTCCCATTTTTCAAAGTAAACTTGCCAATGCAGAAATTTTGATAAATTGTAAACTCTGCCTCTCCATCCACAAGCATTGTAAAATGCCATGGGATCCTCCACTCTACCCCGAATGCATCACGCATTTTTTTGTACCACTTCTCTAGGCGCACCTTGTGAGTGACCATCATGGTTTCACAAGTATACTTATTGAACCTTTTTACGGGTGAGGAGTTCTCTTCTGGATACTCCTAAACAAAATTTTCTAGCCCATCTGGTACTCTAATCTCTAAGAAGATGATGGTGAGGAGGATGTTGTTAAATAAGATCTTTTCTCCTTCCTGCACACTACTTATGATTTCATCCGCAATAAAGGTGGACAAGTTATAGATGGTCCCTTCTAATATTTTCTAGCATACATTCAACCATGCCTTGTTCACTTGTGTCCATCTTTCTTAATCATTAAGCTTGGTGACCAAGCACGTGACCATTCTCATAATAGGGTCTAGAATTTCTACAATGTCAAAGTACCATGCAAACCCTTTTTGTAGTCATAAGTTGTTATTGTTTCCTTGATAGCCTCCTTATCACTCAAATCATCATCTATGGATTCTCCTTCACAATTTAGGCCAGTGAACTTAGATATCAACTATGGTGTTATGTGCATCTTGTGGCCTACAAAGTAGAAATGGTCTTCATGCATGTGCGACATAAACCATTGATATAGCCACTAGAATATTAAGGAAACTCATACAGTTGCAATAGCCCTTCCTTTTCCAACTTTACTTTCACCTCGTCATTGTAAATTGGCATTCCATCTAGTGTCCTCTTATTAGTTGGATGAACCAGCTCCAATGCCATTTATTTCTCTATAGTTCTTGTGTGATGGTTGTAATCGCTCATGGTCATTTATCTCAAGTGTGACACCCACTTGTTTCCCAGCAACACTCCATCTGGGTATTGCATTTCTACATACCATTCCTCATTGGAGCTCGCGATGGTAGAGGTTTTTTTCCTTTTCCCTTACCCTTCTATTTATTTTTGAAATGGTCACCTTATTTGGTGCCATTATTCCTTTCAGTTTAAAGTTTAAATCTCCTTTCTATGATCTACTACTCTTCCGAATCTTGAAACCCAAATCCTGGAATAAATTCTTCTATCTCCGTGCCCTAGCTACCAAATGCTAACTAGGAAAACCTTCAATAAGACAACGCACTATAGACTAATTCTCCGCCAACACCTATGTACTCCTTCCACATTGCGTAGATCTATTCTAGTCATGCACTTAGATTTCTAGGATTCTTCTTCCTTCGCACAAATCTCTCTAGATGCCCTAGTTTGCAAGAGCACTTCAACTTTGTAATAGTAAGGTAAAATAATGACTTGCCTAACCTCATATTTATAGTTTTTTCTCCCCTCCAACAATAAATGATATACCACCTACCAACATACTTAACATTAAATGCAACTTTTTCCACTAGGTCGACCTTAAGCACCCTTACTCACACACCCAATCCTGCATGAAAACCCTTCTATAACCTTCTTGCACGTAAAAATCCAATCTGACAATGAGAAAATAAAACAAGGGAAAAGAAAAAGTAGT
Source organism: Taxus wallichiana var. yunnanensis (assembly GCA_018340775.1). Lineage (NCBI taxonomy): Eukaryota > Viridiplantae > Streptophyta > Pinopsida > Cupressales > Taxaceae > Taxus > Taxus wallichiana. The sequence goes on from CM031236.1 coordinate 345,276,329, forward strand.
AAAGGGAAATTATAAGCTAACTAGAAATACTACCTTATTTATAAACACTAAGAAGACTTATTTATAGTAGGGCTTTAGCCTATTCCCATTGAAATGACCTAGTAATCTCGTCCCATCTAGCACTTGTAACTAGAAAGTTCTTGAATCAAGGATGTATGAGATGATGTAGGGTCCCAACCAATGGAATTTCAAATTCCCAAGATGGCACAAATACTTGGAATCATATAACAACACCATCTTCCTAACGTCAAATAACTTGTTATTGATATGACGATCATGCCATGCCTTTAATCTTACTTTTTTGTCTTTTAACTCCATCTAGCAAGTGATTTCATTTTGTCTAAGTGCATCAACTTATCAATCCTCTCTTTCAGTGATTTTTCATCAGCTGATCCTCCTGTGTGTGCTATACACAGTGATGGTAACATGAATTCAACTGGAAAAATAGCCTCTGCACCAAACACCAATTAAAACGGTATGGCCTTGTTCAACCTCTTGTAGGTTGTCCTATATTCCCATAGAATGGACGATACATTTTCATCCCAATCTTGTCTTCTGATGTCACAGATCTTGGTGAATGTGTGACTTATTATTTTTTAAATGCCTCGGTGGTTCCCTTCACCTAAGGATGATAGGGGTAGTTTTGTGATGGGCTGCCATAAATCTCGCTAACATAATCGACCATTTCAATGAGAAAATATGTACCTATATCACTTGTTAAGCTTAAAGGACAACCATACATGATGATTATGTTCTCCCATGAAAATCTAGTAGCTATCATCACTGGAGTGCAATCCTTTGTAGGCATTGCCTCTACTCATCGTGTCAAGTAATCAGTGCAAGTAATTATATACTGCAAACCAGTCCTTTGTGTAACTAGCGAAATTAGACCTATAAAGTCAATTTCCCATTTTTCAAATAGTTCAACAATGACTATTGGTTACAAGGGAATTTCATTTCTCTTTCTAGGCTTGCCAAGGTGCTGGAAATGGTCATAGGCCTTACAAAACTCAATACAATCCTAGTAGATGGTTTCCCACCAAAGCCCTGCTAGTAAAATCTTTCGTGTGGTAGCATTTCCTGTATAGTGTCCTCCTACAATCCCACCATGTGCTTCCTCCATAATTTCCACCCAATCATGTTCCAATATGCATTGCCACGAAACATCATCACATCCTAACTTATACAAATATCCACTAATCAACATGTAGGGTGTGGTACATATTGTTAACTACTTCCTCTCTAGATCCTTCATCCCTTCGGTGCCACGCCCATTTTTAAGAATCTTTGCGATATATTCCAAGTCTCGAGGGAGCGTGCCACAACCTAAAAATTTGTGTGTTGGGCATGGTATCCTCAATGCTTTGCATGTCCTCCTTGAGTTAATCCTTAACAAGTGTTCATGTCCTGAATTGCATTTTCTTAGTTTTACAACCACTATAAACTCAAAATCTTAGAATAATAGGAACCAATGACATATGGTCCCTTGAAAAAGATCTTGTTTACTAAGTACTTCAATGTCATGTGGTCCTTGTAGAATATAAATTGTGTTTCCAATAGATACTACCTAAATTTATGTAGCATGTAGATCATAGACATTGCCTCGCACTCAGTAGTTGTGTAATTCTATTCTATTGGTGTCAACTTTCTACTTATAAAATGTAAGGGGTGATCAACAATCCCCTCACCAGGTTGTGCTAGTACTTCTCCCATGGCTGTTCTTGAGGCATCAACATGCACATGGAAAGGATTATCCTAAGAATGAAAATGTAGTATGGGTGCAGTGACAAGACTATCCTTTAAAGTGTCAAATGCCTTCAGTTACACCTCTCCCTAATGAAAGGCACTCTTGTGTTTTAGCGAGTTCTTCCAGGGGCATGATGATCTTGACATACCCCTTGATTAATTTCTTGTAGTACCCCGTATGCCCAAGGAATCCACACACTGTGCTTTTACTAGTAGGCTCCCTTAATCCCACAATAACTGCAACTTTGGCGGGATCTATTAGTAAGCCTTCTTTACATATAATATGTCCTAATAGGGTTCTAAATGGAGTGGCAAAGAAATATTTCTTAATGTTGAGGGATATCCTCAACTACCAACATCTCTCAAACATTAGCCTCATATTGTCACAATGGACTTTTACCAATCCATACATAGTTTAGTCATCCATGTAAACTTGAAGAAATTTATGGACGAAGTCATGAAATGCTTATGATACGATGCGTGAGAACACAACAGGTGTATTATTCAATCTAAAAGGCATAACCGTGTAGGAAAAAATTCCCCATTTAATAGTGAAAGTTGTCTTCCTTTGAAATCCCGACTTGGTGATACCTTGAGAACCCGTCCGTGAAAGATTAGATCTCGTGCCCAGCTACTCCCTCCAAAATATCTTCAGTAAAGGGGGTTGGAAAAGGATCAATGACACATACTGCATTCAAGTCCCTATAGTCCCCACATATCCTTATTCTTCCATCCTTCTTGATATTGATGACCATTGGGATTATCCATTCTGATTCTTCCATAACCTCAATGATATCCAAATGCTATCATCTTGTATATTTCCTCCTTGAACCATACACACAAATTCAGATTCATTCGATAAGGTCTATTCCTAATTGGGTGTGCACCTTCCTTCAACTTTATCTTCATCTCCCTTAAGGAATTGTGGATTCCTTTGAGTTCATGGTACCCATGAGGGAACAAATCCTAGAACTCGCGTAATAGATCAATGATCTTTGAAACTTCTTTTCCGACCAATAGTCCCCAATGATAGTTTCCTTAGGTTATTTCACTATCCCAATGTTAACCTTATTTTTTTCAAGGGCTCATGGCAGGTGTGTTCTCACTCATCAACGCTATTTATGACTTCACGCGTAACTTCAAAATGGTTAATATTCAAACTTTCCATTTCTTCACCATCTACTACATAGACCATTTTTCCTTTTTCCTTTTCCATGCATGCGTGCTCAAGATATACTTCCTCTGATTCTTCTTCATTGAAGTACATCTCCAAATAAGAATCACCTAGCATCTCTAATAGCCTATCTTCTGCCATATCACTATCTCCCATTGTAAGGTGCTTGATTACTTGTAACACCTTATCCACTGATGGCTTCGTACTTCTATACTCAAAAGCTTGAATGAGATCATCCGCCAACTCCTACCAATTACCTATTTGACGATGCATCTCCAAATGAATAATCCATGCATGAATGTAACCTTGTAAGGTGGAATACAACTTATGCATCCATAACAAAGGTGATAATGCTTCTATGCTTCCCATCTAGGCATTCTCACACACTTGGACATGAAATGAGGTGGTCTCTTTTCCATTTTATTCTTGGATCATAGTGGGTGCGTTGCTCCTGGAGAACCTTATAGAAAATGTGACTCTCACCTCTTACCATTCTAGGAGGCTCTCCTGATGTGTATCCAACCAGTGCGATATAATTCTGATTAGGTTATAACTAAGCATTCCCCTTCTCTCATCCTCATTATTCCATTGAGCCTCCATTTCTTACAAGAAAATTTTAGGGTATTCTCCCTCAGAGTAACTTGGTAACTTCTTCCCTCCCAAGTACTTGATTGAATGTGTCTTTCCTACCCTTATTATAGATCCTCTCAACATTTGTCTAATCAAATCATAAGTCCCATGTACCCAATTTTCACATGTCATGCTAGTGGTATCACTCAAGGATTGAGCATTTTCAAACTAGATAACTCCATCCATGGGATGAATTATCTCAAGATCTCTGATGGAGTGCACATAGATTCTGTCAAGGACTTACTGTCATAAGGGATCAGTATAGGGTGATAACTTCCCATCTGTGAAAGGGATAATAACCCTTTCTTCCTTGTTCTTGAAACTAATATACCCCTTGTTAAACCGTAGGTTGAAATTGTTCTTATAACACCAAGGGCACCCAAGTAATCTTTGGGAAATTATCCACCTCGGTGAGCACCAAGAATTCAAAGTCCCCAATGAACTTAGCCCCTTGAATAGTGATAACCACATCCTTCAAGACTCTAATGGGCATTGCCTTTGTCTTGTTTTCCATATACAACACATTTGAAGATGGTTGTAATGTGGGTCTTCCCATTTGATGCTAGGCATCCAAGGTAATAACATTAACCTCCAATCCCATGTCGGTGAGGATATTACTTAAAAGCCACCCATCAACAACTACATTCAATGTAATCTCCTTATCATAGTCAAGGTTGTGAGGTGGAAAGTTTACATGAAAACCTGTCTTTTGCGCTCTTCTTTGCACGAGGTACCTTCTCCCTTAGTCATTCTCCTAGCAAAGGAATTATATTCTCTTTCCTTAACATTCTACATACTTCCTTAATCTCATTTAGGTCATACTTTGGATCCTTGACATTCTTCCATTGCTCCAACTACTTTGATTTCTCCTTTAGACATTGGATCTCCCCTTGAAAACTCTGAATCACATCCATAGTCTTTTGATATACCTCCTTCTGATGAGCAGGGTCCGGATACTTTCCATGTACCAATTCCTCTCTTGAAACTAGTTTCCTTTGTCTTGGCATGTCCTTGGTGCATGTGGCCTCTACTCGTGTCATCATAAATACGGGTTCTAGTCTTGACTCACGGGCCACTCTTGGCATCCCTTTGTGAATAGGCCTTCTTGATTATTACCATCCTAGTGCCTTTGTCCTTTTGGTGTTTCTAGTTCATATGCTCATAAATCTCTGGACACTCTTCATACTTGTGTTTCTTCCCACACCACGAGAATTGCAATAGATCAAGACACTCTCGCTTGTAATGCTCTATAGATCCATAATAATGACAGAGTTCCTCATGGGAATTCACTTCATCCTCCACCATGGTTACTGCAACCATAAAATCCTCCACGAAAACCCCTTCCACACACTCCTCCATCTACATGCCCTTCATAGCAACAATCATCATCCTTGGAACTGATTTCAAGACTTGTTTAGTGCACACCAAGATCAATAACATCATGAATATAATCAATCAGTCTACAATCCTTGGTATCATGGGTTGTAGAGGTACATATTTTTCAATAGAAAGAAACATTATTATTGATTACACGTTGTAGTAGAGGACATCTATTTGTATCATGATCCCCATGGTAGATCTCATAGTCTACCACCATGGCACGATCTTGGCAGACGGAAACTATCTTTTGCATGCCCTTCCACTTCATATTTTATACACCAAAGCCCACTATGAACCTCATGTGTTGAGTTTACAGATAACTTCTCCAAGTGCTTGGCCATTGCAGCAATTTGAGCCTCTAGAAAAGGGCTAACACCAGTATCAACACTCCCAACAACCTCAACACACAAGACAACTTCTAATGGGTCGCGCGGGTTAGTGAAAGTATGTTGTGATAGAACCCTCCTAAATAGTGTTATCAATCCTCCAAAAATAACTAAGCGTATGTTGTGATAGAACCCTCCTAAAGCTGTGTTCCTACTTTCATAATGAGCTATATAAGGAGAAAAAGATGGTGGATTATAGACACTTGTAAAAATATGACCTTTGATGATAAGAGTAGAGGAAAGAAACATTAAAGAAATGATTGAGGAATATGGAAATTTTATGATAGAGAATAAAATAAAACAGAGGGTTTATAGGATGAGACAAGAGGCCCATGATGAAGCACATGATCACATTAAGTTTAATGATACGAGAAATAATACAGGCCTATAGCTCAAGGTGGGAATAAATGTCACAAGAAATGAGGAGAAAAGAGATGCATTCTTATCCTAACATTATCCCAAATTTTAGATGGATAAATGCATATATTGAAGTCTCAAAGGGATGTGGAAAATATTGGTTTCCCATTGGTTTTATCCACCAATCTTCCACTTTCCTATTCCCCACTAGTATGGAAACATAGAACTCGATGAGGACTTACAAAATAGAATAATGGAAAGGTACAGAAGGAATGCAGGTTATTTCTTCACAGAACTAGAAGGTATCTCAACACCAATGGACTTCAGGAGATTGTGTGGCATTATTCAAGTTGACCCCAAGAAAGAAAAGGAAGAATGCAAGAATTATTGAATGAGGAAATTCAAGAAGCTCAATCTGGAGGTGTGATGAGCCCTTTTATTTACTATTTCAAATGCCTCATATATTGTATTTTGTTTATCCATATGTACCCTCCTAAACTTATGATTCCCATATACTACTAAACATATCTGTTATATCCTGAACTTATGACACTTATATTAATTAATATAATTACTACTAAGTTTACTTTATTTTGTGGATTATGGATGAATTTATTCTTATGAATACAATGTGATGATTAAATAATGATCTCGAATAAATGTTTCCTTGATTTCCAAATATTTGTTATGTATATTCACTAACATGCAGCCAAATAAACTCATTCACAATGTAAAGGGACTCGTCCACAACAACTGACATGTAGTAATTGGGACTCATCCATAGTAAAGCACATGTAGCCAAAGGAGAACATGCGCATATACAAGACCATGATTTTGGGAAGCTTGATCAACGTGGATACTTCACCTGAGTTTTCACATGTCAATAAAGAAGTAGTTATGACAACAAGAAGCAGATCTCACACCAATACCTAATTATGCTCTGCAACTACAACTATGGAACTAGTTGATTTAACTTGATAATTGATTGTTAGATTGAACAGTTAGTTATGTTGTTGTATTAGAACACCTTTTCTTAGTTACATTTGCATGTATAAGAATCTATGGATTTATTGGTAATGATATTATACTTAATCAAATTGTAACTATTAGTTTGAATTGGTCTCTTCACGTCTCTATTGAATATAAAGAGAATGTCAAGACTATAGAAGGGATTGATCCATAGTTAGGGAATTGTTGTAAGTTTCATTCGTAATCTTCATGTTGATGAATAAAATATGAGTTCTATCATTTTTTTGTAGACACAAGCCTTAGGAAGGATTAGCACCCAAGGCAGGGCCCACTTGTGGTTTGTTGAATCCCTTTCATTTTTGTTTGCTATTTTAGTTCCTTGCATGAATAGATTAGAATTGCAATAGTTTATTCCTTTACTTGTGTTATGCTTTTACCTACTTTATTGATTAGTTGTAGCATCTACTTTCATCTGCAACTTAGTTTATTTCCAACATTGTATTTTTCAATTGTTGTGACAAAAATCCTTTAGTTTATACCTATTAAGCATTTGTAACTATGTATACAACACTTTGGTAGTGTTGAAATTTTACGTCCCTAGGTCTGATGAATAAATGACTGTGGATTAGTGAACAACATACTAATTTTTGTGAGTTAATTTACACCGCCACTTAATGCATATCTTCTTTTCATTGCTAGGTGGACCCAAAATATAATAAAATTTTAGTTGTTTCCACGTTTCGTTGGGTTTCTAGAGCATGTTGAATTCTAATTACCCACCTTTGATCTACCACGTCACGTGGACCTGAAATATAATTCAATTTTCGTTCATTTGACTTACAAAAATTGAGCGAACATTACTTCCTCCAAAGAGCTTTAATTTGCACCAACTTGGAATCATTGGAAAAATCTTCTTGAGTTCTTAAAGATACACATCTCCATGACTTCCAAAAACTCTTTCACGTGGTAGGAAAATTATTTCAAACATTATATTATGTCGATTTCATAGTTTGATTCAGTAGCACTTTGAAACTATATTGTAAACATTGATGTCTCAAGGAAATAACTTGAAATCAATGCACATCACTAGAAGACACCTATCTATAGGATGTTTCACTCCTCTACCATCTCCCATTACTAGTTGTTGTGAATTACTCTAAATCTCCTTATCCCATCGATACCTTCAAAAACATCATATGCCCCGACCAAACTATAAATAGACATTTGAACACATGGATATGACTTGGAGAGCATTAGGTAACAATCCTCGCCCCTATGAAACAAATCATATACCATGGATACTTGTTACAGACTTGTTAACACCTGATACACATATGATTGACCATGTTTGACCTTGGGAAGTCTGCATACTACCTTGGGAGGACTCACCACACACCTTGCTTACTTGACCATGCACCTTTCTTATGTTTTCTCACCATGAATTCATGACTTGACACTTCATGGAACCACCTGGGACCTCTTTGTGAGATCTAACCATTATTAGGAAGACACTACCAATCAACCTTCATGTCCCTTACAAAATCCTCACTTCACCATTCACACATTTTCCATCAATGCGACTTGATATCAATGATAACACCAATGACCAAGGTTTAACAATCTCACACTTTGTCATTGATGACAACATACTCATAACATTTTATGGAAAAACACCTTCACCACCATATTTAAAGCAATCAAACCTAGTTTTTGATAGTACTCTCTTCCCCTTTGACATCTATGACAAATATTTAAACACTCAACACCATGATCAATATGCAAATAGGCTTAATAAAGCATATTCTTACCTCAAGAGGCTTCCCTTGGATGATTATGTTCTTTGTCTAATAACATTCACTCATTTTCATGAAATTATTCACACATTTTGTCTTGGACTAGTAACTAGATCTATTTATCGACAAAATCCCCTAGAAATGTGCTTTCTCTTTCTTGGCTCCTATCAACAACATATGATGAAGAAAACAATTTCAAGCTATTCAATCCTTTTCACCTTTAATTTGAAACAGTTTCTATATTTGAGTCATCAAGAGATCATACCAAGGATACATTATCTACATTATTTCTTTATTATCCCTTTGATCTTAGCTATCAACACCTGTACATGCTTTAAGAAGATACATCTTGACTAAATCAATCTCCCCTTGAACCTGGACACTTTATTCTAAGATCACTTTGACAATCCAATGTTCATCTAGAACTTTAGCATTTCATTTTCTTTAATAATTAGATGCAATGCTCCCCATGAGTCTATGTTATCCATGTTTAAGCACTCACTTCACCATATTCCAAATAAGTTGATACTACTCCCCTTGAATCATATCATATTAATTTTAAAAACAATTATGTATTTCCATTGCCTTCAAGCGATACGAGATGAATCAACCTTATTTATTTTAGATTTAATGAATCTTTTCAGAACACTCTTCCCTTGTCTATGATTTTCCATTCTTCATTTAAGACATACATTCTCCATAAGATGTTTTATGACACTGATCATTTTCCTTCATAGGGTCATTTGCCAATTTACACCTTCTCTGTTGAATTATTTAATGCCTTGAACATATGCTTAAAAATTTCAATCATCTTCTTTTGTTCTAAATACATCTTTCTAACTGTAGATCATCAATTCTGATTATTTTCAATCTTGCACTCAAAGAATGACTAAAACTTTTTATTTCAAACTTGATGCATATTTTCAAAGTATTTTTCCCTTTCTTCTTTCTGTAATTTCACTTCACTAGTTTTTGGCTCCACAACCAACTCCTCTTCGGCCTTTATCTTCATGAAACCTATCCACTTTGCTTAGCACCCTGATTTCATGACTCATGGAGTGATCAATCATTATGCTCCTACCCTAAAGCTCTTTCTTAATGGTTTCAACCTTATTTTCATGTGATTTTCTTCTCAAGTCATCAACCTTGTAATTAGTCTTCATTTTTCCTTTCTAGATACTTAAAACCATCTAGATATTCTTCAAAACTTGTGTGAGAGAGTAGAATGACTCCACATGCCTTAAATTCCACTTTTAAGACCTATAGCTTGTTCATTTGGGAAATCTCTAGACTTGTAATCATTAGATCATCATTATGCCATTCTAGATTTATATACCTGATTGTGCTATATAGAAATGGAGAACACAATTCAATCATTATATTTTCTCATTGTCTTTCTTCAAATTTAAGAATTGTCTTGTTTTGCCTCTCAAAATGGTGTTTTCCAACACATTTCATATTTTTTATTCTCGTTCTGCCTCACCTTCATGATCTTATAAGAATCTAAGAAACTTAAAATCACATTTATGGACATGATCCATCATCACCTTTATTGCATTTGATCTCAACTCTTACCTTTCTTAGCTTACTTTCTTGTATGAGCTTGATGAAAACCTTGTCTTCAAATCTTGTACTGAGACTTAAACCTTAAATCACTTCCTTGGTCATGTTCCTTGATGGATTTTTATCTTGATAGAGACTAGACACCATGCATACTTGACACTCTTGAAACACTTGAACAAATATTTCACATTTTTTCTTCTTATTGAGAACTTCTATGCACATTTTTATGGGTCACTCATATTTGAAGAACTATAACACATAATATTTATCTTAAATTCACAACTTGGACTCAAACATACCTTGTGATAACCTTGGAGGTTCCTTAGACTTTTACTTCACATGATTGTCTTGCAGTATTGATATTATTCATCATAACTAGTTTATAAACTAACTGAGACTAGCTTTGTACATGATCAAAGATATAAGACACTTGACATATTTCAACACCCATTACATTCTCTAGATGCCATTTCTTACCTGATAGCAACCTTGAATAGATGACCTAGACAATGATCCAATCTCGGCACCAAGGAGAAAGAAAACTTAGATTTTGAGACTTCTTAACTACACATTCTTGACATGAACACTCAATAATTTGAATGAGCACTAGAACTTGAACATTGGAAAAAACACACATTCCTTGAATCTTACATACCTTGGAAACATGATGGAGACACCAATCAACACCTACTGATGGCAATAGCCTAATGTGGATTGTGTAATCAACATCATCATGGAGAGGACTTGTTTGAAAATTACAGGATGGTAATGTACTTTCAAAGCTCACAATGCTTCCTTTAAAATATTCATGCCTTTTAGAAGCTTAGAAAACACACCACCTTGTGGGATCACTTCAAAACAAGAGATAGTCATCAAAGGAACATGATGACTCAAAATTTCCTTTTCTTTCCTTTTCTTTCCTTTGAAACCTTGTCGTATTCTTGGAGTTCTTTGTGTGAAAATCATATCACCCGAGATCTCACTTTTTGATTAAATTCCTGAAAGAAACACATGTTATAATTCATACAACTACTTAAGGAATAATTTCTTCATGATTTGCACTAAATTTTTCTTCCCTTTTCTTATTTTTATCATCACTCCCTTGTGTCTTGATTGTGTTGAACATTTTCAGAGGTTTTGTATTTCTACATCATCTACCATGTTATTTTTGTGTCCTTATTTACTTCCACAAATCTTGGGTTATCTTCCTATACTTTGTATATCCATTTAACTTTCTTCTTTTTAGGTATTGTTTTAGACATGGCTGAAATTGTCTCATTTCTAGGATTGATCTTCATGTTAGAAGATTCATGTCCTCTGAAAGTGTGATGCATGATTTTGTAATTATACTATTCATGGTAATATAAATGCTTTGAAAAATGCCAAAAATTGTGACAAGTATAGCATATGACATGAATTTTTCCTCTGGCTTGGTGTGAAATTTCATTCCTACTATGATTCACAAAATTGATCTCATGACATCTTTTAGCATAGTGACCAAATTTGTTGCAGTTGTAGCACACTATCATGTTTATGTCTCATGGGTATTATTTTTCCCAAAATTGACTTGAAGGGTCTTCTAAACAATACTTGGAAATATGCCCTTTTTCTTGTCAATTGAAAAAAATATGTTATTTTCGTATTCTTTCTGACCTCTCTATGGGTGTTCTCTGTCAAATTTATTTATGGAGTCTTTAGATCTATGTCCAAAACCATGACATGAAAAATAATATCTATTAAAGGTTCTCTCATACTTGAAAGCATTAGGCTTCCTAATTAGTTTAAACATTTTAGAATTTGTTCCCTCAGTTTTCTTCATGTTTGAGTGTCCACTTGAACCAACTTTGTTATCTTCACACTTCTTCATGGGTTCTTTTATGAAGCCTAGACCTATTTTATCACATGTTATCTTTTGTTTATCCAACATTTCATTCAAGGTTGCAGATACATTTTCCATATTTTTATACATATTTAGTTTCTAGTTTTCTTCCTCTAATTCATATCTCAAGGATATCAATTCTTCTTCATGTCTCATGCAGGTGTCTTCTTTGGCATGTAGTGATTTTAACACTTTTTTAACCTAAGATTTAAGCTCTATATTGATTTTGACATGTTATTTCTATTTTTCTATGAGAGATGATGAAATCAGCTCCAATTTTTCCTCAAGTTTTTTGATTCCATCTTCATCTTTCTACTTCTTCCTCTCTTTAAAAATCTTGATCTTATTTTCATAATCTTTCATCTTTATCTTCAATTTTTGGTTCTTTTTCCTTTGATGTTTCAATTCATCCAGGGAACTTATTAATTTTTCTTCAAGATTTACCTAAAATTCCTCTTCATCTGAGAATTCATCCTCACTGACATACCTATCTCTTGAGTTGTTATTAGGGATTACCTTAATAACCATGCTTGTGATTTAGGTTGGACCTACTCCAAGATGTTAGGCTTGATTCAAGAGTAGCACACTCTGATACCAATTGTTGGAAATTTGGAAACTGAGATGGGGGTGAATTAGTGTCTTATCAAAGTTTAACAAACATTTCCTTTTAGTTTATTTTACTATGGTGAACACATAAAACCATACATAAGAAAATAATAGAGAATATGCACAGAGACAAGATTTAATGTGGGAAACCCAATCTAGGAGAAAAAACCACTGAAACCAAGAACTAGCTTTGGAAAATTATCTCATAAAGTTACAATGATTTCATGTTGAGCACTAACTCAACTTGGAGCTACAAATCTATAATTTAGTCAAGTCACTACTCAACCTTTAACAATATTCAAGTTCGCATAGAAGCTTCAACTCCCAATAATTTAATTAAAAACAAATGATCTTATGTAAGCTACTACTTATGAGGAGGCTTCAAATTCCTAAAATTTAACTAACAATAACTAATCTTTAGTAATCTACTAATTACAAGGAGGCTTAAACACCCTATATGCTAAAATGCAACTTATACTTTTACCAAAAACAAAATCTAATCACTTGACCGTGTTATCTTCCACAACTAATTATGACCACTTCTTCAGCTCACTTGTCTTATCTTATCCTTTCTTATTTTTCCATGGTCTCAATAAATTCACACACTTATCACTCACTCAAAATAAGATCTCAACTCTCCTTCTTCCAACAACCTTCAACATGCTTAAAAATTGAGCTTTACTTCGAATACGTAACAATGTTAATATTTAATTAGGTAACTCTCTCTTCAACATACCTCTGTATTCACAACTCATAGTGACCCCATACTCTAAGGCTTCAAATTATTTAACTATTCAAGAGAGAATTATTTTATAGAATTTTCACGATTGAAACTGTCAAAAAACTATCATACTCTTTGAATGGCACGTGGAATCTTGCTAAACTCTATTTTTAACTCCTCATATGTAGACCGACCCTTTATCTATCTTTAATAATTCATCCATTGGTAACTATATCGATATGTCTAGTAATGAGTTTAGTTATTAACATGGTATACATTTTGACATGCTATACAAAGGACTATTGAGATCCTTTACTTTGAATAAAGAATTTTTCATGTGTTTCTCCAGTTGGACTAGACCTTACAACTTCACATGAAGAATTAAAACTATATTTAATAGAAACAAGACTGGGCCAACACTTTTATGCACTTCATCAAGTTTATTTCCAGACACTAAGCTTCATCATACAACTACACCTCCTTTGAATCTTCTCTTCATAGATTCCCCGATTGAGATAAAATTCTAGAATGAATTTCTCTTTAATTTCAAGGTGAATGAACCTGATTCCTTTTGCAACACATCCATGACCCTTAGACATAGTTAAGCTCAAAATTTTATGTAATTTCATTGGTGCAATCTTAATCTTTGATGCATTTTCCATTCCACATATGAGTGTGATAGACTTCAATAGTATATCTTCCCTTTTCCACATGTCAAAGAAAAATTTCACATTCACCACTATGTCCAAGTGTCACCATTCCAATAAATCAAAAATTTAAGGAATTAGGGGGCTCTAACCCCATAGAATAAACTATATTTAATAGAATTTTGGCTCCACTAGTTCTCCTTATTGTCAAATGAGCCCATCTTCATAACCAATCAAAATTTAACACTTGTTTTAATATTCTTGTCATATTTGTACCATTTTTAAAGTACTATCCAATAAGAACATTCCAAATACTTCACACTTATCAGCCTATTCTTAACCTCCATTGTCATCTATGAACCATGGGCCAATGAGAAGGCTCCATGCTTACTTCGCAATTCACTTTGATTTGTAAGAAAATTTTAAAATTCAAGCCTAAGCCAATCATACTACTCCAAGTAACGTTGTGGTGTCGAATTGTTAGTTTCTAATGCTTGAACCAATAAGAAAACTCCATATAACTCTAAGGTGTTAGTCTTTTCAGAATGCAAAGTCTAAACCAATATAATTGCTCCACATACCTCGTGGTGTTGGGATTGTCAAAATTTCAAGTTTAAACCAATAGAATAGCTCTATGTACCTTTACATATTAATAGTGTCAGTCTTATCATTTGTCACTCTATGTTAGAACACAAAAATGAGCCAATCGAGAAGGTTTCATGCATCTCTTCTTCGAAGGGAGAACTCCAAATATAATTAAATTTTAGTTTCTTCCACGTGTCTTTCGGGTTTCAGGAGCATGTTGACTTGTAATTACCCACCTTTTATTTGTCATGTCATGCGAACTGAAAGATAATTAAATTTTTTTCTCATCTCGACTTGTAAAACTTTGAACGACCATAAATTTCTCTAGAGAGCTTCAATTCACACAAAATTGGACTCATTGGAAATATATTATTTATTTTTTAAAGATAAATACTTACATGACTTCTAAAAAATATTTCATGTGCTAGAAAAATAATTTCAAACCTTCAGAGTTTGTCAATTTCATAGTTAGAGCCATAACACTTTGAAACTATCTTATAAATGTTGATGTCTTAAAGAAACAACCTAATATCACCTTTTGCACATCACCGATAAAAACCTATCTATATGATTTTTCACTCATCTACCATCTCTCATTATTTATTTGTTGTGAATTACTCTAAATCTCCTTATCCTATCTAATACCTTTAAAAACATCATATGTAATGACCAAACTAGAAATAGACCTTTGAACACAGGGATGTGACTTGGATAGCACTAAGAAACACTCCTCACACATCTAAAACAACTCATATACCATGTAGACTTGTTAAAAACTTGTTAAAATTTGATATATATATATATATATATATGATTGACCATGTTTGACCTTGGTAAGTGTGTATACTACCTTTGAAAGACTCACCACACACCTTGCTTGTTGGACCATGCACCTTGCTTATGCTTTCTCACCATGAATTCATGACTAGACACTTCATGGAGCCACCTAATATCTCTTTGTGAGCTCCAACCATTATTGAGAAGACATTATCAATCAACCTTCATGTCCTTTATAGAGAATCACTTCACCATTCAAACCTTTTCCATCAATGTCACTTTACATCAATGACAACACCAATGACCAGGGTTCAAAAAATATTTGATAACACCCTTATAAATACCGAAAATGGTACCAAAAAGTGAAGAGCGTCATTGATAATCACACTTTAATCTTTGAATAATTGTCAATACTAGGGAGGTGTCGAGGCTATTTGCAACAAAGCATGGTTGAAATTGTATTGAGCATGAAAATAAATTAATTGAAGAATTAAAAAACTAATGTATCTAAGAACTTGTCCTATCTTATCAAATCTTGATTAAAGAAACAAATAACAAAGACTCCTAAATTTGTAATTTGAAAGAACTAAAACATGTTGAAACAAAATAATAGTTCTAAATATTGTAAATTATATAATGCATGGAAGAAATTATACTACTAATTAATAAAGAATTAAATGAATTCATAAAAGTTCCATTCACATTGGGAGGAGCAGACCTTGATCTTTCCATATAATATGGCTACAAAATTTCAATTATAGAAGAAAAATTGAATTCATAATCATGCCCTTTATTGATCAATAATAGTTCAATACAATGATTTCTTGCCAAACATTGTAAACTATTTAATCCTAATGCACATGCCTTATATACTAGGCAAGGTCAAGTTCTTCGAGAGAAATTTTTATTTTAATAATCATGCAAGAGTTACATGAAACAATTAACTAAACAATTTTGTATGAGAACAACAACATAACTAAGAGTCACAAGTTTGAGGTGTGATCAAATTTATATTTTTAAATGCAAGTGGAGTCCTTGTTAACAACATTCAACTGATACTTTGGGATAACTAGAGTTGAAAAAACTCAAGTACTTGAGTTCATCTCATGGAAGTGGCCACCGCGAATAAGTATTTTCTACTTCCAATTTTCTCTTATTGAATGAGATAATCTATTTGTTTAAAGAAACAATTGTCACCAAAATAGTTTAATTCCTAGATGGAAATGATGTTGATTAGGAACTCCATTAATTATGCAAGTCATATGATGACTAGATGAATTCCACATTCTACTATATGATTTTTGGGCTCTATTGTGTGAGTCTTGCGCCCTTTGTGCAAGTCTTATGCTAGGCTTTATGCAAGTCCTACACTAGGCTTGACATTATTCTTGAACTATTTTTATAAAATATTTTCCATTAACATTTGTTATCCCAAAAACAATCTATATCAACCCATTCAAGGAAGCATATGAAAGATGAAAAATGGACAAGATTTATGCACACATACTTCTCTTTAAGTATACAAAAGTATAATTTACAATAACGTTAATATCAGTTTAATACAAGGTGATAATAAAAAAATTAGGGCTTGAAATTGGAATTCACAAGGCTCATTAGTGTATCCTTAAGTGGATGGATACCTAGTTCCTTATATTACCTTTTAATGAAATTTTCAATATGATAATTGGTTACCCTTAGATCAATGAGATGCACACAGTTTCATTCACAATGCATAAATTCTTAAAGTATGTACATAACATGGTGTTAATCATTCCTAGTATACCATATAATTACCTTATTTTATCCATCCTAACAATTAATATAATTTGTTATCCAAAGAGAGTGTATTATACTAATTAATAACCTTTTAGACTACTACAACAATATTTGATCAAATTCCTAGACATGTCCCATAGTGCCCATTGATAGAGTATCAACACAAGAACATTCTCGACCCATGATTTTCCTTATATGCACATTATGGCATATTACCATGAGTGACACATAATAGTTTGATAACACCTTGTTAACATGAACCTTAAGGGACATTGATGAAATCTCATTTACATCAAGATCCTATGACTATTATAATTACTTATGACCCAAAACATAGATTCACATACACTATTAAGGATGCTAAAATTAAGCATCATACTACACCCAACTATATACTAGATTCAAGAGGTAATTTCCTACTAAGGAGCATACATAATATACATTCTATGAACCTTGGTATAGGATATCATGTTGATACAAAATTTGGTTAGCCTTTTAGGAATTTATTCTCCCCCTTATATATAGTTTCTTCCACACACACTCTTAGCATGACTATTACCTATGTTACTATTGGAGGCTGAAATCATCCACTTTGTGAACATTATCTCACTAAAAACACATCATGGTATTACTTCATAAGTGTGGGAATTGTTCCTCAAAGTGAATCTCACGAGATGTATGAAAACGTATCTATCCATAGTCTATTATTGTCACTAATATACCTATGTAGGGAAAATGGAGAAAGAAGAAACATAAAAGTTAAAGGAAATGTGCCAAGAGAGAAATATAAATCTTCCTTCTACTCTGTGTTTGAGGATAACATAGTATTACATTGATAAAATTTTAATCCAAACACACATTTTCATAGATAAACAATAGGTAAGACAAACTCCATGATCCAAAACTAAGGGTTTTTGGATTAAAGGAAAGAATAACAATTGTGCCAGATGTAAATAGAAAAACTATCTCTAAAAAGAGATGTATATTGCTTAGAAAATTGTGATTACAATGGCTATCTCTGCAAGGATATGTGTCTCTTCCTCATGGATTATATCTAATTATATACTAATTTTTTAAATAAATAGAGATATATAGAATAATGTGGAAGATCACCAATCTTGAGGGAGATGAGGTGATTCACCTTATATGAATTACATATGTAAAAATTTCATGAAATTACTATTTTTAGACAACACTAAAAAAATTACAATTTGTTCAGTGGTCAAAATTTGACTACTAAAGTTTCACACCCTTTCACCATACAATACACATTCCAACATTTCCGACACATTTTGAATAGAGTCAATCAAAGCTATGGTGTAAAAGTTAAGACTCTAAGAAATTACCCCACTTGAATTTCCACAGGTTGTTTTCTAGATCATTCCTCCCTCCTTCAGAAGAAATGGTCCCCATTGCACCAAGAGGTCCCATAAAGTTTGGAAATTTTTTATTTATTTGGTACGTAGTGAGCCACTAACCTTGATAACTAATATTTCCTTTCTTGATCACCTGATAGAGCTGAATATGACGTCTCTTGGTGTTCTTTTTCCAAGTGTCCACAATCAAATCTTCTTTAACTTGAGAAAATATTTTTGGGTTGAGTTCACATATGTCCAACTACTATGATATGACTGAGGTATCCAAAATAGTGGTTGATATGGTTTGATGACATCCACATTAACGATAAGATGCAAACCAAGGTAAGGTAGAAGATTCAACTCACAAGAATTTTTTCCTACTTGGTGATAGTGTAAGGACCATACCATAGAGGTCAATTTTTCCTATGTGGACCTATAAACCTTTCCTTCTGAAGTCACAACTAGACTATATCACCAACCTTGAAATGATGTAGATCCTTTTGTTGATCATGGAATTGTTTATTCTTTTCTTTATCTTATATAAAATATCACATACCTACTACTGAGTGTACTGAATTTGTTCAACAAACCTTGTTTCCTTTTCTACTTCAGTTTTTCCATGAAACATATATTCCATTGTCTGCACAAAAATACCTACATTAATGGGTGTTATAGGCTAGAATCTATAACAAACTTGAAATGGAATGTGCTTGGTGGATCTGTGCAAGGCCCAATTGTATCCATGTTGTATGTAGGATAGGACATCATCCCATTTATGTTGGTTTTTGGAGTAAAACATATAAAGCATGTGGACAATCAGGCGGTTGACCACCTCTATTTGTGCATCATTCTCGCAGGTGGAAGGATGTGGAATTCATCAAATTAGCATCCATAATTCCCCATAGGGTGGACTATAAGATGTTCAAGAACCTACTATCCCTATAAAACATGATAGACTTGGGAAGCCCAAAGGTGATCCATACATGACTAAAATAGAGTTTAGTAGTTTCTTTAGCAAAAATATTTTTCTTACAAGCAATCATTGTAGCCATTTTAAAAACTTGATCAACTACAATAAAAAAATCATTTCCATGCTTTGAAGTTTGAAAACTTGCAAGGAATTCTATTGAGATGGAGGCCCATGCCTTGGTTGGCTCTAACAATGGTGTATACAATCCTTGTTTCTTATTATATTATTTGGCAATTCGCATTAGGGTGAAATATTTTATGTACTTAACTACATCATTCCTTAGGTTGGGATTGTAAAATTGCTTTTTAATTACTACAAGTTTTTTTGCCATGCCAAGGTGTCAATCTATCCTACTAAAGTGTGCTTCCCATATCATTTTTTGTTATTCACTAACTAGAATACATATGTGTCCCATGTGGTAGAGAAGGTTATCTTGTAGATAGAAATTAGGGACATGCTTTCCTCCTCGAAGTCCCGATATGTATAAAAAAGTTAGAATCTATTTCATAAAAGTGCATCAGCTATAAGTATCATGTCCACAGAGGTCAAGGATAGTTTTGAGGTCTACAATTGGAGGGAAACTCATGTAATTTACTACTGAATTGACACTTCCCTTATTATGTTTTATTATAAGTTGGAAATTTTGCAAGTATGTGGCCCACTTTTGGTGTCTTTCATTCCTTAGTTTTCTCTATATCTGAAGGAAATTCAATGGCCTATGGTCTATGTGGATGATTGTTTTCTTCTCTAGAATATAGTGTTTCCATTACTTACATGCTTGGACAATGATATAAAGCTCCTTATCATATGTTGGGTACTTCTTGAATGTTTCATTGAATGTTTCACTATGATATGCAATAGGGTGGCCATGTTATATGATAATGACTTCCATGACATCCTCATATGTGTCTATCACTAATTCAAAATGTTGATGCATTCCAGGTAAGGAGAGAACAAGGGTTGAGCATAATCTTTATTTCAAAACTTTGAATGATCTCTACCGCACCTCCCCCATCATAGTGTATCCTTGTTTTCTCCTTTGGTCACTTGGTTGAGTGGCCAAGAAATGTTTGAAAAACTAAAGATAATTTGGTGATATAAATTGGAAAGGACCAAGAAGCTACAAAGTTGTGTAAGAGTATTTGGAATAGGATATTTTTGAATAACCTAGATTTTCTCTACGTAAAAATGGACTCCTTCATCCATAGTGTACTCTAGGTACTAAACCTTCCTCATCCCAAATTTTTATTCCTCTAGCTTTACATACAGATCATGCTTTTAAAGGTTTGAATTAATTCTTGAACATGTAGATATTTCTCCCATGTTTGATTATAGATGAGTATACCATATAAGTAGACAACCATGAAGGAATTAGTGTAGTTCCGTAGGATGTCATCCATCACCCTTATGAATATTATAGGAGCATTAGTTAGTTTGAAGGGCATGACCATCCATTCAAATAGAACTTCCTGAGACTTAAATGTAGTCTTATATATGTTGGTGGGATCGATGGGAATCTGGTAATAGCTAGACTTGGGATCTATTTTTTGAAGAATTTTACACCATAGAGTTGGTCTAGAAAATCATCAATCCTTGGAAGGGGTTAAGATTCTTCACAATAATTTTTTCCAAGGTTTGGTAGTCACTGCAAAGTATCCATGTTCCATCTTTCTTTGGTGCCAAGGAAATTGGACTTCCACAAGGTTAAGAGATTGGCCTAATGTGTCCCTTTTGAATCAATTCTTAGAGCTGCCTCTTGATCTCATCATTTTCAAGGAATGACTTGTGATACAAAAGGTTTTTGGGTAAAGGAGCTCCCGACACCAAATCAATAACATTTTTTACCTTGCAGTGAAGTGGAACTCATATGGGTGACTAGAATAGATCATCATACTTAGATATGATGTATTCCATATTCTTATTTTTTACACTTAATTTGTGTTTAAAGTTGTCACAATAACTTTCTTGTTAGTTTTTGGCCTGATTATCAAGATATCACACTACTTTGTTTTATGCACCAGCTTCTTACATTGCTTTCCACTGATGAGAGAAAAAAACTTAAGAGGGAATGACCTTAGGTATCTGATAACACTGACTCCCAATGGTAACATTATTCCTTGTAATGATGATTAATATTGTATAGGTCACACCAATTTATTTCCTTGTGACTCCTTTTATTTCCAACCATGACCTCGGATCTGGCCTTCTTTATCATTTTCCTCCTCAGAGGCTAGTTCTTTGTATTTCTCTTTCTATGTTTTTGTTCAATATTGATCACAAACTTGTACACCTCACCAAGGGTATGAAATTGAAAGAGGTCCATGTCCTCCCATATGTACCATTATATTCCATTGTGATATTTTACAATCTTGTGTTTTTCCATGTCTTGAATGCCCAATCTTGCAGACAAAGAATGAAAATTATCAATATAATCTTGAATTGATTGGTCCTTACCTTAGTGGAGTTACTTCTAGTGTACAGACAAATCATCATACAAACCAATAGGGAATTATTATTCCTTTATGACATCCAAAAATCATCCCATTTGGGATATTTTACAATGCATAGTTCATACCTATTGAGTCTGTTCTTGTACACGCCCACAAATGTTTGACAAAAAGTGACGATTTCAAGAGAACAAATGTTATCTTCTCTTTATTAATGAATTTATTGACAAAACAATAGGGGTATAATTATTCCAACCAATTATATACTACATTGAAATTTATATAACCCTCAAAAATAGGAATATAAAAATTTAGTTGAACCTTGAAATCGTGGTAGTGTAAGGGTTGGATCGCAGAGGAGGATGCAAGATTTCCATAGCTGTTGAAGGATCTAGGAGAATTTTTGTAACATCTGATCCTTTTGATCAATGAGATATTCATTCACCATTTTATTGAGAGGATCATTTTTCTTGGTGTTCTCTTCTATTTTAGGTCTCTTACAATGAGTAGCCAAATATTCTCAAGGATGTTATGTGGACCACCCAAGCTTCTTATATCTCAACCTTGTCCTAGGAATCATACACTCTCAAGAATAAATTTCTCTAATACCACTGATCCTAAACTTAGGGTTTTGGGGATTAAATGACATAATAAAAATTTCTATAGATGTAAATAGAAAAACTATCTTTGAAAATAGATGTATATTACTCAGATAACTGTGATTACAATAGCTATCTATATAAGGAGATGTGTGTCTTCCCCTTATGGGTTACATTTATTTATATAATACTTTTAAAAATATTAAGAGACATATATAATAATGTTTAATGTCCCCAATCATGATGGAGATGAGGTGATTCACCTTTCGTGAATTACATATGTAATTTTTTGTGAAATTACTATTTTTAGAAATTTCTATTTTTAAACTGAAATACAAAAATTACAATCTGAGACCTTTAGAATTGGATTTCTATGGTTAGAATTTTCCAAATATAGTTCCACACAATTTCACCATATTCTACACGTTCCAATATTTATGATGCATTTTAAATGAATTCAATCAGGGCTATGGTGTAAAATTTATGACTTTTAAAAGTTTCCTCATTAGAATTTCCTCCTGGGTTGTTTTCTGGATCATTACAAGAGATCAAAAAGACACGAGGAAAAATTAGGGAAGATATTTAAAAAACACTCTACTATTTATCAAATACACAAAAATATGTTAAATATAAAAGATTCCATAGATGCATTACATTAACCAATGTAGAGGCTAAACATCACAAAAAAGGTGAGAATTGAATGAATTCTAGAGAGGAGAAAAAAAACAAAAAAACCAATAGAATATAACAAAATCTACTCTTCATAAATGGAATTAGAAGGAATAAGAATTGGGAAACAAGTGAAGATATTAGAGTGAAGATTTACATATCATCCTCGCTACATAGAAAATTTGGGATTATATTAGTAAGACATGCACATGAAGAGGTACCTAGATATCCTTTATATGATTACTCATATTTCTACCCCAATTGCATTATATTAGGTTGAGACACTAAATTTTGTAACCACTTGAGGCTAGAAGATAAGATCCATTAATATAAATACATTCCTATGATATAAGGGTAGTTTATGACATTAATTGATTTAACAATGATCACCATACATGTTCCACATCATAAAAAAATGAGGAATGTGGGTGCATGGAAGCATAAAGAGGATGCCATGAATTGAATAAGAAACTTGTAGGACATAAAATAGGTAGAATAATATAGAGGAAGAAATTATTTCACTAATAATGCAACCAAAAATAGTTAAACAAGGGTCACCCAATTTTGGAGTGTTGAAGAAGAGTACTAAAGAAAAATACATTATTATGTGGGATGGAAGAGAGCATCATGAGTGTTAAAATGGTGGTGTAATTTAGGAGGCCTTCAAACAAAATATAGCAATCATGAGCCATACTTAATTTTTTTTTTTGGTTTATGGCTCTAAAAGGTGGTGCATGGATTTAGAATATTACCATGGAGAAATTTATTGCACTATGGATTTGAACAAAATTCCATGGATTAGTTATAGAAACACTAATTCATGCATGAATCTATAGATTTGAAAGTTATTCGTGGCATCAAGTAGATTGAAAACATGACACGGTGAGAATAAATGAAAGGTGTTAAGAGAATAAGAGATATAATAAACAAGTAAGAGATTAAGAACTGATTAATTATAATAATGGGGTAGAAGAAAAGGTTCATAGTTTGTGTAGCTTCATACTTAGTGCAAAATAATGAGCTTGGTAATTTCAGTGGTGCATGAGCTACAAGGTATAAAAGGAATGCACTATGAAAAATTCAGATGCTCTATATATCACTTAAGTATTTTTATGTTAACATAATGCTTTAGGGATATGAATAGTAAGCCATGATATTAAGGGGCATTGGTAGGACATAAGAGTGATGTAATATAATACATAGTGATTTGGAAAATCTATCTTAAAGGAAATGCTACTAACTTCACAAAATATGACACATGTTTAGGGTATTGAGTCCTCGAGACCAAAAGGTTAAAAAATATGGGTAAGGATTTCATTTTTGTTAGCATTTATAGTGAATCACAAGGATTTTTTCTTGTTAATTATAGAGAATTAGTAGCCTATAACATCCATTGGGAACAAATTCTCTACTAATTAGCTTTTAGGTCAAAGAATCCTTCAAAACTTTGAAAGCGTAGGGAAGAAAAAATGTTAAAAGGATAAAAATAGTAGAGAAGAGGAATGATAATAAAATAAAAATAAAATAGTAGAGGAGTGGAAAATAGAAAGAAAATAAAAACTATGTACATAGTGCCACATATGCACTCGGGGTATTATCTAATCCCATTAAATGGGAGCTAAATATTAGAAATATTGAAGGTGTTATTTTCTTTACACTTTGAGAAATATGATAATGAATTATCTAGATGGTGTCAAACATATAATTGATCATAGGATTATCTCATTCAATATCCCATTTCAGTACCAGTCACCAATCTCAAACCTTTGATTCATAGCTTGATTGTTAAAACACCTTTTCACTTCCTATTGATGCTCCTAATTCTTGTATCTAGCAGTCTCCTTTGTTTCCTCAAGGTTAAATATATCTACTATCTTGACCCTCTTGGTGTCATGATTCTCTATTTATAGCTAATGAGATAACATGAAATATGTAAGATTAAATAAGAGTGGAATCCTTTAGTTCCATGCGTTAACATGAAGGTATTGTTGGTTCCTAATTTTATCTTAATGAAAATCATGGCACATTTTTAATTCCCCATATAAATTGGTATGGATTTCCCAATTCATTAGTCTTTTGACCTCTCAAGATGTTTAGTGTTCCCCCAAGCTTCAAGTTGATTAAACCATGCTATATTCCTATTCATCTATTCATATTTTGATAATGCCTTAATGTTTCCTATGTTTCATGTTGAATTGATGATTTGTAGGTGTGAGGTGTATGGATGGTGATAATAAGGCCTTAGTTTTATGATCAATCCTTCATAATAAGGCCCCATGCTTTTGAAATTGAATTCTTTGCAATTTTGCAAGTTTTTTTTTGGCAAGTTTTTAACTGCAAGTTCACTCTCGAGGCATATCAAAAGGAATATTCAAAGCATATAGGGGTTTGTGGGCCTTATGATAAAATTTACGTTATTTTTAATGTTGCAAGCTATAGTTACAAGTACGGGCCTCAAAAAGTGAATATCCAATGAATCTGGGGATACAAGGCCTTGTGAGTAGTTTTGTAATTTTTACAAAGTTGTAAACTGCAAGATTCTTGACAAGGGATTTGTTATAAGAATATTCATCCATTTGATGAATTTATTAAAAATAAAATTTTATGTGGATGTTTAACTTGTAAGGCCATCCTTGAGGCCTGAAAAGGAGAATATTTAGATAATCTTACGAATGTAAGGAAAGGGAAATTTTGCGGAGTCTTGAAGTTTACATCTTCGTAGTTGTTGCTACATATGCAAGTTGTATTCCCATATCTAAAGTACAACAAGAAGAGACTCATGGAACAATTTGGGAAACTTTGGTTGATGGAACATCCTCATAGTTTATCGAGTTGTAAGTATTGTAGTATTTGTAATGTTCTTGACTAGGTTTCCATCTCGAGGTCCGATGGGAAAGACACATGGCGGTGTATGATGACACCTTAGGGTGAAATTTTTATAATTTAGAAGTTGGCAGTTTTATAGATTTGTAATTTTGTAAACTACTTGTCTACTTACAAAGGCCCCGTAAAGAGTACACGTGGTAACATATGATGGTCGAAATAACTTTAAAGCCTTACGGTTGGTAGTTTCAAAGTTTTTGTACAATCTGTCAATTACTCTCCTACCCCCATTTGACCTGAAAACAAGGACTTGTTGAAAATATTTCCACATGTAAGACCCATATTCAAACTTTAATTATAAAATAAATGATCACAAATATGAAAAATATGGGAAGATGTCTACCATTAATGAGTGTGTGCAAAGAATCATCTGGATGGAAAATAAGGCTAAGTCCCACACTTTGCATTCTAATTCTAAATTTATTGAGTGCTCTAAAGCCCTAGGATAAGAAGAATACCTAGTTTATGTGATCAAACTATGAGAATATTTTTCAAAGCTCCAACAAGTGCTCTAATGATCTTGTAGGTTCAAATAAGAAGCTGTGGCCATTTTTTTGTACTAGTAATTCTTGTACGATATCTCCTTGTGTTTTTGGTGATTGAAAGGTCATATTCAGTATTAAGAGAAGTTTCCAAATGTCCTAAGTCCTCCAAAATCCACCCCTTAAATAAATTATCCTACCCTTCTACCTTGGAACTATGAATATCTAGTTGACTATAGCCCAGACCTCATTCCACCTTGTTTCGACTTAGACAAAATAAGCGACACAAACCTAGGCTTTGAAGATATGAATGAGATCCTTACAAGAATGTATTTAGCAAAAAGAGTTAAATTATGGGATTAATTTATACAAGTGGAATTTCCTAGCAACTATATTTACCCCTCGCTCATTTCAAGACTTGGAATCAAGTATGGACTTGTATAGAAAATTACAACCTGGAACAAAGGGAAGTAAAAGATGGAAGTTGTGATATGGTATTGTTCCTAAATCAGCTCAAGTACATTAGGGTAAGTGGCTCCCAAGGCATACCATACATGTTACCCATATACTTGGATGATAAGTGGGCACCGCTTGAATTGTCAAGAAAAATTTTGGATGTCCATAAGCTAATTCTAAGAAGCTTAAGATAAATATTAAATTCCCAATTAGTATTAGGAGATAGACCTGCCCCATAGTGGTCAAAGCCAAACTCCTTAAATTTGAAATGCATGGATTCATCAAGTATATGTTTTAGGATAGACCCAATTATGACATTAGATGGATATGCAAGGATCCCTAAGACATAAAATGAGCATGATCCTCATTATGAGTACTACTAGATGGATTATAATTATGAAGAAGACATGAGACTCGGGGACTTCTCTAGAATGAATCTCTCTCAAATAATTGATTACAAAATTGTAATTTTCCTCGAGGGTTTGAAAAATATCAAAATATTGGTTAGCAAGTACTATATAGACAATAAAATTGAAGCTTAGCCAATGCTACCTCTTGATTGGACTATATAAGAGTCAATCTACCTACACAAGAGGACAACTCATGTCCCCATAATAACTCTCACTTGACTTATAAGTAAGGGAATTTATCTATCACTCCAAAAATCTATAGTTTTGAGGGAATACAAAGCTACATGAGTAGTTAAGGATGTGATTCCACCTATGAGGAAAGGAGAAAAAAGTTTAGATCAATTGAAGGAAAATATCCATATATTTCCATCAAGGGACCAACCTCGAATGAAATGGAGGAATTAAGTGTTGTTGTAAGAAAGATTAGGACCTAGGTGTCTCAATTAACAAAAAAATATTAGGAAATACTCAGGAGAGAAATGAAAGATAATCCTATTACTCATTTCACTACAATCTAAGATATACCCTATCTTAATTCAAGGCCCAAAGTAGATTTTTATCATAGGAATGCCCAATAATATGCATCATCCTCTATTCAAGAGGGATGACATAACAAGGGGAAAGGGATGAGGGGGAGTGTTTCAATAAGGATTCCAAGTTTGATTCCATAATTAGAACCCATTCCTGAGGAGGTGGAGGTGGAACCACTATTCAAGAAATTTAAGAGACAAAAATTAAAAAGGTGGAAACACCTATAAAAATTTAACTACAACTACATCCATGTAGGGAGCTACTCAAGCCTTGAGGTACCTCCCAAGATTTTATAGAATCTAAAGGTAGTTGATACTACACCACTACCATTTTCAAAATAATCCCTATATCAATCAAAACTCATGAAGAACAAGCTATATCAATTGGAGTTGTGGAAAAATAAGTGCAAGATCCATCTCTTGAGCAATTCTTTACTGATTTTTATATAACTTGGGTCAAGATAGGGAGCATAACTTCATTATGAGAATGTTCAAGTTGCACCTAATCATGTTTCTCTAATTGAAGTGGAGAAATTATGCCCAACATATCATGAGAAATCCACCATGGAAGAAACAACAATGGAAACACGAGTCAAGCAACCAAATGTTGAAGAGGATTCAATTATAGAGATTGGACACTCAACAACATGGATCCTCTCTAATATGCTTTAAAAATGATATAATAATTGATTACAATTCATGAATTTATAAATAAGGTTATAAAAATTAGTTCTCATGATCGAACGAAAAAACAAATTGAGAAAACCAAGGGATATTATCCATCCATAGAGGAAGAAAATGAAGTTGAAGAGGTTAAAATAATATATGTAAGAACCTCACACCTTTCAATAGAAAAAGGAGAAGAAATGAAAGATAAAGTGGTAGAGGAGGAGGAAACCCAAGTGCAATTAAATAAAGATGTGAAGATGCCACAAATTTAGGTTCATGACTCCAACCTCACACTATCCAAATCATAGGAACTTGTGATTGTACTCAGTTCCTCCCAACAAAAAACACAAGGGGAAGGAAACAATCTGGGGGAAGGATGGTTGGGATCAACACTCCAAAGGAAAATAAAGGTTAGAGTGCAAGTTGAACATGAAAAATTAAGAGTATCATCTCCTTGAGATCATCTAAAGAACCAAAGAAGGCCAAATTTATGTCAAGAACAATGGTGGGGCCTCAAGAGGAGATGTTTATGGAGATTTATACTCCACAAGGTGATATATTGAGGGATGAATCTTACCCTTTTGATTACAATCTTACCAAAGTCCCATTAGGAAACATACTATAGAAGGGATCAAGCATGAGGTCATAATGGCAATGGGATGCCTTTTCCAAAATATGGATAACGATAAAGAAACCAAAAAGTAGCTAAGGGAAAAGGTTGACATCTTGTCAACTTATGCATAGAAATGGTTACAAAATCCCATGGAAAGTAAAGAGATTACCACTACCATCACCCATGAAATGATGAATAATTACGAGGATTTGAGAATGGGAGATAGGCCACAAAAAAATGGAAGAGGAATTGGTAGGTAAATGCAACCAAGTCCTTAGGGAAGTAATTGAATGTTATAAGTAGGTCTCTAAGAAAATTGAGGAAGGGAAAATATTAATTAAAAAATATCAAGATGAAGTGGAGTATTAGGATGACATGTTACCTACGCTTGAATGCATCATTGCCATGAATGATGAAGAGGTAGAAAAGGAAGGGATAATACCCATAGAATGTAAAGGAAGACAATATGAGTATGAGGGGGCTATCAAGTTGTGAATTGAGACTCGAGAGATTGCATAACTAATCTCCAGAATATGAGGGAGAAAGATTGAGAATATGTAGATGAAATTAAGTTTAAGATCGAAACAATTCTTCCCTCGAAGGCGCATACACTCTAGAACCACATATGTAGAAAATTTAGTTGAGACTCTAAATAAACATGTTGTAGGGGTTAGAACCTTCTAATAATTTGGATAATTATTTTATTCATAAATTTTTTCATTTAGAAGGTTACATTAATAAGTTTTCCAAAATAATTAATAACAATAAATCTATTTCTTCTAAGATGGACATTGTATTATCTAAGTAAGAAGTAATCATTCTTTATCATGTCAAAGCAGATGAATTCCCCATTTTGGGGATGTTTAAATGGCTTGATGCATATAGGGACACACTCGAAAAGAAGGAAGAAAGTGGATACATTGATCTTGACCCTTCTTTAAAAATTCATTTATTCTTTATTATTCATCCTCATTCTTTATTATTTTTTATCCATCATTGTTCTAAGTAAAATAAATCAAATCATATAGTGAAAATGAGTAAAAATTATCCTAGAGAGTACACCCATGATGGTGATAGGGTAGAAAGAGACAAAAAGAGTTTTTAGTATAAGGAATATTATCTACTTATCCATAAGCTCAATCATGATAAAAAAATGTTCCAACCTGGTGTATCAAGGTCAACTCTTTTAAGTTGGATTTGTCATCCCATTCATCTTGGAATATTGAGGATTATCAACATATATTCTGTAGTTTTCAAATGTGTTCTTGGGGGCATCTGTGTATATTCCCTTTAAGAGAAATATTTATAAGAATGAAGGCCTGTCTTCATTCTAGTGGTCATGGTTCTAAATTTTGGTGAATTTCTAGTTCTAGTATTAGGTTTTTTTTGAGGTGATTACACTAAATAGTCATTAATGAGACATTGAGATCATCTTGTATATGTATCCCTTGTTTAAATTAAATCACACAAAACATCTTCCATAATTTAATTAGGCATTCTAGTGATTTAACAAATATTGAGAAAAATGATAAACCCTACTTGTAGAGTCACAATGAAATGATAAGAAATAAATTACAAATTTGACATAAGAAATAAGCTAGAGAAATACAACCCTAGTCAAGATAGAGGAGGTGGGTTGATCATAAATAAAAAGGGTCATCTTATTATGGCATATGTTGGTCTGGGTAAGCAAACTAACCACTACTCGGAGGCTCTAATTGCACTTTTGGGAATTAGAATTGCTAAGAATATCAACATGGGAAACATCATCATCAAAGGTGACTCAATGAATATTATCAACATTCTCACTAAATCCTTAAATCCTAGTTAGACCATCAGGGATTTCATTAATGAAGCTCATAACTTATGTAATGGTCTTAACATCATTTTCAAAAATGTGTACAGGGAAGGGAACAAATCTGTGGATTTTCTTGCAAATATTGGAGTTTGTAGCAATGATTACAAAGAGTGGCATGATATCAATGACACTCCTACCGAAGTTAGAAACATCATTTCAAATGAAATGAATTCACTCATTAGTACACCTCAGCCGATGGGGAAAACACATGTGCAATCCCAAAGCTAGATCTCAATGGCATTTCGGGCATGCCCGAATTTATTCTTCCATGTTCTCAAAAATTGATCACACTAAATTTTTCAGGGAGAAAGAAGTGGATTTTATTTCTACTTCGTACATACATACAAGTTGTCGAAGGGCTGCTGGGAAGTCTACTGTTCACATCTTTCAATTCAATTTTACGAATTCTTAGAGGGTTTTCAGAATGGGTGGTGCCCTTACCATGTCGAAATTAAATTTGATCCCGATGGCAAGAAAAACATGAAATTTGGGAGACCATTAATATGGAGGGCTTCACCAATTTCATCCAACACATAAAAAGACATGACTAGTATATATCCATACAGTTCATGGTGAATTGGAAAGACTGTAATGTCTCATTTGTAGATAAGAGATTCCAAATCACTGAGGAATTCATCTCTTTTATTACCGGTCTAAACATGGAAGGGAATAATTTTTCAGGAACAAAATGGATAAGGAAGCAGAAGAAAATCTATTTTTGGATGATGGAGAAATGCTCGACATCAAAAAGGAGGGAATTCTAGTTTCTTCTATCCCGTAGCCATATGATGAGGTGACACAGATGATGGTACACTATGTCACTTTAGAAGGGAGATTCTCCACCGTTCCGTAATATCATCTGGTCCTTCTCAACCACTTCAGGTGTGAGGTGAAGGTAAGCCTCTCCTACTACATTCTAAAGTCAATGGAAAAATCCATTCTTGAATTTTAGGGCCATAAGAGGACTATCCCTCTCCATCGTGGTGTGTCATAGATATCATTAGGCAGTACATGTCTAGTGTTCTTGGCAATGACCCATGCCCTGTTGTGGTTTCCCTCCTTCATAAGAAAACATGTTTCCATTCTAAAAATCCCATATACATAGACTCTGTCTCGGAGCCACCCCCAAAATGATTCTCTGTAGAAATAGTAAAGTTAGGGAAGTTTTGGGCTCTGACACGAAGGGTGAAGAAATTGTGGTAGATGATAGCCCCCCCTCTATTTTCCTCGATATTGATGTTGGCACCAGTTTGGAAAATAAATTTAACATGCAGGCTAATGTGGTTAAAACCCTTGAAGAAAATGTAGATTTCCTTCTTAAGTCTACTATTAAAGAGCAAGCCTCGGACCCCAACGTAGGCCTCAAAGATGAAAT
Source organism: Taxus wallichiana var. yunnanensis (assembly GCA_018340775.1). Classification (NCBI taxonomy): domain Eukaryota; kingdom Viridiplantae; phylum Streptophyta; class Pinopsida; order Cupressales; family Taxaceae; genus Taxus; species Taxus wallichiana. The sequence goes on from CM031236.1 coordinate 345,308,637, forward strand.
TTCTACTTTGGAAACCAAGTTTAAGACTCTAGAGGACAAATACAACAATTTTTGGCTATGCACAATGCTATAATGGACCTTATACAAGTACACATCTAGAAAATCTGTGACTCTAGTGGCATCCAGTATGGCTTAGAAGAATGGAAAGATTACAAGAAAGTTCAAAGCTTCAAACTAGGATCCCACCATTTCCATTTTCCGAAACTCTGCCAAGATTTTAGGGTGGTTGTCAAAGTTTTTAGCAAGTCTGTTGGTTCCTTGTTCTCGGTGCAACAATTTTTGTGTTATTGTATAAATGTAATTTTGTTGTCAATTTTCTCTTTCGGGATCTCTATAGGTAGTTTGCCCCTCGCCTTTACTTTTTTTTCGATTTTTCCTCTTTTGGTTGGGGTGTGGACCCCACGGATTAAAAAACACACTCTTTTACTTGTCTTATCTTGGTTGTTGAGCCTTTTACTTTAAAACTGGGTAACGTCCCTCCAAAATATTTTACCAATAATAATAATAAAAAAATCTAGAGAAATATGAAACCCTAGGTAAAAAAGGGAATAAGAGACTTGGTTTCTCAATAATCCCAAATATGTGTCGAGTTGGAAAACTAATCGAACATGAAGACAAGCTATCACAAACTGAGCCCAAAAAATGTAGAACTATCGAAATGTTAGTACTAGGGTTCTTAGACTAGGTCAAGGGTGTTTAGGCACAGAGACCTCCTATAGGTGCATGTGACTTCATAGAACCTCAAAAAAATATTTTCACTATATCACATGATGTTTACAAATATTCACTTTTGATCTCCTATAGCTCACTAGAAGATCACCAAATTCTCCTGTAACCTGCAAAATAAAATATCTCCCTGTAAAATCCTAAAACAAATCAAATCCTAAAAAGAAAAAGATGTAAATAGGGATTCAAATTGATCCTGGTGGTCACCCGACAGAGTGAACTTATGATCAAGGCCCCGCACTACATTTTAGACTCCATGTAGTCTTATATGTGTGCGTAGAATCATTCATATTATCCCATTTTAGTGATTCTAGCTAAAATCAAGATAACCATATAATTTTTTTAAAAATATACTAAAGTACCCGTTTGAAGAGTATTTCATGTTTTTGGGTTTCAACAACATGCAAACATGTTATTTACATGCTATATGCTAATTGTTTTCCAAAACCCGATACCGATTTAATTCCCTTGCGTCGGGTTTTCGTAACTCCAGATCATTGGAACATGCGTGATGAAATACATGCTTCATGTCACATGACTTCAAACCCGAAACCCGATTCAACTCCCTTGGTCGGGTTTTGTAACTTGAGCATCAAAACATGTGTGATCAAAAACATGCTTCATGTCACATGACTTCGAAATTGATTTGATTTCATGCTCACTCACATGATCCATTTTCAATTATTTTTTGAATTTGTTGAAGGTATTTACTCTGCCTTTTTCTTGTGAAGTTTTGTTGAAAATTTTTTTGTGATGTCCTTTGCATCTTTTCCTTTCTTTCCTATTTTCTTTTTAGGTTTAGGGTTTTAGGTTTTTCTTCTTCTTTTGAGTTGTATTCCAAATAGAAATCATTGATTAAAAGTTCACCCTTAGGGTGCTTTGCCTATTTTTATTCCTTGGAATATGCCTTTTGTATTTTAAAGAAGAGAAGAAGAAGACAAAAATCCAAACTGTTGAGATGGCGGGAAAATTTCATGTTTGGACATCTCAAAAACCCGATCCCTTATTTTTGGGTTTTGCAGGTGTTTTACATCTCCCACTTTCGTAGTGTGTCAGGTCTTCCAGTGTGTTGGGCATCTAACATCTTCCTGCATCTGACTTCCAGTGTGTCAGGTCTGGCAGTGCATCCGACATCCTCAACTTTTCACAGTGTTTCAGTGTTTCAACAAGTATCTGACATCCTCAATTTTCTGACATACTCAGTTGACTATCAAGGTTTGTAGAGTGTTTAACAAGACCTGATCTCTAACACATTATCTCCAGTGTGTCGGGTTCTAGTAGGTGCTTTGTAAGTCCTAAAACCTGGATAGTGTGGTGGGTCTGTGGGGTTTTTCACCAAGTATTCAAACCGAGTGTTCAAACCGAAGTGGTCAAGGAATTTTTCCTCTAAGAATCCTCATGTCGGATCCTCGTTCATCACAACATAAGTCAAATAAATTAGGGAAGATGAAGTACAAATTTAGGAAGGTGGAGTCTCCTTCCTACATTGATTGTAATTATGACATCTGGGATACAGAACTCAGAAATGTAGACATGGAAGATTTTTAGAATAGAGTCAAGAGTTCTTCCCAAACCTCCTGGATGAGATAAATAGCTAGCAGTGGCCTCCCTCTTACAGTAGGATTCCCCATGTCTGCTCAGTGCCCCGAGTTCATCTTGGCATGTGCTTTGAATTATGACTCTACTTCTCGTTCAGTGAGAAATCAGGCAGGAAGAAGTCATAGTCAAGTTAGAAGGAGGTTACTATGACCTTATCGATCGCCTAACTTTGAAGAGTATGGGGATGTAGACCTCAATTCATCCCATAAATCCTATGACAATGATCAAGAATACTTGTATTAAACATGGGAACAATGTTGTCCACTCAAAATTCCCCGCTCTGATAAGAGTAAAATTTCAAAATTTTGAGTCTAAGTGTTTTTCTCTGAAGTGCCTAAGTCGTGAAATTTAAAAAATCTGTGTTTTGGGTCATTTTGTGTGATTTTCGGGCCTGTCGGAACTTTTTGTCCCAACTGTCCCAAGTACGAAAGTGCACTCTGTTCCCCGATCGGCCGAAATCCCCGAAGCTGTCCCATTTTCGGGCCCGTCGGAAGATTTTGTCCCAAGTGTCCCAAAACTTTTTGTGCGAGTTGTTCCAATTTCGGCCGAAACACCCGAACCGCGTACTTCGCACTTCCATGTCTCAAATGTCCCAAAGTTAAAAAGTGCGAGCTTTCCAATTTTCGGCCGAAACTCCCGTGTCGCGTACTTCAGAGCTCCTTGTCCCAAATCGAAAAATGCAAGCCGTTCCTATTTCACCCGAACCGGCCGAACCGCGTACTCCGGAACTTTTTGTCCCGAATGTCCCAAGTCCAAACGGGCCCACTGTTCCAATTTCGGCCGAAACACCCGAACCGCGTACTTCGCGCATTTTTGTCCCAATCGTTCCAAAAAGCATATGTGCATCCTCTCCCGTTTCACCCGAATCGGCCGAGCCGCGTGTTTCACGCATTCGCGTCTCACATGTCCCAAGCGTACCAAGTGTGATTCACACTTAGTTTTTCCCGCTCACTCCGAGTATGATGCTATTCAAATTGGTGGTTGTGTATTCAATGCGCATTAAATTCATTCCTCTCTCCAAATGGCTATATAACGAGCATTTCCCCTTTGCATTTTTCGCATTGCTTCCATGCTATCTTTGCTCGAACCCTTGCAATTTGAAAACCTGTGCAAATATTCCCTCCCTTTGCAAATTCCTTCCCGAGTCTAGGTTGCAGCTCCGAGACTATCAATATGAAGATCAAGTTTCAGGGACAGGAGCAAATTTCTCCGCTTGAGTCTGCTGTTAGCAATATTGGGGACAGCGAAGCTCGTCATCTCGACTTCGGTGATTTTTGGGCAAGAATGGCAGATGCAAACCCTACACCAATAGCACAAATGATTCATGATAGCGGTTTGGCTTTTGCCGGTGGTTTCCCAATCTCAGTACAGTGTGCTGATACTGTGCTTTCATGCGGAGCTCACTTCGACCCCGCTTCGAGCGAATTGACAAATGTACATGGAGAACTCATTGCCAAGCTGGACGCTGCCGCCATTGGCGCTGCTCTGAGGATTCCGGAGTTGGACAATGCTATAGTCGTCTCCCGGGATCAAGCACAGACCCTATTCGACCAAGACAGTGACAAATACAAGGCGCGAGTGGCGAAGTCTTGGTTGAAGAACCCTAAGAAAGGTGCTTCTCACCTAACCAAAACCCTCTTCCGAGCAGATTTCAATGAGGAATTGTTAGACTTCATAATCCTGTTGGCTCGGGTTATGGGTTTGCCCTCCACCAATGAGTTTCATTTCTGGATGTGCCCGCTCATCAGCATGGTGTGCGAGGGGACACAAAATATCAACTGGGTAGAGATCATCAGTATGAATTTGGCGGAGCAGCTATCCAACGTTCAGCAAACAAAGAAGTTCTATATGACTTCATATCTGATGTATACCCTAGCAGCATCAAGGCAGTGGTTTGGTTTCTCCTATATAGATGCACACAAAGATGATCCAGTGTATGCCTATTGCCCGCAGTTCACCCTGGAGACCAGCAATCGGAATTTCAGAAGGGTCAATGATGCTTTCACCATGTACGTGGTCAGATTGCTCGAAGGTGACACTGCTAGAAGGTTTTCAGATGAAGCCATGAACTTGATATCGCAGTATGGAGCCTATTTCATCCAATTCAGGAAATTTTCCTATATCAGGCTTGCTGGCTATGAAAGCACTCCTCTACGGCTTCCCATGTTCTGCAATGATAAAATGGCCTTGATAGAGATATGCAGGCAACTAGACAAGTTGCACAGAACTTGCAGAGACAAGAAGATTTCTGGCTTGCACTTTCCCATCTCTCTGGGAAACTACACATGCAAAACAGCTCTGGATGCTCAGAACATAGAAAGAGCCCTGGTCCCTATCACTGTTCATTTCTTCAAGCCAAGAACCTGCTTTGACTTGAAGAAGTTTATTGAACAGAACATCAAGATAATCTATCATCATAGGGCAGATACAGAAGACTACTGGGCTGACTGTGCAGATGATTTTGAAGCCAGGAGAAGGCATTGTGGCAGGTTCTCCCTGCAATTGATTCAAGAACTCGGTCTGTACCAAGTTCCTGAAGGTCTCCAGGATGACGATTCTGATCTATACTCGTATGAGTATGAAAATGTGATTAAGCACACCCCTCTGGAGGACCTTGATTGGAACAGGAAAGAGAGGGACGATCTGGCTGAGATTCTTGCTCCAGTCCTAGTCAGGACTAAGGTCTGGTTCAGTAAGAAGATCCGAGAATTCAAGAGGCACTCAGGAGAATCCAGTTCCAAGGGTGACTCGACACCAATAAGAGAGGCATCAGTTCCAAGGTCTGAAACACTAATGCAAACCCCTCCTGCCTCATCAACACGAGGACCTGCTGAATCTACTCCCTCTTCATCTACCCAGGTATATAAGAAGAAACTCAAAGAGGTAAAGAAGGAGCCTGCAGAGAATGATCCTCCAAGAAAATAGGCAGAGTTGCCTATAGGGCCAGAGAACATCATTGTTCTCAGTGAAAGTGAAGAAAGTGAGATGCCAACTCCCGCAAATGTTCCCGAAGATCCCAGCAGATAAAGACAAGGAGGTCCAGAGCACTGAACTTCCAGGTGCTGCTGATTCTTCTACCACCATTGCCTCCAGTGCTCTACTCACATCTCAGCTTGAGTCAACAGCTGCGCAGACCCTGAGTGTCATGAGCTCCCTATCTCTTGGTCCTCTTGCTTCTCCTGCAGATTCTTCTTCCTCTTTTGCTTGGGTGCAACCTTTGGTCGACAAAAGGAAGAGAAAATCCTCCTCTCAAAGCTTGGGACCAAATTTCGATGCTGTTGCAGCCTTGTTGGGCACCACTCCTTCTCGTGCCAAGAAAGCCAGAACCATTTCCAGAATAGTGTCTGATGCCCAAGGTCAGCAATTCTTGGAGATTGCTAAGCCTACAGTTGACAAATCAGAATCAGACTTGCTGGCATCTGACTTGGAGCTTTCAAGAATCCCTATGGGAGAGTCTACTCCTGAAGGTGAAATTCACAACCTCCAGGAAACAGTCACAAGAGTCATTGGAAGGGTAGAGAAAGGGCAGCAAACTATTGAACAGTTGGAAGAACAAGCCCGGATTCTCACAGGTTTCATCAAGTCTCTTTTATCTAAGGATAAAGTCTTGGACCCTACCCCATTGACTACTCTTCCACCTCCTGTAATTCTAAGCCAAGATGAAGTGCAAAGTATCAAAGATATGCACAAGTATTCTATCTATGGCAGAGCTATTGAAGCCATGGTGGATGACATGCTTGTTGCTGGATTAAACTTCATCAATGAAGCTTTCAAACTCCACGAAAAGGTGAGTAATGTGCAACTGAAGCTCTCCTCCACTATCAATACCATGGATAAAGAACTAAAAATCTGGAGCAGTTGTATAGTAGACCTTCGCCTTATGGGACAGACAGATGAGAACATCTTACTGGCGAATAAGATTTTCGATGATGCTAAGGACAATCTATCAAAATCCTGGGTCTACAGCGTGGAGTGGAAGATCAGAGTTTTGGAGGAAGCTTTGGGAGAAATGAAGAACAGCTGGCAGAAGGGAGAAGCTTTCAAGACACTGGCTGTTGCTGCTTTCAAGGATATACATTGTCATCTTCAGGATGAAAATTCTGGTGTTTCCCTGTCCTTGCAAGAAATCAAAGCTCAGTTCAGAGCTTTTGTCAAAGATAATCTATTCAAGGAAAGCTCCATCTCTAAGGAAAAGATGAAGGAAATTTGTTCTCTTCAATCGCCATCAAGAAGCAAATAAAGATTATCATACTCACGTCGAGTTTGATAAAGAGATGGAGAAATGTCTGGGATTTTGGACTCAGTCTGCAGCCAACACGTCAGTTCCACGTGGCAGAGACATAGCTGAGGCGTTGAAGAAATTCAGGCAGCGGATTCTGAAGACAGTGGGTCCCTCCCAGTAGCTGGCCACCTGTCTCCTTCTCCTTTCTTTTCTCTTCTTCCCATTCTTTTCGTATTCTTTGTAATTAGTTAAGGTATTACAATGGGCGATCCTTAACTATTCTTTAATTAAAAGAAACGGTTACGAAGAGTAACTGACTTGTAAGCTATATAATGGCCTTTCCACGCCATTTTGCAAGAAGGAGGAAGAACTTGGATATTTGCTGAAAGTGTAAATAGATCTTAAAGAAATCAATACAAAAGGGCTTTCCATTCTTTGTCTATCTAATTCTTGTTATCTCTGTGTTTTCCTTTAATATTGTGAAGATCATTTTGTTCCTAACTCGTTAGTCTCTCTGATTGCATACTGTTCAGTTTTGCAAATACAGTGATCTTGTACAACCAAGAAGGAACTTTGTGTCCTTGATTAATAAATCTGAAGAAGGTTATTTATGGAACTTTGTGTCTTTAAATTTAATCTCATTCAGCCAACGCAAATGATCTTGTCTTAAACTCTTTGAAGCTTCGCATACACGAAGAATTATTCTGCTATCTATAATTTTGAATGTTGCTATTCTGCTCATCTTCTTATTCCCTTTCCTCAGTCCTTGTGTAATTGATGATTCTTGTGGCAAACACTTTCGTAAAATCCAAGTTTGACCATAAAACAATGTTCTGTACATTTGTAAATAAGTTCGTTTCTGAATAAGGGAACCTCTCCCATTAAAGAGGAGGGACTTCTTGTCCCCTGACTGTTGCTCTTCTAAAAATTCCTATTTGACGACCAACAGTTTTTGGCGACTCCGCTGGGGAAAATCGAATTCCAGTACTGCAATTTTTCGATCATCCTTTGATCTAGCGACTCCACGTTTCACTCGAGGGAGAAGGACCCTTGGTATTGAAGATTCTCAGTTTCAGCTTTTGGAGCAACAGGGTTTTCCTTTCCCTTCAAATAGAAGAACTCGTTCGACGAGCACTCCACCTGTTCAAGATAGAAGTCCTACGGGTGGTATTCCTTCAGAACCTGCTAGTCCCAATCTACGAGCTTTGATCCTAGCTGGTGTTACAGTTCCCTTCCAAGCCGTATTTCCAAGAATGGCGGCACAATTGCCATGGGGTCAACGTGTTGGGCCCCTGGCCCTTAATCAGCCTTTGCATGAGTTACCTAGAGGTAACCGAAAGAACTTCCCCAAGTTTAGAGGAGATGGCAAAGTACACCCTGATGAACACATTGCAGCCTTCATAGTTGCATGTGGAGTCTTGGGAGTTGAACATGAAGACGTCTCAGTAAGGCTGTTCGTTGAGACGTTACAGGATAATGCTGCTGACTGGTTCTATCACCTTCCGGCTGGTGCCATCACCGACTGGAATACAATGAGAACTCAGTTCGAAAGCCGTTTCAAGCCGGCAGAAGATGTGCATGCCCTGCTTGCCCAAATTTCTCAGATAAAGAAAGATCCATCAGAACCCATGAGAGAATTTGTGGCTCGATTCAACAGATCGATCAACAAAATTCCTGTAAATACTCGATTGGTTGATCAAATTCAAAATGTTTCTTTCTAAATGCTCAAACGCCCAAAGTCGCTTATGCTCTAAGAAGGGCTAATCTCGTAACGTTAATTCTGGATCAAGAACTGGCTGTTAGTGTCGAGGATGACTTGATCATGTCAGGGAAGTTGAGAAGAGATCCTCCCAAATCTAAATCTGTTGCTTCTTCCTCTTCCACCTCTGGACCCAATACTGATCCATTAGTCCAGAAACTTGCAAATGATCTAGTAGCCATAAAGAAACAATTGGCTCAGCATGCACCGTATGCAGATGTTCCAAGAAGAAATTTCCAGCCCAGAAATCGTTTGCCTGCTCCTCACACAAGACTAGCACTTGAAGGACCTCCTGTCAAAGTTCCTGTGAATGCAACCTGTGAAGTTGAAGAGCCAGATGATGATGTGGATGATGAAGCTCGTGAGGAGTTCCTGGAAGAATTTGATGATGAGGCGGAAGAACTCGAAGGATCTCGGGTTAATTTCTTTACCACCGAAGGCACTGATGATGGAGATGACTATGATGAAGTGGTAGCAGATATGAACAGTGAATCATTTGCTGTCATGACTCGAGAAATGCACAAGGCGTAGAAGGAGAAAGTAACACAGCCCATGAAGAAATCTAAGGAGCAGCCAGCAACTATTCCTGTAATTGCCAGAAGAGGATCTCCTATCCCTACCTCATCTGCACCAAAGGTAAGTCCTGCCAATCCTACTAGCAAAGTTCCTTCTTTTTCTCCTAAAGTTGATAAGCCTAGAATTCCAAATGATGATGGTCCATCTACCTCTGGATCCTTTGATATTGTTGATCACCTAAAAAGGACCAAGGTTCAAATTTCAGAAGCTGAATACTATCAAACCCATCCCAAAGCTTTTGCCAAGATGATCCAATTTGTTAATTCCCATTCCAAGACCACCTCTAAAGGCCTTTTGCCCACTCCTCCTTCTACACCACATGCCCTAGTCAGCCGCTTGCACACCTCGCCCGGTGACAAAATCAAGCCTTTTTATGTAACACTTCTTATAGCTGGCCATAGGCTCAGTAACTGTGTCATAGATTCCGGAGCCTCAGATAACGTGATGCCTGCTAAAGTAGCTCATGCTTTAGGCTTGACCCTCACTCATACTTATGGATCTTGCTACTCCATGGAAAGTAAGGAAGTGCCTTTGGTTGGAAGGATTAAAGATGCACAAGTGGCTTTTGCTGCTTTACCTGAAAAGAAAGTCTTGGCTACCATCCTAGTAGCAGACATTCCTCCTTCTTATGGAATGTTGCTAAGTAGGAACTTCTGTAAAGATGTGGGTGGAGAGATTCAAATGGATTGGTCACATGCACTCATACCTGTCAATGGACACATGAAGAAGCTGATGCCTGAGAAACAATCTGAGTATATTGTGCAGAAAACGGATGATCCTAAGGCACAAATACTCTATGAGGACATAGGTCATGGTAATTACATGATTCTGTCCCCTGATGAAATCCAACCCTCCAAAGTATCACCCAAAGATCCCAATGGTGTTTGGATTTTAGAATTTGATGGAAGTTGTTCCTCGGCCGGGTTCTGGAGCGGTGTCTCCGCTAGTGTCACCGAAGGCTGCCTACACCCTTTTCATTTAAGTTGCAGTTTGAAAACACTAACAATACAAAGCAGTAGTATGAGGCTCTCATTCTTGGACTGCAAGTGGCCAAAGAACGAGGCGTAAAAAATCTTCTGGCTTGTGGTGATGCAGAGCTGATTGTGAAGCAAGTCAGAAGCCTTTTCAGGTGTAAAAATGGGAGGCTGAAGCATTATCGGAATCAGGTTTGGGATTCAATTGAATTCCTTGATGCTTTCTCCATTGAGGCAATACCTAGAGAAAAGAACAGCAGGCTGATTCACTGGCTGTCTCAGGATCACTACTGATTCCCCATCCTGAATTCTCTCAGGATAAGTTCACTATTGAAATGGTCCACCGGCCTAGTGTACCGACAATACCAATAATCGGTAAGTTTTCAACGATGACCAGCATTTGCTTTCCTTCCTGGAACTCAAGGGAAATTTTGAACAACTGTATTTTGAGGGAAGTGACAACCTGCCTCGTGAGAGTGTGTCCTCTGACCATCCTATCACCCAAGGAGAAGAAACAGATCAGGAAGGGTGCATTAAACTCAAAGGAAACAAGATTCCCAAAGGTTTGGTGAGTTTGGAGGAGTTGTTTGATAAACATGATAGATATGTGAAATCTAAAGCTTCTACTGGACCTCAGCAATCAGCTGAGTATGATAAGATTGATATAGGGAGTTCTACTGACCCCAAGCTAGTAAATATTGGAAAATGTTGCACAACCGACGAGAGGAGAAAAGCAATTGATCTTCTAAGGAGATATAAGGATGTTCTTGCTTATTCTTATGAAGATCTAAAGGCCTTCAAGCCAAAAGATATGCAGCATTCTATTCCTCTCAAACCAGGAATTAAGCCTTTCAAGCAGAAGCAGAGGCAGTACAATCCAAAAATAGCTGACACCATCTTTCAGGAGATCCAGAAGTTGTTGAAGGCTAAAATTATTTTTCCCATTCACCATTCGACATGGATCGCAAATATAGTACCTGTTAGGAAGAAGAATGGTGAGATCCGCATCTGTGTTGATTTCAGGAACCTGAATCAGGCTTCTCTGAAAGATAACTACCCTTTGCCTATGATGGATCAAATATTGCAAGCAGTAACAGGATCTGAAATGTTATCTATGCTTGATGGATTCTCGGGATACAATCAGGTAGAGGTTGATACTGCAGATCAACACAAGACAGCCTTCACCACTCCTTGGGGTACCTTTGCCTACAAGAGAATGCCTTTTGGGCTGATTAATGCTGGTGCCACTTTCCAGAGAGCTATGGATCTGGCTTTTGGAAGCTTGAAAGGGAAATGTATTGTCATATACCTTGATGACCTGACAGTGTTTTCAAAGACAAGAGCGGATCACTTCGACCACCTGGAAACGGTTCTGCTGAGATGCCGAGAGCATGGGATTTCTTTAAATCCTAAAAAATCTGTCTTCTGTGTTACAGAAGGAAAACTATTAGGGCACATCGTCTCCAAGGATGGTATTAAGATTGATCCTGAATGAGTTCAAGCCATCCAGCAGATTCCTCTCCCAACCAGTAAAAAAGGCGTGCATTCCTTCTTCGGTAAGATCAATTTTTTAAGAAGATTCATCCCTGATTTTGCTGAATTAACTTTGAATATTTCTCAGATGATGAAAGGGAAGCAAACATTTGGTTGGTCTTCTGAAGGAAAGGAATCCTTTGAGGGTATCAAGAAAGCTATTGCTAAAACTCCAGTTTTGGCCTGTCCTGATTTCAGCAAAGATTTCATCATCTATTGCTATGCTACAGATAATACCCTGGCTGCTGTCTTAACCCAAGAAGACTCTGATAAACATGAGCTACCAATTGCCTTCATGAGCTATATCCTGAAGAATCATGAGCTAAAATACACCATGATGGAGAAGCATGCTTTTGCAGTAGTCAAGGCTGTCAAGCAGTTCCGTTTCTATATCCTCAACTCTCACTCTATGGTGCTGGTTCCAGATACAACTGTTAAGTCAATTCTTACACAGCAAGAATTTGGGTCCAAGAGAGGAAACTGGGTGGCTAAAGTCCAGGAGTATGACATTGATATCAAACCGACCAAGCTGGTTTGTGGAAAAGGTCTTTGTGAGCTCATTGCTGAAGGAGCCAAACATGAGTTGCTGGAGGAGAAAGCTGACATTCCTACTGTTCTATTCCTTAGTTCAGTCGATGAATGGTATTCTGACATCGCCCATTTTCTCACCTATGGGGAATGCCCCTCTCATTTAACTACCAAGGAAAAGAGGACTGTTAAATTGAGATCAGCGCAATATGTACTGTGGGAAAATGCCTTGTTCAAGCGTGGTTTAGATGGGAGATTTCTGAAGTGTGTGGACAAGGAACAACAGAGAAAGTTTCTCTCAGCCTTTCATGATCAGACATGTGGAGGGCACTATTCATCAACAGTCACAGCTCACAAGATACTCCGGGGAGGATATTACTGGCCTTCCTTGTTCAGAGATGCATCCAAGTGGGTGGATAAATGCGAGGCTTGTCAGACCTTTGTGGGAAGACCTAAGTTGGCCTCTTTGCCTCTCAAGCCAGTTGTGATTGAAGAACCATTTCAACAGTGGGGTCTGGACTTCATTGGTGCACTCAACCCTGTTTCTAGTGCTGGTCACACCCATGTGCTAACCGCCACTGACTACTTCACCAAATGGGTGGAAGCTATTCCAGTCAAGAGCACTACTTCTGAAGTGGTATGCAACTTCATCAAAGAGAACATCTTGGTAAGGTATGGAGTACCTAACAAGATTGTAACAGATAATGCTTCGAACTTCTCCTCAACCGAGATAATGGATTTTGCCACGGGTATGGCATCTCTCGGCTCATTCTTCGATTATTATCCCTGTGGAAATGGACAAGGTAATCCACCAACAAAAATCTGGTGACTATCATAAGGAAGTTGGTCAATGAATCTCAGCGAAACTGGCATAAGAAGCTTTATGATGCTCTTTGGGCAGACAGGGTCACACCCAAAAGAGCCATTGGAATGTCTCCTTTTCAAGTGGTGTATGGAGTAGAAGCTCAGTTGCCAGTGACAGTGGAACTGCCAGCCTTGCACCTGATGAAGGCCATTGAGGATACTAGTTTCAGTGATGCTCTGGATAAAAGAATCATGTACCTGCACAAACTGAACGAGGACAGATTGGAGGTTGCTGATAGGATATCTGCTCACCAGCAGAAGGTAAAGGTTCTATTTGACAAGAAAGCTAAGTTCAGAGAGTTCCAAGTTGGAGATACCGTGCTGTTATGGGACAAAAGACATGAACCTCGTGGCAGCCATGGAAAATTTGATTCCCTGTGGCTCGGACCTTTCAAGATAAGACACTTTGCTGGTAAGAACTCTTTCTATCTTGATTACATGGATGGTTCTCCCCTCCCACTTCCTTATAGTGGGCAGTATTTGAAGTTGTTCAAGTCATAGGTGACTAGGGAGTCCCTTTGTATATTCTGTACAGTGTTTTTGCTTTTCTGCTTTTGGTGTGTTTTCCTTCTGTTGTTGTGTGTGTTGCCCTCTGTATTGGTTTGTTTTTGACTCCTTTGCCCAATGGATAAGGCACTGGTCTGCTTCACCGAGTTTGTCTAAGTTCTTGCCTTGTCTCATTCCGAGAATTTATGCCAAGTCATCCCCAGAAGGAGCCAGCTGTTGTCCACTCAAAATTCCCCACTCTGATAAGAGTAAAATTTCAAAATTTTGAGTCTAAGTGTTTTTCTCTGAAGTGCCTAAGTCGTGAAATTTGAAAAAAAATGTGTTTTGGGTCATTTTGTGTGATTTTCGGGCCTGTCGAAACTTTTTGTCCCAACTGTCCCAAGTACGAAAGTGCACTCTGTTCCCCGATCGGCCGAAATCCCCGAAGCTGTCCCATTTTCGGGCCCGTCGGAAGATTTTGTCCCAAGTGTCCCAAAACTTTTTGTGCGAGTTGTTCCAATTTCGGCCGAAACACCCGAACCGCGTACTTCGCACTTCCATGTCTCAAATGTCCCAAAGTTAAAAAGTGTTAGCTTTGCAATTTTCGGCCGAAACTCCCGTGACTTCGTGAGCTCCTTGTCCCAAATCGAAAAATGCAAGCCGTTCCTATTTCGCCCGAACCGGCCGAACCGCGTACTCCGGAACTTTTTGTCCCGAATGTCCCAAGTCCAAACGGGCCCACTGTTCCAATTTCGGCCGAAACACCGAATCACGATTTCGTGCATTTTTGTCCCAATCGCTCCAAAAGCATATGTGCATCCTCTCCTGCGTTTCACCCCCGCCGAGCCGAGCCGCGTGTTTCGCGCATTCGCGTCTCACATGTCCCAAGCGTACCAAGTGTGATTCACACTTAGTTTTTCCCGCTCACTCCGAGTATGATGCTATTCAAATTGGTGGTTGTGTATTCAATGCGCATTAAATTCATTCCTCTCTCCAAATGGCTATATAACGAGCATTTCCCCTTTGCATTTTTCGCATTGCTTCCATGCTATCTTTGCTCGAACCCTTGCAATTTGAAAACCTGCGCAAATATCCCCTCCCTTTGCAAATTCCTTCCCGAGTCTAGGTTGCAGCTCCGAGACTATCAATATGAAGATCAAGTTTCAGGGACAGGAGCAAATTTCTCCGCTTGAGTCTGCTGTTAGCAATATTGGGGACAGCGAAGCTCGTCATCTCGACTTCGGTGATTTTTGGGCAAGAATGGCAGATGCAAACCCTACACCAATAGCACAAACGATTCATGATAGCGGTTTGGCTTTTGCCGGTGGTTTCCCAATCTCAGTACAGTGTGCTGATACTGTGCTTTCATGCGGAGCTCACTTCGACCCCGCTTCGAGCGAATTGACAAATGTACATGGAGAACTCATTGCCAAGCTGGACGCTACCGCCATTGGCGCTGCTCTGAGGATTCCGGAGTTGGACAATGCTATAGTCGCCTCCCGGATCAAGCATGCACCTATTTGACCAAGACAAAGGACAAATACAAGGCGCGAGTGGCGAAGTCTTGGTTGAAGAACCCTAAGAAAGGTGCTTCTCGCCTAACCAAAACCCTCTTCCGAGCAGATTTCAATGAGGAATTGTCAGACTTCATAATCCTGCTGGCTCGGGTTATGGGTTTGCCCTCCACCAATGAGTTTCATTTCGGATGTGCCCGCCATCAAAGATGGTGTGCGAGGGGACACAAAATATCAACTGGGCAGAGATCATCAGCATGAATTTGGCGGAGCAGCTATCCAACGTTCAGCAAACAAAGAAGTTCTATATGACTTCATATCTGATGTATACCCTAGCAGATCAAGGCAAAGTGGTTTGGTTTCTCCTATATGATGCACACAAAGATGATCCAGTTGTATGCCTATTGCCCGCAGCTCACCCCGAGACCAGCAATCGGAATTTCATAAGGGTCAATGATGCTTTCACCATGTACGTGGTCAGATTGCTCGAAGGTGACACTGCTAGAAGGTTTTCAGATGAAGCCATGAACTTGATATCGCAGTATGGAGCCTATTTCATCCAATTCAGAAATTTTCCTATATCAAAGCTTCATTGCTATGAAAGCACTCCTCTACGGCTTCCCATGTTCTCGCAATGATAAAATGGCCTTGATAGAGATATGCAAGCAACTAGACAAGTACGTAACTTGCAGAGACAAGAAGATTTTGGCTTGCACTTTCCCATCTCTCTCCGGGAAACTACACATGCAAAATAGCTCGATGCTCGTAACATGAAAGAGCCCGGTCCCTATCATCGTTCATTTCTTCAAGCCAAGAACCCGCTTTGACTTGAAGAAGTTTATAAAACAGTAACATCAAGATAATCTATCATCATAGGGCAGATACGTAAGACTACCGGGCCGATCGTGCGCAGATGATTTTGAAGCCGTGGAGAAGGCATGTGGCAGGTTCTCCTCGCATTGATTCAAGAACTCTGTCTCGTACTCAAGTTCCCGAAGGTCTCCGTGATGACGATTCTGATCTATACTGTATGAGTATGAAAATGTGATTAAGCACACCCCTCCGGAGGACCTTGATTGGAACAGAAAGAGAGGGACGATCTGGTGAGATTCTTGCTCTCCCCTAGTCGACTAAGGTCCTGGGTTCAAGAAGAAGATCCGAGAATTCAAGAGGCACTCAGAGAATCCAGCCCAAGGGTGACTCGACACCAATAAGAGAGGCATCGGGTTCCAAGGTCGAAACACTAATGCAACCCCTCCCGCCTCATCAACACGAGGACCTGCTGAATCTACTCCCTCTTCATCTACCCATGTATATAAGAAGAAACTCAAAGAGGTAAAGAAGGAGCCTGCAGAGAATGATCCTCCAAGAAAACAGGCAGAGTTGCCTATAGGGCCAGAGAACATCATTGTTCTCAGTGAAAGTGAAGAAAGTGAGATGCCAACTCCTGCAAATGTTCCTGAAGATCCAGCAGATAAAGACAAGGAGGTCCAGAGCACTGAACTTCCAGGTGCTACTGATTCTTCTACCGCCATTGCCTCCAGTGCTCTACTCACATCTCAGCTTGAGTCAACAGCTGCGCAGACCCTGAGTGTCATGAGCTCCCTGTCTCTTGGTCCCCTTGCTTCTCCTGCAGATTCTTCTTCCTCTTTTGCTTGGGTGCAACCTTTGGTCGACAAAAGGAAGAGAAAATCCTCCTCTCAAAGCTTGGGACCAAATTTCGATGCTGTTGCAGCCTTGTTGGGCACCACTCCTTCTCGTGCCAAGAAAGCCAGAACCATTTCCAGAATAGTGTCTGATGCCCAAGGTCAGCAATTCTTGGAGATTGCTAAGCCTACAGTTGACAAATCGAATCGACTTGCCGCATCCGACTTGGAGCTTTCAAGAATCCCTATGGAGAGTCTACTCTCGAAGGTGAAATTCACAACCTCAGTGAAACAAAGCCACAAGAGTCATTGGAAGGGTAGAGAAAGGGCAGCAAACTATTGAACAGTTGGAAGAACAAGCCCGGATTCTCACAGGTTTCATCAAGTCTCTTTTATCTAAGGATAAAGTCTTGGACCCTACCCCATTGACTACTCTTCCACCTCCTGTAATTCTAAGCCAAGATGAAGTGCAAAGTATCAAAGATATGCACAAGTATTCTGTCTATGGCAGAGCTATTGAAGCCATGGTGGATGACATGCTTGTTGGGCTGGATTAAAATTCATCAATGAAGCTTTCAAACTCCACGAAAAGGTGAGTAATGTGCAATCAAGCTCTCCTCCACTATCAATACCATGGATAAAGAACTAAAAATCTGGAGCAAGCAGATATAGTAGACCTTCGCCTTATGGGACAGACAGATGAGAACATCTTACCGGCGAATAAGATTTTCGATGATGCTAAGGACAATCTATCAAAATCCTGGGTCTACAGCGTGGAGTGGAAGATCAGAGTTTTGGAGGAAGCTTTGGGAGAAATGAAGAACAAATTGGCAGTAAGGGAGAAGCTTTCAAGACACCGGTCGTTGTCGCTTTCAAGGATATACATTGTCATCTTCAGGATGAAAATTCTGGTGTTTCCCTGTCCTTGCAAGAAATCAAAGCTCAGTTCAGAGCTTTTGTCAAAGATAATCTATTCAAGGAAAGCTCCATCTCTAAGGAAAAGATGAAGGAAATTTGTTCTCTTCAATCTGCCATCAAGAAGCAAATAAAGATTATCATACTCACGTCGAGTTTGATAAAGAGATGGAGAAATGTCTGGGATTTTGGACTCAGTCTGCAGCCAACACGTCAGTTCCACGTGGCAGAGACATAGCTGAGGCGTTGAAGAAATTCAGGCAGCGGATTCTGAAGACAGTGGGTCCCTCCCAGTAGCCGCCACCTGTCTCCTTCTCCTTTCTTTTCTCTTCTTCCCATTCTTTTCGTATTCTTTGTAATTAGTTAAGGTATCGTAATCGCGATCCTTAACTATTCTTTAATTAAAAGAAACGGTTATGAAGAGTAACCGGACTTTGTAAGCTATATAATGGCCTTTCCACGCCATTTTGCAAGAAGGAGGAAGAACTTGGATATTTGCTGAAAGTGTAAATAGATCTTAAAGAAATCAATACAAAAGGGCTTTCCATTCTTTGTCTATCTAATTCTTGTTATCTCTGTGTTTTCCTTTAATATTGTGAAGATCATTTTGTTCCTAACTCGTTAGTCTCTCTGATTGCATACTGTTCAGTTTTGCAAATACAGTGATCTTGTACAACCAAGAAGGAACTTTGTGTCCTTGATTAATAAATCTGAAGAAGGTTATTTATGGAACTTTGTGTCTTTAAATTTAATCTCATTCAGCCAACGCAAATGATCTTGTCTTAAATTCTTTGAAGCTTCGCATACACGAAGAATTATTCTGCTATCTATAATTCTGAATGTTGCTATTCTGCTCATCTTCTTATTCCCTTTCCTCAGCCCTTGTGTAATTGATGATCCTTGTGGAAAACACTTTCGTAAAATCCAAGTTTGACCATAAAACAATGTTCTGTACATTTGTAAATAAGTTCATTTCTGAATAAGGGAACCTCTCCCATTAAAGAGGAGGGACTTCTTGTCCCCTGACTGTTGCTCTTCTAAAAAGTCCTATTTGACGACCAACAAACAAGAAGTTCCTAATCAAAGCCAAGCCGACTGTCTCTAGGTTTCCAAGATTTGTCCCTAGAAGTGATTTCATTCAAGAGATCAATGATATCATTACTTTGTTGAGATGGTTTTTTTGATTTCCTGAGTCAAATTTTTTCCAAGGATGGATGTACCAATTCATGGTCATCATTAAGAAGAATTAATAGGGGATTGATTGGTGTAGTCTTATCGGTGACGAGATAGACTCCTAGATGAAAATGGTTTTTTACAGAAAATTTTATATGTCCTCATATGTCACTTATGTAGTAGCTGGTATGAGGAATTATCCCATATTGGACAAAAATGGGGAAAAGGAAGCTAAACACATTTATCGTTGTTTTCCTCAGCTAACAAAGAAGGGGTCTAATGACCAATTCGAGAAGAGTAAATGATGCTTTCTTTTACGAGAACATCGTAGGATGAACCCGAACCGAGTAAAATAAGAGTATCTAATGAGACATGGGCTGAAGTTTCAAAATAGGGTTGTGTCTTCTTTCTATTCAAGAAGTTCATGTATCCTTAAGTGGTCATGTACCCAGGTGATCCTATTTTATTTCCCAGATATCCAAGAGATAAGCTAGTCTTGATGGAGGTTGTAAGGCAATTGTTGGATTTTCACAAGTTCCAACAGATTAAGCACAAGGCCGTCATATCCTTCCCAATTTCTATTGGAAGGTATACCTACTCAATGGTGGTAAAAGCCAAGAACATAGTTCACAAGCTTTAGGACAAGTTAAACAAGCACATGAAGCCCATTCATGGGTTCAAATTTTGAGGAGTTCTTAAGTCATATGGAACCTTGTACCTGCATGTTCCTATCATAGAATAAATTTGGGTTGATCTTCGTGATGAATTTTCTATCTACAGAAAGGATCATAACAGATTAACACTTGAAGAAATTTAGACACTCGAGCTTGCTGACATCCCAAAAGGTATTGGCGATAATGAAAGTGTTCTAGATCCTTCATATGATAGATTGAATGAGGATCAATATGTTTTCCCAGCTATTGATTGGTCTATCGTGAAAAATATTCTATTGCAGATAGATCAGCTCCGATTCTCGCATGCACTAAGGCATGGCTCACCTCTTGGGGAATGAGTTAAAAAGAAGATATTTTTCAAAGTTGGTTGATTTTTGGAGCGGGACCCTCCAAAAAGGAAAAGGAGAAGAGCTCTTATAAGAGGCCTATAAAGGTCAAATTTGTTAAGAAGGGAGGTGAACAAGAATCCCCTTCAATTGCCACTCCAGTGAAATGGTGAACATACCAGAATCACCAACACCACCAAAAATTGGGAAATCTCTTTGGAGGTAGAGGTGAGTCAACCTCTAATTTCACCATTTTTGATTGCCCAACAGAAGTAAGTTTATCCCTCGCTTCCTAGGGTTTGGCTTCAGGAGCTGCACCTCCTCCTTCACAACCACTTCCACCTCCTCCTTCACAACCACTTCTAGCTCCTCTTTCTCCATCTTCTTCATCAACCATGGCTAGATTTTTCTCCATACTCTCACCTCTCTCTCGATGGAACCAAATTGACTATAGATATGACTCCTCCTTCTACACCTCTTTTCACTGAATCCACTACCACACTTGTGGCTATTCCCACTCCACCAGTAAGTCTTCCTCCACCTGCAAGTGTGACCCAAACCCCTACAACAGTAGAAAATTCCTCTGGCATGCCTCAATGGTTACTTGATCAGACTCGAGGAAAAGGAAGGTGGTAGTTCCCATACCAGCCTTTGACTTCAGTTCACTCAAGGCTTCTACTACTAAATCAGCCAAGAAACCCAAAACAGTTTCAAGTGTTTTAGTGGATGCTTCAGGGCACAAGTTTGCATAGATTACCACTCCCATAATCGATAAGAAAAAGAGGACATAGTGGCCTCTCGACTATCGAGATAACTATGGTTGATCTAGGGAAGGTGATGACAAAAGGAGCACAACAAGATGCATGAGATGCTATGAATGTGTTATGTCAGAAGTTAAAATAAACAAAGGAAAGTAGGGATGAGCTTAAAGAGAAAGTGGAGCAGTTGATCAAGTATTACTTAAGCTCTCAAAGCCCCCGAGTCAAGCACCTTTATCCCTCTACTCCTATCGGGTTCGATTTCTCATCGGTACCCATAATTGAAAAGATCAATGAAAAGGGAGAAGTGGTTGATGAATGGACCCAAAGGCTACTCCTGTAAGGAAAAGAAGTCATCAAAGATACTGTGGAGGTCTATCAATCTTTGGAGGATATAAAGAAAGAAGGAGAGAAAATGGATGATGAGTTTTCTTTAGAAATTGGGAACCTAGAGTTGACTTTTGAAGCTCTCCAAATGCTGAAACAAATTCCATCCCACATCTTGGTTGAGGAGGGCATCATCCCACATGGGGATAAACATTTTTAGCTAACTAAATCCATCAGATTCAGAATAAATATTCTCAATGAAGCTTGCAGAAAACTGAGAGAATCAAGAGATCAATTGGTCGATGGCAAGAATGACTGGAAGAAGAGTTGGTCAAAATCTATGTGAAAGTGTTGAGTGAAGGCTCGGGTATCCTACCTATTGATGATCTTTACAAACAGATCCAAGAATCAATTCAACATGAACCAACTTATGGATTTGGTATGGAAATTCATGACAGGTTTGTGAAAATCAAGCATTCTTTGGAGACCCTGAGGAAACTCAACAAGAAATTGAAAAAGCTTCCCGACAATGCTAGTGATACTCAAGAAACATGTGAAGTTCTGAGTGATCATTCCACCACCACGCTGATGAAAATTAAATACAAGGTATAATATGAAAATTACAAGAATTTTGAACAAGAAGGCTTTGTTGGAAGAAGATAAAGATGATGATTCAGAATAGGCACAATGCAACATGTCATTTCAATCTTGAAATCGACATGTCTTTTTCATTTCTATTTCATCACATAGGAAGAAAATTTTGACTTGGTCTCCTGTGTGAGAGTCAAGCAAAATAGAACTCTTGTTAAAGACTATTTCCTAGGGTTTATCCTATTTTCTCTCTACTCTTTTTATTATAAATAAAGGATGCTTATGCATTCCAAAGGGTTGAGATTTTTGGAATATTGAGAACTATTGAGAAGAAGAAGAACTTTGTGTTTTCTTTCAATCATTCAAGGAATAGAAATCAATGTTATTTTTACAAACTTTGTGTTGTGAGATTCATCTTTCTTAAGATATTGTTCTTATGTTTAGGATCTTAAGATATTCTTTTTTTAGCATTCTCAATCATTTTAAATTGTTTCAAACATTACATTACATTTGTTATCTAGAACTCGTATGATTATTTCGTGATCTGTGTTTTCTTGAAAGAAAATACGTTCCCATCATTTCCTTTCCATTGTGTATTCTTTCTAATCCATTTTACTTCAAAAGCAGCAATATTTCCATCTACTGTGGATATGGATTCTGGGATTCTATCCCAACCCCAATGGTTAGATTAGTGTAAATATTGTACGTATCATTTCTACTATGTTTTAGATTAGTAATAAACAGGCAACCTCACCTATCTTTGAGGAGGGATTCAATCCCATGTACTGTGGTTGAACCTCATATTTTGTCTTGACAAAATATCCAACCAACAGTTTTTGGTGACTCTACTAGGGAATACAGATTGATAGTATAAAGCTTATCCTTTTGGTGTCTGGTGACTCTCGTATTTGCCTTATTTTCAACAAGATCTATTTTCCAGTTCAAGCTGGCCAGAAAGATCTTCACTCGGTCAACCCGAGCCGGGGTGAAACTAATCCATTCTTTGATCTGCTTCAACAGCATAATTTCAAACTTTCACCCAACAAGTGTTGCATCTAGTTGGGCAAGAAGTTCTTCGCCCATCTAAAGGAATCAAATTCCTCAAGAACCAGAAGTCTCTGCAACTTGTCATGCATTATTCTTGTGGATATTTAGATTCCTGTTCGCACTTCATTTAGAAGAATGGCAACACAACCTATGCCTTGGGGCACAACTATTGGTCCTCTTTCCCTTACTCCACCATTGCATGACCTACCTCATGGATCACGAAAGAATATTCCTAAGTTCAACGGTGATGGAAAACAACATCCTGATGAACACATTGCCTCATTCTTTATTGCATGTGGTGTTCTTGGGGTTGCTCACGAAGATGTCTCTGTTTGAATCTTCATCGAAACATTGCATGGTGTAGCAATAGAATGGTTTTACCATCTCCCAAATGCATGCATTACCAACTGGGCTACCATGAGATCTATATTTGAAGCAAGGTTCAAACCAGCTGAAGATTCTCACACCTTGTTGGCACAACTTACCCACATGAAGAAAGAGCCTTATGAACCCATGCGGGACTTCATAGCCAAATTCAACAAGTTGATCCGCAAGATTCTAGACCTCGTTGTTCCTACTCTTGAAAATTAGAAGTGTTTCTTTATCAATGCTCAACCTCCGGATGTGAGCTTCTTGTTAAGAAGATCTGTTATCCCCGATTTGGCCACTACTCAAGCTATACCACCAAAATAGAAGATGATCTTATTCTGGCTAGAAAAATTAGAAAAGAATCATCCAAGCCTAAAAATCAGAGTTCTTCTCAGAGTACTACTGATCCCATGATTCAGAAGATGGCTAATGACTTGATTGCTTTAAAAAAAAATGTCTCAACAAGTGAGCAACGTTCCATATCGGGATATTCCTAGATGAAATTTCAATAATACTAATGGTGCTCCCACAAGAGATAGAACCATGCGGTTGACTATTGCTCAACCAAGACTAGCTATTGAAGCTCC
Organism: Taxus wallichiana var. yunnanensis; assembly: GCA_018340775.1. NCBI lineage: Eukaryota > Viridiplantae > Streptophyta > Pinopsida > Cupressales > Taxaceae > Taxus > Taxus wallichiana. The sequence goes on from CM031236.1 coordinate 345,331,831, forward strand.
TCCTATTAATGCTATAGTGGAGATAGTCAAAGAAGATGAAGAACCAGAAGAACAAGATTCTCATGAAGCTTTTGAAGCTTCGGGATATTTGATGAGTCCTATGACGATTCAGCTGGTGACTCCAAAGCATTGGGTATTTGGAATATGAAGAAGATGGATGTGAACCTGACGGTCATTCATTCATGGTCTTCACTCGATCTCAATCCCAGAATCCCAAGAAAACCAGTGGAAAGCTCCAAGGAGAAGAGTAAAGATGCTCCCATGGTCATAGCTAAGAGAGGCTCTCCTATCTCAGCACAAACTGAAAAGGAGATGACTAAAAAAGTAACAACTTCCTCCTATTCTCCTTCTCCTAAGGCCAAGTACCATGACTCAGGCCCATGTGATCAGAAATGAACCTACCATCACTCCTTCATACACTAATTTTTGACATCATTGACCATGCAAAAAGAACCAAGATCCAAATGTCAGAAGTAGAATACCTTCAATCAAACCTAGAGACAATTCAAGAAACTTGCCAAATTCATTAGAAGCAAGGATGTTATTCCTTCACCTTCAAAAGGCATTTTTTCAAGTCCTATTCAGCCTTCACCTCAGAACAATATGACTCTACTTCTTCTTCTTTAAGGAAGATTGAACCATTTTATTTGTCCTTACTCATAAACGGATTCAAACTCAACAATTACATCATTGACTCAGGAGCCTCTGATAACGTGATGCCCGTAAAAAAGTAGCCCATGCCCTTAGACTTACTTTGACAAATCATATGGATGATGTTACTCCATGGAAACCAAGCAAGTCCCCTTGATTGGTCAAATCAAAGATGCACAATTTGCATTTGTCACCTTCCCGAGAAGAGAGTGAAAATGACCATTCTAGTTGCTGATATTCCAGCTGCTTATGGTATTCTCTTAGGAAGAGGTTTTTGTAAAGATGTTGGGGGAGAGATCAACATGGACTAGACCAAGGCTAAAATCCTAGTTAATGGAGTTTCTCACATTCTCCATCCTGAACCTCAAGTGAAGTATTTGGTCACTAAATCAGATGACCCCAAGGCTCAAATTCTTTTCAAAGATGTTGGCTTGGGAAATTACTTCATGACATCAGAAGTACCAGCTGTAGATGTCAAAGAAGAGGATTCTAATGCTATTTGGACCCTTGAATTGATGGGAGCTGTTCAACTACCGGATCGGGAGCTGGTGTAGTTCTTATATCTCCAGATTCCAAAATCTTTCCCTTCACCTTCAAGTTGTAGTTTGATAACACTAATAATACAACTGAGTATGAAGCCTTGTTATTAGGATTAGAAATGGCCAGAAAAAGGGGATTCAAAATCTCAAGGTTCAAGGAGATGTGGAGCTGATTTTCAACCAGGTAAAAGGGATCTATCAAGTGAAAAATGATCACCTAAAGCATTACAAGAATAAGGTATGGGATAACATAGAATGCTTTGATGCTTTTTCCATCAAGGTAGTTTTGAGGGATCATAATGACAAAGCCGATTCTTTAGCCGTGTCTACATCTCTTCTCCTTCCTCATCCATAGTTCAAATGGGACACGTACACCATTGAAATTGTATATCGTCCTAGTGTTCTAGATAACTCAGCACATTGGCAAGTATTTAACGATGATCAACAGATATTGTCTTTTCTAGAGAAAGATGATAATTTTAGTGAATTGTATTTTGAAGGGTCAGAATCAGCTTTCCGTGAATCCATTTCAAATTCATATCAAGAGGTTGATGGTGAGTTTATTCAGCTAAAAGGAAACAAGATTCCCAAGGGATTGGTTTCTCTAGAAGGTCTATTTGATAAACATGATCATTTTATCTAGAATAAAAGGTAGACTGAAGGCACCTCCTCATCAGAAGTAGATCAAGTTAATCTGGGATCTCTCGGATCAACCATGCAGATGGTGAATATGGGAAATGTTGTTCCCCTGAGGAGAAAGCAAAATTCACTTCACTCCTAAAGAGATACATGGATGTCTTGGCCTGGTCTTATGCAGATTTAAAATCCTTCAAGCCCAAAGATGTGCAACATAGTATTCCTTGAAGCCTGAAGTTAAACCCCACAGGCGAAGCAAAGACATTACAACCCTAAGATCTCAGGGACTATTCTTGTAGAAATTCAGAAAATGTTAGATGCAAGGATTATCTTCCCAATCCACCATTCTACCTGGGTTGCTAACATCGTCCCCGTCAGAAGAAGAATGGAAAAATTAGGATTTGTGTGGATTTTCGAAATCTGAATCAGTCTTTGTTAAAAGACAACTATCCCTTGCCTATCATGGATCAGGTGTTATAGACTATTACTGGATCAGAGATGTTATCCATGCTGACGGATTTTTAGGATATAATCAAGTTGAGGTAGCTGCTAGAAGATCAACATAAAATGACCTTCACAACCCCATGGGGGACCTTTGCTTACAGGAGGATGCCTTTCGGTTTGATCAACGCTGGGGCCACATTTCAGAGAGCTATGGACTTGGCATTCAGAGATCTGATGGGAAAAGTTATAGTTGTATATTTGGATGACTTGACCATTTTCTCTAAAAATGGAGTGATCATTATGATCATCTGGAGCAGGTACTCTTGAGATGCAGTGTCATGGGATTTCATTAAATCCTAAGAAGTCCATGTTTGGAGTGATAGAGGGAAATTTGGGTCATATTGTGACTAGAGAAGGAACCAAGATTGACCCAGAAAGGGTGAAGGCCATTCAAAGCCTTACCCTACCCACAAGCAAAACTAGAGTTCATTCCTTTTTCGGAAAGGTCAATTTCCTAAGGAGGTTCATACCTGACTTTGCTGATAAAACCAAGGATATCCTTGGGATGATGAAAGGTAAAACTCCATTTCGATGGAGTACTGAAGGGAAGCTTACATTTGATGAAGTCAAAAAGGAAATTGCTCATGCTCCTATTTTGGTATGTCTAGATTTCAAAAATATTTCATCATGTACAACTACGCTTCCACACACACAGTGTCAGCCATCCTGATGCAGGAGAATGAAGAAGGCATTGAAGCTCCCATCACTTTCATGAGCTTCCCATTAAAGGAACATGAACTAAAGATGTCACAGATTGAAAAGCATGCTTATGCGGTGGTATGAGTGGTGAAACATTTCAGATACTATGTGTTGAGTTCTCATACCCTCGTTCTCATTCCGATACTGCAGTTAAATCCATTTTGACTCAACAAGAGCTGGGTAGTCAATGGGGTAACTGGATAGCTAAAGTTCAAGAGTATGACTTGGACATCAGACCTACCAAGTTGGTATGAGGAAGGGGCCTATGCCAATTGATTGCAGAAAATAATGTTGAGACAAAATGTGAAAAAACCGAAGATACCTCTTTAGAGTTGCCCATGGTGCTTTTTGTGAGCACAACCGACGAATGGTACACAGATATTGCTTTCTTTTTGACTTATGGTGAATGCCCCCACATTTAAGCCAAAAGGAGAAGAGGACAAGTTAAGTTAAGATCTGCAAGATACATCCTGTGGGATAATGGAATATACAAGAAAGGTATTGATGGTGTATTCCTTCATGTGTTGATAAATCTCAGCAGGTAAGGTTGCTAGAGTCCTTCCATAGTCTAGCATGTGGAGGACATTTCTCTTCTTCCGTGACAACTTATAAGATCCTATGGGCTAGATACTATTGGCCTACTCTCTTTCGAGACTCAACAGAATGGGTATCCAAGTGTGAAGCTTGTCAACATTTCGTTGGTCGCCCTAAGCTAGCAGCTCTTCCCCTGAAGCCCGTAGTGATCGAAGAACCTTTTTCGCCAGTGGGGAATTGATTTCATTGGAACATTGAATCCTACCTCTAGTGCTGGACACAATTACGTGCTCACTGCTATAGACTATTTCACCAAGTGGGTGGAAGTTGCGCCAATCAAGCAGTGACCTCAGAAGCCATGTGCAAATTCCTTAAAGAAAATATAATTGTCAGATTTGGTGTGCCTCACAAGATTGTGGCTGATAACGCCTCCAATTTCTCGTCACATGAGCTGACAAAATTTTTTTATGGATTCGGGATCACCCTGGCTCACTCATCTGACTATTATCCCCAAGGCAATGGTCAAGCTGAATCCAACAACAAGAACCTGGTTACCATAATTAGAAAGCTAGTGGATGAGAACCAGAGGACATGGCACAAAGCATTGTATGATGCATTATGGGTAGATCAGATTACTCCAAAGTGAGCTATTGGAATGTCCCCTTTCCAAGTGTTATATGGAATTGATGCTGAAATTCCCATTTCCGTAGAACTGCCAGCCTTGCAGTTGGCCAAAGCAGTCGAAGATGAGACTTTTCAAAACTCTATTGAGAAAAGGGTAATGTACCTAGCCAGGATAGAAGAGGAACGAAGAAAGGTGGTTGATCACATTGCAGATCATCAGAGAAAAGTAAAGAAGATATTTGATAAGAAATCAAAGCAACGTGACTTTCAAATTGGAGATCTGGTGCTTCTTTGGGATAAGAGAAGGGAGCAGAAAGGAATGCATGGAAAGTTTGATTCTTTGTGGAAAGGACCTTTCAAGATTCATCATCTGAATGGTGAAAATAGCTTTTGTCTATCATATATTGATGGAGAGTTTCTTCCTTTACCTTTTAGTGGTCAACATCTGAAGCTATTCCATCAGTAATGCAAGAAGCTCTCTTGTATTGTACATAATTTGTCTTTTTGTGTGTGTTTCTTTTTTTTTCTTTCTTTTTTTTTGTTTTTTTTGGTTTTTCTTCTTTAGACTCCATAGCCCAATGGATAAAGCCAGAAATTCTGAGTCCTCTTCCTTTGACATTGCAAAGAAAGTCCCCAACTAGAGCCAGTTGTTATCCCATTTTAGTGATTCCAGCTAAAATCAAGATAACCATAGAAATTTTTGAAAAAATCTACTAAAATACCCGTTTGAAGAGTATTTCAAGTTTTGGGTTTCAACAACATGCAAACATGTTATTTACATGCTATATGCTAATTGTTTCCCAAAACCCAAAAACCCGATTCAACTCCCTTGTGTCGGGTTTTTAGAACTCCTGAGCATCAGAACATGCGTGATCAAAAACATGCTTCATGTCACATGACTTCGAAACCCGAAACCCGATTCAACTCCCTTGTATCGGGTTTTGGAACCTTCAAGCATCTTGACATATCATGCTTTGTGTCGGGTTTTTGGAACCTTCAAGCATCTAAACATACCTTGCTTCATGTCGGGTTTCTAGACACTCCAAACATGATGACATGGCATTCATGCCGAGTTGTAGGGTAGTTGGCACACATGTGTCAAGTGAGATGTAATAAATGTGGGGTTTTTATAAATAGTTGGATTTACACGTCATTTTTATCTTTTGTGCTTTTGGTTGCGTGGATTTTCTCCTACATGCTCTCTCAGCCTCGAACCTGATTTGATCTCGTGCTTGATTGTGTGATCCATTTTCAATTATTTTTTGAATTTTCTGAAGGTATTTACTCTGCCTTTTTCTTGTGAAGTTTTGTTGAAAATGTTTTTGTGATGTTCTTTGCATCTTCTCCTTCCTTTCCTATTTTTTTTTTTAGGTTTAGGGTTTTAGGTTTTTCTTCTTCTTTTGAGTTATATTCCAATAGAAATCATTGATTAAAAGTTCACCCTTAGGGTGTTTGCCTATTATATTCCTTGGAATATACCTTTTTGTATTTTAAAGAAGAGAAGAAGAAGACAAAAATCCAAACTATTGAAATGGCGGGAAAATTTCATGTCTGGACATCTCAAAAACCCGATCCCTTATTTTTGGGTTTTGTAGGGTGTTTTACATCTCCAAGTTCCACAGTGTGTCGGGTCTTGAGTCTTTTAGACATCTAACATCTTCCGACATCCATTTTCCTTTGTGTCGGGTCTGCCGGTGTGTCCGACATCTTCCACTTTCCGCAGTGTGGTGGGTTTCTACAGGTGTCCAACATCTAATATTTTTAACACATTCTAACTGTGTCGTCGGTTTTGTAGAGTTGTCCAACAAGACCTAATATCAACACATTCTCTCCAGTGTGTTAGGTTTGCATAGTGTTCTTTGCAAGTCCTAAAACCCGGATAGTGTGGTCGGGTCTGTGGGGTTGTTCAACAAGTTTTCAAACCCGAGTGTTCAAACCAGAAGTGATCAAGGAATTTTTCCTCCAAGAATCCTCATGTCGGATCCTAGTTCATCACAAGATAAGTTAGATAAATCAGGGAAGATGAAGTACAAATTCAGGAAGGTGGAGTCTCCTTCCTACATTGATTGTAATTATGACATCCGGGATACAGAACTCGGAAATGTAGACATGGAAGATTTTTGGAATAGAGTCAAGAGTTCTTCCCAAACCCCCGGATGAGATCAATAGCTGGCAGTGGCCTCCCTCTTGCAAAGCAGGATTCCCCATGTCTACTCAGTGCCCCGAGTTCATCTTGGCATGTGCTTCAAATTATGACTCTGCTTCTCATTCAGTGAGAAATCAGGTGGGAGAAGTCATAGTCAAGTTAGACGGAGGTTACTTCGATGACCTTCTCAGATTGCCTAACTTTGAGGAGTATGGGGATGTAGATCTCAAGTCAGCCCAAAAATCCTGGGACAAAGATCAAGAAGACTGTATTAAACATGTGAATAAGAAGTTCCTGATCAAAGCAAGCCCTAGTGTCTCTAGGTTTCCAAGATTTGTTCCTAGAAGTGATTTCATTCAAGAGATCAATGATATCATTACTTTGTTGAGCTGGGTTTTTGGATTTCCTGAGTCAAATGTTTTCCAAGGATGGATGTACCAATTCATGGTCATCATTAAGAAGAATCAATAGGGGATTGATTGGGGTAGTCTTATCAGTGATGAGATAGACTCCCAGATGAAAATGGTTTTGTCTATAGGAAAATTTTATATGTCCTCATATGTCACTTATGTAGCAATTGGTATGAGGAATTATCCCAGATTGGACACAAAGGGGAACAAGGCAGCTGAACACATTTATCGGTATTTTCCTCAGCTAACAAAGAAGGGGTCCGAGGACCAATTCAGAAGAGTAAATGATGCTTTCTTTTATGAGAACATCTGCAGGATGAACCCCGAACTGAGGAAAACAAGAGTCTCTGATGAGGCATGGGCTGAAGTTTCAAAATGGGGTTGTGTCTTCTTGCAATTCAAGAAGTTCACATATCTTTGAGTGGTCATGTACTGGTGATCCTTTCCGATTGCCTGATATCTAGGAGACAAGTTGGTCCTGATGGAGTTGGTCAGGCAATTGTTGGATTTTCACAAGTTCCAACAGAGTAAGCACAAGGCCACCGTATCCTTCCCAATTTCTATTGGAAGGTATACCTACTCAATGGTGGTAAAATCCAAGAACGTAGTTCATGAGCTTCAGGACAAGTTAAAGAAGCACATGAAGCCCAGAGATGGGTTTGATTTTGAGGAGTTCTTAAGTCATATGGAACCCTGTACCTGCACGTGCCTAGCATAGAAGACATTTGGGTTGATCTTCGTGATGAAGTCACTGTCCATGTAGAAAGGATCATAGTAGATTAACACTTGAAGAAATTTAGACACTCGAGCTCACTGACATCCCAGAAGGTACTGGTGACAATGAAAGTGTTCTAGATCCTTCATATGATGGACTGAATGAGGATCAATATGTTTTCCCAACTATTGATTGGTCTATCGGTGAAAAAGCTTCTATTGCAGATAGATCAGCTCCGATTCTCGCACGCACTAAGGCATGGCTCACCTCTTGGGGAATGAGTTACAAAGAAGAGAGTTTTTCAAAGTTGGTTGATTTGGAAGCGGGACCCTCCAAAAAGGAAAAGGACAAGAGCTCTTCTAAGAGGCCTATAAAGGTCAAATTTGTCAAGAAGGGAGGAGAACAAGAAGCCCCTTCAATTGCCACTCCTAGTTGAAATGGTGAACATACCAGAATCACCAACACCACCAGAAATTGGGAAATATCTTTGGAGGTAGAGGTGAGTCAACCTCTAATTTCACCATTTTGATTGCCCAACAGAAGTAAGTTTATCCCTCACTTCCCAAGCTTTGGCTTCAGGAGTTGCACCTCCTCCTTCACAACCACTTCCACCTCCTCCTTCACAACCACTTCCACCTCCTCTTTCTCCATCTTCTTCATCAGCCATGGCCAAGCATTTTCTCTAGACTCTCACCTCTCTCTGCTGGAACCAAAGTGACTATAGATATGCCTCCTCCTTCTACACCTCTTTTCACTGAATCCACTACCACACTTGTGGTTATTCCCACTCCACCAGTAAGTCTTCCTCCACCTGCAAGTGACCCAAACCCCTGCAATAGTAGCAACTTCCTCTGGCATGCCTCAATGGTTGCTTGATCAAGACTCGAGGAAAAGGAAGGTGGTAGTTCCCATACTAGCCTTTGATTTCAGTTCACTCAAGGCTTCTACTGCTAAATCAGCCAAGAAACCCAAAATAGTTTCAAGGGTTTTAGTGGATGCTTCGGGGCACAAGTTTGCAGAGATCACCACTCCCACAACTGACAAGACCAAAGAGGACATAGTGGCCTCTAACTATCAGATAACTAGGGTCGATCTAGGGAAGGTGATGGTAGAAGGAGCACAACAAGATGCATGAGATGCTATGAACGTGCTATGTCAGAAGTTAAAAGAAACAAAGGAAAGTAGGGATGAGCTTAAAGAGAAAGTGGAGCAGTTGACTGAAGTATTACTTAAGCTCTCAAAGCCCCCGAGTCAGCACCATTATCCTCTACTCCTATCGGGTTTGATTTCTCATCGGTACCCATGATTGAAAAGATTAATGAAAAGGGGAGAGTGGTTGATGAATGGACCCAAAGGCTGCTCCTGCAAGGAAAAGAAGTCATCAAAGATACTGTGGAAGTCTATCAATCTTTGGAGGATATAAAGAAAGATGGAGAGAAAATGGATGATGAGTTTTCTTTAGAAATTGGGAACCTGGAGTTGACTTTCGAAGCTCTCCAAATGCTGAAACAAATTCCATCCCACATCTTGGTCGAAGAGGGCATCATCCCACATGGGGATAAACATTTCAGCTAACTAAAGCCATCAAGATTAGAATAAAGATTCTCAATGAAGCTTGCAAAAAACTGAGAGAATCAAGAGACCAATTGGTCGATGGCAAGAATGACTGGAAGAAGAGTTGGTCAAAATTTGTGTGAAAGTGTTGAGTGAAGGCTCGGGTATCCTACCTATTGATGATCTTTACAAACAGATCCAAGAATCAATTCAAGCATGAACCAACTTATGGATTCGGCATGGAAGTCATTGACAGGTTTGTGAAAATTGAACATTCTTTGGAGACCCTGAGGAAACTCAACAAGAAATTGAAAAAGCTTCTCAAATGCTAGTGATACTCAAGAAACATGTGAAGTTTTGAGTGATCATTCCACCATGCCTGATGAAAATGAAATGCAAGGTATAATCTAAAAATTCCAAGAATTTTGGAACAAGCAGGCTTTGTTGGAAGAAGAGAAAGATGATGATTCAGAATAGGCACAATGCAACATGTCATTTCAATCTTGAAATCGACATGTCTTTTTCATTTCTGTTTCATCACATAGGAAGCAAATTTTGACTTGGTCTCCTGCGTGAGAGTCAAGAAAAATAGAACTCTTGTTAAAGACTATTTTCTAGGGTTTATCCTATTTTCTCTCTACTCTTTTTATTATAAATAAGGGATGCTTATGCATTCCAAAGGGTTGAGATTTTTGGAATATTGAGAACTATTGTGAAGAAGAAGAACTTTGTGTTTTCTTTCAATCATTCAAGGAATAGAAATCGATGTTATTTTTGCAAACTTTGTGTTGTGAGATTCATCTCTCTTAAGATATTGTTCTTATGTTCAGGATCTTAAGCTATTCTTTGTTTAGCATTCTCAATCATTTTAAATCGTTTCAAACATTACATTACATTTGTTATCTAGAACTCGTATGATTATTTCAGTGATCTGTGTTTTCTCAAAAGAAAATATGTTCCCATCATTTCCTTTCCATTGTGTATTCTTTCTAATCCATTTTACTTGACAAAAAAAGCAACAATATTTCCATCTATCGAATAATGGATATGGATTAAGGATTCTATCCCAACCCCAATGGTTAGATTAGTGTAAATATTGTATGGATATCATTTTGAAATTTGTGTTTTAGATTAGTAATAAATTATGGCACATAGCCTATTTATATGTTCTTTGAGGAGGGATTCAATCCCATGACCATGGTTGAACCTCATATTTTGTCTATATAAGAATCATATGAATAATGGTATGTGACTAGGACCTAGAAATGTACTCAAAGTACATGATTTAGTGTCTACATATTCCATCACTTTATGTTGTTGAGAGAATGATCGATAAAATAAAGTAGACAAGGGATGCATACATGATAACCATGTAGATTGATGGTTAAAGCGTGTTGAAGGTCAAGAAATTTTTGGAGTGATTAAAATGAATCTTGGAAGCTAAGGAAGAGGAAGTGGGCCTAGAGGTGAAAGCGTATGTGTATATGTCGCATTGTACTGGTTTTCATTGCCACTTGATATGTTTGATGATGTGATTAATTCTTCCCATGATTATGAACTTGTAATAGAGAAGAAAAAGAGTAATCAAATACATGTATATGAAAAAATCAATCCAAATATGTAAAAGGTGCGTAAAAGTATGTAAAAATGTGAAAAGGAACATGTGAAATTGATCTGTGATGAGTGAAAGGACAGAAAGTGTTAATGCTCATTTTGATCTCGCCTTTTTCCTTAGTGTGCTTTCAAAATTTCCATAACTATTTTGTCAAATCTAAAAACATGTATGCTTGAAGAATGAAATCTTGTTGAATATAATAAAATCTCATGTTTAAGTCATGAATCCAATGAGAGTCCTCTTTTCGGTTGAGGAATGTGATTAAAATGCCATCCCTATGAAAAATTTAACATTTGATCATGTTTAACCATGTAAATCCCTCATGTATATCATCCCTTAGATATTCACTACAAATTACATATTTTCCTCTGCCGTCCGAAGACATGTACATGGTGTATTTCCATTGACTACACTACAATGGGATTTTCTTACAAAATAACACAATTTGCATCATAACTACAAATTACAAACTTAGCCCCGAGGCTTGACTAATATTCCATGAATATTCGAGTCAAATAATGCAAAAGGATAAGTTGACCCTAATCCCAAAAAGGTATACATGTCGAGTGGGATTGGAGCAAGAAAAAGGTTAACAATAAAATTTTACAACAATGAGCCCATGGAATTCTAAATACTAAGAATCATTTGAGGCTCCCGTGGACATGTGTTAGTGCTTCATGCAAGGTCAATAGGTGGATGCTAAAGTCAGCTTTGCAATTTTACACCTAGTCAAGAAAATAGACAAAAGTGTAAATAAATCTCATGAATCATGTCACTCTTAAAATAATGACATGTGTCAGCTTCTCAGCAAAAGTCATGAGGCAAGGTTTCAGATCAAATTTACAAACTTGCACTTGTTTTAAAGGTAATGCAAAAATACAAAAATACTCCCGATCATGCAAAGCACCAGATCAAACCATGTGGACAGTCCACATTCAAATGAAGGAAGAAAGTTGGATGACCAAGATGCAGTGCATTTATGGTTACCACCATTAATGTGTTTTTGCACAAATCTAGGCAGATTTTTATGAAGTTTTCAAACACTTCAAGTTATTAACCTTGCATGCAAGCTATTTGGATGCCCTAACAACACTAATTTGTAAAGGAGTAAAGAAAAATTGACTGAGAAGTGGTTGAATTGAGCTAATAAACTTGGAAGTACGAGAGTAGGGGATAATTTGAAAGATTTTGTAGACAAACGGGTAAGTACTTGCTTTGCATTATTCATTCTTGAAATTCAAATTGAAATTAAAAGGAAAGATAAAATTCACAAGATGAGATCTCTGGGATTAGGTTTCCATGTAATTTCCAATATTTCTAGTGATTTAGAAAAATTTGTGGACACAAAATGGTTAAATGCTGATTTAGATTATTTTCGAGAGGAGGTTGTGTGCTCCAAATAAAATCCAATGGATGGCAGCCATTGATGATAGTCACATTACGCTATTAGTTGCATTCCCATCGTCCATACACTCTCTTAAACTCATATGGTTGTGTGCTGAGAATTATGACCTAGAGAAGAAATAATTATTAGATGGAAGTGGAGAAAGGGTGATAAATTTAACATCGGAAGCTCTTAGGTCAATATTAGGGCTACCAAGATTGGTCCAACCAATAATTTCTACAATTAAATCAACACATATTGATCATGATGTAAGGTATGATGAATATGTGGGAATGTTAAATGTGTTATGGTTGAAAGATAAAATACCATCTATCAAGAAAATCCCCAAGAAATTGACCAGGGTCATGTTTGTTGAGGAATTTGAGGACCTTATTGTTTTACTAAGTAGAATGGCAAGTTTAGAAGGAGATTATGATTTTAAAGAGTGGATGTGCCCTTTTATAATAGTTATCCTAAAGGAACAAGGAAATTTTTGTTGGGTGGTATTTATATCAACATCCATTCATGCTCATCTTATGAATATATCCACAAAAATCGGGACAGGTGATCTAGTTGACATTAAATTCTATATGATGTCCTATCTCATCTATAACATTGCATGTTTCAAATCATTTCTAGGTCTCCCACTACAAGAAATTTTTTAAAATCATAGGGTGTATGATGTGTATCCACAATTGAGATTGGACATATGGAAAGGAAATGTTAGGTTAGTAAATGATGCTTTCATTTCCCCTAAAATGTGCCTTTTCAAACTAGAATGGGAACAATATAGATTATCTACTAGTGCTAGGGAAACAATTCTAGAGTATGGTTGCATTTTTATATAATACAGATTCTTCACATATTTTAGGGTAAGTAGATTTGAAGGAAAACCTTGTAAGTTACCTAAATATGTGAATGAAAAGTGGGATTTAATGGAACTATTAAGATAGTTGGCCCCTATACACAAAAATATTGCACGAAGGCACAAAACAAACATCAAAATCCCTCTCTAGATTGCCATATATTCATGCCAAAACATAGTAAAATCCAGATTGACAGAAGAAGAAATGGAGATATTTCAAATGGTTATGATCACACGAAGACTTAATTATGACATTTTCTGGGTTTTTAGTACAGAAGAGCATGAGCCTCATTTCAAGGATTATTCGATGAATTGTATAGATGAAGAAGAAGTTAGATTAAGGGACTATTCTAGAATGACCTTAAGGAAAATTATTGATTTCAAGATTGCTATAGATCCCCAAGGAATTTTAAATGATAAAGATGTGGTGGGGAAATATTACCATGACCAAAATATTGAGTGAAAATCAATTAGCTCTATAGATTGGAAAGAGAAAGAATAAAATGAATCTCATATAAAAATTTCCAATGTAATAAGGAGAACATTGACTTGGTTGACTGGAAAGGATCTAGAATTATCTCTGCAAAATATAAAGGTATTAAAGGATTTATGAGAATTGGAAGTTTTATAGGAAAATATCTCTCTCTTTGAAGGAAAAATCAGACAAGATAGATCACTTGAACAAACAAGATCCTCAGTTACCTAGTAAGAAACCTACCACTAGGATTATTGATGAGTGGACATCAGCAACAAGTAAGACTGGAACTTTAAAAACTTTAGAACAAGGGAATCCCATGCACATTGGCCTATCACCCAGCGGACATTGGGCACTCACCCGAGGCATACACGGGTGTCGAGTCACTCTTTTATGTGAGTTGAGTGGGGAAAAATCATCTATGATATAAAGTTTATAGAAAGTGAGTGGGAATGAGATGTGTGAACATCATAGAGATTAGAATGGCTCTAGATCATTGTAGTCATTACAAACAGAGATACTTTAACAGACTCAAAGATCTCAATTAAAATAGAAAGGAAAATGCATAGGAATTCATATTCATCTTATAAACATACATGAAAAGGAAATATGAAGAATCATGTATGAATTTGAACTAAAAAGGATCATATTCAATTAACTTGGTAACCTCATTACATTCATTAGACTTAATATAAAACATCACATCATGGCAGACCAAAGTCATGCATCATAACTGGATCCATATCATTTAGCTCTCAAAAAGAAATTTAATACCATAAGCTCTTGATACATCCTTCTCCTATATTTCATCTACCCAACCCAATATGAATCCTCATGGTATTTCTACAGAGCTCTGCTCTCTATTGATCTCTCTCTATCTGATCTTTTTTTTCTTCTATGGGCACTTATATTTATAAGCACCCTGAAGTGCTAACTCATCCTTTTGTGGCCTTAGATATGGCACCAAGTGTCTAAATGTGGTAATCTAATGGCACATGCTCCTCCAGGACTGATCTCTCCACTTTTTTCCATGATGATCTTCTAGAAGCTTCCATTATAGGGCATATTCCTTCCTAGGCCAACCTTTCGCCAAGCGGCATGTTATCCACTCGCTGCACAATGGGTCATGCTTTTCACGTGTCTTTCCTGATATGCCAAATATGGATAAGTCCCAAGACATTTTCTGCTAGCACGTAACATGGCCCTTCTAAAACCCTTCCTTGCATGCCTTCTTCTTATGTTCCCATCCTTCAACCTAGGACTTACATGCCCATGCACCTTTGTGTACTTAGTCAATATTTTAGGGGCCTAACATCACCCCAAACTATGCCTATTCTACACTCGTGGGAACACTTCTTCAATGAATAAATAATCAAAATAGACTTAAATTTTTGGGAAAATAATAAGGGTATGAAGAATTTAGGAAAGAATAAAGAATGGGGAAGTGATGGAATTATAGCAACAAGCTAGAAAAATATTTTTACAAGTTAACCTCAAACTTCTTCCAGGATTGACTTCATTTTACGCTCTCTCGGAAGAGGTTTTGATCGGGTGCTTACCTCCCGAAATGTAGTCCATCTCCTTGAGCATTCATAGTGTCAACAATTTTTTCCAACTCCTTTCCCACATCCTCAAGCATGTCCATCCTTCTAGTAATCTATGGGTATAGCTCCTTTAGCCGGTTCTTGATTGTACCCCTTAGGGCCTCAATAGCTTCTAACTTCTTTTCAACCTCGGCTAAGATTCTATCCCACTCTGCTCTGTTCCCTTTGTTCTTTTCTTAGAACTCTTTAAGCTCTACTTCATAGTTGGTGACCAGAATACCTACCACTTTATCTTTGTCTATGTAGTTGTCATATGCAACCTCAGTGGTATGGGCAACAATATTTACATCAGCAAGGAATTTTTATATTTAGCCATGATTTCTACTACCTTTAATTTATCCTCCTTCGGTGCACTACTACTACTTCCGCGGGTTCTAAGGCTAGAGGTTGCCTCTCCATAGTGAGGATGCATGTTAAGTCTTCAAGGAACTCAAGGGAAGATCCATACTTTTGCGGGAGGTGTCGGTCTAGATGCTTCAAAACAATGGCATCTGTGATGGATTCTACCTTCTTATGTACTTCACACACCCTTTCCTTTTCTTCCCTAAGTTCACGCTTTAGCTAAGTGCTAATTAACTCCTCCTACTTTAAATCCTTGGCCTTCTCTTCTAGCTCTTCCTCCTTCTTTTCTAGTTTTGCTTCTAGAAATATTATCCTGTCATTCTATCCAAAGAGCCTAGCTTCAACCTCAATTGAGACCTTGTTGAGCACGTTGCATAACTACTCATCTGAAAGCTACTAAGCATTTACCAAGGGGTTGTCTCCTTTTGACTCAAGCATTTTCATTAGTGCCCCTAGCTTACCTTGAACTCTGGCTCGTCGATGTGGGACTCAATTTCCCAAGAGAGCATCTTCCTCATCCAAGGGTATGCACCTTCTTCATCAAATGACTTCATTTCCAAGATTTGATCTATTGGGATGGTGCTTTGGAAGTACATGTGCAACACCTTGCTGGGATCATTAATGTAGCTCATTCCTTGCCTCTGGATCTCTATGTGATTTCCCCCTATGCATGTTCCCTTAGGAATAATTACCAATAGATTGGGGCCTCCCGCACTTCCGTGGTCTTTCCCTATGCTTTATTCCTTGTATTATTCCATCACTATATCAGTGTTGTGCTCTAATTCTTGTTCTACTAAGGCTTCAATTATTTTTGTTGCTTATCTTTATGCCACCTTGTTTATTTTATCCTTCATGATGTTTAGATTTTTTTGATCCTGCATGCCAACCTCTTCACTTATTCCCATGTTCTGGGTGCCTTCCTCCTCCTATCTACCCTTGCACCACACGAAAAGGAACTCATGTTCTTCTTCTCCACCCTCTTCTTCCGAATCGTGCACACTAAAAACAAGTGGTCCTTGGTCCCCTTCAGGATCATTTTCTTCATCGTCATCCCTCTCACCTATGTATTTCTCCAAGCTCTTTGTTTCCTCCGAGTCATCTTCCTCCATCACCTTCTATTTCTTCCTAACTGGGGATTCTAGTATAGGAGATTTTTCTTTCTCTTCCTCTTCCTCTGGTGATTTCTCCTCTGTGATAAGATTTTCCTATTCTGGCACCTTCTCTTTGACTGGGGACCTCTTCCTACGTGTGTAAGTACTTGTTCTAGTGCTTTTTCCCAATGCATCCACCACTTGAGTATCTTGGACACTTGGTGCCTTTTTCTTTATCTCCTCCATTTCCTTCTTCTTGGGTGCGGTCTTCTTCCTACTTGTTAGGTCCTCGTATAGCTATCTCATTCTCAAGATAAGTTCCCTTCTCAAACTTAGGCCTTATGCAAAGGTATACATGGGATGTGGAATTCTCTCAATAGTCAGAGTCATGGGTTTTATCATTTGGACTTCATGAAACATGTAATTTTCCACATACGTGCACTTGTTGGGGTAGACCAACATCCTGCGCATCTCCCTGTGGTCCCAGTCCAAAATTCCAAGGTCAAAATTTAACTTCTTGGACTCCTTAAATCTATTAACTCCGAACCTAGAAGTATTGAGCTATGAAGGAAAATGGGAGCTTGCACCATGGGCTCATGGTTTCATTAGTCAACCTGAACCTACCAATACAAAAGTGTTGGTATACAATGAACTTAGCTTATCCTACTGTAAGCGACTGCCAGTTTTTCGGGTATTCTCCATTCTACCCCGAACGCATTCCTTAAGTGCATATACCACTTTTTAAGATGCTTGTTGTGAATGGGCATCATGCTATCACAAGTCTATTTCTCAAATCTTTTTGTAGGTGAGAGGTCTTCCTCTAGGTACTCTGAAATGAACGTGTTTATCGCATCCGGTACTGATCTCTAAGAACACAATCATTAAGAGGTCATTACCAAAGAGAATATTGTCTCCTTCATGTGCACTAGTGATAATTTTATTTTCAATGTGTGTGGAAAAATTGTAGATGGTGCCCTCTAATATTCTTCTACAAACATTCAATCAGGACTTATTTACCTATGTCCATATTTCTTGGTCATTGACTTTTGTTAGTAGGCACATGGTGTAGTGCCCAAACTTTTTATGGCTCAGTAGCTTGTTGTTCTTTTCTCATAAACATGTTTTGATAGTGATTGGTTATATCTTGGACATTATATTTAGAGATTTGATCTTATTAGACATATGTGGACATTTAGGCGTATAGCGCCAATTTAGCTTAATTTCTATATTGTCGCATTTTCTCATAATGTCATGGATACTAATGGATATGATGTTGTGTTTGGAACATAATTATAATAATGGATAGTTGTTGCATGTGGAATTCTGTGGTTATATGTCATGTATCATCTTGTCTAACTTTTGGAATATTGAGTATAGTTGTGCACGTTGTCGCATCTTGATTTCAGTAGGATGTTAGGTTAGTTTAGAACACATTGATATCTTACTATGTCATTGAATTATATTCTATTGGACAAAGCCCAATGTGTGCAACGAGTGTGCAGGTGACAGGTTTACAAGAGAACGTGGGACTCGTGCCAGCTACTCAATCTTGCACAAGCAGCCTAAGGGTTGAGCCCTAGCCATGTTATTTGTGTGAAGCCTTAGTATAGGTGATTATTATTTTGGGTACTATGAGTGACCCCAATGTATGTAATGTATTGTGCTTTGAATTATTAATTTTGGTTAGGGTAGTTGGTTATGATGTAAACTTGTTTAGGAGTTAATAACTCCTCTTTAATTTAAATTGTTGATTATGTTTAATGTGCCACTTAATCACAAGGGTTTAGGGTATGTGAGACCCTTGGGTGGTCCCCACACCCTCTACCCTTGTGCCAAAAATGCAAAACCCGAAATTAGGGTATTTTGGGCATTTTTGGGGACCCCCTTGTAGCTTGGGAGTCCCCATAATATAAAAATGAGCCCTTGGACCCTACCTAATGGGTAGGGGGGATTTTTTTCAAGGCTAGAGGGAGTTTTCCCTCCCTTTTTACCCCTTGTTTTTTCACATCCATGTAAGGGATCTAGATTTGTGTGTTTATCAAAAGTTCCACTAGTTTTGTCTTGCTAACATTTAAGGGAATTTGGGAGAAGAGGGCAAAAAGATAATTTTACCCTTTCTCTCTTTTGTTTTGGCATCTTTGACCATGAGGAGGGAGAGGGGTGACACATGTCACCCCCTCATTTGTGAGGATGCTTGCTTGCTCCTCTTCAAATTCCCATCCATGGGAAAAGAGAGGGACTTTTGGAACTTCTTGCTTTTGGATGCTTGGGTGATTTGGAGCTTGGGATTTTCTTGAGTCAAGAGTGGAGAAACTTGAAGTTGGGAAGCTTTTTGGAGAGCTTTCCTTGAGGTAGGCTCTTATGTCTTATAGTTGTGTTGCTTTCTTTTAGTTGTTAGATTGATTGCTTGGAATTGTTAATTGTTGAATGTAGATTTTGGTTGCTTGCTTGTGTTTACTCCCTCCATCATATGGTATGATGGAGTTTTGGAGTGTGGGGGAAGAGAGAGGGAATTTTCCCTCTCAATCCTCAAGGATTGATGGACAATCCTTGTAGGGTCTTAGTGTTTCCCCTCAATGGTTGAGGTGGGGAAGTTGATTCATTTGGCTTGAATCTTCTTCCCCATTCTTGGTAAGGAAACCCCTTTGGGGTTTGAAAATCCTTCCAAGGACTTGGAGAAAGGTGGAGAATAAGGAGGGTGTTGATTGAATTTAGGAGCAATAAGGAGGGCATGGAGATTTCTTACTTTGTGCAAGCAATTTGATATATATCTTTGGATAACTTTCTCCTCTCTTCCCCATTTTTGAGGATGAACATGGGTTCTCCTCCTTGTAAATTTGGAGTCTTGTGTTTGTTGTGAACTATTTTTGTGTGCTTGTATCATTGTTGGTTTACCCTCCATCTTGTGCAAGTTTTTGTTAGTTATCCTCTTTCCCATGGGCTTGGGGGAGGCTAGCATGCATCCCAACCTTGGGATAGGCATGTGATGATGCCTATGGTTGGGTGGAAAACAAGATTTTTTTCTCCTTGCATGGTTTTTGGGAAGACATGGAAGTTGGCTCTCAAGTTGGAGTGGGTGGCCTCTTGGGCTCTTATTGTTCTTTTCTCTCCTTATGAAAACTCTATTGTATTGTAACTCCTTTGGATATGGTTATGAGAATAGTTTCATCTCCTGTACTCTCAAATCTTTGTGAATCGTTACTACATTGTGATCTCTTGAATGTGGCTATTTGGATAGCTCCTTGTATTTAAAAGTATCCTCTTGTAATTTTGGAGTCACTTGTAAATCGCTTCACTTTAGTTGAATGATCTACTTCAAGCTAGTAAAGAGGCCTTGTATTGTTTCTTCTTAAATACATTTATTATGTTGGAAAGATGGTTTTGATAGCATAGGTTCATTCAAAAGGAAGGTTGTAAAAATAATGAAGTGTTTTTGTAACCTCCTTTCTGAAATGAAAGTTGGTTCATTTAAAATTTATATGTTATTACAAAAAAACATTGTCATGTTCTGCTATTATATTGAGAAAATGTGTCTCCTTCCTGTTGGAAATCTCTTTGTTAAGATCTACGAAAGTTAGTTAATACTTTTGAAGGGAAGTTAAAGTTACATGGAAGTTGAGATTTCTTTAAAAAAATAAAAAAATTATACATTTGTTAAAAAAAAAAATAGGGGATGTTTCATTTTTTTTTCATATTTATCAAACCAGTTAGAACTTTTAAACATATTGAATTGTGTCTAAGAATTGTTATATTTCATTCAAAGATGTAATAATGATTTTACTTCAATTTACCTATTTTTGTGATCTCATAATAGAAATGTATTATTATTAATAAACCGTAATATATATATATATATATATATATATATATTATTATAATTTATAATTATACAATCTTTTAAATAATGTAGCATGTGATTTATTTATTTCCTTTTAATATAAAGTAAATTTTATTAAAAATAAAAAAATAAGAAACAAAAAAAAAAATTGTTTTGGGGTGGGTCGGCCCTCCCTAGCCCATTGTCGACCCCGTTGTTCACCTTCCATCCACCGCCCACGCAGCTCCCCCTCCACCCGCGGCCACACTGTCTGGCTGCGCAAAGACCTCCCTACTACACCCCAACCCCTACGCTGTCCCTCCCCTTCCCTTCAACCACCCTCGTCACATGTCCCCTTTGCCTCTTTGCCGCTGCCACCGCTCTCCCCTATGGCCACACCTTGCACTACCCCCTCCCATGCCTCGCAGTCTTCCCGACCCCCGTACACCTTGCCATTGTTTTCTCTGTCGCCTCTCTCTCTTAAAGCCCTCAAACTTTTAAAACCCGTGTCTTAACTCGGCATTCAGTTCTCTCTAAAGTGTTTAGTATGGTTTTGAATAAATATGTGTAAAAAAAAAAAAAAAAACAAGTCGGTTTTGAATGGATCCCCAAAACCTGCATATTTTCAAAATGAAGAAAAAGAAAGGGGCAAGAAAGAGTTAAAGAAGTGTTAAGGAAAGTTAGGGCAAAACTTAGATCAAGGGTTGAGAGAGTTTCTATCCTATGGTTCACAATTAACCCTACATCCTCTTAGAGCCAAGTGTAACTCAAATGTGAATAGGGAATAAAGTTAAGTTGTGTGGGGGAAATCAAATATAACAAAATTAAATAAATAAATAAAAATAAAAGGGGGTGTAGTCTCTATTAGGATGCTCCTAGCTAAACCAGATGATTAATTAAATAAATAAATTTGTTCAGACTGGTGGGTGAGAAATTTCATAAATCAATTTCATTAAATTAATTAATTAATTTATGACAATCGTTTATGTATCATTAAGCATTCATTCAAAAAAAATTATTACCTAAATTTTTTCCCACCTTGGTCGGTTTTCTAGTGTCCGGTGGGCATTACGATTGGTATCGAGTGAGATTCGCACATGCGGACGCTCTGGGTAGAACTTTTAACTAGTTATAAATGTTTTCATAATATTAAAAGTAAAACAATTAAAATCGTTTCCGCTAAACTATTCCAGGGGTAAGGTTATCTCTCGAGTAACCGCTTGGAGTAAAATGTTTGCTAAGACAATAGATGGTAGGCACATTTTGATCACTTAATTTTTTAAAACAATCAGTAAAACTTAAGAAAAATGTCGTGTTTAGATGACGTGCAAAATGGCTTTTTGGTCTCCATAGTAGTAATGGATTTGATAATCTTGTTCCCTAGTAACTTGGGAAACCGCATCAACTTTTAAAATCATTTGATCATATAGATAAAATCATTTTTTTAGCTCTTTTAATCGCATATTGTTGGACATCTTAAAATTGGAGTAAAATCGTTTCGATGTGGACTTGTAAAGTGGAGAGCGTTAGTAGGAAATTAAAAACTTATGGCTTCTAACTTGTAGTATTTCTCCATGTCGAGTGGTTGCAATGATTAGATTCGAGAAAAAGGAATAGATAATTAGTTTTCCAAGTGTGTTTAGGAGGCCTCTAGATGATTTGTTCAAAATACAAACTTGTAAATAACATTATTTAGCCTCGGAAAGTATGCCATATCTAGAGTTTCGATCATCAGTTTTTCATTTTGTGAGTTGTGTCGGGTTCTCTATTTATAGAAGAATAGAGTCAAGTGGATAGAACTCATTTTTGAATTGGGAATTACTTATTTTCAAGACCCTTTTTGTAGCCTTTTGTCACTATAAATCTGCTGATATACAATAGTAAAACTGTAATAGTTGGCTTCGAGATAGTGCTTCCAATTTGAAACCTATTCACCAGTAATTAGAAATGTACGTCTTGTCTGACTCTCTGTATAATAGAGAATTGAATGAAAGCTCTGTTTCACCATGTGGGTGTTGGGTACATGTCTTGGCAGGATCCCTTTGTAGCCTTTTTCTCTAGTTTGTGGAACAAGAAAATTAGGTCTTAATAAACAAATAGGTTTCTTAGGACACCTTTGGGAGTGAAACATGTTACAATATGGTTATTGTTTTAAGCTACGTGTTCTAGGTTGAATGCTAGGACCCAAAATAAACTTTGTACAACAAGTCATTTTATTTTGCTAGCGACCTTGGTTAGATATGTAATTTTGGTCATCAAAGGTCTAGTTGTTGGTGTCGAAAATAATAAGTAGGTCAGATAAGAATGTGAAATTGTTACCTTGTTATAGGAAATTTGTTATGACATTTGATTGGTTGTTTCTTGTCTAAGTGATCCTTTGTTCTTGGGAATATCAACTGTCGTGTTAGAGGTGCCACTTTAGATCTAATGTCTCGTATCTAAATTTAAATGTCTGTATCTTGTAAAATCTTTTCCAATATGATAAAATAATCTTCCACGTTTTGATATTTCACTACTATGAAATTGGAAATAATTTGTACTCCTATGATATATGTTTCTAATCTTAGTTTTACAACCCTTTTATAAGGAAATTTAGCAAATGATCTTTTGACCTTGTTGTTTTCCGCTTCAAAATTATGGTTTAAAATTGATTATAATTGGATGAAAATAATTGCTAACCCCTCTCTAAAACATAAATGATAAAGGAAAGGAAAGTTAGCATCTTTCTTTATAAGATGGTGTTGCTTGAAGTGATATCTCTTAGCTAGTTATCCTCTTCACGTAACGTAGGAATGCAGTGTGATATTAAAATGAATCTAGTCTTCACGAACTCCAAATTATTATCAAAGCTATTGGTATAAATTTTAGGGTTAACTTCGGAAATGATCTAGTTAATTTTCTTAATCCTTTTGGAGCTTGATAAACCTATCTCTATACCATTACCTCTTATTAAGTTTTGTTGCATGGCAACATGGTTAAAACCTTATTACCTTAGTGATTACACATATGATTTTAACTCTCCTCAAGTTGGTTTAAAATGTTATGAGTGATCATGTTTATACTTCTTTTACTTACGTGTAGAAATAAGGGAATCACCCTCTTCTAACCTCAAATTAGTGGACTTATAAGATCAATGGTCATGCAAAAATTTTATATCTATAATAAATATAAACAACGATATTGTATCCCTCTTGGAAAGAAAATAAAATGAAATGAATTAGTGTTGAACACTTTCTTGGTTAGGCACTATGTTGTATCGATGATGGTGTGGACTGTGAAAGAGCAAGTAATGTGGTCCTTTATGGGTGAAAGTAATGTTTCAAAATCCACAAAAGTATATATTTATTTATAAATCTAAAAGCGCAATTGTGTACACTTACCTTATAAACAATAATGGAATATTGTAATTAATTGCATCTTGGAAAACTCGTTATATATATAATTAAACAACGTTGGTTGGATAAACAATGTTAATCATTGTTACCCTCAAAAAGCTAAAATTGTGGCGATCCTAAAATTATTGCTTCAGTTGTGATAGGCGTTGGTTACTAATCTTTGTCTTGTGATGTTCATATGGTTTACACAATTAATGTTGGGAATCCTGTAAGAAACTAGGGTATTGTTTTGTCTTCCTAAATATTTAGGTGAGAGAGTTAACACGAATGATAGAATGGTTGCGATGATCTCACAAATCCATTATGCTCTGACTATTAGACTCTTAGGAAAACTCCTTTATAAGATTTCATCCACATAGAAGAACTCTTAGTATGTAATTATAATGTAAATGATGTAAGACTTTATTGCGAGGACTAACAAAAATGACTTACTAGCCTTTCCACCTACCGTAGGTAGAGCCGTCCTTTGTAATCAGTATAAGCACTGGGTTTTAAAATATATATAAAAAAATTGAAATTATTTTGGGGCCCTCTTCAAAACACGGTTCTAATTTCTATCACCACTCAAATAGGGTGGCGTAATTCAAATTTCTTTGTGTAATATGAATTCCACCCTTGTTAATAAGTGTAATTATCTCTTGCGACCTAATGGGCCAAATTTTGACCAAATAATTGTTGAGTAAAAGTTAACGTAAGTCAGATATCTTGAGAAGAATTAGACCTTACCTTTCATTAAAGGAAGATGAGTGTTTATCTCTTGTTCGCTTGAGAAAAGTATGGACGAGAAAAGTTTTTACATCCCATCATGTTGGTATTTTGTAAATTTTGATAAGTATGTTGATATGATTTGGGAAACACTCTCTTTAAATGGATTTTGTTTTTGCGTAACTCATTCTTGTTTTCTTTTGATTATAATAATTAAGAAATGATAAAATAAAGTAAAACTTTTTATTGAACTGAAAATTTGTGGATTGTTGTTTCATTAAGAAGTTATGTCTTGTTTGGGGCGTAGAAAGTTCTAAAATTGCTTCGTCATAATGAGAACTCATATAAACCAACTTACAAACAATAATAAAATAAATTTTCATTTATGAGACTTATAAATCATCTTGTCTCGGAATGGAAATGTTTTATAAAATGGTACATGCTATGAAACTTTGGAAAACAAATTAGAAAGCTAATCCTAACCTAGTAGTGGACTATATATATTCCACCCACAAATTTTATTTTATTTTTCTTACAATCATTTAGCAAACAAAAATAAATAAATAAATAAACAAATAAATAATGACCAAATTAAGACAACTCCTTTAACTATGTTTGGTAGTATGGGAATATTCTTCCTTGACCTTAGTGAATAATGTTGATTATTGAACTATGTTAAAAAGACGCGTGAACCTTCCTTTTTCAAAAGTTAGAGTAATGATGAGTTAGGAGATGAAACCACACGGAGCTTGGAAACTTTTCTCTCTCATTGTGTGGTATTTGTGACACCTTGGATAGTTTCCTTAAGTGTTCTAGTATGCAATTAATATTCAAAACTTGCGAATTCATTTTAAAACAACATTTATGCTCCCTTCGCTCATCCATCATGTTGGACCTTATGTTGTATATCCTCTTATTTGGACCCTAATAGGAAACATAGATGATGAGGAAAATGAATTCGGTTTATACACTCCCCTTTGGTTAATACTACCCTATTTGAAATATACTTGTTCTTGGACCTAGTTACGCTTTAAAAAGACATGTTGTTAAGACAAATAAATAAATAAATAAATAATATTTTAGTTCCTTTAAAAATGACCTTAATGTTGGACTTACACTACGATGTGATACCCAGTAAAATCTTATACCTATCTCTTCCAGTGACTTCCAGGAGGAAGTCTAATTTTAGTAGAGGGGGATGTAGTGCCCACACTTTTTATGGCTCAGTAGCTTGTTGTTCTTTGCTCATAAACATGTTTTGACAGTGATTGGTTATATCTTGGACATTATATTTAGAGATTTGATCTTATTAGACATATGTGGACATTTAGGCGTATAGCGCCAATTTAGCTTAATTTCTATATTGTCACATTTTCTCATAATGTCATGGATACTAATGGATATGATGTTGTGTTTGGAACATAATTATAATAATGGATAGTTGTTGCATGTGGAATTCTGTGGTTATATGTCATGTATCATTTGGTCGAACTTTTGGAATATTGAGTATAGTTGTGCACGTTGTCACATCTTGATTTCAGTAGGATGTTAGGTTAGTTTAGAACACATTGATATCTTACTATGTCATTGAATTATATTGTATCAGATAGGTGTGGTTAATGTGTGCAATGAGTGTGTAGGTGACAGGTTTACAGGAGAACGTGGGATTCAGGCCAGCTACTCAATCTTGCACAAGCAGCCTAAGGGCTGAGCCCTAGCCATGTTCTTTGTGTGAAGCCTTAGTATAGGTGATTATTATTTTGGGCACTATGAGTGACCCCAATGTATGTAATGTATTGTGCTTTGAATTATTAATTTTGGTTAGGGTAGTTGGTTATGATGTAAACTTGTTTAGGGAGTTAATAACTCCTCTTTCATTTAAATTGTTGATTATGTTTAATGTGCCACTTAATCACAAGGGTTTAGGGTCACATGTGAGACCCTTGGGTGGTCCCCACACCCTCTACCCTTGTGCCAAAAATGCAAAACCCGAAATTAGGGTATTTTGGGCATTTTTGGGGACCCCTTTGTAGCTTGGGAGTCCAGATAATATAAAAATGAGCCCTTGGACCCTACCTAATGGGTAGGGGGGCTTGTTTTCAAGGCTAGAGGGAGTTTTCCCCCTTTTTACCCCTTGTTTTGTCACATCCATGTAAGGGATGTGGATTTGTGTGTTTATCAAAAGTTCCACTAGTTTTGTCTTGCTAACATTTAAGGGAATTTGGGAGAAGAGGGCAAAAAGATAATTTTACCATTTCTCTCTTTTGTTTTGGCATCTTTGACCATGAGGAGGGATAGGGGTGACACATGTCACCCCCTCATTTGTGAGGATGCTTGCTTGCTTCTCTTCAAATTCCCATCCATTAGAAAATAGACGGACTTCTTGGAAACTTCTTGCTTTTGGATGCTTGGTTGATTTGGAGCTTGGGATTTGTTTGAGTCAAGAGTGGAGAAACTTGAAGTTAGGAAGCATTATGGAGAGCTTTCCTTGAGGTAGGCTCTTATGTATTATTGATGTGTTTCTTTCTTTTAGTTGTTAGATTGATTGCTTGGAATTGTTAATTGTTGAATGTAGATTTTGGTTGCTTGCTTGTGTTTACTCCCTCCATCATATGGTATGATGGAGTTTTGGAGTGTGGGGGAAGAGAGAGGGAATTTTCCCTCTCAATCCTCAAGGCTTGATGGACAAGCCTTGTAGGGTCTTAGTGTTTCCCCTCAATGGTTGAGGTGGGGAAGTTGATTCATTTGGCTTGAATCTTCTTCCCCATTCTTGGTAAGGAAACCCCTTTGGGGTTTGAAAATCCTTCCAAGAAGGACTTGGAGAAAGGGTGGAGGAATAAGGAGGGTGTTGATTGAATTTAGGAGCAATAAGGAGGGCATGGAGATTTCTTACTTTGTGCAAGCAATTTGATATATATCTTTGGAGAACTTTCTCCTCTCTTCCCCATTTTTGAGGATGAACATGGGTTCTCCTCCTTGTAAATTTGGAGTCTTGTGTTTGTTGTGAACTATTTTTGTGTGCTTGTATCATTGTTGGTTTACCCTTCATCTTGTGCAAGTTTTGGTTAGTTATCCTCTTTCCCATGGGCTTGGGGAGGCTAGCATGCATCCCAACCTTGGGATAGGCATGTGATGATGCCTATGGTTGGGTGGAAAACAAGCTTTTGTTCTCCTTGCATGGTTTTTGGGAAGACTTGGAAGTTGGCTCTCAAGTTGGAATGGGTGTCCTTTTGGGCTCTTATTGTTCTTTTCTCTCTTTATGAAAACTCTTTTGTAATGTAACTCCTTTGGATATGGTTATGAGAATAGTTACACCTCCTTGTACTCTCAAATCTTTGTGAAATGTTACTACATTGTGATCTCTTGAATGTGGCTATTTGGATAGCTCCTTGAATTGAAAAGTATCCTCTTGTAATTTTGGAGTCACTTGTAAATCTGCTTCACTTTAGTTGAATGATCTACTTCAAGCTAGTAAAGAGGCCTTGTATTGTGTCTTCTTAAATACATTTATTATGTTGGAAAGATGGTTTTGAGAGCATAGGTTCATTCAAAAAGGAAGGCTGTAAAAAGAATGAAGTGTTTTTGTAACCTCCTTTTTGAAATGAAAGTTGGTTCATTTAAAATTTATATGTTATTACAAAAAAAAACATTGTCATGTTGCTGCTATAACAGAAAATGTGTCTCCTTCCTTGTTGGAAATCTCTTTGTTAAGATCTACGAAAGTTAGTTAATACTTTTGAAGGGAAGTTAAGGTTACATGGAAGTTGAGATTTCTTTTAAAAAACAAAAAAAAATTTATACATTTGTTAAAAAAAAATAGGGAATGTTTCGCTTTTTTTTTTCATATTTATCAAACCAGGTTAGAACTTTTAAACATATTGAATTGTGTCTAAAAATTGTTATATTTCATTCAATGATGTAGTAATGATTTTACTTCAATTTACCTATTTTTGTGATCTCATAATAGAAATGTATTATTATTAATAAACTGTAACACACACACACACACACACACACAGATATATATATGTATATATATATATATATGTATATATATATATATATTATAATTTATAATTATACAATCTTCTAAATAATGTAGCATGTGATTTATTTATTTCCTTTTAATATAAAGTAAAGTTTATTAAAAAGAAAAAAAAAGAAACAAAAAAAAATTGTTTTGGGAGGGTCGGCCCCCTCCCCACCCCCTATTCACCCTCCGGCCGCTACCCCACGCAGATCCCACCTCCACCTGCGACCACACTATCTTTCACCGCCACTACAACACCTCCCTACCGCACCCCAACCCCGCACTTTCCCCCTCCTTGGCCACTTTGTCCCGGCATCCCTCACCCACGCGCCCACAAAGAACCCCGACCTTCATTGCTGCCCCTCCCCCCACGTCTACGCCCTGTCCCTCCCCTTCCCTTCGACCACCCTGTGTCACTGTCCCCTCCACCTCTTTACTATTGCTGCCGCTCTCCCCATGGCCACACCTTACACTACCCCCTCCCATGCTTGTATAGTCTTCCCAGACCCACCGTACACCCTGTCATTGTTTTCTCTCGCCACCTCACCTCTCTCTCGAAGCCCTCACACTTTTAAAACCTGTGTCTTAACCTGGCATTCGGTTCTCTCTAAAGTGTTTAGTCTGGTTTTGAATAAATATGTGTAAACGCAAAAAAAAAAAAAAAAAACAAGTCTGGTTTTGAATGGATCCCCAAAACCCTGCATATTTTCAAAATGAAGAAAAATAAAGGGGCAAGAAAGAATTAAAGTAGTGTTAAGGAAATTTAGGGAAAATTTTAGATCAAGGGCTGAGACAGTTTCTATCCTATGGTTCACAATTAACCGTACATCCTCTTAGAGCCAAGTGTAACTCAAATGTGAATAGGTAATAAAGTTAAGTTGTGTGGGGGAAATAAAATATATCAAAATTAAATAAATAAATAAAAATAAAAGGGGGGTGTAGTCTCTATTAGGATGCTCCTAGCTAAACCAGATGATTAATTAAATAAATAAATTTGTTCGGACTGGTGGGTGAGAAATTTCATAAATCAATTTCGTTAAATTAATTAATTAATTTCTGACAATCATTTATGTATCGTTAAGCATTCATTCAAAAAAAAAAATTACCCTAAATTTTTGCCCACCTTGGTCTGGTTTTCCGGTGTCCCGGGTGGGGCATTACACATGGCCATTCTCATCACCGAGGTCTTGGATATCTACAATATCAAAGTACCCTTACCCCTTCTTATATGCATAAGAGGTGATAGTTTCTTTGATGGCTTCTTTTTTGCATAGGTCATCCTCTATACTTTCTCCTTCACGGATGAGACTGTGAATATTGAAATAAACTAAGGATTTATGCACATTTTACATCCCGTAAAGTGAAATTGATATTCATGTACACGACATCAACAAATGATAGAGGTTCTCTAGATTTTTAAAGTAGGGTAACTCATAGATTTGCAATAATCTCACCTTCTCCAACTTCACTTTTACTTGGTTGCTATAAATGAGTAACCCTCATGGTGTCCTTTTGTTTACTAGGCACACTAAATCCAAAGTGCCATCTCTTTTTAGTTTCATTTGTGTGATGGTTATAATCACTGACTGTCATTTTTGTTAAATGGGAATCCTACTCCTTTCCAAGTATAACCCCATCTAGGTATTGTATTTATGCATACCATTCTTCATTTGTACTTGCGGTAGTTTCTTGTTGTTTCCCCTTACCCTTTCCATTTTTAGGTATTACTGTGGGTTTCTTAGGTGTCATTGCTTGGGTTATCACTTCAAATTCTCTTCCTAGCTCTTCTCTTCTATCTTTTCCAAGTTCAAATCTCTAACCTGTGAAGAATACTTTTTTTTAATCCGTGCCCTAGTTTTCAAACCCTAACTGGAATATCTTTTCACAAGATGACACTTCTCCACAAATCTTCCCATGCCCGTGAATTACTTCCCTCTTGGTTTGCAGATCCAAACAATTTTTTTATGGTTGAAAATTTCCAAATTAGTTTTTAAACAGATCAACTCTAGAAACCCTAGTTCACAAAATCTCTTCCTCTTTGTAATCACAAAGTAAATAATGAAGTGCCCAACCTTCTATTTATAGTTTTTCCCACTTTTAGCATTAAATGCCACTTCACCTACCACCGTACTTTAACACTTAATGTGGATTTTTCAAACAAACCTTGTCTTTAGCACCTTAACTCACGCGCCTAACCTTTGTCATAAAATTCTCCAACCTTTTGCACATGCAACCAATCGATCTTGATAGGAGACTCTTACGCATGCGTCACCAGCACCGAAGGAACTTATTTTGTCATGATTTTTTCTCTCACCTACCTCATGTTGTGTTTGTGATTCTTTCTCTTTTTACATGGATCCATAATGTAGCCTTACCTTGGCACAAACCATCCTTTTTCACCTTTCCTCTCATGCACTTCCTTTCCTAGGGCCATCCAACCGGGATTTCCAATGCATTCCTTCCTATAACTTTACGCTTTGTAATTTCTTCCATTGTACTCCACTTGACACTAAAATGATGCATGGCCCTCTCGTGCGATTACAACCTTCAAAAAGTAATGAGATTATTGGTGCCCAATGTGTAAAAAAACAACAACGAGAAAGGGAAACATAAGAAAATAAAATGTAGTAAGGGAAATCCTAATCTAACTGGTAATACTACCTTATTTACAAACACCAAGAAGACTTATTTATAGTAGGGCTTCAGCCTACTCCCATTGAAGTGTCTTGGAAATCTCATCCCATCCAGAACTTGTAACTAGCACGTGCCCAAATCAAGGATGTATGAGATGATGTAGGGACCCAACCAAAGTGAAATTTTAACTTTCCATGATGGCTTAGAAACTTAGAATCATATAGTAAGACCATGTGCCCAACCTCAAACTTCTTGTTCTTAATGTGATGATCATGCCATGCCTTTTGTTTTTCTTTCTCATTTTTCTAGCTCCACTTGGCTAATGATCGTCTCTCATCCAATTGCATTAACTTGTTAATTATTTATTCAGTGCTTGTTCATCGTCTAATCCTCCTACATGCACTATACATAGAGAGGGTAACATGAATTCAACTGGTAGGATAGCCTCCGCGCCAAACACCAATTGAAATGGTGTGGCTTTATTCAACCTCTTATAGGTTGTCCTATATGCCCAAAGAACGGTTGATAATTTTTCATCCCAATCTTGTCTACCAACATCACAAATCTTAGTCAATGTGTGGCTAAGTATTTTGTTAAATGCCTCAATAGTTCCATTTTCTTTAGGGTGATAGGGAGTAGTTTCGTGATGGGCCACCATGAATTTTGATAGCAAAATCCTGACTATTTCATTAAGGAATTACATACCTCTATCACTTATAAAACTCAATGGGCATCCATACCTACTGATTATGTTTTTCCATAAAAATATAGTAGTGGTAGCCACTATAAAATCTTTTGTAGGTGATGCCTCTTCCTACCTTGTTAAATAATCAATGCAAGTGAGGATATACTGCAAACCAGTCCCTCACGCCACTGGTAGATTGGTCCGACAAAGTTGATAGCCCACTTCTCAAATGGTTCCACATTGGATAATGGTTGCAAGGGCATTTCATCCCTTTTTCCGGGTTTGCCAAGGTCTTTGGAAACGGTCATAGGCATTACAAAACTCAATGCAATCTTAATAAATGGTCTCCCACCAAATCCCGAGAGTAGAATCTTCTATGAAGTTACATTTATTGCATAGTGTCCTCCTGCAATCCCACCATGTGCCTCTTCCATAATTGCAATGTGCTCATGTTCTAACACACAACGGCACAAAACCTCATCATGACCCATTTTGTACAGATCTCCACTAATTAGCATGTAGGGCGTGGTGCGTATGGCCAACTTCTTCTTCTCCAAGGCCTTCATTTCATCTGGTGCCACACCTATTTTAAGGAATACTGTAATGTCCTCCCAATCCGAGGGCGCACACTGTAACCTTAATAGTTACATGTCTGGCATAGTCTCTTTAATGCTCTGCGTGTCCTCCCTGAATCAATCCTAGACAAATGATTAGGTCCGAAATAACTTTTTCTTGGTTTGAAAACCACCATGAACTCAAATTCTTGGAACAATAGTACCCATCAACATATGTCCCCTTGTAGAACAGATTGTTCACCAAGTATTTCAATGTCATATGGTCAGTGTAAAATATAAAAGGGGTTACCAACAAATATTGTATGAATTTATGAAGCACGTAGATCATTGACAATGCCTCGCGCTCAGTCGTAGTATAATTTTTCTCTACTGGTGTCAATTTCCTGCTTGCAAAGCACAAAGGATGATCAACAATCCCTTCTCTAGGATGTGCAAGTACTGATCCAATGGCGGTCCCCGAGGAATCTACATGAACATGGAAAGGCTTATCCCAAGAAGGGAAATGTAGGATGGGCACGGTGACAAGCATATCCTTCAAAGTTTTAAATTTCATCTATTGTGCCTTTACCCAATGAAAGGCACTTTTATGTCTAAGAAACTCTTCTAAAGGCACGAAGATCTTGGAATACTCTTTGATGAACTTATTGTAGCACCTGTATGCCCAAGAAATCTGTATATTGCACTTTGACTAGTAGGCTCCCTCAATCCCACAATTACTATAACTTTTTTGGGATCTACTAGTAGGCCCTCCTTACATATGATGTGCCCCAATAATGTTCCAAACGGGGTAGAAACAACACATTTCTTAATTTTGAGGGATATCCTCAACTTCTGAAACCTTTCAAACATTAGCCTTAAGTTGTCACAATGGTCCTTCACTAACCCATATACTGTCCAATCATCCAGGTAGACTTGAAGGAATTTATGGATAAAATATTGGAAATATTGTACCACAATGTGTGAGAACATGACAAGAGAATTTTTCAACCCAAAAAGTGTGACTGTATAGGAAAAAATTCCCCATTCGGTGGAAAAATTCATCTTAGGTGGTTCTCCTTCATAATCCTTACCTTGTGATAGCTCGAGAATCCATGTGTGAAAGAATAGATGTCACGCCCTGCCACTCCTAAGATTTCTTTAGTAAATGGGGTTAGGAAAGGATCAATGATACACACTGCATTCAGGTCCCTGTAATCAACACATATCATTATCATTCCATCCTTCTTGATGCTAATTACCATTGGACTTATCGAATCTGACTCTTAAACAACTTTAATAATGCCCGATGCTATCATCTTGTCTATTTCTTCCTTGACCTTCATGCACATGAGTTAATATTCATTTGGTATGGTCTCTTACGGGACTGGGAAGCGTACCCTACTTCAACTTAATTCTCATTTCCTCCAAGGAATGGTGAATGCCTTTGAGTTCATGATACCCACGTGGGAATAAATCCTCAAACTCTTGTAAAAGATCAATGATATTGGAAAATTTCTTCTTCAATCAATAGTCTCGATGATAGCCTCTTTAGGCTCTTCATCCGAGCTGATGTTAACCTTCTTTATATTTAAACGCACATGATAGGTGTACACTCATTCATCAAAGACTGCCTACCACCTCACGCATCCCTACAAAGTGGTCAATATCCAAGTTTTCAACTTATTCCCCATTAATAACATACACCATATTCCCTTTTTCTTTTTCCATACATGCACGTTCAAACTATATTTATATAATTTCTTCTTCCTCAAAGCGCACCTCTAGGCTAGGTTCACCTAGCAAGTCCAAGTAGCCTATCTTCTACCATGGCACTATCCCTAATGGTAAGGTGCTTGATAACCTAAAATTCTTTATCCACTAAGGGTTTTGTACTCGATACTTGAATGTTTGAATGAGATCAACCGCTAACTCTTGCCAATTCCCTATCTGGCAGTGTGTCTCAGCATGAATGTACCATACATGTGCACAACCTTGCAATGTAGAATATAGTTTGTGTACCCATAGGGATGGTGGTAAAGCCTTCGTGCCTTCTCTCCAGACCCTCTCACAATCTTGGATATGGAAAGAGGTAGGTTCCTTACCATGATAATCTTTGATGGCGGTGGGCACGTTGCTTCTAGAGAACCGGACAGAGAGGGAAATTATCATCTCATGCCATTCCAATAGTTTCTTTTGATGTGTTTACCACCAATGCGTAGCAGTTCCGAGTAGGACATAACTTAACATCCCTCTTCGTTCATTCTCCTCCTTCCACTGAGCTTCCATCTCCTACAAAATATCTCAGGGAAGGCTCCTCTTGAATACTTAGGTATCTTCTTTACCCCTAGGTGCTAGACTGTATTCACCTTTGTCACTTTTTTCACCGATGCTCTAAATTGTCATCTCGATCAAATCATAGGTTCCATTCATCAATTATCACACGCTATCTTGGTTGTGTTACTTAGGGATGAGAACCTCAAACTAGATAACTCCCTCGTGGGATGAATTGTCTCTTGATCCTTGATTGAGTGCACATGTATTCTATCCAGGACCTCTTCTCCTTGGGTTTCAGTATAGGGTGTTGATTTCCCATTAACCAAGGCTATGATGAACCATTCCTCCTCATTTTCAAAGATTATATATCCCTTGTTGAACTAAAGATCCGCATTGTTCTTATAGAACCATGGGTACCCAAGTAATGCTAGGAAATTGTCTTCCGCAATGAGTGCTAAGACTTCAAAGTACCCAGTAAACTTAGCTCCCTGAATGGTGATGGTTGCATCCTTTAAGACACCAATGGGAATTTCCTTCATTTTTTCACAATATACAACGCATTTGAAGATGGTCAGAAGGCGGGAATTCCCATTTGATGCCATGCATCCAAGGTGAGAACATTTACCTCCGCACTTATGTCAATGAGGATATTACTAAGGAGCTAGCCATCCATGACTGCATCTAATGTGATATATTTATCAGAGTCAAGGTTGTGAGGGGGAAGGTTTTCATGTAAGACTGCCTCTCACAATCTCCTCGATGAGTGGTACCTTCTCTCTCAACCATGCTCCTATCTAGGGACTAATATTCTCTTTCCTTATCATTTTACATACTTCCTTGACCTCATCCAGGTCATCCTTTGGTGCCTTGACCTTCCTACTTTGTTCCTCCCTCCCGTACTCCGCTTTAGACACTATATTTCTCCTTGTAAACTCGAATGACATCCATGGTCTCTTAATATACCTCATTTTGATGTGTAGGGTCTGGGTACTTCCCATGTACCACTTCTTCCCTTGAAACCAGGTTCTTCTACCTTAGCATTTCCTTTGCGCATGTGGCCTCTACTCTTGTTGTTACCATAATAGGTTCCAAGCCTGCATCACATGTCACTGTGGCATCCATTGTGTGTTAGCCTTCTTATTTCTTACCATTACAACACCCTTTTATTTCTGGTGCTACTTGATTCATGTGCTCAAACAACTTAGGGCACTCCTCATACTTGTGCTTCTTCCCACACCATGAGCACTATAATAAGTCTAGGAACTCATGCTTGTAGTGGTCTGTAGACCCATAATTAAAATAGGTTCCACATGGGAACTCACTTATTCCTCCTTCATGGTTACCATGACCACAAAATCCTCCATGTGAAATCCCCATCCATGTGTGCCTCCATCTGTGGAGCCCCTCATAATGGTGATCATCACCCTTAGAACCACTATAAATGCTAGTCTAGCACACACCAAGATCAAGAGCCTCATGGATCTAGTCAATAAGCCTACAATCCTTAGTATCATGGGTTGTAGAGGTATAGATATTCTAGTAGCAAGACACATTCTTCGAAATCACACCTTTGTAATAGGGGACATATACTCACATCATGGTCCCCATGAAAACTCTCACGATTTACTACTATAGTGCATACTATCCTCCAGGGAAACTATCCTTAACATATCACTATACTTCACAATATATACACCATATACCACTATGAGTCTCATGGGATGAGTTCATATACAACTTCTCTAGCTGCTTAGCCATAGTAGCAATTTGAGCTTCGAGAACGGGATAACACTAGTATCAACACTTCCAAGTAGCTTTGGTGCGTAGCGTGGCTTCCAATGCCTCGTGCGGGTCTATGAAAGTCTTATGAGATAAATCTCTTCTAAAAGGTGTTATCAACCCCCCAAAAAACCATTGAGCATGTTGTGAAGGGTGAATGTCATATGACAATTTTGATAGGAGGGTTTTGAACCATGCATCATACTCCCGCACACTCTCCACCATTCCTTGTTGAATCTCCTTTAGGGCGTTGATGCTCTTCTGTTCAAACTCAAGAATGTGGAATTCTACCAAGAAGGCATTCTTTAAAGTAGTATAATCCACCATCATTTGATGAGGGTCATATTTCCTATACCTAGTTATGCGCGCACCCTTACAATGTCGTTACAAATCGGCTTGCCTTCTACTCTAGGCTAATAATCTCTTTCGTTCACCATAGCATCTCACACTTGTGAAAATGTTCTATAGCATCTTCAATACCTATGTAATCTATAAAATGTAAGGACATATCAAAGAATACTTAAGGAGGTGGTGGGACCTTTTCCTCCGAGCGAGCCTTGGTTTCCTTTAGTATTTCCTCGGCCACTGAGATCCACAGGTCCTGTGCCTTCGACCCACAGACCCACCGGATCAACTAGATCTTGTTCCTCCCGACCCACTAAATCCACCAAGTCCCATTCCTCCCTGACCCACCAGATCCACCAATGGTTGTGCCAAGGGTCACCAAAGTTCCATTGAAGCTGTGCACCGATAGTCTGTGATAATGTACCACTACAAATAGTGTACCCCGCACCACTCAAGACATGAGACCGAAAGCTTGTGTATCTAAAATTTTCCTAAAAATTCCTCATAAAATTGGGATGGTATATGCAGCCATAGAAGTCCCAAACGAGAAATTATATCTCCTGGGTGCAGATCGGTCACCTCCACCGATACTAGCTTAGCTAAAAATATTTTTCCCTTGATATGGAAAACAAAGCACCAGGTTTTGGTCACTAGGTGGGTTCATATTTTTGCCAATGACTCTTCTCTCTCCATACAATGAACTCTCAGCTTTGAAGCCAAAGGGTTGTCTCTTACATTCTTACCAAGATGGGGTAGCTCACAGGACTACTCGGGTTCTATGTCCTCTGCGTGAACCTCAAATACTTCCCAAAATTTCTACCTCTATATATCCATCATACCTGCAACCTCACATTGCCTAGCAATATCCCTTTCACATGCTTCACTATACTTGAGTTATCTCTCCTCCCTTTCATTCTTAGTCACAATATATGTCTTCTTCCTCCACCCTAGTCTCCTCACCCGGTTTAGTCGGCCATGGGAAATGCCTCTAAACTCAACATAACAATCAAGATCTTCATTGCCAAAGGGATAACACGTATAAATGATCCTCTGGGATCCAGTAGAAACTCAAACTTAGAAACTTCTGGAAAATAATATGTGGAAATGGTGTACTCTAGAGTGTAGCTAGCAAGTACTCCTTTCCACCAATGATCCACAACATGAGTCCATGTCAGATCTACATCTTGCAGCCTCTGGTATTCTTCTTGGGTCCACGCATGTGATCTATAATACCAGTTTGATCTAGATGCATATGTCGAGAGCCATTCATAAATTTCTACTAGGAAGAAATAGAAAAACATTTCATACAAGTCTTGGTAGAGGTTCTCTTCTACCCATCTACATGCATCAAACTTAGGTCCAGTGCTGAATCTCTAAGAAAATTTATCCTCCGTGCTTTTAAACCACATTTCAACACTTTCTAAGGTTAAATGCTTTGCCATCACTCATTACACAGATCATGATGTATGCCATTTCCCCCTATAGCTTTGAAAAGATGTCCCCACAGTGGAACCAAGATGTAGTCATTTTTACACCCACCAAAGAACAAGAGAATCCCATACATGTGGGCCTATCACCCAGTGGGCACTAGGTGCTCACCCGAGGAATGCATAGATGCCAAGTCTCTATTTTATGTGAGTTGAGTGGGAAAATAATATATGATCCAAAATTTATAGAAATTGAGTGGGAATGAGACATGCGAACATATAGAGCTCTGGAGAAGGGCTCTAGATCATTGCATTCATTACTGAGACAAAGATACTTTAAATGAGACTTAAAGAACTAAATCAAAATAGAAAGGAAAATGCATAGGAATTCATATTCATCTTATAAACATACATGAAAAGTAACTATGAAGAATCATGTATGAATCCAAACCAAGAAGGATCATATTCAATTAACTTGGTAACCTCATTACATTCATTAGACTTACTACAAAACACCACATCATGGTAGATCAAAGTCATGCATCATAACTAGATCCATATCATTTAGCTCTCAAAAATAAATTTAATAACCCAAGTCCTTGATACATCCTTCTCCTATATTTCATCTACCCAACCCAATATGACTCCTCATTGTATTTCGTAAAGCTCCACTCTTTATTGATATCTCTTTATCTCGATCTCTTTTTCTTTTGTGGGTCCTTGTATTTATAGGCACCCTGAAGTGCCAAATCATCCTTCTGTGGCCTTAGATCTAGCACCAAGTGTCTGAATGTGGTCCTCTAAGGGCACATGATCATCCAGGCTTGAGATCTCCACTTTTCCCATGATGGTATTCTAGAAGCTTCCATCACAGGGCATATTCCTTCCTATGCCAACATGTCACCAGGATGACACCTTATCCACTCTGTATGCATAGTCAAGTCATGTTTTTCATGTGTCCTTCCTGATACACCAAATATGGCTAAGTCCTGAGATCTTATCTGTTGGTGCGTAACATGGCCCTTATTACGCACCCATCCTTCAACCTAGGCCTTGCACACCCATGCACATTTTTGTACTTATTCAATATTTTAGGGCCCCAACAACCTCTTGTTCTAATTGAAGCTCAAAACAGGTGGTTATTCATTAGATCACCAGAAATTCCATTTAAAACTCATGAAATTATTAACTCTAATCAGTTATACCACCATCGAGTGTAATTTCATATTTATCCCCATTGAAACTATTCCACTAATAGTTGGTAGTGCTCTTATTTCTAGTTAATTAGATGATGTTGTGAAAGAAAAAATGCAAAATAAACCGTTGGTTGAATAAATTGAGAATCAATCAAAAAGGATAATGAGGGAATTGATTTGAAATTACTCAAGGAGACTCCTGAACTTTAAATAGATGATGTGAAAATGTAAAATTATACACCTGAGGGTATAAGTGTCCCTGAACAAGAAATACATATTCAAGATCTTGATTAAACATCAATTGCATTATTGGGGGATTAATCTTAAAGTATTCAAATTGAAAACACAACCTCTGATATGGATGTTGAAACAATAACTCAAATAAGTTTGAATGAAACACCTGTAATAAGTGTTGTCTATACAAGGGACCAACCACCCAAGGCTTCAGAGGTATTCAAGGAGGGTGAGGTTTCTCAAGGGAAAAGTTTCATGAAAGAAGCTATCACTTATATTTCAAAAGAAGAAAGAAACCCTACTGAGGTCAATCCTAAAGAAATTATAGGTAAAAATTAGGAATCAAACCTTGACTATCAACCGATAAAGCATAAGATGGTTGATGAACAGATCCAAGAAAACTTATCCAATAAACAACCACTTACAGAGGGTGAAGATATTTCAAAAGATAAGGAGCCATTCAAAGCTCCAAGTCTAGATAAATATATTCCAAAGGAGGTTACAAATGTGATAGATACTTCAATAGAGAACTTAGATAAAAGTACAACTACCACTCCTACTGAAAATCCTAAAGAAGCATTAAATGAACCTATTTTTTCTACAGAGAGTAAATCTCAAGATGAAAAATTAGTGACTAGAAAGGGGTTAAAATATATCACTTAGTCTCATATTCAAAACCAGGGAAAAGGGAAGTCAAAGATAGTAACTTTGGAAAGTGAAAAACAATGGTGAGAGTGGAAGAAACTTCAAAAGAATTAGTGGTGTATTCTGAGACCCCATACCTAAAACCACATAAATAAGGGGAATGACCTTATGAATGGATGGTTAGAAGGACATATTAAAAAAGGGAGAATGAATTTATTCAAAAGGAAGATTTATATATCACCAAAGATTACATTTCTAAAACCCAAAAATCTTTAAAGAAAGAAAAGATTCTTACTAAAACACATGTAAACCAACATGGATTTAGGACCTTATAAATTCTAACACCTCACCAACACAAATCAAAGGATGATATTATAATAAGTGATTATGATATCAATAACATCCAATTAGGAAGGCCTATCAGGGAATCATTGAAGAAAGAAGTCATAGTGGTAGTTGAAGGCCTGCAACAGAAGGTCGATGAAGATAAAATATCTAAAAACAAGCTGAAAGAGAAGATAAAAAAACTAACTTAATTCTTATAAAAATTATTAGATCCTGTAGAAAGAAATCAAGAATTTTCCACTCTTGTTAATCTTGAAATTCTGGACAAAGTAGAAAAGGTTACTAAGAAATCTAAAGAAATGGATAAATGGGTGGAGGACTTGTCTCACAAAAGTTGAAAGGTCATTGAGAAGATAATAAAAAAGTATGCAGAATTGACCAAAACACTCAGTGACATTAATGAAATCAATGATCAGTGTGAAAGAGAATTATATTATTGTTAGGGGATCCTTCCAAAACTTGATGCAATAA
This sequence comes from Taxus wallichiana var. yunnanensis, assembly GCA_018340775.1. Lineage (NCBI taxonomy): Eukaryota > Viridiplantae > Streptophyta > Pinopsida > Cupressales > Taxaceae > Taxus > Taxus wallichiana. The sequence goes on from CM031236.1 coordinate 345,372,755, forward strand.
ACCAAATTGATGAAGATTTGGTAGAAAGGAGGGTATAGTGCCACCTAAAGAGAAAGGGAGTCAATATGTAATGGAAGATATAGCCAAAATCAGGGTAGAAGTTGTAAATTAGGTTAAAGAAAAGTTTAAAATTGAGAAGGAATGGGTAGAAAAGAGTATTGATACCATAGATAACATAGTAGAACAAATGGTATTTGATAAACATAAATCTACTTATGGGGATATGGAAGTTGATACCTTGATTCAATATTTTGAAAAGTACATCAAGGAGGAACATTGTTCTTATGAGGTTGTCAAAAGACTCATCTTTGTGGAAAACAAGATTCCCGAGCTAACTAAGAAATTGAGGGAGTATAAGACAAGAATGTCCAAATGTATTGATATACTAAATAGGCATCACCTGATATTCAAATATCATTTGGGACCTATTGAAGATGAGCCAATACAATTGCTCCAAAGGTATGATGCATAAAGAGAATGACCGCCGTATGAAGAATAAAGTGACTAAGATGAAAATGTGACCATATCGACTAGTGAACAAGGTTAGGCTTGTTTTTCTTTAAAAATCCCATGTTTTCATAATTTATACTCTTGTTTTACAATAGTTGAACATTACTTTGAATTGTTAAATTCAAGCATGAATGTAATATGATACAATACAATAGAATTTTATGTTGTTGTAATCAATTCTAAATCTATTATGAAGCATGTGGATTAATGTAACATTTTGAATTTTTCGTATTGATGAAAAAGAAAAATATGGTTCTATAGGTATCCATCCCATGGAAAATTTTACATACATTCTTGTGATATACATCAAAAGGAAACTAGAGAAAATAACAAGTAATTATCTTCCACTATCACAAAATCCTCACTGAAAGGAGGAATTTTGTCAAGAATCTTGTTATTCCTTAGAACAAACTCCTCTTACCCAAAAACCTTCGTACAAAATAAACTTCCCATGCCAAGGTGTGATACATTCCCATAGCCATGAGTTCCTCAATATTCATCCTAGGTCCATCGAAGATACTCATTAATTCCATCTTTTGGTAAAAAGAGACCCAATTTAGGAGATCTAGACAACATGTGGGAAATTATTTCCTCCCTTTTGATTTATAGAACAAGAGATGAGCAAGAATAATTGATGTGGTTGGAAGTACAAGTATAGTGGTCCTTGAAGTTGGTTGAGTGGGAGCTTTGGAGCTAGATTCACCTTTACATTTCTACATAACAAATGGTGACACTTCAAGAGGTTGAGAAGGTGGAGATTATATGGGCCTTCTCTCCAAAGAAGAAACACGTTGTTCCAACTCATTCACCTTGTGAAAAGAGTAGGAATAATTTCTATACAAACCCCTTCACCAAGCTCATAATATTTTGAAGGAATCTCCTTCATAGTGAACTCTTCATTACAAATGAAAGGTCATATGTTATCAATTTAACCTTTCACAGATGGCCTAGTCTTGAGCAATAATTTATTCAAGTACCTCAGGAGTTTTTTTATGCTCCCACTGGAAAAGGTGAAAGTACATCATTTGGAAGGCAAAAAAGATAGGAATGATTCTAATAAGCCTTCAAATCAATGCTACATGAGCAACTTGGGTGGTCAATGCCCCATTGTAATCCTCTGGGTCTGCATTATCAAAAAACTTCCTCACAAATGCCTCATCAAGGCTTGTCAAGTCAAATATTTGATTTAAATATTAAGAGGAGACATCCTTCAAGATGGATGATAATGTCATTCCCGCCATGTTGCAAATATAGAAATCCACCAAGATTTTTCACACTTAGAAGGAAGGAGGAAAATTTGAAAGAGAAGTGATGGGAATTTATAGAAATAATAACTTTGGTGAGTTAAGATGAGAACAATCATGATGATTTGATTTTCTAGATTATCTGTGATACCCACACAAAGGAGATAAGTGTGAAATAGACTAATATCATACAAAAAGGAGGAAGCTGGCTTGATATGATACAACACATGTGAAAACATTCAACTTAGAAAGATATGAAAATGAATGTGTTTATTTCAAGGTGGATTCAAAAGATGTGGGAATGATTAAACATCAAATCAAACCATTTGGAGGTGCTAAAAAATCATTGAAAAGTCTCTTGACTTACATAAAAAGAAATGATTAAAAAATGATACCAAAAATATGACATGGCATCCTAGTCATTCTAGGAGAGTGAAAAATATAATCATTTGCAATCCCTCCACATGACATCATGACAGTAAAGTATTTTCAAAGGAATTATAGTTGATCATATTGTATGCGAAAAGAGAAATATTCTTTTGAAGATTCACATTTTTAGGGGAAAAATCAAAGGTAAGAGAGAGAGAGAGGAGAGAGAGAGAGAGATAGAATTGTATATATACGAGAGGAATGTTCTCGTATGGGGGCATTAAATTTTTCTAAATTCTTATAAAAATAAAGAAAAAACCAATTGTACTTTTCTTGAAAAACCTGAATCAAACTGAGAGACCTGTGAGTTATTTTATTTTATCCAAATGTTCTCATGCCAAGATGATTGAAAGTATACAAATCATTGGAAAAAGTTGGGCCATAGGCTTTATGGGCCCTTGCTGATAAATTTGAATTTATTTAAATTAAATGTGTTTTCTCCTGAGCAATGTTGTCTTTGTTCTTAAGGTGAAATACTTTGAATCAACTATTTTCCTTCCTTGTTGCAATATTATGTTGATAGTTTCTTTGAACTACACTAGATCTAATCGTAATTAGTGACATTTTAGAAAATACAATTACACCATAGAAATTTTTTTTTTTTTGTGGTGTGATAAATAATTTTAAATTCATATTGCCTCTATTTGGTTGAAAATATCTTAGTAATTTTTGAGTGTATCTTGAGCGTAGTTGAACAAGAATTATTAGTATTTTATTGAGAGTTTAGTATGATATTTTATGTTTAAATTCTCAAAGGTTGTGTGAAATCTTGTACTCTTAGGATTTCATGAGTGCATACCTTCTGGTTAAAGGGATGCTACTAGTTGTGTGAGGTGTTCCTCTTGCCTTGATGGAAATTTCCAAACATTTGTAAGGTTTTCTTGAGAAACTTGTATAATCAACTTTATCCTACTTTAATCTCCCATTCATACACAAAAATTACAACCTACAATTGTTAAATCCTTTGAATCATCCATGTTTATAACCATTGCAAAGGGAATTGTCAATTTCTACCCTCCCTTTTCATAAATATGTAGAAGCAAGCTAAGATTTACACTATCTAGAGTGACTGAGTCCTATTTTTGAAAGACATCTACATTATTTAGTGTGAAAACTTGTGAGATTTAAATGATGTTTTCATTGACCGTGTCTATTCAAGACTATCCTTCATATTTCCAAGAGAAAGCTTAGAGAATGCAATTTCATCCACCTTTCTCACAATTACAGGTTACAAAATGGGTCCTCTCACCCTGGTTAAAGGTAGAACCTAAAGTAGGAGGGAAGGTCATCCCCTTTGTGAGTGCAATCCAATCTCTCCCAAGTCAAGTCTCAAATATTTTTTTAGATATGTCCCCAGCTACAAATGAATAAATCTTCAGTCTATATTTCTATAAGCATCCAACTCATATTGTAAATGTTGCTTGGCTCACAAGGTGGTGCAAATTTGGGTACCAACACTCTCCGGTGCCGTTGTGAGTTTTTTTCATAAATATGAAGATATATCAACCTCTGGTAATATATGAAGTATGTTTAGATGCAAATATATGATCTAGACTTGATCCTTTGTCAAAATTTGCTAAAAATGAGCTTAATCAGAAGTCATTTGCTCAATATTTTCCTAGTTTAAGGAAGTTTTCCATTAAATTTGACTTGGCTAGGGGTAAATATTGATAAAGGATAACAATATTTTCCAAGATTTGATGAAATTGATTGTGAAGCTTCATTTGGAAAGTTTTTGAAGTGATTTACACATATAAGGTGAAAGACCTTAGTGGTAAATCAATATTTCTCAGAAAAATCTTGTAAATACAATACCTTAAACTTTAATTACTGTAATCTATCATCAAGATCTATAAAGTTGGAAGGAAGAAGGTATTTCTTCAAGACAAATCCTACTAGAAGGTTGTTTCCAGAGTTGGGAAGGACAAATCCAACAAAGAAACAAGTTTGGAAAGCCTTGGGTGATCAAATATCAAAAGAAAAGGTTGTGCCTATTGCTAAAAGTGATCAACCTTTGGTAGAAGATTACTCCAGTACTTCAGATGGTTCTGGATCAAGCATTCCTTGCACAAATTTTTATACTCCAACTCAAGAGGGTCCTTCATTTTCAAGTGATCTGGGTATTCCTCATTTCCCTCCTTTATTGATTAGAAATAATAGATTATTTTGTGAGAAAAAATCATTAAAGGATCATTACTTTGAATATCACAATCCATTTCCTCAAAGACCTCCAGTTCCTCACCATTTTAATCCTCCTGTTGGAACACCTCCTCAAAATAATATGGCTCAACCTCCACCTAGACCTCCCTTTGTTGTGAATGTGTACAGTCCTATAGATTTCGGGGTATGGTGGGTTATCCTAATGTAGTCCCACATGAGGTAAGAAATATATTTCCTAAATTCCAGGGTAATAATGCCATTAGTGGTGATCAACACCTTAAGATATTTTCTAATACCATGGAATATTTTAGATTGAGTATGAAGATGTATATGTAAAGTTTTTTATAAATACTATAGAGTAAGATTCCGAGATTGGTACAAGTCACTACCAGATAACTCTATTGATTCATGGATAAAGATGAAAAATGCATTTAAATCACAATATGGTGATAAAACTGATCCAAGGTTCCTCCTCACATAATTTGAGAACATAAAAAAGAATCCTAATGAACCTATCTAAGATTTTAACACCAGATTTAATAAGACCTTGATCATACTGACCTGTAATATTAAGGCCAAGTGATGAATCATGTCTAATTAAATATTATGATGCCTTTGACAAGAAAGCAACATATTACTTAAGGGATAAAAATCCCAAGACCCTGAGACAAGATTTTTCTATGGATGTGCAAATAGAAAATAACATCAAAGCAGCTGGGAAGCCTCTTAAAAGGGATGGATTCAAATTAATCAACCCAAAAAATCCTTAGGAAAGTAAAGCAGTAGATCTAGAAGAGGTGGTTAAAACTCTAGGAGGATCAAGTAAAGGAAATATCATATAAATTTGCTAGAGAAGAGAAAGGGCTAGGTGAAAGTTCTCATACCAAAAAAAAACCTCAAGGGAATAATATATTTAGAAATCATTGTAGGGGTGACCAAAGAACATATGATAGAGGAAAAGGACCAATGGGGTTAGGAAACAAGCAATAACCACTAAGATAAAATAAGTTGGTTCCTGATCCATTGACTATTAGAGTATCTATGGTAGAATAAGATCATGTTATTTAATGGTGTGATAATTTCTTTCTACCACATTTACCATGTGATACCAATGAATAAAGTGAAGATTTTGATGATGATGTCACCTTTGGTGATGTGTGCATGATGGTCCACAATAAGGAGCTACTTCTACCAAATTGCTGAGTGCAATGACTGTGGAATGTTTTTGGATTGCATATACTAGGTATCATATACCCCTTCTAATAGTAATATTGATGTTGATATGGTTCATGCCTTTGAGTTACATAACCATGAATTTTAATATTTGAGGGCATTAATGATCAAAAAATATGATGGTGGTATTCCCTCTAAGGAGGATAGGTAACTCCTAATGAATACAGTAGTGGCCCAGGAAAAATATTATAATTTGAGAAATAGAATGGTCAAAGGACTAGGGCCAAAACCCATGTACAACATCGTCTCCTCACCAATATCCCCAAGGTTGTTCCCAAGAAATATTTACCAAATAAAGGCCCATTTATTTCTAACAAATTGGATCCCCCTACCTTTGCTCAAGCTATAAAAATCCTCATACCTATAGAAAATGAAATCAACCTACCTCATATTACATTCTTACCTAATTATAAACCTTGTGACATGGCTCAATTTTTGATTCAGAGAAAGGTTACCATACCAATTATTGAGTTGCTCAGGATTCCTGAGCACAACAAGAGAATTTGAATACTTAGGATTCAAGTAGGAGTTGGTGGCCATAGGTAAGGATGTTAATAATGTGAATCTTCCACTTGTTATTGTACAATTAGAAGTTCCCAAGAAATGGAAAGTCTGGGAGAATCACCTGAGATATATTTAGGCACTTCTTTGGTAGAGTCTCAACTTGATGTGGATCCATTTTTACTACTTTGATCATCAAAGATAGAACTTTCCATAAATATAATTTTGATTTGGGAGGTTCATGTAATGTAATTCCTCTTGAAGTTATGAATGAATTAGACATCAAAGTGATAACATATTTTGGAAAATGTCAGGCCATGGATTCAAGAGAGGTTCCAATGATAGGATATGTAAAAGGTTTGGTAGTTCAATTGCAACCTATCTTGATAAATTTTTGATTATAAATGTGGTCATTGTTGATTGCCCTACTAAATGGGGTATGTTTGATGTCTATAAAATGGGTTGTAAGTGTTAGAGCAAGTGTGAAAATGGACATGTCTTATGCCACCAAACCCATGGAAGGAAATTTTGTGAAGCTTTATGGAGAAAATAAGATGCTACACTTTATTTAGGACCCAAAAATACCTCTTATGAAGTGTTGTTTACTCATGTGGATGCTGATAATTTTGTTAGATATACAGACTTTAAAGATCATAACATAAATGAGAGTCCATTCTTGGAACAATTTGGTGCCCCTTGGACTATGATGTTTGATGGAGCATGCTCCAATATGGGTAATGAGCTGGTGTGGTGCTTATATCCCCAACCAAATAAACATTCAATTTTTCATTCAAGCTAAAATTTGAATGCACCAATAATATTGTAGAATATGAAGCACTTCTCCTAGGCTTGATAATTGCATGGAGGTATGGAATAAAGGATATAATTGTTAAAGGGGATTATAAGTTAGTGGTAAAGCAAGTTAGAAAACTATATGAAATAAAGAACCAAAGGATGAAGCAATATAAACATGCAGTGTGGGACTTCATTGAAATGTTTGAGTCTTTTAATATATTATACCATGATAGGGCTCAAAATGTTGTAGATGATAAATTAGTAGTGCTTGCATCTCAGTTTGATAATTACATGGTTTTTACTTCTTTGTAACTATGATGTAGAGGTGTTGTCAAGACTGTCTGTTTATGATAAAGTAAAACATTGACAAGTGTTTGACAATGATGCCCAAGTAAAAAGGTTCTTGAAAAGTAAAGGATAATTTACAAATCAATGCATGGATTAGGAGCCAATGGTTTCAACATGTGATGGAAAAGAAACTCTATTTGGCAAAGACATAATTTAGTTGAAAACTAACACAATTCCTAGGGGTTGGTTTCCTTGGAATATAATTTTGACAATGCAGATAGGGTGGTCCATAGAAATATCTATACTTCAAGGGATGTTGAGGAGTAAAATTTTGGAACCAAGGAGAATCCCATGAAGGTGTGGTTAGGAAAAAATCTAAGCAAGGAAGAGAAGCAATCTTATGTAAAACTGTTGACAAAGTATCAAGATTGTTTAGCATGGTCCTATTTAGAACTAAAGGCTTATAGAGAGGATTTGTTCCAACATGAAATACCCTTAGAACCTAACACTATGCCATTTAGGTAAAATAATAGGCCTATTAACCCTCTTATTTCACTCAATATTCAAGAAGAGTTGAAAAAGTTGAGGGATGGAGGAATAATACAACCCACAAGATACTCTTCATGGGTGGCCAATCTTGTACCAGTAAGAAAGAAAAATGGAGATATAAGGCTTTGTGTGGATTTTAGAAATCTGAATAAGGCCTCAATCAAAGACAATTATCCATTTCCTAATATGGATAACATGTTGTAGCTAGTTATGATCTGAATTTCTCTCAACTTTGGATGGATTCTCAGGATATAATCAAGTGGTGGTAAAACAATCAGAAAGGTTTAAAACTTATTTCACCACCCCATGGGGAACATATGTGTATGTGATAATTCCATTTGGTTTGATGAATGTTGGGGATACTTTCCAAAGAGCCATGGATATTGCTTTTTCAGGTTACATTAATGATTTTATTGTTGTGTATCAAGATGATGTAACTATGTTTTCTAGGAAGAGAAGTGACCACCTGAGCCATGTGGAAAATTTTAATAAGATGTAGGGAGTATGGGATCTCATTAAATCCCAAAAATCATAACTTTGGTGTTCAAAAGGAAAAATTACTAGGGCATATAATATCTAAAGAGGGGGTCATGATAGATCCTAAGTGAGTAGAAGCCATTGGAAAAGTTCCCATACCCACATCAAAAAAGGGTATCCAATATTTCTTTGGGCAGATCAATTTCATTAGGAGGTTTATTTAAAACTTTGCTGAAATAACCATCCCTATTACTAGCATGCTAAAGAAATACTAGGTTATCAAATGGGAAGAAGAGGTTGTCTAAGATTTTAATGGGATCAAGGAATCATTAAATAATGCCCCTATTCTAGCCAACCTAGATTATAAGAAATTGTTCCAATTTTTTCCTTTTCCTCTGAGAATACAATTTCTTCTGTATTATTGCAGAAGGATGATGAAGGGAATGAGAGACCTATTGCATTTTTTAGCAAATATTTTCAAGGAGCTAAACTAAAATACACCATCATGGAAAAACAATATTTTGCACTTGTTCAGAAACTAAAATTTTAGGCCATATATATTGAGTTCAAATATTATAGCTTATGTCCCTCATACAATGGTAAAGGAAATCCTGTATGAGATGGAAATATCCAGTAAAAGGTGTCAATGGGTAAAAAAATTGCAAGAGTATGACATGGACATACAGACTACTAAATTGGTTAGGGGTTTGGGGCTTGCAAAATTAATGGTAGAAAGTAACTTACAAGTGATGGAGATCAATGAAGTTGAAGAAGGAAATGTGGATATCCAAGACAAGATGATTAATTCCACATGGTATAAGGATGTAATATTTTACCTCAAGAATTTGGAGTTTCCAGGGCATCTAGACAAGAATCAAAGAAGGACACTTAAATTGGCCTCCCAAAAATATGTTATAACTAACTATGGGTTGGCTTGGAAGAACCTAGAAGGGATCCTATTGAGGTGCATCACAAGAAGAATAAGCTCCCAATATTATTGTAGAATTTCATGGGGAGTATGTGGAGGTCACTTTGTTGGAAGAGTTACTATTCATAAAATTTTGAGAGCAGGCCACTTTGGTAGCCCACACTTTTTAAAGATATAGCTTTGTTAGTTAGAAAGTGTGAGAAGTGTCAAATATTCTCTGGGAGGTTGAAAGACTCGGGTGCTTTACCTTTGTAACCAGTATAAGTGGAAGCCCCTTTCAAACATTGGGGGATGGGAGTTATTAGATAAATTTTAGATTCTTCGAGTGTTGGACATAGATGGATCCTAGTTTCTACTAACTACTTCACTAAATGGGTTGAAGTTATCCCTACCAAGAAAGTAACCCAACAAGGAGTCATGGATTTCATTCTGATTAATAAAATTTGTAAGTTTGGTGTATGTTATCTCATTTTAGTGATTCCTAACTAAAAATGAGATAACCATATGAAAATTTTAGGAAAATACCTTTAAAATTCCCCTTTGAAGGAGATTTTCAGGTTTTCAGGTTTTCATTACATGAAAGCATGTTTCTTGCATGTTACATGTCTGATGTTCCCGAAACTTGAAACCTGATTGTCTTAGTAGTGTGTCAGGTTTTTGAAACTCCCAAGCATCAGAACATGCTTTATCCAATGCATGTTTCATGTCGTTTGATTCCTAAAACCGAAACCCGAATGAAGCCTTTGTGTCGGGATTTTGGGACTTAGAAGCATCTCAACATCTCATGTATCATGCTTCATGTTTTCCAAAACCTGAAACCCAAATTAAACCAAATCCTTTGTATCAGGTTTTCAGATGCTCCAAGAATGATGACATCTCATTAATGTCCAATTTTCAGCGGTTGGCACACATGTCAAGTGAGGGTAATTAAAGCTAAGTTATTATAAATAGTCATCTTTTCCACATCATTTGTTACCTTATTGTTTTTCTTGCTGCGTTGGATTTTTGTTGATGCTTCTTCTTCCTCCAAACCTGATCAAGCTTTCTAATTGATTTCACCAGCCATTTTTGATCATTTTTTTGATCTAGTTGAAGGTATTCTTCTCTTCTTTCTTTTTATAAACTTTTATGGGTTATTTGTGAGGTGTTTTGCTTAGGGTTTCACTGCATTTTTTCCCTCATTACTAGTTTAGGGTTTTGGGTCTTTTTCCTTGGTTCTTGTCTTTCCCAGTAGGGTTCTTGTTTGAAATTCACTCCTTGGTTATTTAATTTTTTTACATAAGTTGTAGATTTCAAAAGAATCTAAAAATCAATAAGTGAAAAAGGTGATAAATTATCATATTCTGACATGTCAGAAACCCTATACATTGATTTTAGGTTTTGCAGGGTGTTGTACATCTCGTTTCTTCCACCTTGTGTTTAGTTTTTCATGGTGTTCGACACCTATCAAGTTCCATTACATGTCAGGATCTTCTAACTACTCAACATACTCCTACTTCCACAAAGTGTGTTGGGTTTTAATCGATGCACAACATGCCCTAAAATCGACATACACCCCGCCAGTGTTTCGGGTTTCTCAAGGTGCTCGACATCCTCCAAACTCTACCAGTGTTTTGGGTTTCCATTGGTGTTTGACATGGCCTAATTTCTGACATATAATCTAGTATGTCAGGTTTCAGATGGATTTTTACAAGTTTCAAAACCCGAATGGTGTGGCGGGTCTGTGCACTTGTCCAACAAGCTTTCACACCTGATTGATCTTACATAAGTCATCAAGGCATTATCAAGAGTCCTCATGTCGAACCCTGGCCAATCTAAGATTAATTTAGATAATTTAGGAAAGATGAAGTATAAGTATCATAAGATGGAGTCTTCTTCTTATGTAAGCTACAATTATGACATCCAGGACACAGAGCTTGAAAATATAGATATGGAAGACATCGAGAAAATAATTGAGGATTCTTCTCAGAATTCATGGATGAAATCAATAGCCGGCAGTAGTCTCCCTCTTACAGTAGGATTTCCAATAACAGTTCAATGCCTTGAATTCATCCTATCTCACACTTCCCACTATAACGTAGCCTCCCGCTCAAGTAAGAAATCAAGTACGGGAATCTATAGTGAAATTGGATGGAGATTACTTTGATAAAATCCTAAAATTGATCAACTTTACGAAATATGTTGATTTAACCTTAAATTAGCACAAAAGGCCTGGGACAAAGATCAAGAATATTACATCAAGCATGTAAATAATAATTTCTTGATCAAGGCTAAGCCAACTATTTCTAGGTTTCCCAAGTCAGTCCATAGAAGTGATTTTATCCTTCCAATCAATGATATCATCACCCTGTTGAGTCGATTATTTTGGCTCCCAGATTGAAGGAATTCCAAGGGTGGATATACCAGTTCATGGTCATCATAAAGAAGAATGACCAAGGCATTGATTGGGGTAGCCTAATAAGTGAAAAAATAGACTCCTAAATGAAAATAGTCTTGTCTATCGTAAGTTCTATATGATGTCATACGTCACCTATGCAGCAGTAGGCATGAGGAACTACCCAGGGCTAGATGCAAAGGGAAACCGAGCAATGGAACACATATATTAGTTCTTCCCTCATCTGAAAATAAAATGGTCTGAAGACCAATATAGAAGAGTGAATGATGCCTTCTTCTACAAAAACATTTGTAGATTGGATCTGATTGGAGGAAGAGAAGGGTTTTTGATGAAGCATGGGCCAAAGTGTCAAAATGGGGTTGCATTTTCTTACAATTCAAGAAGTTTACTTATCTTTAGGTGGTAAGGTTCCATGGTAATCCTTTCCATCTACCTAGATTCCTAGGTGACAAACTGATCCTTATGGAGTTAGTCTAGACAATTGTTGGATTTTCACAAATTCCAACAAAGCAGGCACAAAGCTACCATCTCCTTCCCCATTTCCATTGGAAGGCATAGATGTTCTATTATGGTTAAGGCCAAGAACATGGTACATGAGATTTAGGAAAAATTGAAGAAACATATGAAGCTGGGGAGGGATTTGACATACGAGGAGTCCTCAAGTCATATGGAACCTTGTACCTGCATGTGCCCACTATGGAAGATATCTGGGTTGATCTTTGGGATGAAGTTTCCATCCAAAGAAAAGACAACAACAGACTGACACTTGAATAAATTCAGATGTTAGATCTAGCTGACATCCCGAAGGCACCGTGGACAATGAAAGTGTTCTGGACACTAGGTACAAACAGTCAGATGGAGACCAACTCGGATTCCTAGCCATTGATTGGTCTATTGCTAAAAAGGCTTCTATCGCTGAAAGAGCTACTCAGACTCTTATCTGTACCAAGGCATGGCTCATTTCTTGGGAATGAGTTATAAGGAAAATATATTTTCAAAAATAGCTACTTTAGAAGTGGGACCCTCCAAGGGAGAGAAGGAAAAGGATAAAATCCCTACTAAAAGGAAAATAAAGTTTAACTTTGTCAGAAAAGAAGAAAAGCAAGTGGCTAAATCATCTGCTACTCCTACACAAACAATTGAGATATTGGATTCACCTCCTCCACTAGAACAAGGAGAAATTATTTCAAAAATCAAGGTTGGTCAACCTCTTGTTTCTCCTTTTGTTGATTGCTCGTAGAAAGTAAGTCTTTCTCTTGGTTCTCAAGATTTGGCTTTAGAGTCTTTACCTCTTCTCTCCCAACCTTTTCCTCATCTCATATTTTGACACCAATCTCATTAGCCATGGATAAAATTTTCTCTAACCTATCACCTCTCTTTGTTGGACCTATGATGACCATAGATATGCCTCCTCCTTCCATACCTTCATTCCTCGAGTCTATCCCTATAGTCACCACACTTGCACTCGTCACTACTCCACAAGTAAATATTTCTCCACATGTATATACAACCATAACACCTCCAATTGGGGCAACTTATTCCATTGTACCTTAATAGGTTGGTTGATCGGACTCGAGGAAGAGGAAGGTGGTATTTACCCTACCATCCTTCGACTTTAGTTCACTCAATACCTCTCCTATCAAATGCCAAGAAACCCAAAATGGTTTCAAGGGTTTTAGTGGATGCCTCAAGGCATAAGTTTTTAGAGATTGCCACTCCCATGGCTGAAAAAACCAAGGAGGATATAGCGGTTACTGATTATCATATTATAAGGGTTGATGCGGGAAAGTAACAACAAGAAGGAGCACAAAAGAATGCACCGGATGCCATGAACATGCTTTTACCGTAGAAGCTAAAGAAACAAAGGTAAGAATGGATGAGCTAAAGGATAAAGTTAAATAGTTGATGGAGGTATTGCTCAAGCTTTCAAATCCTTCTCAGTCAACATTGTCATCTTCTACCCCTACTCCTATCAGGTTTGATTTCTCATCGGTGCCTATGATTGAAAAGATCAACGAGAAGGGGAGAACGGTTGAAGAATGGATAAAGAGGATACTCCTACAAGGAAGAGAGGTCATTGATGACACAGTGGAGGTTTATAAATCCTTGGAGGAAATAAAGAAGGATGGTGACAAAATGGATGATGAATTTTCACAGGAATTCGGGAACCTTGAATTAACTTTAGAAGCTCTCAATGCACTGAAATAGGTTCCATCCGGATCTTAATGGAAGAAGGAATCATTCCACATGGGGATAAGCATTTCCAGCTAGCCAAATCCATCAGATTTAGGATAAAGATTCTTAGTGAAGCTTACAGCAAGTTGAGGGAATCTAGAGATTAGTTGGTTGATGCCACCAATGACATAGAAGAGGAGTTATTTAGGATTTTCCAAGGTGTTGGATGAAATCTTGAATATTCTACCTGCTGATGATCTCTATAAACAAATTCAAGAATTAATTTAGCAAGACTAGACTTTTTCTTTGATTAGAAAACCATCGATAAGTTCATAAGGATCAAGAAAATTTTTGAATCACCAAGGAAACTCAATGACAAGAAATTGAAGAAACTTCGTAATGCAAGTGACACTCAAGAAACTTTGAGAGGTCTAAGTGATTATTCTAGTGTGCTAGATGAAGATGATATGCAAGGCATAATTTAGAAGTTCCAAGAGTTTAGAGACAAGTAGGCTTTGCTAGAAGAAGATAAGGATGATGAAGCAGAATAAGCATAATGTTTCATGTCATTTCTATCAAGAAATTGTCATGTCTTTTTCATTTTGTTTCTTCACATAGGAGAAAATTTTTGACTTGTTCTCTACGTGAGAGTCAAGAAAAATAGGACTCTTCTTAAAAGACTATTTTCTAGGATTTATCCTATTTTCTATCTCTCTCTCTATTATAAATAAGGGATGCTTATGCATTCCAAAAGGAGAGAATTTTTAGAATATTAAGAGCTATTGTGAAGAAGAAGAAAAACTTTGTATTTTCTTTTTAATCATTGAGGAATAGAAACATGTGTTATTTTGCAAACTTTGTGTTGTGGGATTCATCTATCTTGAGAGATTGTTCTTACATCCAAGATCTTAAGCTATTCTTTGTTTAGTGTTCTTGATTATTTTAATCATTTTGAATATTACACTCATTATCTAAAACTCATATAAGTATTTCTTGATCTGTGTTTTCTTGAAAGAAAATACATTCCTCTCATTCCCTTCCCACTTTGTTTCATTTGTAATAGTTTCCTTTCTAATCCATTCCATTTCTAAAGATGTAACATCTCCATCTCATGTTGATATGGATTTTGGGATTGTATCCCAACCCCAATGGTTAGAATAGTGTGGATATTGTATATATTATTTCTGTTGTGTTTTAGATTAGTAATAAATAGGCAGCCTCACCTATCTTTGAGGAGGGATTTAATCTTGTGTACTGTGGTTGAACCTCATATTTTGGTCTGACAAAATATCCAACCAATGGTTTTGGTGACTCTATTAGGGAATACAGATTGATAAGACTAATCTTATCCTATTGGTGTCTAGCGACTCCGTATTTGCCTTATTTTTGGTAGATCCATTTTTCGGTTCAAGCTGGCTAGGAAAATATTCACTTGGTCAAGCCGAGCTAGGGGTGAAACTGATCCATTCTTTGATCTGATTCAACAACACAATTTCATAATTTCCCCAACAGTGTTGCATCTAGCTGAGTAAGAAGTTCTTTACCTATCCGAAGAACTCAAGTTCCTCAAGAACAAGAAGCTTTTGCAACCTACCATGCACTATTTTTCGATACTAGTATTCCTATGGACACTTCATTAGAAGGATGGAAGCACAACTTTGTGCCTTGGGGTGCGGCTATTGGTCTTATTTCCTAACTCTACCATTGCATGATCTACCACATGGTTAACGTAAGAATATTCCTAAGTTCAATGGTGATGGGAAGAAGCACCCTGATGAACACATTGCTTCATTATTTGTCACATGCAACATCCTTGGGGTTGCTCATGAAGATGTCTCTATTTGACTCTTCATTGAAACATTGCATGGTGTAGCAGTAGAATGGTTCTACCATATTTTGAATGTATGCATTACCAACTAGGCTACCGTGAGATCCATATTTGAAGCATGGTTCAAACCAGCCGAATATTCTCATGCCTTCTTAGCAAATCTTACACATATGAAGGAGTCTTATGAACCCATGCGGGACTTCATAGCCAAATTCAACAATTTGATTCATAAGATTCTAGATCTAGCCATTCCCACTCTTGAAAATCAAAAGTGTTTCTTCATCAACACTCAGCCCCTGATGTGAGCTTCTTATTAAGAAGGTTTGTTATCCCGATTTGGCCACTGCTCAAGCTACAACCACTAAAATAGAAGATGATCTCATTCTAGCTGGAAAGATCAGAAGAGAGTCATCTAAGCCTAAAAATCAAAGTTCTTCTTAGAGTACTACTAATCCTATGATTTAGAGGATGGCCAATGACTTGATCACTTTAAAGAAACAAATGTCTCAACAAGTGACCAACGTTCCTTATCGGGATATTCCTAGATGGAATTTCAACAATACCAATGGCACTCCCACAAGAGATAAGAATCGGTTGATTCTTTGCTCCCACCAGGCTGGCCATTGAAGCTCCTCCTGTCAATGCAACAGTAGAAATAGTTGAGGAAGATGAAGAACCAGAAGATCAAGATTCTCATGAAGCTTTTAAAGCTTCAGGATATGTTGATGAGTCTTTTGATGATTCAGCTAGCGACTCCAGCATTGGGTACTTGGAATACGAGGAAGACAATGTGAGCATGATGGTCAATCATTTGCATTCTTCACTCGATCTCAATCCCAAAACCCTAGAAATCTAGTTGAAGGCTCTAAGGAGAAAAGTAAAGAATCTCTCGTGGTTATGGCTAAAAGAGGCTCTCCTATCTTAGTGCAAACTGAAAAGGAGACAACTAAAAAGGTAACTTCATCTTCTAAATCTCTTTCTCCTACCCCTAAGGCCAATACCTCAGCTCAGACTAGTGTAACCAAAACTGAGCCCACCATCATTCCTTCATATACCACTTTTGACATTATTGATCATGTAAAGAAAACCAAATCTAAATGTCAAAAGCCAAATACCTTGATCAAATCCTGAGCAATTTGAGAAACTTTTGCCAAATTCATTAGAAGCAAGGCTGTTATCCCTTCATCTTCAAAAGGCATTTTTCCTAGCCCCACTCAACCTTTACCTCAGAGTAATATGACCTCTTCTGCTTCTTTGGGAAATATTGAACCATTTTATTTGTCCTTATAAATGGTTTCAAACTCAACAATTACATAATTGACTCAGGAGCCTCTGATAACGTAATTCCTGCAAAATTATCCCATGCCCTTGGACTTACCTTGACTAAATATTATGGGTGGTGTTACTCCATGGAAACTAAACAAGTCCCCTTGATTGGCCAAATCAAGGATGCATAGTTTGCATTTGTTGCATTCCCTGAAAAGAGAGTAAAAATGACTATCCTAGTTGTTGATATCCAATTGCTTATGGTATTCTCTTAGGAAGAGGTTTTTTCAAATATGTCAAAGGAGAAATCAATATGGACTGGACCAAATCTAAAATTCTAGTAAATGGATTTCCTCGTGTCCTCCACCCTGAAGCATAGGCAAAGTACCTGGTCACTAAATCAGATGATCCCAAGGCTCAAATTATCTTTGAAGATGCAGGCTTGGGTAATTATTTCATGACATCTGAGGTGACTTCTGTAGAAGTCAAGGAAGAAGATCCTAATGTTTTTTGACCCTCGAGTTTGACGGGATCCGTTCAACTACTAGGTTGGGCGCTAGTGTGGTTCTTATATCTCTAGATTTTGAGATTTTTCCTTCGCCTTCAAGCTGTAATTTTACAATACTAATAACAAGGCTGAATACAAAGCTTTGTTATTAGGATTAGAAATGACAAGGAAAAATCAATCTAAAATCTCAAAGTGTAGGGAGATGTTGAGTTGATTGTGAATCAAGTAAGGGGGATCTATCAGGTGAAAAATGATCACCTAAGGCATTACAGGAACAAGGTGTGGGACAACATAGAATGCTTTGATGCTTTTTCCATTAAGGCAGTTTTGAGAGATTACAATGATAAAGTTGATTCTTTATCCATGTCTGCATCTCTTCTCCTTCCTCACCCAAAGTTCAAATAGGACAAGTATACCATTGAGATTGTGTATCATCCAAGTGTTCTAGATAATTTAGCACATTGGCAAGTGTTTAATGATGATCAACAGTTATTGTCTTTTCTTGAAAAAGCTAATAATTTTAGCGAGCTTTATTTTGAAGGATCATAATCAGATTTTCATGAGTCCATCTCAAATTCATATCAAGAGATTGATGGCGAATTCATCCAACTCAAAGGAAATAAGATTCCAAAGGGATTAGTTTGTCTAGAATGTATATTTGACAATTATGACCATTTCATTCAGGATAAAAGGCAAATGAGGGTGCTTCCTTGTAGAGGTAGATCAAGTTAATCTAGGTTCTTCTCGACCAACCATGGATGGTAAACATCAAGAAATGTTGTTCTCCGGAGGAGAAAGAAATATTCACTTCACTCCTGGAGAGATATATGGATGTCTTGGCATGGTCCTACATGGATCTAAAGTATTTCAAGACCAAGGATGTGCAACATAGCATCCCTTTAAAACCGACATCAAAACTTAAGGTAGAAGTAAAGGCATTATAACCCAAAGATCTAGGGAACTATCCTTGTGTAAATTCAAAAGATGTTAGACATAAGGATTATCTTCCCAATCCATAATTCTACCGAGATTACTAACATCATCCTCATTAGGAAGAAGAATGGTGAGATTTAGATTTTTTTTGACTTCCGGAACCTTAATCAGTCTTCATTGAAAGAAAATTACCCATTTCCTATCATGGATCAAGTATTATAGACTGTCACTAGATCATAAATGTTATCCATGCTTGATAGATTTTTGGGGTATAATTAGGTCAAGGTAGCCTAAGGATCAACATAAAACAACATTCACCACCCCATGGGGGACCTTTGCTTACAGGAGGATGCCTTTTGGTTTGATTAACACTATTGGAGCCACATTTCAAAGAGCTATGGACTTAGCTTTCAGATATTTTATGGGAAAATTCATAGTTGTATATTTGGATGACTTGACGGTCTTCTCTAAGAAGCAAAGTGATCATTATGATCACCTAGAGCAGGTACTCTTAAGATGTAGGCGTCATGGGATTTCATTAAATCCTAAAAATTCCATGTTCGGAGTAACAGAAGGAAATTTTTTGGGTCATATCATGACTAAAGAAGGAACCAAGATCAACCTAGAGTGGGTGAAGGCCATCTAAATCCTTACCTTGCTTATAAAAAATTGTGGTGCATTCCTTTTTCGGAAAGGTTAATTTCCTAAGAAGATTTGTACCTGATTTTACTAATAAAACCAAGGATATCCTTGTGATGATGAAAGTTAAAACTCCATTTCAATGGAGCACTGAAGGGAAGCTTGCTTTTGAAGAATTCAAAAGAGTAATTTCTCATTCTCCTATTCTAGTATGCCCAGAGACTTCAAGAAATATTTCATCATGTACTGATCCTACGCTTCCACACATAAAATATCGGTCATCCTTATGCAAGATAATGAAGAAGGAATCAAATCCCCCATTACTTTCATGAACTACCCACTAAAGGAACTTGAGTTGAAGATGTCATGAATTGAAAATCATGCTTATGCAATGGCGAGAGCATGAAGTATTCTAGGTATTACGTGTTGAGTTCTCACATTCTCATTCTTGTTCTTGATATTATAGTTAAGTCATTTTGACTCAACAAGAGTTGGGTAGTCAATGGGGTAATTGGATAGCCAAAGTCCAAGAATATGACTTGTACATCAGGCCTACCAAGTTGGTATGAGGAAGAGGCCTATACCAATTGATTATAGAAAACTAGTCTGACAGATTGCAAAGAAACTAAAGATACCTATTTAGAATTTCCCATGGTGATTTTTGTAAGTAAAACCGATGAACATGGTATGCAAATCACATTATTTTTAAATTATGGTGAATTTCCCTCGCATTTGAGCCAAAAAGAAAAGAGGACAATTAAATTAAGGTTCACAAGATACTTTCTATGGGATAATGGTATATCAAGTAGGGCATTGATGATGTATTCTGCGTTGTGTTGATAAGTCTCGTGAGATAAGGTTTTAGAATCCTTCCAAAATCTAGCATGCGGAGGAAATTTCTCTTCCTCCATCATGACCTACAAAAGATATTACGGGCTAGGTACTATTTTCCTACTCTCTTTTGAGATTCAGCAAAATGGGTGTCTAAGTGTGAAGCTTGTCAACATTTCGTTGGTCGTCCTATCTCATAGCAGCTCTCCCCTTAAAGCCCATGATAATTGAAGAACCTTTTCAAAAATGGGGAATTGAATTCATTAGAGTACTGAATCCTACCTCTAGTTCCATTCATAATTATTTTCTCACCGCCACATACTATTTCACAAGTGGGTGGAAGCCATCAAATCAAACAGGTAACCTGTGAAGTTATGTGCAACTTTCTTAAGGAGAATATAATTATTAGATTCAACATAACTCACAATATTTTTGTTGATAATGCTTCCAATTTCTCATCACATGAGTTGATAGAATTTTTCTATGGATTTGGGATCACATTGGCTTATTTTACCGATTAATACCCCCAAGGCAATAGTCAAGTTGAATGATGACAAAAAACCTGGTGACCATAATCGAAAGTTGTTCGATGAGAATGAGAGGATGTGGCACAAAACATTGTATGATGCATTATGGGTAGATCATATTACTCCTAAGTGAGCTATTGGAATGTCCCTGCTCTAGGTTTTTATGGAATTGATGCTGAGATTCCTATCTCTGTAGAATTTCCAGCCTTACGATTGGCTAAAGCAATTGAGGATGAAAATTTTCAAAGTTCCATTGAGAAAAGGATAATGTACCTAGCATGCTAGAAGAAGAATGGATAAAATTGGTAGGCTTGATTGCATTGGAGATCACCAAAGAAAATTCAAAAATATATTTGACAAAAATCAAAAACAACGCGATTTCCAGATTAGAGATTTAGTACTCTCTCTCGGGATAGTCTATTTTGACTTAACAAGAGTTGAATAGTCAATGGGGTAATTGGATAGCCAAAGTACAAGAATATGACTTAGACATCAGACCTACCAAGTTGGTATGAGGAAGAGGCTGTGCCAATTGATTACAAAAACAAGTCGAGATAGAATGTGAAGAAACTAAAGATACCTATTAGAATTGCCCACGGTGATTTTTGTAAGTAAAACCGATGAATGGTATGTAAACATAACTTTATTTTTAACTTATGGTTAATTTACCCCACATTTGATCCAAAAATAAAAGAGGACAGTTAAATTAAGGTCCGCAAGATACATTCTATGGGATAATGGTATATACAAGAAGGGCATTGATGGTGTATTCTGCGTTGTGTTGATAAGTCTCAGTAGATAAGGTTACTAGAATCCTTCCACAATCTAGCATGTGGAGAGGAAATTTCTCTTCCTCCATCATGACCTAAAATATCTTATGGGCTAGGTACTATTGGCCTACTCTCTTTCGAGATTCAGCAGAATGGGTGGCTAAGTGTGAAGCTTGTCAACATTTCGTTGGTCGTCCTAAGCTGGCAGCTCTCCCTTGAAGCACGTGATAATTGAAGAACCTTTTCACCAATGGGGAATTGAATTCATTAGAGTAATAAATCCTACCTATAGTGCCGGTCATAATTATGTGCTCACCACCACAGAATATTTCACCAAGTGGGTGGAAGCCACGCCAATCAAACAGGCAACCTGCGAAGGTGTGTAACTTTTTCAAGGAGAATATAATTATTGGATTTGGCATACCTCACAAGATTGTTGTTGATAGTGATTCCAATTTCTCATCACATTAGTTGACAGAATTTTTACATTGGCTTATTTTACTAATTATTACCCCAAGGCAATAGTCGAGGCTGAATTGAGTAACAAAACACAGTGACCATAATCAGAAAGCTATTTGATGAGAATGAGAGGACATGGCACAAATAATTGTATGATTCATTATGGGTAGATCAGATTACTCCTAAGTGAGCTATTGGAATGTCCCCATTCCAGGTTTTGTATGGAATTGATGTTGAGATTCCTATCTCTGTAGAATTTCCAGCCTTACGATTGGCTAAAACAATTGAGGATGAAACTTTTCAAAGTTCCATTGAGAAAAGGATAATGTACCTAGCCATGCTAGAAGAAGAATGGAGAAAGGTGGTGGATTGCATTGTAGATCATCAAAGCAAAGTCAAAAAGATATTTGACAAAAAATCAAAGCAACGCGATTTCCAGATTGGAGATCTAGTACTTCTCTGGGATAAGAGAAGGGAACAAAAAGGGATGGATGGAAATTTTGATTCTTTATGGAAAGGTCCTTTCAAAATCCATTAGCTGAATGGTGAAAATATTTATGTCTATCGCACCTTGATGGAGAGCTACTTCATCTACTTTTCGGTGGCCAAAATTTGAAGTTATTGCATCAGTAATGTAAGATTCTCTCTTGCACTATATTATAATTTATTTCTGTTTTGTGTTTACTTTATTTCTATCTTTTTTTATTTGTTTGTTTATTTTTGTTTTTCTTATTCGACTCTGTAGCCCAATGGATAAAACTTTTGATACATGATTTATCTTCCTTTGATGTTTCAAAGAAAGTCCCCAACTGGAGTCATTTGTTATCTCATTTTAGTGATTCCAACTAAAAATGAGATAACCATATGAAAATTTTAGGCAAATCCCTTTAAAATTCCCCTTTGAAGGAGATTTTTGAGTTTTCAGGTTTTCATTGGATGAAAGCATGTTTCTTGCATGTTACATGTTTGTGTCCCCAAAACGGAAACCCGATTGTCTTATAAAGTATGTCGGGTTTTAGAACTCCCAAGCATCGGAACATGCTTTATCCACTTCATGTTCCATGTCATTTGATTCCTGAAACCTGAAACCCGAATGAAGCCTTTGTGTCAAGATTTCAAGATTTAGAAGCATCTCAACATCTCATGCATCATGCTTCATGTTTTCCAAAACCCAAAACCCAAATTAAACCAAATCCTTTGTATCAAGTTTTCAGAGGCTCCAAGCATGATGACATGTCATTAATGTCCAGTTGTCTTGTAGTTGGCACGTGTCAAGTGAGGTGTAATTAATGTTAATTTATTATAAATAGTGATTTTCCATGTCATTTGTTACCTTGTTGTTGTTTTTGATGCGTTGGATTTTCGTTGATGCTTCTACTTCCTCCAAACCGATCAATCTTCCCGATTTATTTCACCTAACCATTTTGATCTTTTCTTGATCTATTTGAAGGTATTATTCTCTTCTTTCTTTTTAGAAGCTTTTTGGGTTATTTGTGAGGTGTTTTACTTGGGGTTTCCACTCCATTTTCCCCTCATTACTAGTTTAGGGTTTTGGGTATTTTTCCTTGGTTCTTGTCTTTCTTAGTAGGGTTCTTGTTTGAAATTCACCTTGGTTATTTACTTTTTTTACATAAGTTGTGTATTTCAAAATAATCTACAAATCAATAAGTAAAATAGGTAGGAAATTCTCATATTCTAACATGTCGATACCCAATATATTGATTTTGGGTTTTGAAAGTGTTGTACATCTTGTTTCTTTTGCCTTGTGTCATTTTTTTCAAGGTGCTCAACACCTATAAAGTTCCACCATGTGATGGTATATTCCACCTACTCAACATCCTCCTAATTTTTGCGGTGTGTGGGTTTTCATTGATACGCAACATGCCCTAAACTCCGACATACACCCCACCTAGTGTTTCAAGTTTCTCAAGGTGTTCAATGTCCTCTAAACTCCACCAGTGTTTTGAGTTTCCATTCGTGTTTAAAATGGCCTAATTTCCGACATACAATCTAGTCTGTTAGGTTTTTGAAGGTGTTTTGCAAGTTTCAAAACCTGAAAGGTGTGGCGGGTCTGTGCACTTGTCCAACAAGCTTTCACACTTGATTTCTCTTCCAGAAGTCATCAAGGCATTTTCAAGACTCCTCATGTGGACCCTGGCCAATCTAAGGATAAGTTGGATAATTTAGGAAAGATGAAGTATAAGTATCATAAGATGGAGTCTTCTTCTTATGTAAGCTGCAATTATGACATCCGGGACACAGAGCTTGCAATAAAGATATGAAAGAATTCTGGAAAAGAATTGAGGATTCTTCTTAGAATTCATGGATGAAGTCAATAGCTAGCAGTGGTCTCCCTCTTAGTAGGATTTCCAATATCAGCTCAATGCCCTAAATTTATCCTAGCTTGCGCTTCCCACTATAACTCAGCCTCCCGCTCAGTAAGAAATCAAGCAGGGGAATCTATAGTGAAATTAGATGGAGATTACTTTGATCAACTCCTAAAGTTTCCCAAATTTATGGAATATGTTGATTTAGACCTTAAATCAGCACAAAAGGCCTAGGACAAAGATCAAGAAGATTACATCAAGCATGTAAATAAGAAGTTCTTGATCAAGGCTAAGCCAATTGTTTCTAGGTTTCCCAAGTCAGTCCCTAGAAGTGATTTTATCCTTGAAGTCAATGATATCATCACCCTACTGAGCTGGTTATTTGGGCTCCCAGATTTGAAGGAATTCCAAGGGTGGATGTACTAGTTCATGGTCGTCATAAAGAAGAATGACCAAGGGATTGATTGGGGTAGCCTAATAAGTGACAAGATAGACTCCCAAATGAAAATAGTCTTGTCTATTGGAAAGTTCTATATGATGTCATATGTCACCTATATAGTAGCAGGTATGAGGAAGTACCTAGGGCTAGATACAAAGGGAAACCAAGAAACATAACACATATATCCATTCTTGCCCTCATCTAAAAATAACATGGATCCCGATCTAAGGAAGAGAAGGGTTTCTGATGAAGCATGGGCTGAAGTGTCAAAATGGGGTTGCATTTTATTACAATTCAAGAAGTTTACTTATCTTTAGGTGGTAAGGTTCCATGGTAATCCTTTCCATTTGCCTAGGTTCCCAGGTGACAAACTGATCCTTATGGATTTGGTCAGACAATTGTTGGATTTTCACAAATTCCAACAAAGCAGGCACAAAGCTGCCATCTCCTTCCCCATTTCCATTGGAAGGTATACATGTTCTATTATGGTTAAGGCCAAGAACATGGTGCATGAGCTTTAGGAAAAATTGAAGAAACATATGAATCTGAGGGAGGGATTTGACATCCGAGGAGTCCTCAAGTCATATGGAACCTTGTACCTACATGTGCCCAATATGGAAGATATATGGGTTGATCTTTGGGATGAAGTTTCCATCCGAAGAAAAGACAACAACAAATTGACACTTGAATAAATTCAAATGTTAGATCTGGCTGATATCCCTGAAGGCACCATGGAAAATGAAAGTGTTCTAGACACTAGGTATGAACAGTCAGATGGAGACCAACTCGGATTCCCAACCATTGATTGGTCTTGTTGTTGAAAAGGCTTCTATCGCTGAAAGAGCTACTCAGACTCTTATCTATACCTAAGGCATGGCTCATTTCTTGGGGAATGAGTTATAAGGAAAAGATATTTTCAAAAATAGCTACTTTAGAAGTGGGACCCTCCAAGGGAGAGAAGGAAAGGATAAAATCCCTACCAAAAGTAAAATAAAGTTTAAGTTTTTCAGAAAAGGAGAAAAGAAAGGGGCCAAATCATCTGCTACTCCTACATAAATAGTTGAGATATTGGATTCACCTCCTCCACCAGAACAAGGAGAAATTATTTCAGAAATCAAGGTTGGTCAACCTCTTGTTTCTCCTTTTGTTGATTGCTCGTCGGAAGTAAGTCTTTCTCTTGCTTCTCAAGCTTTGGCTTTAGAGTCTTTACCTCCTCTCCCAACCTTCCTCATCTCATATTTTAATTCCATTCTCATCATCCATGGATAGAATTTTCTCTGACCTCTCACCTCTCTCTGCTAGACCTAGGATGATAATAGATATACCTCCTCCTTACACACCCTTCATTCCCTGAGTCTATCCCTATAGTCACCACACTTGCACTCATCACTACTCCATAAGTAAATCTTCCTCCACCTACAGATGTAACCATAACACCTTCGATTGGGGAAAATTATTCCACTATACCTTAATGGTTTGTTGATCAATCTCTCGAGGAAGAGGAATGTGGTAGTTCCCATATCATCCTTGACTTTAGTTCACTCAAGACCTCTCCTACCAAATCTACCAAGAAACCCAAAATGGTTTCAAGGGTTTTA
Organism: Taxus wallichiana var. yunnanensis; assembly: GCA_018340775.1. NCBI lineage: Eukaryota > Viridiplantae > Streptophyta > Pinopsida > Cupressales > Taxaceae > Taxus > Taxus wallichiana. The sequence continues at coordinate 345,398,564 of CM031236.1, forward strand.
GTGGATGTCTCAGGGCATAAGTTTGTAGAGATTGCCACTCTCACATGGATGACAAACCAAGGAGGATATAGAGGTTACTTATTATCATATTACAGGGGTTGATTTTGTAAAAGTAATAAGAGGAGCACAACAGGATGCACAAGATGCCATGAACGTACTTTTCGAAAAGCTGAAGGAAAAAAAGGTAAGAAGGGATGAGCTAAAGGAGAAATTTGAAAAGTTTACAGAGGTATTGCTCAAGATTTCAAATCCTTCTCAGTCAACATCATCATCTTCTACCCCTACTCCTATCACGTTCAATTTCTCATCAGTGCCTATGATTGAAAAGATCAACGAGAAGGGGAGAATAGTTGAAGAATGGATAAAGGGATACTCCTATAAGGAAAAGAGGTCATTGATGACATAGTGGAGGTTTATAAATCCTTGGAGTGAATAAATAAGGATGGCAAAAAAATGGATGATGAATTTTCATAGGAAGTCGAGAACCTTAAATTACCTTTAGAAGATCTCAATGCACTAAAACAGGTTCCATCCCAGATCTTGATGGAAGAAGGAATCATTCCACATGGGGATAAACATTTCTAACTAGCCAAAACCATCAGATTTAGGATAAATATTCTCAGTGAAGCTTGTAGTAAGTTGAGGGAATCTAGAGATCAATTGGTTGATGCCACCAATGACATAGAAGAGGAGTTGTCCAGGATCTTCACCAAGGTGTTGGATGAAAGCTCAAATATTCTACCTGCTAATGATCTCTATAAACAAATTCAAGAATTAATTCAGCATGAACTAACTTCTATCTTTGATCTAAAAACCATCGATAAGTTCATAAGGATCGAGAATGTTTTAGAATCACTAAGGAAACTCAACAAGAAATTGAATAAACTTCCTGGTAACGCAAGTGACACTCAGGAAACTTATGAGGTCCTAAGTGATTATTCTAGTGCACCAGATGAAGATGAGATGCAGGGTATAATCTAGAAGTTCCAAGAATTTTGAGACAAGAAGGCTTCACTGGAAGAAGACAAGGATGACGAAGTAGAATAAGCGTAATGTTTCATGTCATTTCTATCAAGAAATTGTCATGTCTTTTTCATTTTTGTTTTGTCACATCGGAATAAAAATTTTACTTGTTCTATTACGTGAGAGTCAAGCAAAATAGGACTCTCATTAAAATACTATTTTCTAGGATTTATCCTATTTTCTCTCTGCTCTCTCTATTATAAATAAGGGATGCTTGTGTATTCCAAAAGGAGAGATTTTTAGAATATTAAGAGCTATTGTGAAGAAGAAGAAGAAAATGTGTTTTCTTTTTAATCATTGAGGAATATAAACATGTGTTATTTTGAAAACTTTGTGTTGTGGGATTCATCTATCTTGAGAGATTGTTCTTACATCCAAGATCTTAAGTTATTATTTTTTAGTGTTCTTGATTATTTTAATAATTTTTAATATTACACTCATTATCTAAAACTCTTATAATTATTTCTTGATCTGTGTTTTCTTGAAAGAAAATACGTTCCTCTCATTCCCTTCCCACTTTTTTTCTGTAATAGTTTCCTTTCTAATCCATTCCATTTCTAAAGTTGTAACATCTCCATCTCATGTTGATATGGATTTCGGGATTGTATCCCAACCCCAATGGTTAGAATAGTGTGGATATTGTATATATTATTTCTGTTGTGTTTTAGATTAGTAATAAATAGGCTACCTCACCTATCTTTGAGGAGGGATTTAATCCCGTGTAATGTGGTTGAACCTCATATTTTGGTTTGACAAAATATCCAACCAACAGGTACCTGCAAAAATAGTTGTTGATAATGCTATGAGATTTAGGGCTAAACCATTAGTGACTATGTGCCAAGAATATGGAATCATCTTAACATATGCATCTAATTACAACCCTCAGGGGAATGGTCAAGCTGAGTCAAGTAATAAATTTTTTCTCAAAATACTTAGAGAGGACATTAGAAGTCAATAAAATAAAATGGGGTGAGAAAATTAAATTTTCCCTATGGGAAGATCGAATTACTACTAAAAGAGCTACTGGAAAGATTCCCTTTGAGTTGGTCTATGGAGTCCAGGATCTCTTACCCTTACATATGAAATTGTCTTCCTATTATTTCATGCAACATCTTGAGGATGAGGGAGAAGTAAACCCCTATGAAGCTAGAATCAACCAAATACTGGAATTGGATGAAGAGAGAAGGGAATCCCACTAGAGACACCTTAAGTTCAAGGAAAGACTCAAGAAAATATTTGATAAAAAGGTGACTCCTAGAACCTTCAATGTTGGGGATCTTGTTTTGTTATGGGATAATAGGCATGAGGAAAAAGGAAAGCATGGAAAATTTGATGCCTTGTGGATGGGTCCCTACTCCATTGATATAAGGATTGGTGAACACACCTTCTTCTTGAAGGACTTGGAGGGAGACTTGTTGGAGTTATCTTTCAATGAAAGGTACCTCAAACATTTTTGTATTAAACACATGAAGTCGGGTATTAAATTTTGTATAGTGTATAGCCTTGGTTTTTATGGTTTTTGTTTCCCTTTTCATTTTCCTAGTCTACAGTGACTAATTTCCTTGGTATCTTGGTGTATTTTGTGAAGTACGTTTTCTCTGTTAGACCTTGTGTGTGTTTTTAAATGACTCTATTGCCTAATGGATTAAGGCACTTGGTCTTTGTGGCATTTTTCTCATGTGGTTTTCATGGCGGGGGTGCTTATCCCAGTCGAGCTAGTGTTAGTGCTTGTTTTGATCTCACCTTTTTCCTGTGTGTGCCTTCAAAATTTTCCATAACTAGTTTGTCAAACCTTAAAAATGTATGTTTGAAGAATGAAATCCTATTAAATATAAGAAAATCCTATGTTTAAGTTGTGAATCTAATGAGAATCCTATTTTTTGATCAAGGAATGCGATAACCATGTCATCCCTATGAAAAATTTAACAATTGATCGTGTTTAGCCATGTAAATCCATCTTGTATATTGTCCCTTAGATCTTCAATGAAAATAACATATTTTCCTCCACCATTGAAGACACATGGTGTATTTCCATTAGCTACGGTATAATAGGATTTATTTACAAAATTACACAATTTGCATCATAACTGAAAAATTTCAAACTTAGCCATGAAGCCGATGAATATTCCATGAATATTTAAGTCAAATAATGCAAAAGGATAAGTTGACCCCACTCTGAAAAGGAATACGTTGTAATGAAATTACTTGATTAATTATGATTATCACCAGCAATAGAACACCAAATAACACAATATTGCAAATAAATTCTCTCAATATGAAAGTATAATAGCTTGGCCACTTCGAGGGGGCAACCTCCAGAACATATAATAAGACTCAAATACTCAACATAATGATCATCCACTACCTATAACCCCTATTTATACTATTCCTATGCTATGGCCATTAGCAAGGCCAACCAACCAATGATAATAGATCATATATAAAAGAGATACATCATGATATTAAGTTATGATAGCAACAAGTCGGCTATATCCATCCCATGTAAGATATATAATTAAGGGCATAACATGCCCCTCCCCTTCAAAGAAACATTGTCCCCAATGTTGGGAAGCCCTAGATGTTGCTACATGAATGCTTCATCTTCCCATGATGCATCCTCAATATTCATATTCTTCCACTTGATCAGGTACTCGGTAATGACTCTAGTCCTCAGTCTTTTGGTGTGTGTCTAAAGAATTCCTTCAGGTTCTAATATGATCCTTCCTTCCTCATCTAGTTCCGGAAGCACTAATTGGGTGGAAATGTGCTACCCAATAACTTTCTTTAAGAAATAAACATGGAAGACTGGATGTATTCTACTTCTTGAGGGAGCTCTAGCTTATATGCCACACTACCAATTTTCTACAAAACTCGGTAAGGACCATAGTATTTAGGAGCAAGCTTATTATCCTTTTCTGTTGTTTCAAGGATAATTGCTTATATGGCTATAACCTTACAAAAACAAAGTCTCCCTCTTCAAATTATTGCTCACTCCTATGTTGATTAGCCTGTTGCTTCACATAGTTTTGTTCCTATGCCAAATTTTCTCTAAGACTAGAGAGTACCTCATGTTGATGCTGAATGTGATCTTCGATTGCTCTCACCTTTGGTTTGACCTTCAAGATAGATATGAGTGATGGAGGATGGTACCCATAAAGTGCCAGAAATGGAGACATTTTGGAGGAGGTATGAAATGAAGTATTGTACCACCATTCTACCAGTGGCAACCATTGCACCCAACGTTCTTGTTTATCTGAAGTAAAACATTGAAGATATCCCTCTAAACATTTATTTACCACCTCAGTTTTCCCATCTGATTGGGGATGATAAGAGGAAATTTGGGCTAGTTGGGTACCTAGACAAGAGAACAGATCAGTCCAAAAGTTACTTGTAAATATTGGATCATGATCACTTACTATAATTTTTGGCATGCCATGGAGCTTTTGAACTGTATCCATAAAAGAGATGGTAATGGTACTAGTTGTGAAAGGATGAGCCATGGCACAAAAATGAGCATATTTGGTAAGTTTGTCTACCACGACCATGATGATACTTTTCCCTTCTGATTAAGTAATCCTATGATGAAATCAATTGATACGTCTTCCCATCTCTCACTAGGAATAGATAGAGGTTGGAGAAGACCAGGTGTCTTAATGGTCTCGCCCTTATTTTTTTGGCAAACCAAACATTCTACCAAATTTTTTTGAACATCTCCTTACAACCCCTCCCAAAATAAATTCTTCTTAACTCTATGATATGTTTTTAGGACCCTAGCATGGCCACCTATTGGAGAAGAATGTAGCTCTGAAAGAACATGGTGTTTAAGTGTAGAGTTCTTACATAGATATAATCGATCTTTATACCACAATGTATCCCCCTTCCATATAAATTTATCTGATATGGACAGATTTTCCTGGAGATTTTGAATGAGAGTATGTTTGGTTGCATCTTTCTTCCATTCTTCTCATGCTTGATCTACCCAATCTGCATGTAGTATAGAGATGGCACATAACAATGCTTTGGCGGACTCATCCCTCCTAGATAAAGCATCAACGACCAAATTTTCCTTTCCTTTCTTATAAACAATCTCAAATTCATATCCCAACATCTTAGTGACCCATTTTTGTTGTTCTTCTAAAGATAGACGTTGTTCTAAGAAATATTTAAAACTATCATGATCAGTTTTTACCTTAAAATGTCTACCCATAAAGTATGGTCTCCATTGTTTGACTGCATGTAGTATTGCCATCATTTCCTTTTCATATGTGGGTTTTAACAAATTATTTCCTTTTAGTTATCATCTCTCAAAAGAAATGGGGTTTCCTTTTTGCATTAGTACTGCTCTGATTCCATTTCCTGAAGCATCACACTCAACTACGGAAGTTTTGGAGAAATGCAGGGTTCTAATATCTTTGGAGTGGTGCACATAGCTACCTTTAATTTTTCAAATTCCCTAGATGCTTCCTCATTCCATTGAAAGGATTCCTCCTTCAATATTTTTTGAGTGGTGTTGCTATCTGCCATAGTTTTCAAAAAATCTACGATAATACCCTGTGATACCTAAGAAACCTCGTAATTTTTGAGGGTTCTTGGGGTTTCCCATTCCACCATGGCCTAGATCTTGTGAGGGTCCACCTTAATACCTTCATGAGAAAAAAATATGGCCCAATTATTCCACTTCATGTACCCCAAAAGAACACATTGAAGGCTTGGTATAAATTTGATGTTTCTCTAAGACTTCTAAGATAGTATTGACGTGATGTAAGTGTTTATCTCACAATTTGCTGCAGATGAGTGTATCATCGAAAAATACTAAGACAAAATTCTTAGGAATGGTCTAAATACTGAATTCATCAAGCTTTGGAATGTGGAGGGAGCATTGGTTAGGCCAAATGGCATCACTAGGAATTCATAATGGCCTTGATGAGTTATAAAATTTGTGTTATGAATATCTTCTTGTTTGACTCTAATTTTGTGATACCCAGAATGTAGATCTAGTTTTGTAAAATAAATGGCACCATGCAACTCATCTAATAAATCATCAATGATGGGAATAGGAAACTTATCTTTGATAGTGAACTTGTTAATATCATTGTAATCTAGACACATGTGCCATCTTCCATCCTTGTGATGCACCATCACCAGGTGTAGAATAGGCACTTTAAGCTGTGAGGAATAATACCCATTTCCAACATTTCCTCCACCATCCTCTCAATCTCACTCTTTTACACATATGGATATCTATAAGGCCTGATGTTGGGAATTTGGATTCTGGAATTAACTGAATAGCATGATCATGCTCTCTTTTAGTTGGAAATCCTCTTGGTTCCTTGAGGACAAATACGTTGATCAATAACTGTTGAAGATCAAGATGTAATACCTTCATTTGCGATTGGACTTCTATAGAGAATAATCATGCTACAAAACCTTCAGACCCCTTTTTAAGAATCTTCTGCATTTGGTGAGAACTCACCACTAGAGGATCTTTAGCTTGTAGACCTCGAAGTTCAAATTTTTTACCCTCAGAATGAAAGTGCATGAACAATTCCTGGAAATTTATCTCTATGGTGCCCAAGGTAGTGAGCCATTGAACACCTAAGACAATATCAGCTCCACCCATGGGAATAGAAAACATCATAGATTCCAATGTGTAATCACCCATCATGATTTTGAATTTATGGCATTTACCTGAACATTGGACTATGCCACCATCTGCAATCATTACTTGAAATTCAGGTGCTGGGTAGATGAAACAATTTAGTCTTGTTGCCAACTTATGATTGATGAAATTATGTGTGCTCCTGGATCAATCAATATTTTTACCTTCTGCTTATTAAGATAACCCACAACTTGAAGGGTTTGTGGAATACTAATACCTAATAGAGTATGGCATGAAATAGTGGGCTGAGGATCTCCAAATTCTTCCTCTAATTTTTCCACTTTCTCTGTTAATGTTGCCTCATATTCTTCCTCATCACCAGATCCTTCAATGTAGAACAATTTTTTTCTCAAAACATTTATGATTTGGTCCATATTTGCTATCACAGTTAAAGCATAACCCTTTGGCTCTTTTTTCTTCAATTTTTTGAGGTGTCAACTGAATTGGCCAAGGGTAAGAAGGAGACAAGGTGTTATGATATTTTATGCTAGAAAAGGTTTGCCTTATACTGGAAAGAAATTTTTCCTCTACTTGACATACCATGATAATAGAATTAGTAATATTGAGTGGGTTAAACATGTGTACCTCATGCTCAATGTGGTCCTTAAGACCCCCAAGAAATAGGTCATTCAAATACTCTTCTGTAATATCCTCCACACATAAGGACAAAGTTTGGAATTGATGGACATACTCCTTAACTGAACCATGTTTGGCATAACTTTTCTAATTGGCTGAATTAATTCTAAACACTAGAACTATAGTGTAATTGAAGCTCTTCAGTGAACATTGTCTAGGTGACATTTAGGCCATTCTTCTACCTTTGAGCACATAACCAATGATACTAAACAAATTGATCAGGTTTTAGGTATAAGGATGCCACAATTACCTTTTTTCCTCTTGGGATATGATGGAGATCAAAGAAATTTTCCATTTGGGTAATCCAATTGAGTGGATCCTTTCCATAAAATTTACGCATTTCAACTTTTGGAATCATGCCCCTCCATTGGTGAGAAGATCCACTTGAATGATTAAAGGATCCTCCCTTATTTGAGTGATTTGGATCTATGTGACCATTTCTAGTAGAACCCATATGACTAGCATTGGAAGTTGTATTAGAAATATCATTCAACAACTCGCATCTTGAATCTCACTCCTAAGGCTACCTTTTAGTTGATGAAGCTCAACATTAAGGTCATCCTTACTCACCATATTGTTTACCCTTTCTTGAAGTTGGATGACCACCTCAGATACTCCTGAACTAGTAGAATCTGAAGCCATATCTTCCTTATTTGGGGTCATTCCTAGAGTTTCTTGTCCTTTTCCTTGGCCTCGGGTAGATCTACTAGCCATAACGAAGGATGTGGGCATAGGGGTAGAATTAATAAGGCATAATTTTAGGGTTTAGGGTTTCGTAATTTTTTTGGCCAAATATAGGAATTTATAAAACAAAAACCCTAGCTATTTTTTGGAGGGGTTTCCAAAAATATAAGAAATTTGAAAAAATTCCAAAAATTACACCCTAGGGAGCCAAATTATGAATAAATATAGAACCGTAATAAATTTTTCAAAACAAGTCAAAACTTATTGAAATTTGGAGAGAAGCTTACTTGACTTATTTTTCCTCACCACAAAAAAATTGCAGAAAAATTCGCTACTAATCTTGAGATATAGGCCGAACCTTCAGAATTAAGGTTTGATGTCGTCTTGGCCGAGATCAAGCTCTGATACCACTTGTAATGAAATTACTTGATTAATTATGATTATCACCAGCAATAGAACACCAAATAACACAATTTTTTAGATAAATTCTCTCAATATGAAAGTATAATATCTTGGCCACTTCGAGGGGGCAACCTCCAGAACATATAATAAGACTCAAATATTCAACATAATGATCATCCACTACCTATAACCCCTATTTTATACGATTCCTATGCTATGGCCATTAGCAAGGCCGACCAACCAATGATAATAGATCATATATAAAATATATATATCATGATATTAAGTTATGATAACAACAAGTCGGCTATATCCATCCCATGTAAGATATATAATTAAGGGCGTAACATACATGTCTGAGTGGGGCTAGAGTGGGAAATTGGGTTAATAATACACTTTTACAAAAATGAGCTGATGGAGTGCTAAATGATAAGAAACCTCTTAGGATTTTCGGGACATGTCTCAAGTGCTTCATGCAAGGTCAATAGGCAGATGCTCGGGTCAGCTTTGTTGTTTTTCACCGAGTTGAGAAAATAGACAAAAGTGTAAATAAATCCCATGACTCTCTCACTCTTAAAATAAGGACACATGCCAGTCAACAAAAAAGTCAAGAAGCGGGGTTTCGGGTCAAATTTGGAAACTTGCACTCGTTTGAAAGGTAATGAAAAAATAAAAAGACTCCTTGAACCCAAAAACAACAAATAAAACCACATGGACGGTCCACATTCAAATGAAGGAAGCAAGTTAGATGAATAAAATGTGGCACATTTATGGATACCATTATTAATGCATTTTTACACAATTTGAGGAAGGTTTTTATGAATTTTTCAAATATTTCGAGTTATCAACCTTGCACTGAGAAGATAGTTGGATGCTCTAATAGCACTAATTTTCAAAGGAGAAAATAAAAATCACCGAATAGGTGGTTGAATTGAGATAAGAAACTTGAAAGTAGGAGAGCAGAGGATAATTTTGAAGAGTTCGTGGAGAAAAAGGTAAGTACTTTCTTTTCCTTTTTGATTATCTATACTCAAATTGAAATTATAAGGAAATATAAAATTCACAAGATGAGATATTTGGGATCGGGTTTCCATGTAAGTTCTAATATTTCCAGTGATTTAGAAAAATTTAAGGACACAAAATTGTTAAATGCTGATTTAGATGATTTTCGGAGGAGGTTGCGTGCTCTGAATAAAATCCAATGGATGACATCCATTAATTCCAGTCACATTTCTCTAGTAGCAACTTTCCCACCACCCATACACTCTTATGAGATTGTATGGTTGTGTGTTGAGAATTATGACCCAGAGAAGAAAGAATCATTGGCGGAAATGGAGAAAGGGTGATAAATTTAATGTCAGAAGATTTTAAGGAAATATTAGGGCTACCAAGATTAGTCCAACCAATAATTACTACAATTGAATCAACACATATTGATTATGATGTGAGGTATGATGAATATGTGAGAATGTAAAATTCCCTATGGTTAAAAGATAAAAGCACATCTATCAAGAGAGTCCCCAATAAATTGACTAGGGCCATGTTTGTTGAGGAAGTGTTGTCAAAATTTCACCCCCCCTGGGTAATTTTGATAACATGCATCAGAATATTCAAGTCCCAGGCACATTGATTGATTCAGAGCAAACATCATGTTTCTGAGGTTCTCTCAGATATTTTTCTAACTCTCCTGTCCAGGTAGTTAGGAGCAAGCTCTGAGAAAATGCGAAAAGGTTGCAGAAGGCAAGAAGGTTGATCCAGAAAAAATGGTGAAAATCGGCTAAGTCCTAGTCCAAGGAGCACTAAGCATTTGGGACATCTGGGACAAAAAGGCGCGGATCGGCCGAAAAGCCTCCAAGCGGCCCAAATAGCAACAGGGACATCTGGGACAAAAGTACGCGGCGGGCGCGAAAAGCCGATCCGGCCAAAAGAGAAAAATTGGCTAACTGCTGAGAGGGTCGCCTTTGGGACATTTGGGACAAATGGGCGCGAACCGGCCGGTTCGCGCGAAATCAGCACAAACAGTCCGAAACAAAGTGGGACAAGCGGGAAAAATGGGCGTGAACCAGCCGGTTCGCTGAAATCAGCACAAAGCGATCCAAACAAAGTGGGACAAGCGGGCCGCGAGTACGCGAACCGGCTTAACCAGGCAAAAAGGGTCGAGGCGGTCAAAGGCAATTGGGACATTTGGGACAAATGGACGCGAACCGGCCGGTTCGCGTGAAATTTACACAAGCAAAGCACTAAGCATTTGGGACATCCGGGACGAAAAGACGCGAAGGCGCGAAAGAGCGGCAGGCCGCCGGACCAACCGAGATCACGCCACGTGTCTCAAGAAGAAAAGTCAAAAGTCAAAGGGGCAAGGTTTGAAGCGCTGGCCCGAGCCAATAGGAATTGGACACGTGTCCAATAGAGCAGTAAAGTGTGGAGCTCGGGGAAGTTAGAGAATTTGGCCGAGTTCCCCAAAAAGGCTAAAAGTAAAGGAAGCCCCGCGCCCTGTCCTCCAACAAGATCATGCCACGTGTCATCCAAATGGCGGGAGCGCGGGAAAAGGGTGAAAAAAGTCCCAAAATCATCAAAAGTCAAAATTTCAAAGGACAGCCCGCCGAAAAGACAGAGGAGAGAGAATTGCTCGTCCAATCAGAGCGTGCCACATGTCATCCAAGTGGCAGAGCGCGGGAAAGATTTCAAAACACGTTTTCACCTGTTTTGTGCCCTAAAACTTCAGACCTCCATAACTTTCGATCCAGAGCTCGGATTTGCACGTTCCTTATATCAACGGAAAGCTTATGAAATTCTCTACATGATTCTGGGATCAATCTCGAGTTTTGGTGTAGTCTGAAGAGAGAAAATCAAGAAACAGCACTGATGTGTGATAATGGCCAGAAGCGACGTTTCAACAACCTGTTTTAATGCTAATGGGTCGCATTCTTCTTCTGCACGGCCAGAAGTGACATTTTAGCAGCCAAATTAATGCACATGGGTCACATCCTCCTCAAAAAATCACTCAAAGTGATAGGGTATGGGTTGGTAAGATCCTCCATGCTGATTTAATGCATCTACAGTCAATGAGGAATGGGCTTGCATGTTTTCCCACGTTTCTGTCCCCTGGGCTCGACCCATGCAATGTAAAAGCCAGATTTGGCTCATTTTGAAAAAAAGTTGTTCATTCTTTTCTGCTTGGCCCTCCCTTCTTTTCTTCTCTAGGGTTGAAAATGGAGTTCGAGCCTCCTCCCTTGCTCTGTAATGGCATTTTTGCCTCTTATTAATGGAATGATGTTCTGTGCAAACTTCTGGAGCAACAAAACGTGTTTTGTGATGCATCTGTCCATCCTTTCTTGTTTTTGCTTGTTCTCTTCTTGCCTCTCTTCATTGTAGGTATTTGTGCATGTTTGAATGTTCATTGCGAGGTTTGGAGTGTGTTCATGGAGTTTTGGGACATTTTACGTGTGAAATCTATCCTTGGGCTGTGATGCATCCGTCCATCCTTCCCATTGCTCACCTCTCTTTGTCCCATAGCAGTTTTGATAGATGTCCAACATTCTCCTTCTCTACGGTGTATCTTTGTTTTAGTGTAGGCTTTTGCTATTTTTCCCTTCTCTCTCTCTCTCTCTGTCTCCTTGGCATGGTTAGATTAGGATTAGATTAGCTTGCCTGCACTGGAATAGCTTGTGGCAGGTAGTTTAGGAGTAGGAACCAGCCTTCTCTGGAGATTCCTCTCTCGGTTTTACAAGTCCCACGCTTGGAGAGAGGTTTCCATGTTGTGCAATCACACTGGATGCCTGAGTGATCAACCTAGAAGCCTGATCTGCATCCAGGGGTGCTGTGATTTTGCACTAACAGTTTTGGCACGCCCGGTGGGACCTTAGAGGTCTTTCACTTCATCTTTTGCAGGTTGGTGTGTTCCTGTGAAGATTTCAGCCTTTGGAGGCACTTGCAAACACATCTGGCGACTCCATCTGATCAGTAACTCATTCTCTGAGTTGCAGACCCATTTTCATCCATTTTCATTCATCCTTCTTTCCATCCCTTTCATTCTTTTCCATTCCATGAAGTTGTGCAATCATGACTTCATTTCCATCATGGAATTCACATCAACAACAGCAGTATTTTCCACCTCCAACATGTTTTACAAATCCTCCAGATCAGCATGCATACTCATATGAACAGCAGTGCCAAAGTCAGTTTGGCTATGGAGCTTTCCAAGAGCAAGAGTATGCATACAATGAAGACCATCAGATCCAAGATGCTGGTCTGTTGGAGAAAATCCAAAAGATGGAGGTGGGGATGGTGCAGTCCAGGGCTCAAGCACAAATGAAAGCTTTTGGAATCGGTTGTGGAGCACCCTGTCCATGGGTGGGACCTTTTCCAAGGCATTACAGCCCTCAGGAGAAGCTTGACTTCATGATTGCAACGCTGCCTTTGCTTGCAAAGTGGATTGAAGAAATAGAGGTGTATGAGAGAAGTATTCAGCAACCTTGTCAACGGGTAAGCACATCTTCTCATGCCTTTTCTTTTCCTCTTTCCCAATCTGTTTCATTTCAGCAGTGTCAAGTTTCAAACCCTCCATCTGCTGTCCCAAGTGTTGAATCCATTTCTCCACCCCAGTCTTCCACCTCATCTCGATTCTTCTTTCCTCTTCCCTTCCAAACAGTCATTCCCTCCACAAGAGCTAAGAGAAACACCCCCTCCTCCAAAGAAACAAGAGGTTTCACCTCCTCCACCACCACAAAAAAATGTAAAAACGGTTGAGTTTCAACCCATCCCTCCTCTTGCATTCCCGAATCCATGTTGGGAGGATGAAAATCAGAATGCCAGTCAAGAAAAACAGCAAAAAGAGAGTGCCAACAAAGATGAAGAAATTCAAAGTCTGAAGAGTTGGGCTCTTAGATTTGGGATGACAAAGATCCCCTTGATGGTTAAGCCTACGAGAAGAGGCTAGGGTTGGAGAACAAATGGTGGTCGGGATCTGATTCTTGCAGCAGGAAGAGGAAGATCTTGCAGTCCCAACTTGTCCTCTAGAGCAGCAGATTGAAGAGTTTGACTTGACAAACTTCATGCTGGAGGAAGAGTTCAACCAAGAGCAAGATTTCCTTCAAACATTGGAGGAAGGAGAAGCTGCTCCAAATCCAAAAGAAGAGGAGCACAATCTAGCTGTGAAGGAGAAAAGTGCAGATCCAAAGGGTTTGAGCATAAAGCAGGTTACAGGAGAACCTTCAGTTCTTCTTTCTACTTCACTTCTCTCAAGTTCCAGTGCTGAAAAGGAGTTTGATCTCTCAAACTCAATATTGGAGAGTGAAGGAAACCATGGTGGTCAAGTTGCAGATCAAGAGGACACCATGGAGGAAGTTGAAAACAAGCAGCAGGACAGCAATGAGGCAGTTTACCTGTCAGATTTGGAGGACTGTTTTGATGAAGAAGAGCCGGTTGAGTTTTCACCATTCTCTCTTTCATCATCCACATTCCAAACACAAGAGTCTACTGTCATGAAGGAGAGCATTCATTTGCAGTAGCCTGCATCTTATAGGAGCCCTTTGGAACCAAAATTGGAAGATTTAAATCTTCCATGTTCTTCATTGGAGGAAGAGAAAGGATAGAAGAATTTCACCATTTCTTCCACATCATCCATTCAAGAGGGTCTGCAAGAGAACTCCATTTTTGGAGTTGAAAATCAGAGCTATGGGCATATCAAACGGATCAGACCTTGCCCAATCAGGTATTTGGCTTCATTCGAGCCAAAGGAGAAGCCACAATCGGTCATGCTTGCTTCTGAGCATGAGGGTGAGTTACAGAGTACCAAGGATCAGCTGCCATACCTTTTCAATCCAAATGCAGAGCAACTAAAAGAGGTATTGGATTTGTTTTCAGCTGACACCTTGATGATTTGGGTGGAAGACCAGCTTCTCATTGATTTCCCACTCATCCAAACAGCCGTGATCAGTGCCAAATCGATTGCATGGCTGCCCATTTTGAAGAAAGGAAGCTATTTTGCACAACCAGTTGCAGGGTTTGTTTAGCTTGCCTTTGCTTCCAGTAAGAGTAGAGTAGGTAGGTTTGCTTTCAGCAGAAGAAGTGCTTGTGCACACTCTGCATGTTCCATTTGGGGCATGTATGATTTTCAATTCTGTACATAGTTTTTGGTGTTGCTGGTTTTGCTCTTGCACAGTTCTTTTCAGTGGCATTTTGGTAAGAACAACTCCATGTCTGGTGGGTTTCCAAGTGGCTCAGAGGGGAGATTTTCAAAGTTCAGATCAGTTTTCAGGCTACTACTTATGACTCCATGCCCAATGGATTGCTTCAGGCTACTGATCATTCATCTAGCAGGCAGATGACCCCACTGAGTCACCAAACTGTTGTCAAAATTTCACCCCCCCTGGGTAATTTTGATAACATGCATCAGAATATTCAAGTCCCAGGCACATTGATTGATTCAGAGCAAACATCATGTTTCTGAGGTTCTCTCAGATATTTTTCTAACTCTCTGTCCGGTAGTTAGGAGCAAGCTCTGAGAAAATGTGGAAAAAGGTTGCAGAAGGCAAGAAGGTTGATCCAGAAAAAATGGTGAAAATCAGCTAAGTCCTAGTCCAAGGAGCACTAAGCATTTGGGACATCCGGGACAAAAGGCGCGGATCGGCCGAAAACCCTCCAAGCGGCCCAAATAGCAACAGGACATCTCGGGACAAAAATACGCGGTGGGCGCGAAAAGCCGATCCGGCCAAAAGAGAAAAATTGGCTAACTGCTGAGAGGGTCGCCTTTGGGACATTTGGGACAAATGGACGCGAACCGGCCGGTTCACCCGAAATCAACACAAACAGTCCGAAACAAAGTGGGACAAGCGGGAAAAATGGACGTGAACCGGCCGGTTCGCGCGAAATCAGCACAAACGATGCAGTCCGAAACAAAGTGGGACAAGCGGGCGCGAGTACGTGAACCGCCTGACTGAACCGGCAAAAAGGGTCGAGGCGGTCCAAAGGCAATTGGGACATTTGGGACAAATGGACGCGAACCGGCCGGTTCGCACGAAATCAACACAAGGAGCACTAAGCATTTGGGACATCTGGGATGAAAAGACGCGAAAGGCGCGAAAGAGCCGGCAGGGCCGAGGACCAACCAGATCACGCCACGTGTCTCAAGAAGAAAATTCAAAAGTCAAAGGGGCAAGGTTTGAAGCGCTGGCCCGAGCCAATAGGAATTGGACACGTGTCCAATAGAGCAGTAAAGTACGGAGCTCGGGGGGAAGTTAGAGAATTTGGCCGAGTTCCCCAAAAAGGCTAAAAGTAAAGGAAGCCCCACACCTGTCCTCCAACAAGATCATGCCACGTGTCATCCAAATGGCGGGAGCGCGGGAAAAGGGTAAAAAAAGTCCCAAAATCATCAAAAAGTCAAAATTTCAAAGGACAGCCCGCCGAAAAGATGGAGGAGAGAGAATTGCTCATCCAATTAGAGCATGCCATGTGTCATCCAAGTGGTAGAGCACGGGAAAGATTTCAAAACACGTTTTCACCTGTTTTGTGCCCTAAAACTTCAGACCTCCATAACTTTCGATCCAGAGCTCGGATTTGCACGTTCCTTATATCAACGGAAATCTTATGAAATTATCTACATGATTCTAGGATCAATCTTGAGTTTTGGTGTAGTCTAAAGAGAGAAAATCAAGAAACAGAACTGATGCATGATAATGGCGAGCGGCGTTTCAACAACCTGTTTTAATGCTAATGGGTTGCATTCTTCTTCTGCACGGCCAGAAGTGACATTTTAGCGGCCAAATTAATGCACATGGGTCACATCCTCCTCAAAAAATCACTCAAAGTGACAGGGTATGGGTTGGTAAGATCCTCCATGCTGATTTAATGCATCTACAGTCAATGAGGAATGGGCTTGCACGTTTTCCCACGTTTCTGTCCCCTGGGCTCGACCCATGCAATGTAAAAGCCAGATTTGGCTCATTTTGAAAAAAAAGTTGTTCATTCTTTCTGCTCGGCCCTCCCTTCTTTTCTTCTCTAGGGTTGAAAATGGAGTTCGAGCCTCCCTTGCTCTGTAATGGCGTTTTTGCCTCTTATTAATGGAATGATGTTCTGTGTAAACTTCTGGAGCAACAAAACGTGTTTTGTGATGCATCTGTCCATCCTTTCTCATTTTTGCTTGTTTTCTTCTTTCCTCTCTTCATTTGCAGGTATTTGTGCATGTTTGAATGTTCATTGCAGGTTTGGAGCTGTGTTCATGGAGTTTTGGGACATTTTCTGTGTGAAATCTATCCTTGGGCCTGTGATGCATCTGTCCATCCTTCCCATTGCTCACCTCTCTTTGTCCCATAACAGTTTGATAGATGTCCAACATTCTCCTTCTCGGTGTATCACCGTTTTAGTGTAGGTTTTGCTATTTTTCCCTCTCTCTCTCTCTCTGTCTCGTTGGCATGGTTAGATTAGGATTAGATTAGCTTTCCCGCACCTGGAATAGCTTGTAAGGCAGTGTAGTTTAGGAGTAGGAACCAGCGTTCTCTGGAGATTCCTCTCTTGGTTTTACAAGTCCCACACTTGGAGAGAGGTTTCCATGTTGTGCAATCACACTGGATGCCTGAGTGATCAACCTAGAAGCCTGATCTACATCCGAAGTGCTTTGTGATTTTGCACTAATTGGGAAGTTGAGGACCTCATTGTGTTACTAAGAAGAATGACATGGTTAGAAGGAGGTAATGATTTTTAAGAATGGATGTGCCCTTTTATAATGGCTCTCATAGAGGAAAAAGGAAATTTTTGTTGGGAGAGATTTATATTAGCATCCATTCATGCCTAGCTTATGACTATAGCCAAGAAGATTAGGACAAGTGATCTAGTTGAAATTAAATTAAATATGATGTCTTATCTCATCTATAACATTGCATGTTTCAAATCATTTCTAGGTCTCCCACTATAAGAAAAAATTTAAAATCATAGGGTGTATGATGTGTATCCACGATTGAGATTGGAAATATCAAAAGGAAATGTTAGGTTAGTAAATGATGCTTTCATTTCCCCTATAATGTGCCTTTTCAAACTAGAATGGGAACACTATAGATTATTTGCTAGTACTAGGGAAGTAATTCTGGAGTATGGTTGCATTTTTATACAATAAATATTATTCACATATTTTAGGGTAAGCGGATTTGAAGGAAAACCTTGTAAGTTACCCAGATATGTGAATGAGAAGTGGGATTTAATGGAACTACCAAGATAGTTGGCCCTCAAAAAAAAAACATTGCAAGAAGGCACAAAAAAACATCAAATTCCCTCTCTAAATTGGCAGATATTCATGCCAAACCATAGTAAAAGCTAGATTGATGGAAGAAGAAATGGAGAGATTTCAAATGGATAAGTTCACACCAAGAATTAATTATGACATTCACTAGGTTTTTAGTACAGGAGAACATGAGCCTCATTTTGAGGATTATTAGATGAATTGTATAGATGAAGAAGAAGTCAGATTAAGGGACTATTCTAGAATGACCTTAAGGAAAATTATTGATTTCAAGATTATTGTAGTTCCCTAAGGAATTGTAGATGATAAAGATGTGGTGGGGAATATTACCATGACCAAAATATCAAGTCAAAATCAATTATCTCTATATATTGGAAAGAGATAGAAACAAATGACCCTCATATAATAATTTCTAATGGAATAAGGAGAACATTGACTTGGTTGACTAGAAAGGGTCTAGAACTATCTCTGTAAAATAAAAAAGTATTTAAGGATTTCGAGAATTAAATGTTTTGAAGGAAGATATACCTCCACTAAAGGAAGGATAAGAAAATATAGATCCCATGAATGGACAAGATCCTCAATTACCTAGTAAGAAACCTACCAATGAGATTATTTATGAGAGGATATCAGAACAACTAATACTAGAACTTCAAACACTTTTTGATACAAAAGGTTGAGGGAATACTCTTGAAGGATATGAATGATTCCATTATGACTAAAGTAGTGCCAATCCAATCAAAGGGGAAATGATTGAATACACAAAACATTCCCTAAGAAGTATTACCAGGATCATCTAGCACTGGAAAGATGATGAGGGGAGCCTTAACATGTGTTGATCTTCAATCCAAATCACAGAGTGCCAAAAAAAGAGAGGCACCATACGTTAACTAATTTGAGAGAGCTAAGAAGAAAACTAATATTATACTACTTTGGTAAGAGACACTAGTATTTAAATAAAGGAAAGTTGCCATGTATAGAAAATGCATAAACATAGAGAGCCTGAGGTAATTGATTCTCCTATTCTAATTGAAGCTCAAAATAGGGTGGTTACTTCATTGTCTCACCAATCAATTCCATTTCAAACTCATGAAATTATTCACTCTACTCCAGTTTATACCACCATCAAGTGTAATTTCATCTTTATCCCATCTGAAACCTGTTCGGGAATAGTTGTTAGCTCTCTTGTGTCCAATCAATCAGATGATGTTTTGAAAGAACAAATGCAAAATAAAACAATGGTTGAAAAACTTGAGAAACAATTTAAAAAGGATACTAAGGGAATTGATTTGGAATTACTCAAGGAGACTCTTGAACTTGAAATGGATGATGTGAAAATTGAAAATTATACAATTGAGGGTGTAAGTGTCCCCAAACAAGAAATACATATTCAAGATCTTGATCAAACATCAAGTGAAATATTGGGGGCTCAATCTCATATTATTCAAATTGAAGGAACAACCTTTGATATGGATGTTAAAACAATAACTCAATTTTTTTTAATAAAACACCTATAATAAGTGTTGTCTATATTAAAGACCAACCACCCAAGGATTTAGAGGTAGTCAAGGAGGGTGAGGTTTCTCAAGGGATAAGTTTCATGAACGAAACTATGACTGAGATTTCAAAATAAGAAAGAAAACTATTGAGGTCAATCCTGAAGAAAGTACAGTAAAAATTAGGAATCAAACCATGAGTCTCAGCTGACAAAGCATAAGGTGGTTGAAGAGCAGCTCCAAGAAAAATTATCCACTTGACATCCACTTATAGAGGGTGAAGACATTTCAAAACACAAGCCACCATTCAAAGCTCCAAGTCTAAATAAATATATTCCAAAGGAGGTTACAAATGTGATAGATACTTCAGCAGAGAACTTAGATACAAGTATAATTTCCAATCCTCCTAAAAATCCTAAGGAAGCATTAAATTAACCTGTTGTT
Organism: Taxus wallichiana var. yunnanensis; assembly: GCA_018340775.1. NCBI lineage: Eukaryota > Viridiplantae > Streptophyta > Pinopsida > Cupressales > Taxaceae > Taxus > Taxus wallichiana. The sequence continues at coordinate 345,418,140 of CM031236.1, forward strand.
TTTGCAGAGAGTAAAATTCAAGATGAAAAAACAATGAATCGAAAGGGATTACAAGATATCACTCTACCCCAGATTTAGAACTAGTGCAAAGGAAAGTCACAGATAGTAACTTTGGAAAGTGAAAATAAAATGGTGACAGTTGAAGAAACATCAAAAGAATTAGTGGTGTATTTTGAGACCCCACACCTCAAACCACAAGAAGAAAAGAAGGGGAATGCCCCTATGACTGGATGGTTAGGAGGAATTATTCAAGAAAGGGAGAAGGAAGTTATTCAAAAGGAATTTTTAGATATCACCAACATTGCATTTCTAAAACCCAAAAATCTTGAAAGAAAGAAAAGATTCTTACTAAAATAGATATAGACCATCATGGATTCAAGATAATGGAAATTGCAAATCCTCACCAAGGAAAATCAAAGGCTGATATTACAGTAAGTGTTTATGATATCAAATACATCCAATTTGGAAGGCCTACCAGGGAATCATTGAAGAAATAATTCATAGTGGTAGTTGAAGGCCTACTTCAAAAGCTTGATGAAGATAAAATATCTAAAAATCAACTGAAAGAGAAGATAAAAACATTGACTTCATCCTTGTAAAAATTAGTACGGCCTGTAGAAGGAAATCAAGAAATTACCACTATTGTTATCCCTGAAATGCTAGACAAAGTAAAAAGGGTTAGTAAGAAATATAAAGCAATGGATAAATGGGTGGAGGACTTGTCTCAGAAAGGTAGAAAGGTCATTGAGAAGAAAATAAAAAAGTATGTAAAATTGACCAAAACACTCAGTGACATTAATGAAATCAATGAGAAGTGTGAAAGTGAATTGTATTATTGGGAGGGGATATTTCTTAAACTTGATGAAGATTTGGAAGAAAGGGAGGGATAGTGCCACTGAAGAGAAAGGGAGTCAATATGTAATGGAATATCTAGCCAAAATTAGGGTAGAAGTTATAAATCAAGTTAAAGAAAAGTTTAAAATTGAGAAGGAATGGGTAGAAAAGAGTATTGATACCATAGATAGCATAGTAGAACAGATGGTATTTGATAAACATAAATATACTTATGGGGATATGGAATTTGATACCTTGATTCAATATTTTGACAAGTACATAAAGGAGGAACATTACTCTTACGGGGTTGTCAAAAGAATCAACTTTGTGGAAAACAAGATCCTCGAACTAACTAAGAAATTGAGAGAGTATAAGCCAAGAATGGCCAAATGTATTAATGTACTAAATCGGCATCACCTGATATTCAAATATCATTTGGGACATGATGAAGAAGAGTTGATACAATTGTTCCAAAGGTATGATGCATACAGAGAAAGACAACCAGATGAAGAAGAAGGTGACAAAGATGAAGATGTGGCCATATTGACGTTGAACAACCATACGCTTGTTTTTCTTAACAAACTCTCATCCTTTCATAATTGATACTATTGTTTTATAATAGTTTAACATTACGTGGATTTTTAAATTCAAGCATGAATGTAATATGATACAATACAGTAGAATTTTATGTTGCTTTAATAGAATTCTAAATCTATTATGAAGTATGTGGATTAATGTAATAGTTTGAATTTTCTATATTGATGAAAAAGAAAAATGGGGTTCTATAGGGGCCCTAGCCCATGGAAAAAGTTACATACATTCTTGTGAACTACATCAAAAGGAAACTAGAGAAAATAACACCTAATTATCTTCCACTACCACAAAATCCTCATTGAAATGAGGAATTTTGTCTAAAAGCTTGTTTTTCCTTGGAAAAAACTCCTCTGACCCAACAACCATCTGTGAAAACAAAACTTCCTCAATATTCATCCTAATTCCATCCAAGATACTCATCAATTCCATCTTCTTCTAATAATAAGAGACCCAATTTAGGAGATCCAAACCACATGTGGGAAATTCTTTCCCATCTTTATCTTTGTAGATCAAGAGATGAGTAGGAAAAATTGACATGGATGGAATTGCAAGTATAGTGGTCCTTGTATTTGGGTGAGTGGGAATGTTGGAGATGGATTCACATTTTCACTTATGCATAAAAATGGTGACACTTGAACAGGTTGAGAAGGTGGAGATTCTATGAACTTGTTGGAGAGAAAATTATTCGGGTGGACAAACTTTTGGATTTCTTACCAACGCTCTAGGAATCTAAGTCCCTCTACTTAACTAGTGTAGTTGTCATATTGCATGTGTAAGAAAATGTGGATTTCTGTGGTGGCCTTTCGACCGGGGATCCAATAAGGGAACTCCATTGACCCTATAGAAAAGCTAGCAATCTCTTGCTAGGGAAGAATTTGTCTAAAAAGTGGGAAAGGGAGTGAGAAATGAGATAGGGGAACTAATGTTACAGGTAGGAAATCATATTCCTACACACACTAGTTAGAAACTTCAACACATGCATTTATGAGAAGAAACAACCCTACAAATGGCAACAAGATGAGATAAGATTGTGAAATCATAGTTTCTAAAATATCCTCACCAAGAAGGATATAAAAACATTCGTATTTTATTGATGATTAAACAGAAGTTGTACGTAGTGTGGGAATAGAAGAAATTTGAGAGTGGAGGAAAGTAGAAGAAACGGCTATCTCCTTTGCTTTCTCTAGGTATAATGCACTCTTGAGTTTACAAGATCAATCGTGAAACCTTTCAAATGGGAATGGTGTTACAATTTATAGAGTGAGAGGTGACTTATCATCTACCCCAAAATGGATTTTCATATGTCCTTGTGTAACTTGAAACTTTTCAAATTCCTAGGAGAATATTAAGTCCCTTTTTATAACATAAAGGTGACTTATTACATTAGGAACATTAGGACATATGAAAAAGTGCAACCCCAATGTGAAATTAGAATACTGGAAAGTGAGAGAAAGTTGGGGAGAAGAGGAGAGAGAGAGAAGAAGAAGAAGAGGAGATGTCATTCCGATGAAGTTTGTTGATCCTCGTTGATGGAAAGCTCCAAACGCAGTGAAAATCTGAATCTTTGAATTCCTTGCACACTATGAAATTATTTCAAATTGGCTCATGAATCACTCTCCAAGTTAAGTGAATCATTTCGCTGATGATCAAAATTATGGTACCATTTTCATATTGGATGGTTCATGTCTCGGGATCGTAGTGGAAAGAGCAGGCTAGGACTAGCTCGAGAATCTACACTGACATTGGGTGTCTTATAGTGGTAAAAATTACACTTGTGAATATTTGGTCTGCGATCCTCCTTCGGTCCTGGAGGCCATGCAAGTATTAAGGTCATTCAATTCCATATATGAGACATTGATGTCTTTCACATCATACTCATAGGTGAAGTGTTGTGTCGGCTTCTAACACATCAAGGCTTCATGTCTCCCTTAGAAAAATCAACTTACTATTTTTAGTAAGTGTGAAAAATTGATTCCCTACCCTTCATTTGGATGTTATGGCTCAGTTTTCCTCTTTCTCCCTACGTTCCTTGTTCCATCCGGATCGACTTTATATATTTAGTAGGTGCTCAAGGGCCCACTTACTATTTTTAGTAAGTGCCAAAAATTCTTGTTTTGGTAAATTCTCAGTTGTAGTGCACCCCCAATGTCTTCGCCTCCATCACAGGTCCTTCTGTCGATGGCTTTCCCAAAATAGTTGTCCCTGTGTAGTAGAACTACTATTTTTAGAAAGTTAGATTTTGGAGATCGGATTGATACGTAATGAATTTTTTTGATATGGGTTTTTGCCTAATATTTCCCCTCTAAAATTTTGTGTGTACCCGCTAAACCCAAGAGATTTTAAAGTTTCAATTTTCAAACCTGATAGTGCTTCTAGATGTAGCAGCCATTAATGGACCTAAAAATTCTAGGTATATTTTTCTCCTCCATTTGCAAATAAAATTATATTTTTATGTGGGTTTTTTCTTTTGGTGCTTCACGTGTGATCTTACTTCAATCCAGTAATTGGTTTGACAGGAAATCCCACTTCTTTCTTTGTTGAGCTAGAAAGGAGATTTCTTCATTATGGATGCTCTATCACACGAGAGGAGAGTTTGAGGTTATGTTTGTGATGGTCTTGGATAGAGGAACAAACAAAAACAAATGGTTTGTTTATTCATGCACTGGTTTGCAAGCTTTGTTTAGATTTCCATTTTTTGGCTATGGAGATTGTATTGTTTTCTTCTTCGTTGTTCTTCGTTTCTCCTTCTTAGCTTGATGAGAATTCCTTCTAAGACTTGTGTATCACCATGGGAAAGGTATTTAAGTTCCTTGGTTGATGTTTTATGAGTTTTTTTCAATGGCGGAGTGATGGAAGCAAGTTGTAGAGGAAGGATGAAGTTTTTCTGTGCACAGGAGTGGAAGCAACTGGAAGCACTAAGAAGCATTGAGTGACAGTTAGATTTTTTGAATTTTTGAAATTATGAGAGGGGAAGCTTGGGAGAATTTTTCCATGCTTAATTTCCTTGACCTCAAGGACATGAGGGACATCAAGTTCCAGGGTGGTCAAGAGGACGACACATGGCGCGATCGGATGACATGAATGAAGGTGAGAAAAGCTACTTTAAAGCATTGGGAGCTGAAAGCAGGTCACATGGATGTCCAAAAGGCTCCTATAGGGGTTTGGGTGCATTTTTCCATGTTTTATTTCCCTCACCTTAGGGAAATAAGGGAAATTAGTTTCCATGGTGGTCTTGGAGCTGACATGTGGCGCTTGATCCAATGATAGGGAATGAATGCTCCAAAAATGCACCTAGGGGTTGAAAGTCGGTCACATGGATGTCCAAAAGGCTCCCCATAGGGGCTGGGAACATTTTTCAATGTCTAATGTCCCTAACCTTAGGGAAATAAGGGAAATTAGTTTCCATGGTGGTCTTGGAGCTGACACATGGCGCTTGATCCGATGGTAGGGAATGGATGCTCCAAAAATGCACCGGGGTTGAACTGTCAAGTCTAGAGGTCACATGAGGGTCCAAGAGGTCACATGGGGGCTAGGAAAAATTTTCAATGGTTTTTGTACCTAACCTTAGGGACTTCGAGGACATGAAATCCCACCAGGATCCTGGTGCTAACACATGTCCTCCCAAAAATGACTAAGTCTTGAACTGCCTTTGAGAGGGTAACTTGGAACGATGATAACTTGAGCTCCCAGTGGAATTTCTTGGTAAAATTTTATATGATCCTGACTAGAAATGGAATTTTGGATCCAATGGTGGGGTTATCATGTCTTGATTCAGCCATCTGATCCCTAAAAAATCGTATTTTTGATTTGAGACTCTACTTATACCTGAGAAAAACTGCCTTCCAATCCTATGCGCCAAGGTGTTGTGAAAATATTATTTCACCATCATGTAGGTCTTGGAATTATATTTATATATATGTTTTTTTAATTTATAACTCCACTCAGAGCTCTCAAAATATTCATATGAAGCCCAACAACTTTTTAGGCCTATGAACTGCCTAGGCTTGTGAACCCTATTTTTACTTAGACTGCTCCAAGTCTTTCAGAACTTCCCCAAGGATTCCAAAATTATTTCCATGATGTTATAAGGTATTCCATTCACCTCCATGTTGAATTTTTTTCCTTTTGTTCTACTCCAAGGGGTTTGATCCAGTCCTGAGAAGGCCAATGATAGCCCTTCCCAATACTGCTAGAAGATAGCAACTTTTCAGAACTCCCTAAAATCACCTAGGGGGAATGAATAGAGTTTCCTAAATCACCTAAGGGACAAATTTGACATCAAATAGCGGGTTATTAGGTGATGATTTGGATTGGGGTTCTTGGGAATGATAAAACATGAAATTTTTGACATAGGGGTATAGTTGTTGTGCTTGGAAACTTCAAATTTCCCTATTGCACATTTATACGACAACAAGGCCTTCTCTCCAAAGAAGAAACATGTTGTTTCAACTCATTCACCTTGTGAAAAAGAGTATTAATAGTGTCTATACAAAATCCTTCACCAAGATCATAATATTTTGAAGGAATCTCCTTCATATTGAACTCTTCATTGCAAATGAAAGGGAATATGTTGTCAATTGCACCTTTCACAGATGGCCTACTCTTTAGTAAGAATTTCTTCAGTACCTTGGGAGTTTTCTAATGCTACCACCTGAAAAAGGTGAAATTAAATCATTTGGAATGTAGAAAATACGGGACTAATTCTAATTATCCTTTGAATCAATGCTACATGAATAATTTGGGTGTATAATGGCCCATTGTAATCATATGGGTCTGCAATATCAAATAACATCCTCACAAATGCCTCATCGGGGCATGTCAAGTCGAATATTTGATTTAAATATTTAGAGGATACCTCCTTCAATATGGATGCTAATTTCATTCCCATCATGTTGCATATAGAGAAATCCACCAAGATTTTTCACACTTAGAAGAAAGGATGAAAATTTTTAAGAGAAGTGATGGGAATTTATAGCAAAAATAAAGTTGGTGAGTTAAGTTAAGCAAAATCATGATGATTTGATTGTCGAGATTTTTTTTATACCCACATGAAGGAGATAAGTGTGAAATAGAATAATATCATAAAAAAGGAGGAAATTGGCTTGCTATGATACAACACATGGGAAAAATTTTAGCTCGAAAGATACGATAATGAGTGTGTGTATTTTGAGGTAGATTCTCAAGAGGTGGGAATGAAAAAACATCAAATCAAACCATTTAGAGGTGCTTAAAAATAATTGAAAATTCTCTCGAATTACATTAAAAAAATGATTAAATAAATAATACCAAAAATATGACATGGCATCTTGGTCATTCTAGGAGAGTGTAAAAATACAAATAATATGCAATCCCTCCACATGGCATCATGACAGTAATGTATTTTCAAAGGAATGATAGTGTATCAGATTGTATGCCAAAAAGAGAAATATTCTTTTGAAGATTCACATTTTTGGGGAAAAATAAAAGGTAAAGAGAGAGAGAGAGAGAGAGAGAGTATATATATATGAGAGGAATGTTCTCGTATCAGGGGGTTAAAAATTTAAATTCTTAGAGATAACTGAGAAAAACCAATTATACTCTTCTTGAAAAACCTAAATCAAACCAAGAGACCTATGAGTTATTTTATTTTTTCCAAACCTTCTCATGCCAAGATGATTACAAGTGTATAGTCATTGGAAAGAATTGAGGCCATAGGCTTTATGGCCCCTTGTTGAGAAATTTTAATTTCTTGAAATTAACTTTGTGTTTTCTCTGAGAAATGTTGTCTTTTTTCTTAAGGTGAAATACTTTGAATCAACTATTTTCCTTCCCTGTTACAATATTATGTTGATAGTTTCTTTGAACTACACTAGATATTATCTTAATTAGTGGAATTTTGGAAATTGTAATTACATTGTAGATATATATTTCTTTTTGTGGTGTGATAAACAATTTTAAATTCATATTGCCTTTTTTTTGTTGCAGAAAGATCTCAGTAAGCATTTGAGTGTTTCTTGAGCATAGTTGAACAAGAATTATTAGTATTTTATTAAGAGTTTGTTATGACATTTAGTGTTTAAATTCTCAAAGGTTGTGTGAAATATTGTACTCTTGGGCTTCCATGAGTGCATACCTTCTTGTTAAAGGGTTGCTACTAGTTGTGTGAGGTGTTCCTATTTCCTTGATGGTTATTTCCAAACATTTGTAAGATTTTCTTGAGAAAATTATATAATCAAATTTATCCTTCTTTAATCTCCCATTCATACAAAAAATTACAACCTAAAATTATTAAATCCTTTTGAATTATCCATGTTTTCCCTGTTTATAACCATTTGTAAAGGGAATTTTCCATTTCTACCCTCCCTTTCCATAAATATGCAGAAGCAAGCTAATATTTACACTGTCTAAAGTGACACAAGTCCTATTTTTGAATGACATCTACATTATTTAGTGTGAAAACTCATGAGAGTTAAATGATTCTTGCATTGACCATGTCTATTCAGACTATCCTTCATATTTCCAAGAGAAAACTTAGAGATTAAAATTTCATCCACCTTTCTCACAATTACATATTATAAAATGGGTCATCTCACCCTAGTTAAAGGAAAAACCTAAAGTAGGAGGGAATTTCATCCCCTTTTTGAGTGCAATCCAATCTCTCCAAATTCAAGTCTCAAATAGTTTTTCATATATGTCCCCATCTAAAAATGAATAAATTTTTACTGTGTCTTTCTCTAAGCATCCAACTCAGATTCTAAATGATTATTGGCTTACAAGGTGGTATAGATTTGGGTACCAATAGAACTGATATTTAAAATGTTGTAGAAGAATGTGTTTTTGGTGATCTCACACCAAGAACTATATTTTTGGGATGTCTCACACTAAGTTTGAGTTTTTTGGGTGATCTCATGCCACGACAGAAGAAGTGTTGGGGAGAAATGTATAGTGTTATTCTCCAACCCTGACTACTTGCTGGAATCTTATACACCACTGCAAATGGTGTGATCCTACTTTGTTCAATTTCAATCAATTTCGATATAGTTCAATCCAACACAAATAGAAAAAGGTGATAACATGCATGATGATTCTTTGGAGGACTATTCATTTTTGTGAAAACCATTGTGTAAACTGCTAAAAAATGTACCGATATGAGAAAAACTCTGTGAATCCCCTCTAGTCATAGGTTCCCAAGAAGGGTTAAGGGCACCCAAATGCTCATGTATGTATTTAGGAACCTGGTGTCTATGTTGTCTTAAGGACCGATCAGATTTTGAGCCATTTCTTGTGGTTGAAGATTGTGTTATTCCCATAATGTATATGTCCGAAATGTGATTTGTGTATTGCTGAATGGGGTGAATTATTCACCCAATTTATTCCCACTCATTTGGGGTACATATGACATTTCTATGAGGATACGTCCCAAAGGAGAGGACTTGTGGCTATTTGAAACTAATGCCCTAAAGGGGGAAGGAGTGTTCTTGGTAGAAACTAAGGCACATGTAAATAGAATGGCGGGAAAACATGTGTTAGTAAAAATAAGACAACTACACATATAAAAGACTTTAATATTAATCTAGCGAGTAAGAAGAGAATGTAGACTGCAAAAAGAGGGTTTCAAATATGGGACACCGCTCATGATGTCACAAGAAAATTAGGGTAGAAGCGGCCAAAAACATATAATTTGTACACAAGATAAAGGGCATAGCCTGTAAATAATGGAATAAAATGACAAACAATGGAAAATATTGACAAGAAAAGTATCAAAAAACCATGGTGGCATAGAGTTCCTGAAATAAATGCTACACATTAAGAACCCATTGGCATGTTAGAATGATAAAAATTATGTCAAAGCATGTATGATCCAATATAAAGTAGTGTTCTAGTAATAATAAGAAGTAGTATAAAAAAATCAATAGAACCTCGATGTGTACAATGCTAGAATCTAGGACATTGAGAAGGGGGTGAATCAATGTCTATTCAAATTTATTTTCTCAAACTTTCTACGATGAACACATAAAACCATGTAAAATCAATTAACAAGAGAGTATACATAGAGACATAATTTTTAGTGTGGGAAACCCAAATTGGGAAAGAAAACCAGTGAAACCAAGAACTAGGCTTAGGATAAGAATGTATTGTATTTGTTACATTGATTTCAAAGTTGAACTATTACTCAACAAGGATCTACAACTCAAAAATTCAGCTAAGTTTCTGCTTAGTCTTTGACAAGATTCAACCTATCTGGAAGCTTCAACTCCCAAGTTTAGTCTAGTAACAACTGACCTTTAGTAATCTTCAACTTACATGGAAGAAACAACTCCCCACATGCTAAGCTATAACTTATACTTACAACAAGATTTTTTCACTCGTAATTTGTTGTCTCTCACAACTAACGGTGGTGATAAATTAGCTCACTCTTCTTCTCAATTTTCCATTTTATGAATTATTTTATGATCATCTAATCATCACATAATATCTTTCATATAAATTTCATTTCTTGTACATCTTCAAATAAAATCCTATTCATTTAATTACACAATCAAGCCTATACTCTTGATGTATTCAGTTGCAACAAAATCTTCGATTTTGAAAGTAACTATAGTTCACCTTGATCCTCCCATTATTGCATGTTTCAAGTATATTCAAATACTAATTATCATAAATTAGTTCTAATAAAAACTTCTCTTATATCAATTAGTATTATTGATGCATCATTACACCCCTCTTAAATATATATTCTTCCCTAATTCATACATTGAATCATGTTCATAGACTCATAAAGATTTTCCTTTTATATTCATTGGATTCACAATGTTGATCCTTCACAAAAATTCATACAAACACTATTTGTATATGTCTCTATTCATGTATGTTCACTATTATATTGAGCTCTTGCAACTATCTAAACATAAAAACTAGTCTCTCTTATTGCACAAAAAGTGTTATATTATTTAAGTTTTGACCAACTTATATATTTTTAACTTCTACTACTTATGAAACTTCAAATTCCTTTTCATAGAAGCTCATACAAGGGAGGATAATGGTCTTAAAAAACAACCATATGAAGTCATAATTTACACCTGAAACAAAATTTTCTTCTTATTTGAAACTTGTAGGTATGTTCAAGATGTTTTGAGACACATGGAACCTTTTGAAAATCTAAGCACAACTATCATTTCTTTGACAAAGATCTCAACTGAATTCTAACATGAGTAGTAACATTTTGTATGATCTATGATCTTTCTTTTAGTGTGTAATTATTTACCTTGGAGGATAAATATTCTTTTGTTAGAATAAAATATGTTACTAATCCTTTAAAGAAACTCCATAACTTCCTTCACAATATTTAATCTTTAACTTCCCTCATTTGCCAAAAACTTTGTAGTTTCATTTAAACACTGTCATAATTCATGATAGATCCTTGATACAACTAACCCATGAAAAAATATATTGGAATCATTTCGATACTTTGATTATCAAAAACATGTGATGTTACAACTATTTTTCATACAAATTGTAATGAAGGTTGAGTACTAATGTACTATCATCACAGAATGGCAATTTGGAGAGTTGTGAGTTCATTACATCTCTTCTCAGTTAACTAAACCCTCAAATACATGTTCCAAGTGATAATATGTCATTATTTTAACTTTCAAATCCACTCACTACCCTAAACCATGCTGAGAAAGACATACTTCTCTAGTTTCTACAACTTTGTGCACAATAAGGGTTTTAGAATTCAAAACCTAAGATTTCTTTTGAAGACTTACATTATCATGTGCTTCACTTCTATGCCACTGTAAGTGAGTAATGACCTCAAAAATATTCTTTCAGCAGTTTTAAGGATTCTTGTGCATTGGAATATTAGAGAGTTCTCTAAATTTGATCATTGTCATTGTATTTTCAACATGAACCAGACCTAATTTTAAGAAGGAGAGGTTTTGAATTGATTAAGTTTTTCTCAAAGAGTCTAAGGAACCTTTTGTGAATTCTATACTTTCTCCATACTTTATAATTATTCCAACATTATATAAACTCAAAAATAGTGTATAAGGTCATGATAGACAAGCAATTTCAGACTGTGATGGCATGTTCTCAAGGTTCTACTAGACTATTTTGGATATGTTAACTTTTACTAGCATATTATTCATTCTAGTGATCAATTTTGGAGAGATCACTACTAAGATAACCTAATCACACTCTTCATCAACTTGGTTGTAGATCTTATAGAGATAGGTTAGCTAACATAGTCCAAAGTACAACCTTCTTAACAAGATAATGCAAGATAATTTAGAGCCATTGAGTTTTAGGCTTCCTGAACTCATAAAAGGTGCACACCAAGAAATTTATCACCACTCATTTTCCAAGTAAAGAGGATTATCACAATTTTTCATCTAAGATATAACACTCGATCAACATGTGAAGACCCTGCAACACTATTTCACCAATCACAATAATGCAACTAGAAATGGAAACAACTTGCAACGAGTCGCTAAAGCAAAAGAACTCGAAATGATATTAAATCGCAGGCCTCTTCGAGGGGGCAACCTCCTTTGAGCAAGCTCAATACAATATATTCGTGGATGCTTCATTGAGCCTCAACACCTTCTTATATACTAATTCCTATTGAAGAAACTACTAATTCCGTACATGTGAGATTATTCAAATATGTTGAAGGGATGAATTACAAAGCATATATTTCAAAGTAACTAATATACTATAAAGAAAATAGAAGGGTAGGAACAAAAGTTCCTAACATCCCCTCCCTCTTGGAAAAATATTTTTCCTCAATGATTTAGATGTGGAATTTCTTTTTGAATCTAGAGAAATGGTTCACATGTTGCATCTTCTAGTTGTATGTCGTGCCACTAGATTAGGAATTTTATGATGGAGTGGGAGAGGATTTCATGGTTTCAGTTGTCTAGAATGGATTCTGGTTCGAGAAGGATGGAGCCTTCATTATCAATTTGTGGTAAAGTGGTTTGTGCTTAGACATTGGTTCCCAAAAATTTATTTAAACAAGAGACATGGAAAACTAGGTGAATTTTGGAGGAAGGTGGAAGCTCCAACTTGTAAGCAACTAAACCAATTTTCTAGAGGACCTTATATGGCCCATAAAACTTTGGAGAAAGCTTATGACACCCTTTGAGCTTCAAGGAGGAATACTTGTAAGGTTGCAGATGAAGGAAGACCATATGATTGGAAGGTGTGTTTAGAGCGATGTTGATTATCCTGTTGCTTCATGTGGTTTTTTGCCATGTGGAGATTGGGTCGTAGAGTGCTCGAGAATATGATCCTAGTTATGGAGAGTAGTGTTGACTACATGAAATATCAAACTATCAGGGTGATATGGAAGAAGAGTTGGTGGATTTTGACCATAGACTGCTTCATATGGGGTCATTTTAGTAGAAGTGTGGTATGAGGTATTGTACCACCACTCTACAAGGGGAAGCCACTTTGTCCACTTGGTGTTGTTGTTCTAAAACAAAGAAATGTTTCTAAACACTTGTTGATAATTTCTATCTATCCATCCATCTGTGGGTGATATCCAAAGCTCATATTCATTTGGGTGCCTATGTGTCAGAAAATCTCTGTCTAAAAGTTTCGGTGAAAGTGGCATCACGATAAGAGACAATGGAGGAAGGAATGCCATGCAGATGGAAAATATGATCCATGAAAATATGGGTGACTATGGAGGCTGAATATGGATGGGTGAGGGAACAAAAATGACTATATTTGGAGAGTCATTCGACCACAACCAAGATCATTGATTTACCTCCCAACTTAGGGAGACCCTCGATAAAATCCATAGAGATATATGTCCAGATCCTAGTCAAAATTGGCAAGGGCTCCAACAAACTTGGAATTGTTGTTGTCTCACCTTTGTTACATTGGCAGGTATCACATTCTACCACCATCTATTTAATAACACCCTTCATTCCTTTCCAAAATAAGTTTCATCATGCCCGCTCATATGTTTTGAGAAATCTGGAGTGTCCTGCTGATGGAGAAGCATGGATTTCATAGAAGACAACTTGATGAAGGTCTATGTAATGGGAAGCACCAAATGACCCTTGTGTCATAGAAATGCACCATCCCATGAATAATGTGGTATGGTGGTGGGGTTAATGGCCAATCACTGGATGAGGTGTTGTGAGGAGGGATCAAGTGCATACCCCTTTTTATAGATTCTAGCTAGTTTGGGATGGGAATGGAGATGGCCGACAGGGATGCCTAGTCCTTGAATGCACGTGAGAGAGCATCGGCCACAATATTGTCTTTACCCTTCTTATAGGTTATCTCATAATCATACCCCATGAGTTTGCTGACCCATTTTTGTTGTGTTGGGGATGAGACCCGTTGTTCTAAGAAATATTTCAAACTCTAGTGATCTATTTTGATGCAAAAATGATTCCCCAGTAGGTATGGCTGTCATTTTTGTATGGCATGGATAATTTCCTTCTCATATATAGACAAGGCTAAGTTTTGGCCCGAAAGATATTTTCTAGTGAAGGTAATTGGGAGACCTACTTGGAGAAGGAAAATACCCAAGCCATTCCCACATGCATTACTTTCAATGGTGAAATTTTGAGTGAATTTTGGCATGGAAAAAATTGGTGTGCTACACATAGCCTATTGAAGAGCCAAAAATTCATGGTCAACTATTGCATTTCAGGTGAAGGAATCCTTCTTCAATAAGGTGGTCAAGGGGGCCACAATATTTCCATATTCCTTGAAAAACTTGTGGTAGTACCTTGTAAGGCCTAGGAAACCACAAAGGCTCTTGAGAGTTTTTGGCCGAGGCCACTCTTGCATTGCGTTGATCTTGTTTAGATCTACATAGACCCCATTGGTAGAAACAATGTGCCCTAGATATTCCACTTATTTGAGGCCAAAGGAACACTTGGACTATTTGGCACATAATTTATTGTTTGCCAAAATTTTTAATGCCCTATCAATATGTTGGAGGTGTTCGGCCCATGTGCGGCTGTAGATCAGGATATCATCAAAGAAAACTAAGACAAATTGATGGAGGAAAGGCTGAAAGATCTTATTCATGAGTGCTTGAAAGGTGGAAGGGGAATTTGTAAGGCCAAATGGCATGACCAAAAATTCATAGTGACCCTCATGAGTGCGGAAGGTTGTTTTTGGAATGTCTTCAGGATGCACTTGAATCTAGTGATAGCTGGAGTGAAGGTCCAATTTGGAGATATTTTTACCCCATGGAGCTCATCTAAAAGCTCATCAATGACCAAAATGGGGAATTTATCCTTGATGGTGAGGTGATTAAGGGCATGAAATTCAATGTAGATCCACCATGATCCATCCTTTTTGTGGACAATAAGTACTTGGAGAGGAGTACGGGCTGGTGTTGGGGTGAATGATGCCATATTTGAGGAGGTCTCGGACTAGGTTTTCAATTTCAGACTTTTACAGATATGGATAGTGGTAGGGACAAATGTTGTAGGGGATGCTTCCTGGGAGGAGTGGGATGTGGTGATCTTCAAATCGTCAATGGGGAAAACCCATTAGTTAGATAAAAAGAGGATCATGATTTTCAAGGATGACTTGAAATTCTGTAGGGTTGTTAGTAGTGGTGGGGGTTGGAGTTGGATGGAGTGCAATTGGGAAATTATACCATAGGATCCTTTCTTCAGAAGCTTTTCCATGTGATGGGAGTTGATGATGGAAGTAGATCTTGAAAATAATCCCTTTAAGGTGTGCTTCTGGTCGTTAGCTGTGAACTACATCCAGAGCTCAGAAAAATCCCATAGAATGGGTCCCAAAGTGCGGAGCCATTATGCACCTAAAACCACATCACATCTACCTAGAGGGAGGGAAAACATATCTGATCACAAAGTGTAGTCACCAATCACAATGCGTACATTCTGACATTTTCCTTTACAAGGAAATGTTCCCCATTAACAATCATCACTTAAAATCTAGAACAAGGGTACATAAAGTAGTCTACCTACTTAGCAATGTGGGGATTGATGAAATTGTGTGTATTACCAAATTTAATGAGGATTGTGAGAGGAATATTTTTGAAGCACCCCTTGACCTTCATAGTTTGCGGGGTGGTAACACTAGCTAGTGCATGTAGAGAGATCTCTGGTTGATCCACCTGGGGTATAGAATCCTCTGCAGAGCTTGGTTCATCTAGAGCATCATGGAAGTCCTGGCTATTAGCCTCACTGTCCTGCTCTGGTGGTGATTCCACATCAAGTAGGTAAATATTTTATGTGATGCACCTGTGACCCTTAACCCATTTATCATCACATTTGTAACATAATCCCTTCTCCTTACGAGCCCACATCTTGACCTTAGTGAGACGCTTGATCTGGGTGTTGGACATTGGCCGCTAGTTGGTTGGGTTCTTGGTTGTTGACAACTATGGGAGTCGACACGCACCGAAATTTTTTCTTCAACCACATTAGCTAGGCCTAAGGCTTCCATCATGTTGGTGGCATGAAATATTTTCACCTCTGAGTATATTTGCTCCTTGAGTCCACTAACAAAGAAAATCTTATATAATTCTTATGTTATCCCTTTAGTATGATTAGCCAGTTTCTCAAAATCCTGCTAATACTCCCAAACAAGATAGCCCATGCAGCGAGTTTGGTGAGATCTCTAGTGAAGTCCTCGAATTCAGAGGGACCAAATCTACCCAAAATGAGGGATGTAAATTTCTTCCAATTGGGTTCATCATGTGTTATGAGATACCAATGGTACCATTGTAGTGTGTCCTTTTCCAAGTGGTAGGAGGTGATTGGAACTTGATTAACAAAATAAGTTCCATGAATGTGGAAGAACTGCTTGGCCTGATAAATCCATCCTATAGGATTTATACTATTGAACTTTAGAAAGTATAGCTTGGGCCCATAGGATGGGGTAGAGAAGGATCTGTGTGAGGACTCCTCCTTTATCTATTTTTGATCAAAATATCCTTCGTTGATTCAATCCTTGTAGCCTTTCAGCCAACTCAGTGACTTGGGCTTTTAATGTTTCAAGGTCTTCCTCCATGAATTTTGTGTCTCTATGGGTTACAACCATATCCAGGTTTTTTTTACTGGAAATGAAAATATTTATAAGACACGTTTAGTAATGGAAATTTGGGATTTGAGCTCAAGAAAATGGGGAGAATGGACTTTTGGCACTTTCTGGGAAATTTTGATAGAGGAAAATGTAATTTGGGGGATGTTATGGTAAGAAATGGAAATTTTTTCATTGAAGAAAAAAGGATAGGAATAGTGAAAGGATGAATGTGTGCAAATTTTGAGGCAATCGAGTAAAAATGAAGAAGTTATGGCAAACCCTAATTTTTTTGAAAATTATGATTTCTAAGTGATAGAAGTGGAATTGGGTCTTGGAACCTCAACGTATGAAATGCACACACTAGGATTTTGGGTGTTCTAGGAAAGTTTCAGGAAAATGGAGCTATAATATGAAATATATGGCTAAAAAATTTAAATATTGCATTCTTGAGATGGAGTGGCTAAGCACCCACCGAATACCCTACACACAATCCAGAAACGAAACCATTGGCCTGATTTGGTTTTGCATAGAGAAGAATGGTCTCAAGAAAATGATGAAGGATGATTTCTAAAGCTTGTGGTTTGGAAATGGAGACAACCACCTAGAACTTTCAAGGTTTCCTAGCTCTAGCCAATGCTCGTGCCAAGTTTCCATGTGAAAGTTGAGTGTTTATGCTTGTGAATAGAATGTGAACGAAATGCAATATTGTTACAAACAACACAACTTTTAGATACATCTGCATAATAGAATACAATAGAGAGAACACAATGCAAACAAGATATGTGAACATAATGCAAACAAGATCTGGACCACTTTCTGATCACCAAGATCCCATTTGGGTGAGGTGAGAGCATACGGTGGGTAGAATTAGATCACCACAATTTACTGCAAAGAGAAAAAAATTGGCCGTGGAAATTGCTTTGGTACCAGACGTGGAGACCCTGCAACACTATTTCACCAATCACAATAATGCAACTAGAAATGGAAACAACTTGCAACAAATAACTAAAGAAAAAGAACTCGAAATGATATTAAATCGCAGGCCTCTTCGAGGGGGCAACCTCCTTTGAGCAAGCGCAATACAATATATTCGTGGATGCTTCACTGAGCCTCAACACCTTCTTATATACTAATTCCTATTGAAGAAACTACTACTTCCCGCACACGTGGGATTATTAAAATATGCTGAAGGGATGACTTACAAAGCATATGCGTCCAAAGTAACTAATCTACTATAAAGCAAATAGAAGGGTAGGAACACGGGTTCCTAACACAACCTTTATCCATTGTCCAAATCTTCATACTCATATTTTCATAAATGTCCTTTAGTGATAAAAAGAGAAAAATACTAATTTTATTCCATATGAATGAGATAAGTTCTGATAACCTTCTAGCACACAGAATAGACAACAATCATAAGCATTCACACCTGATTGTTCACCTTAGAATCTTCAAAAGTAGACTATACATGCAAAACTTGTAAAAAACATAGTATTTCCATACAATACGAGTTATGTTTAAATAATACACATGCCACCATTTTGAATTGGAGAGATTAATTTACACTTTTGTGGGGTTTCATCAACTTGCACATAAGATTTGGAATAAAAAAATAATAATTTTGTGCCTATCGCTTTAAGAAGAATGCTTGAGGAGAGATAAAACATGTTAGAAACATGCTCATAACTTCTTTGTTTCTCAACCAATTTCCCTCAAAAAAATTTTAAACACTCAGGATTGGAGTTATATTAAAAAATTACTTCTATGATTTATCTGAATATGGATCCATATTTCTTTGTGGATGCTAAGAATACATGGTGCTCAATTTGCATTCCTTAAGAAGCCAGTTTTAGAAAAACTTGCATAACTTCAACAAAACTCTTCAAAACTTGATGAAACCTGACATGAATAACTAAAAGACACCCCTAAACATACTCCATAGGTTGGTTTGCCAAAAAAATTATTTTACAACTCATACCTATGTAAATTACCTCATAATTCACTAAAAGTCCTCAAAGGCAGTTTTGATGAACTTTTTGATTTTTCCTCCAAGAGCTGAAATAAACCTTTTGGATTCTCATAAATTCCTTAGGAAATGTTCCTTCATAAATTCCTTAGGAAATGTTCCTAGGATACTACAATGCTTACCTAGTTTTTCCATGACATGAAATGAGTTCTTACACCTCATTAGGATCTAGAAGTAGGCCTAAATGAGTCATTCAACCTGTCACTACCAACATTTGACCTATTACTAACTCCAAAAGATCTTGCACATGCTAGAACAAACATTTATGACTTGTAGATCATTTGTGCCAAGCATACCAACCTTCTCCATACCTTCAATGGGTATCAACCTCACTATCTAAACATGTAGCACTCTAAGACCACCCTGAAACCATATTGAAAGCTCAAGGAACCAACTTGAGACCATTGCACACCACTAACAAACACTTATTTGGATGAAATTTCATTCCTCCTTTGCCATCAATGCCATGTGACATAAATGAAAACACCAACCAATGCAACAGGGTTCAATAATCTCCCCTTTTTCATTGATGGCAAGAAACACAAAAAAATTGATTGCAAGCCAATACACCAAAAATTTTAATATGCAAGCCAATGAATTATTGTTTTTGACACACTCTCTCCCCTTTGACATCTATGAAAAAGGTGCACACACAAAACTATATGAGTAGTACGAAAGAAAAAAATATGATAAAGCATGTTCTTACCTAAATAATCTACCCATGAAAAAATGATGCTCTTTTGCTTTATAAAAATCAATCGATCAAATACATTCTTCATCAAACACCTGCAATACTCCCCTAGATTATTTCCTTTGCAATTTATCCTTTCAATGCTTATTAGCCCAACTTTTTCCATCTAAAGAAACCTCTATACTCCATAAGGAAATTCATAAACCTCCCTTTGGGATCATTTCATCCTCCTTTATCTGAAAAAAATGGCATCAATCACTTATCTTACACTCAAGCAATAAGACAGACTCAATGTTCTTTATTACGGTGTTAATGCATCTTTCTAGTGTACTCTTCCCTTTCTTCTTTCCTGTAATTCCACTTCACTAGTTCTTGGATCCACTACCAACTCTTTGTCCTTTAGCTTCTTAAAACCTTTCCACTACTTAACACCCTATTTTTCACTCAAATCACTATTAGAACCATCAATACAATGCATCAAAAGAGGCTCCAAATTCTAGCTCTTACCATCTTCCTTAACTTGAATTTTCATGCTCTTGAGAACACACATATTTCCCACACTAAGGATATGAAATTTTAAAGATACCCATAATTAATTTTTAACTTCTTTACTTACCTTTCACTACCCATGATATGCTTGTAAAATTGTAGAACTTAATTCCTTGTTCAGCTCTTCTTGGCTCACCTTTTGTATTTTTTCTCTTAAATCGTCAATGAGGTCTACCCCAACCTAATGTCATACATATATTATGTTTCCATTGAATTCAAAGGAAAATAAGGAAACATATAGACACCCATTAATAACTTATAGGTGTAGATAAAATTTCATCATCAAAGTCAAAGACAAACTACTACTTCCTTTAGAAACCCAACCCTCTAACTAGGCCTTTAGATTGTGTGCAACCACCTACGGGCCAAATTGTCATGAAAATATTGGATTTAAACCCTTAAATCATCAACCTTTTTGCATAATATCTGTGTATAATCCCTTGTCATGTTATATTAAATATTTTAGACTAAATTATGGTGACTAAGGGCATCAATATAAAAATCCTATCACTATTTCTCTGTGTGACACAAAATAACATGAGAAGAGATATTTGTGATATAAAACTCACCGTGTTTCAATTCAGAGTCCTATATTTTGTAAGGATAAATATTTAAACAATATAAAGGATTTCCTTTTACCAGTAGAGATCCATAGCCAATTTTTCTTTATCAACCATGGAATTTGGTCCTGCATGTAAGCCTAAAACTAGGTTATGAACTCTTGTCAATGTAGCCTTAGTGTCCTAAGACTCATTGGAGACATAAAATATTATTCATAAAAACTCAAAGAATTAATTCTATATCCTCCTTCCTATTCTCCTCCCTTGAATTTTCAACCGTAAACTTAAGATTATAATTTATTTTTTTGAAATCCTTCATATTGTTAACACATAGTTTGGTCGTGTTTTGATGTCTCTTAAAAATTGAGTTTCCTCACTAATATGCAAAGGCTCCTTGATCATACATCGCACTCCTTAACATTACAATTTATTAACTTCATAATAGTATGCATACCCTAACAGGAGTTATTAAGGTCATCCTTTGCCAAAATTTACTCCTAGACTTCACATTTTGAACTGAAAATAGTAATTCCTAAATTACATATTTCGAACAAGAACCATGCCTCTTTAGGGTGTTCAATAGTCTTTGAAACTTTATATTCACTCACATTAACTTTTGAATTACTTGGAATGAGGGATTCCAATATACAATATCTCCTTGCATTGTCTTTCCTTAGTCCTAACGTTAAAAACACGAGATTACCAAGGAGCATTATAACAACTAGTTTTCTCATACAACCTTATTTCTCTCACACAAGTAACTTTTCTTAAGATTTCATTGTTTCATAGTCACTATAACCAATTTTCAATATGAGTAGACATTTTATCCCTATATTATGAATATAACACTACTTCACATCTTTTCAAGGGATAAAATGTGCTTGAAGTAACTCTTTCATGCACTTGAGGTTATACTTAGCACTTTGTACCACATGTACCTTCTAAAGACTGTTTATAGAGTATCATATTCACATCTTTTAGGACATTTTCTTGAAGACCACTGGAACCTTGAAGTCAACTATAGATAGGCTGCTTAACTACTTGTATCAAACTCCTTACTTTCTTATTCACTTGGATAAAACTTGGAAAGGAGCCATCATCATGTGTATTTCAAATTTTGAATCAGAGCATACTTGAAATGAGTTTGATAGGTATTGTGGCAGATCATTCCATTCATGATTCAAATTTTGAGAGCTTGTCCTTATAAAAATTGAACATTGCATATCTTGAGAACCAACAGAGATTTTGATTGATCTGAGTGTTGATAATTAGATTTGACAAGTTGAGTTCACTTCAAGGATTGACTAGGAGTTCCTGAGGCTTACACCTTTATACATTCTTTAAAATTTTTACTAATCTGAGACATCTTAACAAGACACACTTATAGTGTATTTGAAAAACTATACAAGCTCATAAAGAATCTTTCCTTTAAGCACTTAGGATGAACATAGAGGACTAGAATGAAAACCAATCCTATAACTTGATATATTTATTTTAGACATAGTTCATGACATACTATGAAAAATCTTTTACATATTATACACTTATGAAAAATTATTATGACCTTATGAAGGGTTGGCTAACATACCTCTTGACTTCCATACTCTTATAGCCTTTTGAAGCCCTGGGACAACACCTATTGATGAAAATGTATTCTTAAGAACCTACCACCATTATTCTTTCAGTTGGTACATAACTTCTATAATCCTAGAGAAGCCATATTGCCTTGTCATATCACCTCAAAACATGAGAAAGACATCAAAACATCATGATGAATAAATTCTTTCCCTTCTTGACTTTGTGATCTTGTTTGTTCTCTTGGATGCATTCTAAGATGCGATAACCTCATCTCCTAAGCCTTCACTATCTAATTTAATGCATGATAAACATACATGTTGCAACTCATACACATTCTCTAACACAACTTGAGGTAGAGATTCTTCATGATTTTCACGATTTTGTCTTCCTTATTTTTACTTTTATCATCAAATCATGTTGTCTTGTTTTTGTTAAAATCTCCTTCGACTATTATTGATAGTTGAGTCTCTACATCATCTAGCCATTATATTTTCTTGTCATTATTTATCTTTTAGGGATTAAATTTTTCTTCCTTAACTTTGTATATCCATTTTACTTTCTTCTTTCCATTGTCTCTCTCAACAATGTCTAATTTTCATTTTTAGAGTTTTCATTCAACTTTAATACCTTTGTGCCATCCATTTTGAATGTATTAAAATTGTAGTTGTATCTAGGGATTCATGAAAAATTTTCTTTAAAAAGTCCCTTTGTCATGACAATTGAAACATACAACTTGATTTTTTCCTCTTAAGTCTTCTTCTTCCCAAGACTGATTTAATGGTTCTTCTAGGAATTACTTGGATATGTGACTTTTTATTTGCAATTGAAATACACTATATTATTCTCATAGTCAATACTATAATCTCTCCATGGATGTTATTTTTCCACCCTACTGATGCAGTCCCTATCTCTATGTAAAAAAACATTGCATGTAAAGAAGATTCCATGAAACTTACTTGAGAATCTCCTTGAATTTGGATTCCTAATGGTATTCTTCCAGTATTTTTATCCTTCTTGGTCTCAAAACATCCTTAACAAGGTACATGAATTGAATCTTTCCTCAATTCCCCTTTCCTAGCTTGTTCTAGTTCCTCTCTTAGGTTCTTTAATTTTGCATTTAGTCTCTCACATTATTCACTCTTAGCTTGGATAGTTTCTTGACATAGCTCATGCTCTACTTCATTTTGATTTTATTAATTTTGAAAACCAATTCTGATTCGTCACTAGCATTCCTTTGTTTTATTTGTAAGTCATCAAGTTTTCTAGTGGCTTGTTCCAACTCAACCTTCAAAGTCCTTAGTTCTTCTTCATGTTTAAGGCAAGAATTTTCTTTGTCTCTCAAATCATTTGACACATTCTCAAAAAATGATGCCATTTCATTTAGTTTTTGACAATGATTATCTTCCTTGAGCTTGATTTCTATTTTTAACTCACTTATAAGGGCTTGAGAAATCTCATACTTATTTTTCAACACTGATTCTGCTAATGAACCCATGTTTTTGCCTTTAGGATCACCTTCAAGATATTAGGTTTGATTCTAGAGGACTAGGCTCTGATACCAATTGTTAGAAACTAGGACACTGAGAGGAGGGTGAATCAATGCCTATTTAAATTTATTTTCTCCAACTAGCTATGATGAACACATAAAACCATGCACAAAAAATTAACAAGAGAGTACACATAGAGACACATTATAATGTGGGTGTTTCACCTAATTCTAGATCATTTCTTTGAAGTATTGACAAAAAAATAGGGTAACGAGAGTAAGACGAATACCTATTCAAATGTTGGTCGATGGGTTGTTGCACGCATATGACTTATAAATCCATAGATGATTATGAGAACTTCATTTTGGCTAGGAGGAACTACATGTAATGAAAAGTAAGACCACCAGAAGCAATTAAACAACATATGCAGTGAACTTCCTAGCGTATGCTAGATCTGAGAAGTGTGATACTTCCTAGATAACTATCAGTCTATTGTTTTAAGCAATTTGATGTTGTAAAAAAATTAAATCCTATTGTAATTCAAAATGATTTAGGTATCTCACTTTTAAAAAAATAAGAAATAGATCTAATCTAACATGCTAGGCTAGAATAGGATCCAAAGGTCAAGTAAATGGTTTTGGGTCTCTGCAAGTCTAATAGAGGTCTCAAGTAAATCACAGGTGGATGAGGGTGAGGTGAAATTAGGTGGGTAGGTCTCTGTTCTGGGTTGTATGGGAAAATACAGAGACCGATGTCGGTTAAGGGTGACCGACGATAGTTAGGTGTAACCGGTACCGATTACTGTGGAAATCTGGGAATGCCACAGAACAAGATTTGGGTCTCCTTTATGATTGTACAAAGGACTTTAGTTGGTCGGGATGAGGTATTAGGTGACTTGGAAGGAATTTGGTGAGGTTTTAGTGGGTATATGGAGGTGGAAGTTTTGAGGAGGTCAATAGGTGGCTAGGTAAACAATAGATGATGAAATAATGATGAAATGAAATAAACCAGAGAAGTATGACATTATACTTACTTGGACTCTAGTCTGGATGCTGTGAGTGAGGGATAGAGGTGCTTGATGAGAGGTTTGAAGGCTGCAATTGATCACCAACTGAAAGAAAGCTTCTTTATGGGCTGCATGTACATTCCTATTTACTTGGTTAGATTAGATCATGGCTGGGATGGATTTGTAAGAGAAATTGCTTGATCTCCTTCCTTGCATGCGTGTTCTCTTTGGAATTCACTTTCGAAGATGTGTTATCTCTCTAAGATGTGTTAATTCTTGCCAACCTTCTGCCAACATTTTCCAACCTTCTTTTTTCAACTTCCAACCTTGAGAATAAGGTTGTTTTAGGGTTAAAAGGGTAACCGACTGTTGTTCTGGCTTAACCGATGATGGTTAGGGGTAATCAATGTCGGTCAAGGTAGGATTTTCTAGGTTTACTAAACTAGGGAGATACTCTTGATTTCCTTAGATATCATGTCGTTAACACATGGATTAGACTGGGAGATTATTGTAAGCATGTGGGAATGTGGTTAGAGGGAATGTAGGCATTGATTTTTAGGGTTTGAGCAAGTCTTAGTTAGTTATGGCAACTTACTAAGAAGAGGTCTTAGGTTGAGTTAGCTTGGTGAGGTGTCTAAGTGAACTGTATGTGTGGATATTATTTAAAATAAGATATTTAAATAATAAATATAGTGAGGATAATGAATTAATTAAATTAATATTAGTGAGGTGAAAGGGGCCATAGCTAGGTGAATGTGATGAAGGGTGTTTATTCATGAGGGACCAATGGGGAGTGTGACCTAATTTTAGTAACCGGCATCGGTTAGGTCGGGTTCATCATAAAAAAATCTTTGTGTTTTTTTATTCATTTATTATGTGCAAAGTGAGAAAACAAAAAAAAAAGAGAGAAAAGTGTCCAGATTTAAACTAACAGCAGTGGGCGGTGTTATTTGACAAGGGATTGGTCAATGAGTAGTAGGTCCATGGGATCAGGGTGAGAGATTTGATTGGTCGGAGGTTGTGAGTAGCTATTCGGTGATGGCAAAGGCTGGAGAGGGATCGGGTGGGTCATGGGTACGGTGGTAGGACGTGCCACCAAGACAAGAACAAGACAAGAAGGTAAGTACCCTACTCTTTGTTGATTTGATAGATTAGAGGATTATTGTAGTGTTGGTTTAGGTTTTGTTTGGTTTTTCGGTTTTGTGGGTGGGTAAAAATGGAATTTGGGAATAGGGGGAATATTGGGTAAAAGGAGGAATGGGGAGGGTAGTAAATAGTATAGGTGGGATGGGTAGAGGTCCAGGAGTAGTTTAGGTCATTGTAGGTGGGGTAAAAGGGGGCGGGGGTGAGGTTTTTAGAAAAGGGGGGTTTTGGGAAGTCGTAGGTTTTTCACACGGTGGTGACCGGCGTCCGATCAAGTGTGGCCGATGTCGGTTAGGTAGAGGTGGTATTGGTCACCAAACAGGTGACTGATGTTGGTTAAGGGGTAATTGTGGTTAGTAAGGGTGAACCGGTATCGGTCACCAAATAGGTGACCGTGCCGGTTAAAGGGTGACTGGGTCGATTAGGATGATCCGATAATAGTCAGATTAGTGGGAACAAGGGTCCAAAAGTGATGTGGGGTAGGTGGTGGAGATGGGTATGGTGAAACTAGAGTATAGGAAAATGATAATTGATGAATAGGGATTGATACAGCTAAATTAATGTTTTGTTTATATTGGATGCAGGGGAGAGCTTAGTTACATTTGTGGGATAGGGTTTTGCTACTACTAGTGATAGTGCATGGCACAATGACCCCGTTGGAGCTGCAACATGTGGAGGTAGTGGGTTTGATTGGGGTTCACCGCTATAGACATGTTTTTTAGTAGCCCAGCTTGATGGTCGCACTCATCGATAGATGGGACTCCACGACCAACACGTTCCACCTGCCGATGAGTGAGATGACTATCACCCTAGAGGACATGTTCTAGATTCTTTGGTTACCCATATTGGGTGCCCAGTGTATTCTATCTCCTCCGAGGCCTCGGAGAGGAGTTGATTGTGACTATTTTGGTGGGGGCGGCTGATTTGAGATTCCATAGCGCGAGTTTGAGATATGGAGAGATGTACCTAGCCCATTCGAGGAGGAGATGAGGCTAGTGTTCCTATTAATGGAGGTAGTGTGCCGTTATGTATGCTAGATGTAGAGGGTGGATGCTTTCCCGATCACTAATGGGGGTACTCCGTGACATGATGGTGTATGAGACCCGCTTTGCCTTGGCACCAACATTCTTGGTGTAGTTATACAGAGAGTTGTGGGCATATGGGTGGCTGCGTAGGTTTATCCTATGCTTTGTACATTTATCTTGCACTATTAGGCATATGAGCACATAGTTTGTGTGCATCTTATAGGGATCCCCAAGTAGATGCATTCCTAATGTGATTCGTGTAAGTGGGATATAGGAGATGGGTTCCGGTGATAGGAGAGCGAGAGATCTGATAGGCCGACACATGATGTGGCCCATTTTTGGTAGTTATTGGAGGGATTATCTGGAGTGGACATTATATGGAGGCCATATGTTGGATTCCCCTCATATAGGAATATGCATGAGGAGCTAGCTGAGCTCCAGCTAGAGAGGTGGATACAGGGTCGTCGTCTTTAGGAAGGATGAGATGAAATTGGTAGACGAGAGTTCAATGATAGTTTAAGCTCTTACAGACATTCCTCCACCCTTCCCATAGTATCAGAGAGATGACATGGAGAGGCCCTTACCTCTACCATAACCTACAAAGTGCACATGGGGAGGAGGAGTAGCCAGTGGATCGGTAGATAGATGACACTAGATGTACAGATAGGTATAGGTAGTGGTGGGTAGCTCAGTTACGAGCCATACCACCCATACTGGGGCAATTAGACCTAGCTACCATTACAGTGCAAAGAGACACCCTATAGGGGCAGGTAGCTATGTTGATTACCTAGTTGGGTATACTACAGACATAGTTGGAGGGTTTGGAGGTAGAGGTAGCAGAGCTACACGTACAGGTGGCTAGTCTGCAGGCCTAGATGGTTGATGGAGGAGATGGAGATGGTCAAGAGGGGATGGTCAGGTGGTAGCCTTACAGGCTTAGGTAGCAGGTTTATAGGGCCAGTTGGCCACAACCCAGAGCACACATTGGGGCCCTATAGGCCTAGATACATGCACAAGGGTAGGGTGCACCACCACAGGCACCGGGAGCAGGTCCTAGTTCACAGGTAGGTGTGGGGTAGGGTTTTGTAGGGTAGGTACAAGGGCCGATACCTATGGAACCACCATAGACCGTGCCTATATCCAGATTAGAGGATGCACTAGGTGAGGTGAGATACTATCAAGACCAATTTATGGCAACCGGGATAGATTTCATATCCTATGCCGAGTACAGGGCATAACAAGCATCTAGTGAGAGGACAAGATCCCACACTCAGTGTGGAGAGCACAGGAGGTTAGTGATCTTCGAGGCCCAATTAGGTAGAGGCCACCAGCGCATGGAGAACAGCTCTAGATGAGGTGCCAATTGGGACATAGGAGGTCAAGGGTACAGGTGACATAGATATGGAGGACATCCAATGAGATGCCTGATATGTGGTCACCTAGTTTTTGACATATGATACCTATTTTTTTAGATATATATTCTGGCCTGTGTGCCAAATATAGTTTTATTTTTGATCACATCTTTGGCTTATGTGCTAAAGATAGTGAGGATGTTCAAGTGATTTTTATATTTTGAGTATATACCGGCCTACATGCCGAAGATATTTTGTATTGATGCATTATTTTTGTATATATGAGATGATGAGTACGTGTGTCGATGACATTTTTTTATTGTATATCATCCTACGTGCCAACATTTTTGAGATGATGGACATGATGAGATAATGATGTATATTTGAGATGCACATTTATTTATTTATATGATGAAATACATGGTATTTTAGATTTCTTGATGTTTTTAAGAGATTTTGATTTATGGCTTGTGTTAGATGAGATATGGATTTATTGTTTTGATATGGATGGAAATTAGGTGAGTTAGGCATGGTGGAGCCAGGTCAGTTTAGGCATGGATCGAGTTAGGTCGATTTAGGCATGGTTGAGTCGGAGGTTATAGGCATATATCAAGTCAGTGGATTTAGGCATGGTTGAGTTAGGTCGGTTTAGGCATGGTTGAGTCAGGTTGGTTTAGGCATGGATTGAGTTAGGTTTGTTAGGCATGGTTATGTTGAAAGTAGGTGAAGTTGTGA
Organism: Taxus wallichiana var. yunnanensis; assembly: GCA_018340775.1. NCBI lineage: Eukaryota > Viridiplantae > Streptophyta > Pinopsida > Cupressales > Taxaceae > Taxus > Taxus wallichiana. The sequence continues at coordinate 345,446,735 of CM031236.1, forward strand.
TTCATTATTTTTGAAATTAATGATACTATGTGTCATATGTGAGATGTGGTATAATCTATACATAGTGATGATAGAGAAATGGTAAGTGTAATAAATGTATTCTATGATAATGTTTAAAATATGAAACAACTTGTTATGTATGTGGTTTAATTTCCAATGTTGGGTATAAAAGGGAAATGAAGTTAGGTGTGATGTAATGTGAGGCACATGGAAGATGAATTGTTGAGGGTAGAGGATGGCCGAGCTAACCTCCAAGGTCCCCATGCCCTCGGAGTGTTGCCCACATTGTCCCAGGAGTGAAAAGGGACCTCAGGCCGATGAAGTTCTCCCATGAGCTAGGGAAGAATATGAAGAGGCATGAAAATGAGGTGGTAGGTTGTTGGGCATGTTGTGGGTTTAGTTTTGGTAGGTGTGGGTGGATTATAGGTAAAGTGATGTAGGTGGGGTTAATTGTGGCAAAATAAGAAGATTACCCCAAAAGTAAGTGTCGAGGACCAAGTCCTATATAAGGTAATCAAAACGTAAGCAAAGTTAAAAGATGAGAGGGGGAAATAAATCCATCGATTGGGTAGGATCATCTTGAGTAGATCATACCTTGGAGGAGGTGATGAACATAATACCCTAAAGACATTACATGATTAATTTTTCTATGGTGAAAAGTAGTTACAGGAGCACCAAATGTCTAAATTCCAAGATGTCCATTGAGGCAATGAGGAAATGGGAGTGGAAATGGTAAGGATGGTGAAAGGTAGTTAATTTTTATATGGTATGAGGTAGTAGGCCCTCCAGGAAAGAGAACATAGGTCATAATGGGCAATTCCATGACTAAAATGTGTGTTTTTTTTATATAGACCCGATCGATGTGGGAAGTCTATATATATAAAATTGAACTCCTTGAGGTCTTCATGAAGTTGATCAATGCGGGAAGCTTCGGTTTCTATTTTTTTTAAGATATTTACATAGCTATCCTTCGAGGGAGTAGTATATTTATAGCAGAAATTGGTCAAGAGGAAGATGTCCTTTTGAGGGAGTCATCGTTTGATTAGAAGTTTGACTGAAGGAGTTTGGTCCCATTATGAGGTCTTTGTAGTCATGGATAAGACCAAGGTGAAAGATAGGACTCTTATTTAAAAGGAAAGGTGAAACAACCATGGGATGTCATCTAAAGTTATAAGAAAAGTATCCATGAGAATCATGTTATGTGCAAAGTGCCTTGGTACACATATTCAAGAGAAGATAACTAGTGACGGGTACTCACATGATTCTTATTTAATCGTTGGTGAGGTGTATGGAGTGGATAGAGCTCAAGGGACGAGCATGGAAAGAGACAAAAGGTGAGCTAGGACAACAATTCAACAATAGAATGGTCAAAGATACAAGGCATTAAGGGGCTTAGGTCTAGGTTTACCATCGAGTGAAGATAAACAATAAGCTCATGATCATAGGTATGAGTTACGATGTATGGTCCAAGCCAATTATGAGTAAATTTTCCCCGTTTACTTTTTTATGATTTGGTTACGTGTTGATTTTCTTTCAGGACAAGGTCACCGACTTGGAAGGTTTTTCATCAACACATTTGTCATAGGCACATTTGATATGTTTTTGGTAAACTTGAAGGTGATCCAGAGCGTTAAGATGACATTCTTCTAATAACTCTAGTTGTGCTAAATGGTCCTAATGAAATTCATCATCATTGAGCATGTCATGGAGAGAAATATGGAGTGAGGAGATCTGGACTTTGAGAGGCATAACTTCCTCTATACCGTAGAACATAGAAAAGGGTGTGGCCATGAGTGGAAGTTCAAATACTAGTGTGGTATTCCCACAGGGAAAAAGGAATGTGCGTATGCCAATCCTTCCCAGTATCATCAACCACTTTCATAAGAATTTTGTTTAAGGTTTTGTTAGTGGATTCAGCTTGGCCATTGGTTTGTGGGTAATAAGGTGATGAGAAACTAGGGTAAATGCAGAGAAGGCAGCGCAAAGTTTTTGCAATGTTTTGTTTTTGAATTATTTTCCATTGTTAGTGATGAGGCGATGAGGAACACCAAAGTGAAAAATGATGTGGTGGTTAATAAACTCACATATTTTCTCATCTTTCGTGGAGATGAGTGGTATGGATTCCACCCATTTTGTATAGTATTCGGTAGTAGTGATGATCCATTGATGACGTTGGGACAAATGAGGATTGATCTCTCCGATAAGATCCAAACCCCATTGAGAGAAGGGCTAAAGGTCACAAGCGACTGTAATGCATGATTTGGGTGTATGATGAATATTGGATTTTTTGCATTTTACACAATTTTATGTAGTCGCAACAATCATGGTTAAGGGTTGGCCAGTAATAGCCAGGAAAAGAATACACTTAGCAACAACAAGACCACTGAAGTGACCTCCACATATGCCATCATGAACTTCCTTAATGGTATAAGGAATTTCAGAACTTGTGAGGCATCGTAAGAGAATACCATCAAAGCCATGATTATAGAGGAGGCCCCCAGAATGACGTAATGAGAGACCTTTTTAAGGAAGGCACATTGTCCATTACGGGTAAGATTAGGAGGTAAGATGGAGAGAGAAAGGTAGTGAAGTATTGTTTATACTAAAGGTCACTTGGGTCGGGGTATCGGTTACGATCGAGTAAACATCATGAGCTAAATAAGAAGGTGATTGGAGTTGTTTTATGGTGACGAATATTGTAGAATTCATAGGTGAATCGGGTATTTGGGAAGCTAAGCAAGCCATGGTATCGTAAATTTATTGGTTGAATGTCGGATGGTTTAAAAGGTGTAATAATCAAAAGTGGTCAAAATTATGTCTACATGATGTTTATACGTTTGAAGTATCTCATTACGACATTGGTACATACCATTGACTTGGTGTCTGACCAATTGAGAATCACCAAAGATGTTGATTGATTTAACATATAGGGCATAGGAAGCTTGGAGACCTAGTACGAGCACTTCATATTCGGCAATATTGCTAGTAGATTCAGAATCTAATTTGAAAGACAAAGGCATGGGCTCACCATTAAGAGGAATGAGGATAATACCAGCCCTACTCCCACGCTGACACTTGGAACCATTGAAGACAAGTGTCATTTGGAAAGGAGGTTCATCCAGGGAGAGGGTAGCAATTGACTCATTTAGAAAGTAAAAATTAGAGGTTGATCCTGGAAATAGGTGCATCGGCCAATTGCTCGGTGATAGCTTAGCCCTTGATGGACTTTCGATGAATGAATTTTATGTCAAGATCAGCTAAAAGCATAAGCCATCGTGTGGCCTGCTGATTTTGATAAGGTTTGGTGTACATGAAGTGTAAGGGGTCGGTGTTGGACACAACATAGGTTTTGTGGTTGAGTAGGTAATTAAAAAGTTTGGTGGTAACGAAAAATAAGGCTAAGAAAAGTTTTCGGGATGGGTGTATTGGGTTTTATAGTCCAAAAGAGTACAACTTATGTAATAAACTACTGCTCCCTATTTTTCTCATCATGATGAGTGAGCATGGCTACCAAGGAATGATCGGTAGCTGATATGTATAGGTAAAAAGGTTGTTCATATTTAGGTGGAATGAGTACGGGTGGTTAGAGAAGGTATTATTTTAAGGCCTCAAAATCTTTGTGACAGTCATCATCCCATTTAAAGGAGACATCCTTTTTGAGTAGATGATGAAAATATTGACATCGATCAGATAATTGGGAAATGAAATGGTGAATGGATTGTAACTTACCTTACAGACTACGGAGTTGTCTAAGGTTAGTAGGTGGAGCCATTTTGAGAATGGCCTTGAATTTAGCAATGTCAACTTCTATACCAAGAAGGAAATAATAAATCCCAGGAGCTTTCTTGAGAGAACCGTGAAGACGCACTTCTTAGGTTGAAGGTGGACGCAATATTTAATGAGGCGGTCAAAGATGGTTTTGAGGATAGTTAGGTGCTTAGAGATGCATTTATATTTATCCAAGAGATCATCCACATAATCTTCAATATGCGACGCATGATGTCATGGAAGATGTAAGTCATAGCTTCATTGATATGTGGCACCAAGATTTTTTAAGGCCAAAAGGCATGAATCGATAGTAGAAGGTCCCCAAGGGGTGATGAATGAGGTTTTGTGTTGATCCTATGGGGAAAGCAGGATTTGGTTATAACCCGAGAAGCCATCCATAAGTGATAGTATCTCATGGCCGCGGTGGTAAGGTCAACCAAATTGGTCAATACCGAGGTAAGGAAAATCATCTTTGGGTAGGATAGGTTGAGGTCATGGAATTCCATGTAAATGTAGAGTCCCGGTTGCTTTAGTGATAGGGACAATGTTTGAAATCCAACAAGGATAATCAATGGGTTAGATGAAGGAAACGGAAAGAAGGTGCTGAATTTCTTCTTTGACGAGAAGAGCAATGTGAGGGTGTATTTTCCTCAAGTTTTGTTTGATGGGTTTGGCATCAGGAATGGTTACGATATTATGGACCACTATGGTGGTGTCAATACCAGGCATGTTTGCCTAAGACCAAGCAAAAGCGTGGTTATGATCCTTGAGAAAAGAAGTAATGGCTACTGTTTGATAGCATCTAAGGATTTTCCAATCTTTAGGATGTGTGGGTCATAATGAGTATGAATGTTGATCTCGATAGTTGATTCATTTAACATGGTTCGCATCTCGAGAAGGTAATGAATGATGAATATATGTAAGTCTTCTACACCAAATTAGGTGAGTATGGATTCATCATCAATCATTGAAGGTGGATACAATAAGGGAAGAGTGGAAGGGGCCTTGCCCTCACATTGATAAGTTAGAGGCCCTAAGGAAATGGTGTTTATGAAAAAAAAAAATAGGAGGGATAGATTCAGGATCCATCGAATCCATCGGTGAAGGTGGTGATGAAGGTTAAGTGGGTGAAGAAGGTGGAGAAGATATAGTGTCCTTAATGAGTTCAATGTGGGCATGTTTGGTAGGTGGTTCGGGAAATCCAATACCACTACGGTCGTTATGTTTGTGGGTGGTACATGGAATAAAGGTATGGTGGCTTTGTTTGTAAAAGCCAAAACCAAAACCTTTCCATGCACAACTATGCATGAAGGTGTAGGCAAAACGGAAATTGGTAAGTGATTGGAAGTCGGTGGAAAAGGGGAGAGTTTGTGGTGATGGTTTGGGTGTGTAAGTGGTAGTATCAAGTCCCCCATAGGTGAGACTAGTACGAAGGTGAGGGGGACCATATAGGAGATGTTCTCCTATATGATGATCATAGCGAGTGTGTTGGTGAATGCTTCCATACTCTTATGGAGTAATGAATGTGTTAACACTATATAGGTAGTACTCCCCGAGTGAGGCATTAAAAACACCTTCCAAGGGATCGGTGGTTAGTATGTAGGTATCTGGAATGGATAAAGTGTCGAGGTCAATCTTGAGGTAGAGTTAATGGATTGGGAAGTTGATTGATCGGTTGTGGAGGTTATGGTAGTGGTAGGAATGGAGGAGGTATGTGCGGTAGAAGAAGTAGTAGCTATCTTGGTGGGTGGAGGCATAGGTGAAGAAGTAGCGGTTTTGGAGGTAGAGGGCTTAATAGGTATGAGCACATCATTGGGTCGATAAAGCATGTTGCATCTTTTGAAAGGTGAGGGGTCATTTGGAATGGTATAAGTTTTCCTTCATGTTTAAACTTTACACAATGATGAAAAGTGAAAGGAACGCGCAACCCATGACATGAATCTAAGGTCTTAAGCAACAAGTTATATTGGAATTCCCCCTCCAAGACATAAAACAATTCCGGAATAGTGTGGGGACCACACACAAATGTGGAGGATGATGGTACCTATTGTAGAGGTGATAGCGTTATTGAATGAATGCAACATGACTGGATGTTTATGCATGCAATTGTCAGGTATGTGCATTTGAGTGAATGCTTGGGATCAAGTGATATTAATGCTAGCACCCCCATCAATCATCACATGGCATACCCATTTAATATCATCGATGTGGAAAGAGATGAATTGGGTTGGGTCAGGTCATCTTTTTGGTGTGGTGTGATCTCTTCCTACGAGAAGCTAAGGGAGGCCACTTGGCAAATAGGGTGGGGTGAAGGTGAAGGTAGAAATTTGGTGAGAGAGGCTACATAATGGGGTGTGATAATGGAGGCCACGGGTGTGTAGGGTCATTGGGTAAAACATCAATAGATTAAAGAACTCCATAAGAGCTTGACGATGGCATTCTAAGGTTTGGATGAGGTCATATAAGGAAATTTTGAGGGGAGATTGATGTAATTGTTTGAACATGGTGCGATGTGTGATGCCATTAGAAATGGGGTATGTGGGGCCGTGGATAGTGATTTTAGGTATGGGTACAAATGGTATGTTGGGTATAGGATTGGTTGGTGGGTCAGTTGCCTTTTCTTTTCCCTTATCCTTCTGTGCACGTGTAGTGACATGTATCATGTTGATTTGAGGGGAGTTGTTAAATGGAGAAGATGTAGGATGAGTGGTATAATGACATGAAGGAAAAAACCTACTAGAGGAGAAAATTTTTGTGAGGTGAGTTGGGCACAACAACATTTGGGTGGTGGCGTGGCAAGTTCTTTGATGTGAACCATGTTAATTTCAAATCTTGGGGGTGGCTCTAGGAGCTATGAGGGTGGAGTTTTTGGTTGTTGAGTGGGTAGTGTGGGAGTGGGTGTTGGTGAAGTAGGATCCTCATCGAGAAGGTCATCATCGTCAAAGTTGGTTTCTAGTGGACATAATTGGATAAAGACGGTTTTCAAGGCCTTGCAGTTTTCCACATTGTGCCCTCACACATGATGGTAAGTGAAAATTTTAGTATCATCAAACCCTTTTGGCTTGGGTTTGAGGGGGTCGTAAGGTCTAAGTGGAGGTAATATGATGATAGAAGTCTCAAGGAGGTTGGTTAAAATTTTGGCATAGGACTCTGCTAGTGGGTCATGCAATGAAAGGTGAAAGTGGGTTTGAGTGTAGGTATGATTGATTGTTGAGGAACGGTCCTTGGAAGAGGAGGAATAGGTCAAGCTATGGTTTTGGGTGCTAGTGTGGTTTGGGTGTCGGTCAGAGTTGTGCTTATTTAGGTAGGGGTATAGTAGATGGATGGATAGGAGGGTGTGTGATCATTTTGACTACCTTATTGTGGGGTAGTGGAGTTTTCTTTTGGATTGCACCTTCTTGGGTAAAGGTGATGTGGGTATACAAGGTCTAGAAGGAAAAGAAGATGGAGGATGAGGGCGAGTTAACCATGAGGATAACATGGGTACTTTGAAGGTAAATGACATGGGTCATGCTTGGGGTTTGAGAGACAACAACTGAAGTGTAGTGGGTAGTGAATCAATATGCGAGAGGGTATTGGAGGTATGGGTGGTAAAGATGTTGCGAGGTGTTGGTGTAAGTTGTGTTGGGCATTTGGGGAGATTAGAGGTTTGTGAGGAAGGAATGGGTGGTTATGTTTTTGGTTTATTGGTTGGTGGATGTTTCTTGACCATGTGGGGAAATTTGAGACCCTAAGACGGGAAGGATAGGTGCAGTGTGATTGGCACGGCCGGGGTATGAGGTCGATGGGTTTGGTTCTTTGTTTGGGTGTAGGAGTAGTTATGGTGTTGACTTTGGAGGATGTAGCTAAATCCAGTTTTAGAGGTGGATGACTAAGGCTAGTGGTCGGGTGACCCCTAAAGTGGTAATAGGTTTAGTCGAGGCAAATGTTGTAGGTATGGGTTTGGGTTTAGGTGTAGGTTGAGTTATGGGTAAGGGTGTGGTTTGAGCTATAACAGGTATTGTGGAAGGAGTTATGATAGAGGTGGTTGTGTTTGGTTTGATTGGTCAAAATATTTTTGGTAAATAGTGGAGGTATCGAGTAAGTGACCCTGCATACGTGTTGAGACATAATCTAAGTGATCATCCACATACGCTAAGAACAAACACGTATCATATGTAGGTGGAGTTGATGAGGACCTAATGGAAATTACTATAAAATGTGTCTTAGAGATGGGAAATTGGCTAGCTTCATCTTCGGAGGGTAAGAGAGCCGAAAGTAGGTCTGCAGGATTTTGGGTAGTGGATGGAGGATGCTCACTAAGAGGCAACGGTATCTCAACTGGGTCTATGATAGGTAGAGGAGATGATGGGTGCTCCTCTATGGGTGGAGGAGGTAATGGGTGCTCCTCTATGGGTGGAGGAGGTAATGGGTGCTCCTCTATGGGTGGAGGAGGTACTATGGGTAAAGGTTCTCTAAGTGGAGAAGCTAGGGGTGAGATGGTCTCAATGTTAGTGAAAGAATCCTTCGTAGGTGATGAAGGAGATGAAAGATGTTCCTCTGTGGGTGAAGGAACATGGGAGGTTGGTTCTGATGTGGAAGGAGGATTTTGGGCTAGGATTTCCTCTATGGAAGGAATGTGAGGTAATTGGGAGACAACATGTACATCATTAAAGATAGTGTGGACCTCGCGGGTATGGGTATCATGAGTTGAGGTCTAACAATTTTGATCAGACGAAGGGGCATGGCTAGGAAATGGTTTCTTGAAGATGTGTACGTTTTGGTTGGCATGTGCATTAGGATTATCCATGGTTAACTCACCTTTCTCAAGCATTTCTTGGACAATATTTTTGAAAGTGATGTAGTTTCATCACTATGACCCTTTACTCGATGATAGTTACAAAAGTCATGTTATTTATACCATGCAGGCATGGGGTGAGCAAGGTCAAAACCAGTGTGTGGTTTTATGGGTAGAAGAGTGATGGATCTAGCTTTGATAAGCTTTTCTAAGATAGAAGAGTAAGGTTCCCTAATTGGGGTGTATTTCCGTTTGCTCTCGTCTGAATTGAAAAGTTTGGACAAGTGAGAGATTAGATGAGGGGGTAGCCTAATTTGATGGATGAGCTGGGCTAACCTTGAGTACCACTACATTAGCAGTACCCTTAGCTTTTGAATAATTGTTTTTGGTTTGGAAGAAGAAGAGGTATCATTCAACTTGAATGCCAAATTCTTATTGCATAATTGAATTTTCTTCTCTTTGATGGCCCGAATCTCTAACTTTCATGCCATAGTGAATGCTTCATCGAATGTTCAGAAGGTTTGGACCTATAAGGTTGGTGAGATATGTCTAGCACAAGCCCATGTGAAGAGCTCGATGAGTTCTGTTTGGGGCAGTTAGAAGGTGAGTTGGTTGATCAGCTATGCCAGTAAGTAAAAAAATCTGCAATAGATTCATCCTCATATTGACGTGTGGAATATAGATCGGTCATGGTAACCTTCTTGACGATATTGATAGAGAAATGATCCAAGAAGGCTTGGGCTACCTAATTGAATGAGAATATAGAGTGTCTAGGTAACCCACTATACCAATCTAATGCAGGTCTAGTGAGGGACATGGGAAAGGTTCTCAAGAGTAATACATCATCATGAGTGATCAGATAACACCTGTGTTTGAATGAATGAAAATTCTACTAAGGGTCTTATTTTCTATTGAAACGATTGAATTTAGGCATTTCCCAATGCACGGGGTATGAGAAAATAGGAATGGATGGGTGGATGGGCTCATTGTAAATCTTGTCATAGGTGAGAGTGTTGCAGGAGCCTAAAACCGATGCCTCCAATGTCTGCATCTTGTCCAACATCAATTTAATTAGGTCATTGGTGGGTTGTGATGATTGGGTGCCTTCTATAGCATGAGAGGATTGGTTTTGGGCATATAACAGGGGTGGCATTCTAGTGTATGGGGCTGCCTTGTAGGTTGATTGAGAAGAAGGTAGTGAAATAGGAGGTACGTACCGGAGTGAATAATGGATGAAATGGAAGGTTGTTGGTGTAGGTATAGGGAGGTGGAAGGGTCATGGTAACCCTAGTGGCAATAGGGGCTAACGATTATGGAATGGAAAGGACTACGTTCTAAAATGGGGTAGGGTTCACCTGACACACGGGAGGTGGTAATGTGGATATGGGTATGTGTGAGACATTAGGGGTGGATGATATTGTGTTTGGGGTAGTTTTTGAGGGTATGGTGGATGTGTGGGTGCCACGAGATGGCAGATGTGATACTCATAATAGATATATGACCTAGCTATGAAATGACTGAGGGTAAGGTAGATGTGGGCAACACATAACCAGATGGGGTTGATGTAGGAGTGGGAACAAGATTTGGGGGTAGATATGGGCATTCCGTACATCAAATGACCCAAGGCATCTTGAGTGGATGAATGGGAAATGTAAAACTACAAAGTGGCAGGGTTTTGGTCAAGGATTCATGCAAACTCCTCATCTTCGGTAGTGATAGTAATAGGTTGGATGGGATCCATGGCTGGTGATAAAATGGAAGGTGGTGAGGGGCTATGTGGGAGTGGTTGACAATGGCATGAAACACAAGTGCGCTTGCTTGTCTTTGGGTCAACACCATGTGAAACAAGATCTTCGATCGTAGGGTTTGCTTCTCTATAAATGACATAGAAAATAGTAGGAATAGATGAATCTAGTGGCAAAAATTAGATTAGGTACCAAATGATGGTTGGAATGTGAAACAAGCTAATTGATGCTGGTTATGGAAAATGATGCCGGTCGGGGGTAACACTGTTAGTCATCTTTGTAGAAAATGGACAGTGAGTGAAGAACTAGGTAGAAGGTAAAATCTGATAGGTATGCCAAATTTGATGATGTTTACAATGTCAATGGGTATGATGGTAGTGACAGGGACTATGAAAAGTGGAAGATGATGAATAAAATGTCCTTTTGGGTAGGTTAGCAAAAGGACCTAGAACCGACATCGGTTGGGTATAACTGACGATGGTCAGAGGGTAACCGATGATGGTTACTGTGAAATTGAAATAGTGATGAAAGAAAAGTGGTTGTGAATTAAAATATGATGTAGAATCAAACCCAAAATTCTGGGAATGATGATGATATGGCCCAGGAACACTTAGGTGAAGCCAGAATACACTAGCTATGATGAGGAGCGTGCAAGGATGAACAAGAAAAATGAAGAACGTGATCTCTCACCTCAAAACGCAAGCCAAGCAGAAACACTAAGAAAAATGTGATCCTAGGAGTGCCTTTTCTATTATGTTTGTTTAGTTTGTGTTATTTAAGGACTGAAACATGAGTTGTGAAATAGAGTTTTTGGTGAGGATGGCTTCCTATAAAAATTGAGATCTAAAAGGTGAGGTTTCAGGTATGTTATGGTGGGGGCGGGATTCGCTTTGAAGTATGACTCGACAGAGCAGCAAGCTGGGTTCCCACTATACCATGATCATGTGATCACCTACAGACTTCTTCCAGGTAGGATGTTGTTTAAGAATGTGTATATTTGAATTTTTTGTGAGGCTTGGTAAGACTCAGAGAAAGATAAAAGGAAAGAAGTGCTTTTCTATGATTCGTTTATCAACCATCATCTGGTCATGACTTCCAGTGTATAGGTTGCCCTCAATTAATGTGAGCTAATGTGATAAATCAGAATGCAATGCACTTATTTTTAATCCCAAATCAAAGTGTGAAGTTGGATGACATAAAGAGATGAAGAGGAAGAGGGATTCTCTTTCACTACAATGTAAAAAACATGAAGAAATGGTTCTTTTTAATTACACCAAAATAAAAGTTTCCTTTAGAGAAAATAGAAAGAAGAGGTGGGTTACCAAGGAAGAAAATTAGTGTGTATACTTTTAGAAGGGAAACAAACACACAAATTTTCCTAGGAATTAATGAATATGCAAGGAACCTTGAATAGGTCCCACGGTGACATGTTAAAATGTTTCACTTGATTCTAGATCATTTCTTTGAAGTATTGATGAAAAAAAATAGGGTAACGGGCATAGGAGGAATACGTGTTTAAATGTTGGTCGATGAGTTGTTGCACGTGTATGACTTCCGAATCCATAGTTGATTGTGAGAAGTTCCTTTTGGCTAGAAGAAACTACTTGTAATGAAAAACAAGACCATCGAGAATGAATTAAAAATATATGAATTGAACTACCTAGCGTATGCTAGATCCGAGAAGTGTGATACTTCCTAGATGGCTGTCAATCCACTATTTTAAACAATTTAATGTTGTAAACAAAGTAAATCCTATTGTAATTCGAAATGATTTAGGTATCTCACTTAAAACACAATAATAAATAGATCTAATCTAACAAGCTAGGATAGAATAGGATCCAAAGGTCAAGTAATTAGTTACGGGTATCTACAGAGTCTAATAGAGGTCTCAGGTAAATCACAGGTGGATGAGGGTGAGGTGAAATTAGGTGGGTAGGTCTTTGTTCTAGGTTGTATGGGAAAATACGAACCTGATGTCGGTTAAGGGTGACTAAAGATGATTAGGTGTAATGTGCGGTGCAAATTCTTGTGGAAATCTAGGAATGCCACAAAACAAGCTTTTGTCTCCTTTATGATTTCACAAAGGACTTTGGTTGAGTCGGGATGAGGTATTGGGTGACTTGGAAGGGATTTGGTGAGGTTTTAGTGGGTATATGGAGGTGGAAGTGTTGGAGGAGGTCAATAGGTGGCGAGGTAAACAATAGATGATGAAATAATGATGAAATTAAATAAACCGAGAAGTATGACATTATACTTACTTGGATTATAGTCTGGATGCTGTGAGTGAGGGATAGAGGTGTTGATAAGAGTTTGAAGGCTCAAGTGATCAACAATTGAAAGAAAGCTTCTGCATGGGCTGCATGTACATTTTCCTTGATTAGTTAGATTAGATCATGGCTAGGATGGTTGTGTAAGAGAAAGTTCTTGATCTCCTTCCTTGCATGCGTGTTCTCTTTGGAATTCACTCTCTGAAGATGTGTTATCTCTCTGAGATGTGTTAATGCTCGCCAACCTTCTGCCAACATTTTCCAACCTTCTTTTTTTCAACTTCCAACCTTGAGAATAAGGTTGTTTTGGGGTTAAAGGGTAACCGATGGTGGTTCCTGCTTAACTAACCGGTGACAGTTAGGCGTAACCAGGCGTCGGTCAAGGTGGGATTTCCTAGGTTTACTAAACTAGGGAGATCCTCTTGATTTCCTTGGATCTCATGTCGTTAACCCACGGATTAGACTAGGAGCTTCTTGTAAGCATGCAAGAATGTGGTTAGAGGGAATGTAGGCATTGATTTTTATGGTTTGGGAAAGTCTTAGTTAGTTATGACAACTTACTAAGAAGAGGTCTTCGGTTGTGTTAGCTTGGTGAGGTGTCTAAGTGAATCAGTATGTGTGGATATTATTTAAAATAAGATATTTAAATAATAAATATAGTGAGGATAATGAATTAATTTAAGTAAATTAATATTGGTGAGGTGAAAGGGGCCATGAGTAGGTGAATGTGATGAAGGGTGTTTATTCATCGAGTGACCAAAGGGGAGTGTGACCTAATTTTTAGTGTCTACATAGTGGGAAACTAAAATTGGGAAAAAACCCTTGAAACAAGGAACAATGCTCACGACAAGAATGTCCTATATCTATTACATTCATATCAAAGTTGAGATACTAATCAACATGGATTTGTAACTCCAGAATTCAACTAAGTTCTTACTCAGTCTTTGACAAAATTCAACCTACCTAGAATCTTACAATGAACTTTATTAAGCTTTAACTTACAAGGAAGAAAAAACTCCCCATATGTTAAGCTACAAATCAGACTTAAAAATATTTTTGTCACTCAATTTTTTTTTCTCTCACAAATGATGGTGACTTATAAATTAGCCCACTCTTCTTCTCAATTTTCCATTTTATGAATTATTTTATGATCATCTACTCAACACCTAATCTCTGTCATACAAAGGTCATTTCATGTACATCTTCAAATCACATCCTATTCCTTGAATTACACAATCAAGCCTCTACTATTGATGTATTTAATCCTGTAGAAAAACTTCAATAATGAAAGCATATATATTTCACCTTGATCCTCCTATTATTACATATTTCAAGCATCTTCAAATACTTGATTATCATCACCTTGTTTTGATACAAATTTCTCTTCTATTAATTAGTCTTATTGATGTATCATTTCACCCCTCTTAAACCTCTCTTATACCCTGTTGCATACACTAAATCATGTTCATATCTTCATAAAGTTTTTCCCTTCATATTCATCTATTTCACAATGTTGATCCTTCAAAAACTTTCATATAAACACCATTCATTTATGTCTCTATTCATACATGTTCACTATTGTATTGAGCTCCTAAAACTATCTAATCATAAAAAAATAGTCTCTCTTGTTGCACAAAAAGTGTTCTATTATTTAATTTTTATCAACGTATATGTTTTTAACTTCTACTACTTATGATACTTCAACTTAATTTTCATAGCATCTCATACAAGGGAGGATAATGGTCTTAACAAGTAACCATATGAAGTCATAATTTACACACGACACAAAATTTTCTTCTTCTTTATAACTTGTAGGTATGTTCAAGATGTTTTGAGACACATGAAACCTTCTAAAACACTAAGCATAACCCATGATACTACTACCCCATGATGCACAATCTTGGAATCATTTAAATACTTTGATTATCAAAAAGATGTGATGTTGCAACTATTTTTCATATAAATTGCATTGAAGGTGAGTACCATCATTGTACTTGTAGACACCTAAAATCTACCTATGCAGGTTTATTACTAAAATTTCACTAATTACCCCCATGCTTACCATTTTCATTATGATTAGTGATTTCCACTAATTAAATAATGTTTCCATCTATTTTGGTTAATTAACGACACTTTTTGATTAACTAACCTCTTTCACATTCCAGATGCCAATTGACGACACATCATTAATTATAATCCTCTTTCGAGCAAACAATAAGTGATTATTAGATAATTAATCCTATTTACCCTTGTATTTGATCAATAAAACTTCTTATTGGTTAATAACCCTTGTCCAACCATTAAAAATCACCCCATTTCCCTCCAAGACATCTCAAAAGGATTCAAAAGCCTATCCTAGCCTCTTAATTGATCCTAATTGGTTAATTAAGGCACCTAACATGCTAATCACTTATTAATTTCACTAATCAAGATTAACAAGTCTTAATATATATAAAAAATGGATCAAGCTCCCACCTTCAAAATTTACACCATACTTTGAATAGTATTAATCATATAAGACATATGATCAAGAGCCTTACTTCCATTGATGGATTATCTTGTTAATCTTTGCATCCAATCTTCATGCTTGGTTAGTAAAGGAATATCTAATATGGCCTTTTAGTCATTATTAGAGAGATCCTTTCACCATTTTGATCTGCTAGTCTTTATAGGTCCATTTTAATTGGTAATTCAAACTAAGTAGGCATTCTTTAACTTAGATTGATTTATATCATGTTAGTTTTCTTAAGCATTCCAATAAGCTAATATCTTGATGTTACTATTGTTAATTCCTAGCTTTTCTAATAGACTATGTGGTGTTAGTATATTTATTTATCCTTGCTAGAGTTTTGGTAGCGCTTACATTTGATGCATACGCACCATTACTCCTCCTTACCTCAGTTCAAAAACCAGTATTCTAGTTTTCATGCCTACACATCCACATCATTTTCATGCATACGCAACCACACCTACACTTTTTCACATAGACGTGCCCCTGGCCATGCTTGCGTGCCCCAAGGGATGCGCTGGTGTTGTTGTGCCATTTTCAAACTACAATAAATGTTATTACATACAACCAAAAATGAAATTTTTTTCTTTGTGTACCTATAGGTCGTCCTTGGGAAGCCTCATGTAGTCTTAAACTTGGTACGTGTAGTATCTACGTTATAAATCCTTTCCATTCCTCTCCAACGTCGGATAAAAAACACCACTAATTTTTATAAAGGTAGGTAGAAAATAACTACCCATGATGGTTTTTACCCCCTTGTGGCTTGGTATTTGTACCTATTTTGACCCCCTTGTGATGTTTTTCACATCCGAGGTGTTGTGTGACCATCGTGATTCTCCGATTCATTATAGCACTCGTCGTAATGGTTATTTTTAATAAATAATAATTTGTTTCCTGTTTTTGGCTACGTTGGGGGCATGTTTTTTATTCTTAGCGACCTTTTATGCTACACAGGGCATATTTTTACTTACTATCATTTTTTGGAAAATGTCTACATACATGGTCATTCTTTTAGATAATTTTCTTCCTTAAAATTCAAAAAAATAAAAATTGTAAAATTCAATATTTAAAAAAAAACAAATTTCTAAAGATCATTAAAAATCCAAAAAATTGTAAAGATTCAAATTTTCTCAAAAATTAGTAAACGACATGCATGCAGCTGAAGCATGTATTAAATGCATTTTCCTCAAACATCAATTTTTTTCCTACACTTTTTTTTCTTATGTTCTTACTTGTTCTTGTCAAAATGATTTGCGGATCATTTTGATCTACCTCCATTAAAAAAGCTAGCATTCTTAGTATGTTGGTATTCTCGTCCAACAACAAGTTTCTAGAGACTGTGTCATAGTGCACGAATGATTTTTCATGGGACTATTTGTGTCCTCTATTATTCCCATCACATGTATTCTTGCTTGGGGCACCATTTTAACCCTTGTCGTTAAAACATGAACATTCAATAATTGAATATTGATAAAAAAAAAACATTGGTGCAACTGTCTTGAACGTTGTTTGTTTGAGTATGTGTACTTGTACTTGTTTCTCTATCAGGTTAACTAGTTTAATTTCTTATATTGCATTGAATTATGTATGTTTCATGGAGTTACACATTTTTAGCAATGAACAAATGTTAGTATTATAGCTTTTCATGTTATTTTACACTTTTGTTGTATGTGTTTATTTTAATAAGGGCCGATGATGTAGATCATGAGAAACATGATGAAACAAAGTTGTTTATTGAACGATTGGATGAAAAATCTATTCCTATATTCTTCACTATCATGTCTTATCACTATTCATTTTTCTTCCAAAACACCTAGGGCAGTAAAAATCATTTTTATCCCTACCCTATTTCTTCTATTTGTTTCCTTAAAAATTTTGATTGTCGATTGACTTCTTCTATCACCCCATCAACACTTGAGGGGGAATCATTCATTCTACTAATTTTCTTCAAAAAATTACTTGTTTAAGCTTATGTCTACTATGTTTGAAGTGACATCCCTTGCTTCACCTCAAACTGGGTAAATGTAGACACCTAAAATTTGCTTATGCAGTTTTATTGCTAAAAGTGCACTAATTACCCTCATTCTTACCATTTCCATTATGATTAGTGATTTCTGCTAATCAACTGACATTTCCCTCTATTTTGGTTGATTAATGATGCTTTATTGATTAACTAACCTCTATCAACTTCAAATGCCAATTGATGACACATCGTTAGTTATAATCCTCTTCGAGAAAATAATTAGCAATTATTAGCTAATTAAGCCTATTTACCCTTGTATTTGATCAATAAACCCTCTTATTGGTTAATACCCCTCTTCCAACCATTCAAAATCACCCCATTTCCCTCCAAGACATCTCAAAAGGCTTCAAAATCTTATCCTAGCCTCTTAATTGATCCTAATTGGTTAATTAAGGCACCTCACATGCTAATAACATGTTAATTTCACTAATCAAGATAAAAAATCCTTAATCTACTTTATCATTTAGTCCCACATACACCAATATACAAACCTTTATAAAAATAGAAAGATATAAAAAGGACCAAGCTCCTACCTTCAAATTTTACACCATACTTTGAATAGTATTAATCATATAAGACATGATCAAGGGCCTTACTTCCAATGATGGATTAGCTAGCTCAATCTTTGCATACAATCTTCATGCTTGGGTAGTACGGGAATATCTAATATGCCCTTGTAGCAATTGTTAGAGATATTCTTTCACCATTTAGAAGTGGTAACAAGCCAATTTGATTTTCTAGTGGTCTTCATAGGTCCATTTTAATTGGAAATTCACACTAAGTAGGCATGTGTCAACTTAGATCGATTGATATCATGTTATTTTTCTTAACAATTCCAATAAAATAATATCTTGATGTTACTATTGTTAATTCTTAGCTATGTTAATAGACTAAGTGATGTTAGTATAGTTATTTATCCTTGCGAGAGTTTGATAGTACATAGTACTATCATCACAGATTGGTAATTTGGAGAGTTCATAGTTAATTTAATCTCTTCTTAGTCAACTAACCCCTTAACGACATGTTCCAAGTGATAATATGTCTTTATTTTACCTTTCAAATCCACTCACTACCCTAAATCATGCTTAGAAAGACAAACTTCTCTAGTTTCTAAAAATTGTGCATATCAAGGGTTGTAGAATTCAAAACCTACACTTTCTTTTGAAGATTTACATTACCCCTTGCTTTACTTCTATACTATTTGTAAGTGGGTAATGACCTTAGGAAATATTCTTTCAACAGTTTTCGGGATTCTTGTGCATTGGAAGATTAAAGAGATCCTGAATTTGATCATTGTTTATATATTTTCAACGTGAACCAGGCCCAATTTTAAGAAGGAGAGGTTTTGAATTAATTAATTATTTGCTCAAGGCATCTAAGGAACATTTTGTGAAGATCCATACTCACTCCATACTTTATAATTCTTACAACATTAGATACACTCACAACACAATGAATAAGGTCATGAGAGAATAAATTTTAGATTGTGTTTACATGTTCTCAAGGTGCTACTAGAATATTTTGGATGTGTGAAATTTGACCAGCATATTCTTCATTCTAGTGATCAATTTTGGATAGAGCACTTCAAAGATAACCTAATAACACTCTTCATCAACTTGGTTTTAGATCTTATAGAGAGAGGTTAGCTAACACAGTCCAAAGTGCAACATTCTTAACAAGATAATGAAAGATAGTTTAGATCCACTACATTTTAGGCTTCTTTAACTCATAAAAGTGTACACCAAGAAATTTTTCACCCTAATTTGTCATGTAGAGAGGATTATGACAATTTTTCATCTCAGACCTAACACACAGTCAACCTTCATCCATTGTCCAAGTCTTCATACGAGAGATTTACATAAGCTGTCATTAGGTGATAGAAGGAGAAAAAGACTAATTTTACACCATATTACTAGCATAATTTCTTGATAACATTATAGATAACTGAATAAAAACCAATCAAAATCATTCACACCAAATTGTTCACCTTAGAATCTTCAAAAGTAGACTATACATGTAAAACTTGCAAAAACATAGTATTTCCATACAAGACAGTTATGTTTGAATAACACACATACCACAATATTGAATTAGAGATAGTAATTTACACTTTTGATGGGTTTCATAAACTTTCACAAAATATTTGGAATAAAAAAATAATAATTTTGTGCCTACTACTTTAAGAACAAGGCTTAAGGAGAGAGAAACCCTATTAGAAAAATGCTCATAACTTCTTTTTTTCTCAACCAATTTCCCTCAAAAATTACAAACACTCAGGATTGGAGTGATATTAAAAAATTATTTCTATGATTTATCTGAATAAGGATCCATATTTTTTCTTGGATGCTAAGAATACAAAGTGCTCAATTTGCATTCCTTAAGAAGCCAATTTTAGAAAAACTTGCATAACTTCCACAAACCTCTTCAAAACTTGATGAAACTTGACATGAAGCACTAAAAGACACCCCTCTACACACTCCATAGGTTGGTTAGCCATAAATTTTATTTTACAACTCATACGTATGTAATTTACCTCAAAATTCACTACAGGTCTTCAAAGGTAGTTTTGGTGAACTTTTTTATTTTTCTTCCAAGAGATAAAATAAACCTTTTGGATACTCATAAATTCCTTAGGAAATGTTCCAAGGATACTCCAATTCTTACCTGGTCTTTCCATGACATGCAATGAGCTCTTACACCTCATTAGGCTCTAGAAATAGGCCTAAATGAGCCAATTACAACTATGACTCCCAACATTTTACCTGTTAGTAACTCCAAAAGTTATTACACATGCTAGAATAAAAATTTATGCCATGTAGATTATCTATGCCAAGCATACCATCCTTCTCCATAACTTCAATGGGCATCAACCTCACTTTGTCCAAACTGCAGCACTCGAGACCACCTGAAACCATCACGAAAGCTCAAGTAACTAGCTTGAGACCACCGCACACTCTTGAGAGATGCCTATCTCTGCATGCCATTTCATTCCTCTTTTTCCACAATGTCATGTCACATCAATGATAACACCAACCAATGAAAAAAATTTCAACAATCTCCCCTTTGTCATTGATGGCAATATACTCAAATAATTTGATTGCTAGAACAAACATTTATGACATGTAGATTATATATGCCAAGCATACCAACCTTCTCCATAACTTCAATGGGAATCAACCCCATTGTCCAAACCTGTAGCACTTTGAGACCACCCTAAAACCATCCTGAAATCTCAACTAACCAACTTGAGACCACTTTGCAGGACCACTAAGAGACACTTATCTCGCATCCCATTTCATTCCTCTTTTTCATCAATTCCATGTGCAATCAATGATAACACCAACCAATGCAAAAGTTTCAACAATCTCCCCTTTTTCATTGATGGTAACAAACATTTATGACATGTAGATTATCTATGCTAATCATACCAACCTTCTCCATAACTTGATGGGCATTAACCTCACTATCTAAACTTGTAGCACTCTTAGACCACCCGAAACCATCTGAAAGATCAAGTAACTAGCTTGAGACCACTTTGTACACCTTTGAGAGACACCTATATGCATGCCATTTCATTCCTCCTTTTCCATCAATTCCTTATGACATCAATGATAACACCAAATAATGCAACAAGTTTCAACAATCTCCCCTTTTTCATTGATGGCAACAAGCTCAAATAATTTTATTGCAAGCCAATGTACCAAAACTTTGAGTTATGCAAACCAATGGATTCTTCTTTCGACACACTCTCTCCCCTTTAACTTATATTAAAAATGTTCACACACAAAACTACATGAGTAACATGAAATAAAAACATGATAAAGGATTTTATTACCTAAATAATCTCTCCCTCAAAATATGCTACTCTTTTTCTTGAAAAAACTCAATCAACTATAAGAATTTCTTCATTAAACACCTGCAATACTCCCCCTAAGCTTAGTACCTTTGAAATTTAGCATTTCAATGCTTATTAGACCAAATTTTTACATATAAAGAAACCTATGTAATCCATGAGGAAAGTTCATACACCTCCCTTGAGATCATTTCATCCTCCTTTCTCTAGAAAAAATGACATTAATCACTTATATTGCACTCAAATAATAAGATAGACTCAATATTATTTATTAGATTCCTAATGCATCTTTTTAGTGTACTCTTCCCTTTCTTATTTACGACAATTCTACTTCTTTAGTTCCTAGTTCCACTACCAAATCTTTGGCCTTTAGATTCCTAAAACCTCTCCTTTGCTTAACACCCTATTTTACACTAAAATAATGGTTATAATCATTATTGGTTGGATATTTTGTCACGCAAAAATATGAGGTTCAACCACAGTGCATGGGATTAAATCCCTCCTCAAAGACAGGTGAGGCTGCCTATTTATTACTAATCTAAAACACAACAAAAATAATATGTACAATATTCACACTAATCTAACCATTGGGGTTGGGATAGAATCCCGAAATCCATATCCACAATAGATGGAGATATTGCTGTTTTCGAAGTAAAATGGATCGGAAAGGGAATTACTATTATGGAAAAACACAATGGAAAGGAAATGAGAGGAACATATTTTCTTTCGAGTAAACACAGAGCACGAAATAATCATACAAGCTTTAGATAACAAATGTAACATTTGAAATAATTAGAACAATCAAGATTCTTAACAAATAATATCTTAATATTATGAACATAAGAACAATATCTTAAGAAATATACATCTCACAACACAAAGTTTGTAAAATAGCATCGAAACTTCTATTCCTCAAATGATTAAAAGAAAACACAAAGTCTTTCTTCTTCACAATCGATCTCAACATTCCAAAAATCTCAACCCTTTGGAATGCATAAGCATCCCTTATTTATAATAAAAAGAGTTGAGAACAAAATAGGATGAATCGTAGAAAATAATATTTTTAATGAGAGTCCTATTTTCTTGACTCTCATGTAGGAGACCAAGTCAAAATTTTCTTCCTATGTGTGAAACAAAAATGAAAAAGACATCGATTTTAGGATTGAAATGACATGTCATATTGTGCTTATTCTCGTATCATCATCCTTGTCTTCCTCCAAAAAATCCTGCTTCTCCCGAAATTCTTGGAATTTTCAGATTATACCCTGCATCTCATTTTCATCAGGTGTGGTGGAATGATCACTCATAACTTCACATGTTTCCTGAGTATCACTAGCATTTCTAGGAATCTTTTTCAATCTTTTGTTGAGTTTCCTCAGGGTCTCCAAAGAATGTTCAATTTTCAAAACACATCAATAATTTCCATGTTGAATCCATAAGTTGGTTCATGTTGAATTGATTCTTGGATCTGTTTGTAAAGATCATCAACAAGCAGGATACCCGAGCTTTCACTCAACACCTTAGCATAGATCTTGACCAGCTCTTCTTCTAAGTCATTCTTGCCATCGACCAATTGATCTCTTGATTCTCTCAATTTTCTACAAGCTTCATTGAGAATATTTATTCTGAATTTGATGGCTTTGGTTAGCTGAAAATGTTTATCCCCATGTGGAATGATGCCTTCTTCAACCAAGATGCAGGATGGAACCTATTTTAGCATTTGGAGAGCTTCGAAAGTCAACTCTAGGTTCCGATTTCTGCTAAAAACTCATCATCCATTTTCTCTCCATCCTTCTTTATATCCTCTAAGGATTTGTAGACTTCCATGGTGTCCTCGATGACTTATTTTCCTTACAGGAGCAGCCTTTGGATCCATTCATTGACCATTCTCCCCTTCTCATTAATCTTCTCGATCATGGGTACCAGTGAGAAATCAAACCCAATAGGAGTAGAGGATGAGAGTTATGGTCACATCTTCAGAGTCTTATGGTCATATCTACAGGTGGAGGAAGGTTAGCTTGTAGAGAGGTAACCCCTGTAAGTGTAGCATCTATGGTAATGGATTTAGGGAATGAGGTGCAGTAGGAGGAGGCATGTCCATGGTTAACTGGGGTCTAGTGGGGAGAGGTGAGAGTCTAGAGAAGATACTATCCATACCTGAGGAACTTGGTGAAGAAATTTGAGGAAAGGAAGGTTTAATGGGAGGAGGTGAGGAAGAATTACCTCTGATGAACTGTCTACCAAAGGAGGAATGGAAGGTTGAATAATATCTTCTCTTAAAGGAAGATTTCCTTGTTCTAGTTGTGGAGGTGAATCAGGAACCTTAACTATTTATGGGAGAGTGGCCACTGGGGAAGTTGCTTGATCTTCTCCCTTTCTTACAAACTTAACCTTCATTGGACTTTTGGAAAGGTTCTTATCCTTTTCCTTTTTCCCCTTTGAGCGTCCGCTTCCAAAGTATCTACCTTTGCAAAACTCCCTTCCTTATAACTCATTCCCCAAGAAATGAGCCACGCCTTAGTATGGGAAAGAATTTGAGTAGCTCTTCCCGTGATAGAAGCTTTCTCAGTAATGGACCAATCAATGGTTAGGAATACATATTGATCTTCATTCAACCCATCATATGAGGCATCAAGAACACTCTCATTTTCTTGGTGCCCTTTGGGATGTAAGATAAATCCATTATCTAGATTTCTTCAAATGTCAACCTACTATTGTCTGTCTTCGGATGGTAACCTCATCTTGAAGATGAAACCAAATATATTCTAGGATGGGAACATGTAGATATAAGGACTCCTCGAAAATAAAATCCATCTCTGTGCTTCATGTGCTTCTTCAACTTGTCCTAAAGCTCATGCACCACATTCTTAGCTTTGACCACCATTGAGCATGTGTACCTTCTAATGGAAATGGGGAAGGATATGGCAGCCTTGTGTTTGCTTTGTTGGAATTTGTGGAAATCCAACAACTATCTTACCAACTCCATTAGGATCAACTTATCACCTGGGAATCTAGGAAATCTGAAAGGATCACCTAGATACATGACCACCCAAAGGTATGTGAACTTCTTGAACTGCAAGAAGATACAACCCCATTTTGATACTTTGGCCCATGCTTCATCAGAGACTCTTCTTTTCCTTAGATCAGGGTTCATCCTACAGATATTTTCATAAAAGAAAGCATCATTCACTCTTCTAAACCTGATGTTGAGAACCTTTCATTGTCGTCGATGAGGGAAATCTTGATATATGTGTTTTGTTACCCTATCTCCTTTTGCATCCAACCTTGGATAATTTCTCATGCCAACTACTACATAGATGACATACGATGACATATAGAATTTTCCCATAGTTAAAACTATCTTCATTTGGGAATCAATCTCATCACTTATAAGACTACTCCAATCAATCCCTTGTTCATTCTTCTTCATAATGACCATGAATTGATACATCCATCCTTGTAAGTATCTTGACTTAGGGAGTCCAAATACTTGACTTAACTATGTAACATCTCCAATTTATACCTTAGAACAAGTGAAATTTTTTTTTTTTTTTTGATAATTGCATCCTGGTTCTAAATACATAATTTAGAACTCACAAATCAAATAACCATTCATATAACAGACAACCATATGCAGCTGTAATGACTCGGAGTACTTCCGATCTATTCATTCCATGACTCGGTAATCTACCGATCTATTCATGAGTAAAAAGAGTTGGTGTTTTTAGTTAACACTTTACTCTTGCGGTTCTCTTCCCTACTCTGGGATTCAGAATGCTCTGTCCAAGGAACCTAACTGAATAATCGTTACTATTATTCATCGGCATCTCATCCCTTAGACTAGGTGAATTAGGACAACGCAATCAGCAGCTTGCGATACTTTGGCCAAAGATTTGAAACATACTGTTTATGTCTCGTATTCCTTAACGGCATACTCGTCAATCTGGAATACGTCCTTCACCCCATTCTTATGTTATATAGAATGTCCTACACTGACTACTGTCAGTCCTTCCTTTCACAACTGAATCACTCGGAGGTAGATTATCAAGGTGATAATGTTATATGGATGCCCACGAGGATTAGGGATATGGTGACATACTGGTTCAACCTTGCAGTTCAACCAGTGTGTCATGATACCCCGAATCTCCTAGGCAGCCTTATAACATGACCACGTTCATAATCGGACCCTGAGTAACTCGTGCGAGATCAAAGTGTAAATCTTAGCGATCAATGCAAAGGGTGTCACCATAAGTCTCCTGCATTGTTGTAACTTCGAGAAGATCCTAATCTTCTCGGAGGTACAACCCTGCAGTTGACTTGTGTCGTCAACCTTTAAATCCGCCTCGAAAAGATCTACTTAACAACATGCGTTACGCACTTGAGTTTCAATTACTTTAAAGACTTTTCCCTAAGGTTAGCCTTTCCGATCCCTGGATTCTTCGTCTTAAGACGACCCTCCTCTATAAAACCCATTACATGGTAGAGGTATTAAGGTCAAGCTCTCATCAAGGAGTCATTAGAATACACCTGATTCTAAACAACAGAATTGGACAATATCTCATAACCTTCACATGAGATTGCCATCCGAACTTCATTTGATTTATATCAGTTCTCTTAACTGAATTTATATCATACTTATTAGTATAAGGATATAAATGATTAAGAATCCAATTTAATATTGTCCTGTCATACTCAGGACTAGGGATTAGTAATTTAATCCAGCTTGTTTAGCGTTCTGCTTAGGTTCATTTTTAACCTATCTTCTAGAAAGACAATTATTTAAATTCAATATTGCTTTCGCTAGAACAATAAGATCTGCTAAACACTCATATGAATTCAACCACATTTTCTTGTAAGCTTTCATTGTCAATCACAAAAGCATCCAAAATTTTACGAAGATATCATTGCCATTCTGATATATAAACCGAAGAAGGTCAACTATCAGAAATAGAATACAACACATAAGTATCAAACACTTATTTCCATTCCTTTCAAAATTATACAATTACATTTTATGCAAGCAGCATACTTGATACAATGCTTAACGGAAAAGAAACATCTTTCCACATACAGTACATTTATATAATCAAGTTGTAATTCATTATGAAACAAATTAAATAATCTGATCATCCTGTCAAATTTGCATTGCTTTTACCACTTACGGCAACCATCTGCAAAAATAGTCAAGTCAACATGAGTCGGTTCGATGGCTGAGGCATGATAAGCACTAACTTTTAAAACAATTGCAATCCATCAATTGTTTTCATTAAACACCCTGTTTAAATGAGATCAATTATCCAAACAAGTAAACATATTCAGACTATGCCTTTGTAATACAAAATGTCTACAAATGTGTAACTCTATCATCGTTACAAAATAGTCTTACTCACTTCTCTAATATTTCATCAAATATTAAGAATCAAAGAACGAAAGTATTAGAACAATCATCTTGAATCCAAGATCAGTAATATTGAACAAATCGTCACTTTCATCAGAAATGGAATATCATAGAAAATCGTGATTCCACCAATATGTTACAAAAGCAATACCAACTGTTAGACAGATCTCTACCAGTATTATAATAATAGAAGAGAAAGAACATATCATTCATACCCCCTTTCATATAAGTTCACTACTGTACCGTCTCCACATATGGAAAACATTCACCCAGTATGTATACCAACAAGTCCGACAAGCCACAAGAAGGATCGCTGTTTTAAATAAAAAGAACACAGCAAAAACTCCTGTACAGTAGCTAACACGTCATCAATCCCATATATCAACCTATAGCTCAATACTAGTTCCTTTTAAACACAGCAAGGTTTTCGATCCAAGTTCGAAATCAAAGAACCTCTGGCATATCGCTGTCAACAACAGACTTCATTGCTTTAAGCAATTTGAAGTTTCCTAAGGACTATGCCAAGATGACCACACAGAATCTCCGATACATGACCAGTCTCAATCGGACTGAAATAAACAGGAAGGAACATAGCATAACTATACTCACCTGGGCGCATTCAAATCTAAGTATGGTATTCGCGACTCACTTCAACAGAGCCAGGACACAAGATAATTATCCATACTCAAGGAACAGTGACAAAACGACAGTGTCCCAAAAATCAGGTTCAATAAGGTACAAAACAATACAGGTTACCTTCCAAGAATTCATATGAATCCGAACAACAGTAACAAGTCAAATAATTGCATACGATTCCATCTAAGCCCATCAACGGAGCTTATTAAAAATCAGGCAAGCAATTCCAATTACTGATTTCAAAACAAGGAATCCGACTGAACCCTTGCCAATCTTTTACACAAATTTGCACAGACTGAAGACGTAAAAATATACCAAGAGAATCTGTACCACAAAATCCTTGCGACACGAAGGTACTCTTACAGAATAACAGTGATTGAAATACAAGTTATTCCCTTAGGTCATTGGTACAACATTTCCCAATATTCATTTATATTCAACTTGAACAGTGGATCAAATATATATACAAATCATTCCATCGACTCCACAGAGTCGTTCAGATTAAAACAAACATAAATCTATATATATATACATTGCATACTGTAAACGGGTTTATACCAATAACCGCGGAACCCAACAACAGTATAGATAAAAACAAATAGTTAATGAATCCTTCTATGCCATCTATGGCAAGCATTCAGAACAAATCAAGTGTAAGCAAATCAAATACCGATTTCATTCCGAGGACTCCACAAAGTTGTTTAAATAAAAAATACATTTATCCATATTGTATACTGTCAACGGGTTAAATCCCGTTACCACAATAACAAGGAAAAACAACTTCCCCTGGGTCGTAATGACTACTGTAACACAATAGTTACTTGTTCCCAAACAAATTTAAAAGACAGAACGAAACCCACAAAGTATCAATAACTACCATCATCAAAACCCACGACAGAGCCTACAAAGATTTCATAACACTGAACAAACAAACAGTTCCATCAATGTTTCTTCCGACTGTTTCCAAAACAAGAATCAACGACCAAAAATTGACAGACAATCAATGGCCTATACCCATCACAAGAACGATTCATGGGCTCACGCCCGAACAGGCCGAGCATTCACACATTTCACATGTTTCGCATAATTAAGCCAGAATGCAAACACAAGAAAATAATGCCACAGTTCGAATTTAATAAACACCCAACAAAGGATAAATGAAGATTCGAACCAGAAGAGATACTGAACCAAGAAAAATCACACAAGACATCCATAGATAAACATCTAATTCCATAAATCATTTGAACAGAGTTGTTCTAATGAAATCACTTGAAAGACAACAAGATTTTTAAAGGTTAGGGCCTAACATGCCTGGATTTTTGCTCAAATTTCCGAAGCAGACCACTGGAAGAGCTCAGACTTCCTTTTCCTTTTCCAAGTTAGAGCGACCAACAAAATTTTGCTATCTCCAAAACATATATACTCTCCTTGCCAGAGAAAAGAGCTAGATAACCTCATGCTCGCCATGCAACACAAAGAAGACTGGTGCGAAGAACCAGTGAACAGGCAGAAGAAAAACTGAAAATCGCGATAAGCCAAACAAACCAACAAACTTCCTGTTTGCATGCCTTCTCGCGAGTTCCGAGCTCGTCTACCGAGAGCATTGAATGCAAATTCACCAACTTTCCCGCTCAAACTCCACTTCCACCGACCGCCAAAGTTGGCGACAGTCAAATAAAATCCCAAGTTCATTTCCAGTTTTGGCGACCTGCCACGTCGGCACAAGTTAGCCGTTCCCAAAACCTCCGCCAAGACCTGTCCTTCATCCTTATCCCATGCATTTAATAACATAGAAAATGCCGCCCATGGTTCGCACCCCTCCATAGGCCCCTTTACATTCTTGATCATAGTTAGGTTAGTATCTTAGGTTAGAATTTAGGATAATACAAATTCTAACCACATTACACATAGATACTAACTTAGGACATTAGCACTTAGCCTAGGTCTAGGTTAGATTAACACTAATCTAACCCCTAGGTTAGATTTAGTCTTAGGTTACTAATCACTTAATAATTCCAGTTAGGTCTACATTCTGTACACTCAGAAAAGACCTACCTCATACCTTCTTGAACAGGGTTAGCTCATTACTGTGGCGAGAATCGTATGTAACCGAATTATTACCTGGTCCACGATCGAGACCTTCCAGATATACTTCCATATCGGGAACCAATTCATTTTACTCAATCAGCCTGAGTCATACTCCTGACTAGCTTATTAAATGCTTCTAGACCTTGCAACTTGCTCAAGGTCTGTGATTTTAATTCATCATGAACAAACTTTAAGCATTACTTGGATCAATTCCACTGATCCAAGACTAGATCTTATAGATGGATAACTCTATAATTCATTCCGAGATCAGACTAAACTCGGATGCAAAATGAAATAAATAAAAGAGTCTAATCACATTCTGACTCAGTCAAGATCTGCAATCTGCAAAGAAATTACAGTACATATCAAGCATGATTTCTAAATCGAGGAACACATCCTTTTACAAGAAATCACATATCAACACTTGTATGCTCAGGAGAAAGTAACAACAGTTCAGGGTGTTACATGCTTCCCTCCTAAAAAGATTCATCGTCCCGATGAATTACATATTAAATTAACCTTCAGGTCAATCAATTTATTAGTACACGAACAATGTGACTACTTCCATATTTGAATAGTTCCAGAAATCAATGTCACAACACATTTTATTCAACCTGAATAAAGTCTGCCTTCATCTGGCTTTCATAAATACTTAGAAATAATAAGTTCATAAAAGTATGTTTTGTCAACAGATTTCATTCTGTTGAAAAAGAGAAGGAAAAGCAATTTTCATCTCTTCCAGATTTTCCCAAGTTGCACTTTCTTCGCTAAACTGGTCCCACTGGACCTTACATTGCTGTATATCACGATTTCTTAAATGCAAATGGCGAGTTTCCAGCACTCGTGTGGGTTTAACCACGATTATTCCTGGGTCTTGGACCTGCAAGGAATTCCAATTTAAAACATGTGACAGATCTGAAACGTATTCCTTAAGCAAAGAAATATGGAAAACATCATGCATGCGAGATAAAGCGGTGGCAATGCTAAGCGATAAGCTACGGGATTGATTATTTCGACAATTTCGAAAGGTCCCACAAATCGAGGTGACAACTTGGCAGCCTTGCCAAAAGTTATAGAACTCTTTCTGGGTTTAACACGAAGGAAAACCTTATCACCAAGCTCAAACCTTTTATCAACCCGCTTAAGGTCAGCATAGCTCTTGTCTATCCATTTGCTTCCTTTAATCGTTCACGAATCAGCTTAACTTCATTGTTCCATTTCGTGAGAATCTCTCGGTCCAATTACCACTCTATCCTCAACACTTTGTCCCAACTAACGGGGTTACTGCACTTTCTTAGTAAAGTGCTTCAAATGGTGCCATTTTAAGGGATGAGTGATAAGTATTGTTGTATGTGAACTCAACTAATGGAAGATACTCTTCCCATTTATCTTTGTTGATCCATGCAATACATACACAACATGTCCTTCAACACTTGATTTACCCTCTCGGTTTGTCCATCCGTTTCCGGATGATATGTAGAACTGAAGTTTAGTTTCGTTCCAAGAGCTGCGTTAAGCGTTTGCCAAAACCTTGACGTCATTCTAGGATCCCTGTCAGATATAATCAGTTCTGGTACACCATGTAATCTGAAAATTTCGTGTACGAATCTTTTGGCCAGCACTGGTGAATCATCCTTTAGATTTCCAGCGATGAAATGAGCTACCTTGGTCAGTTTATCTACAACTACCAGGATAACATCATGTTTATTCCTGGACATAGGTAGTCCTTGTACAAAATCCATGGTTATTACTTGCCATTTGTACTGCGGTATGCTATGAGGATATAACAGTCCAGCAGGGTGCATATGTTCTGCCTTCACCCGCTGACATTCCAGACAATGAGTCACAAAATTAATCACATCCTTTTTCATACCTTTCCAGAAGTATTGTTGTTTCAAATCAGCAAGCATTTTTGTGATACCTGGGTGTCCAGAGAAAGGTGAATTGTGAAATTCAACTAACAACTTCTTTCTCAAATCGTTCAGCATAGGTACATATACCCTGTTTTCATAACGCAAGATTCCTTCATTATCAAAATGAAAACCTTTATACCTTATATCCTTAGGTTCTGCAGCAAGCGCTACTTTTACTTGCTGAAAGTATGCATCTGATTCTGAAGAACTTTTACCTCATCTTTAAACTAAGTTCTTACTGTTATAAGGGCAGAAATGTGCCTCCTACGACTTAGAGCATCAGCTACTCTATTCTCCTTCCCTTTGATATAGCTAATATCAAAGTCATATTGTGATAAAAATTCTAACCACCTTCTCTGTCTGGCGTTAAGATTGGGCTGAGTAAAAATATATTTCAGTCCTAAGTGATCAGTTTTCAACTCAAAAGGTTTCCCAAGTAAATAGTGTCTCCAGACTTGAAGTGCATGAACAATGGCAGCAAGTTCCAAATCATGAGGGGCATAATTCAGCTCATGTAACTTAAGTTTTCTACTTTCATATGCTATGACCTGATCATTTTGTAACAAAACACCTCCAAGGCCTTCCCCAGAAGCATCCGTTACAACAGTAAAACTCCCATTAGGGTCTGGTACAGCTAGTATAGGTGCAGAAGTCAACTGGTCTTTCAGACTTTTGAAAGCCGCTTCGCACTTATCATTCCATATGAATTTCTTATCCTTCTTTTGCAATGAAGTTATTGGTGCAGCTACCTTAGAAAAATCCTTTACAAATTTTCTATAGTAACCAGCAAGACCCATGAAGCTTCTTACTTCATGCACATTCTTTGGTGCAGGCCACTCAGTTATTGCCACTATTTTTGAAGGATCTACAGCAATTCCTTCTTTACTTATAACATGACCCAAATAGTGAACTTCTGAATCAAAGAAAGAACATTTGGATAACTTACCATACAACTTCCTCTTTCTCAAAATTCCCAAAACTATCTTCAAATGCTCATTGTGCTCCTCAACGCTTTTAGAATAAATGAGAATATCATCCAAGAATACAAGTACAAACTTGTCCAGGTATTCTTGAAAAATATTGTTCATTAAATTCATAAAAAATTTGCGGGTGCATTAGTTAACCGAAGGGTAGAAGCGTAATTCATAATGTCCATACCTTGTTAGGAAAATTTGTTTTATGAATATCTTCCTCTCTAATCCTTAACTGATGATAACCAGATCGAAGGTCTATCTTAGAATAAACCGCTGCTCCACGCATCTGATCAAACAGATCGTCGATCCTAGGAAGTGGATATCGGTTCTTGACTGTTGCTTTGTTCAACATCCGATAATCAATACACAGCCTTAGTGTTCCATCCTTCTTTTTCACAAATATCACAGGTGCTCCCCAAGGTGAAACACTTGGTCTAATCAATCCTTTAGACAAAAGCTCTTGTAACTGTGCTTTAAGCTCGACTAACTCAGTAGTAGTCATCCGATAAGGCGCTTTGGATATAGGTTCTGTTCCAGGCTTGATTTCAATGGTAAAGTCAAATTCTCTCTTGGGTGGTAACCCTGGTAATTCCTCAGGAAAAACATCCCTGAAACCTTGTAAAAGAGGGAACTGTTTCATTAAATCATCATCTTCTTCTGAAGATTCAGATATCTTTACCGCATAAAGGGTACATCCTTTATTTTTAGCCTTTTAAGCTGCATAGCTGACAGTTTTCTAACTGAAATTTCTCGTTTCACACCTTGAATCTCTGCTGATTCCAGCTGATCATCTAAACATTTTATGTTCTTTTCATAGTAGTCTACTTTTGCTTTATGGTCAGCTAACCAATTGACACCGATCACAATGTCATACGATCCTAAAGGTGCGACATAGAGATCAACTTCCGTGGAAAAGTTAGGTAAGTCAAGGACTGCCCCAAAAAGACACATACTCACTGTATGAACAAAATTATTACCATCTTTATACGGTCAAGATTTATCCATTTTTCCCGCTTTTCTTTTAAGTTTAGAAGCAAGTTTATTAGATATAAAACATTCAGTAGCTCCTGTATCAAAAATAATAGTGACAGGTATGCCGAATAACTTACCCGGAACTTCTATAGGTGTCACTTGCTTTTCAGCTTGCTTGTCTGCTACTGCAGCATGTATCTTATGCTGCTGATTACGATCATCCTTCTTCAAAGGGCACTGATTTGCGTAGTGATCTTTACCACAATTGTAGCAACCTCCTACTGGTCCCTTTTTAGGCTCAAAGTTGCCTCCAGTTTTGTAATTGTCACGCTGTCCTCCATAGGGCTTCTGCCCATTATTATAATTTTTAGCAAAATTATCCTTTACGTTTCCAGCAGGCTTATTTACTGCTGCTTTCTTATTGTTATCTCCTGGAAACTTACTCTTGTTTCCAAACTTTTTCCATGGTCCTTTTCTGGGTGCAAGAGAGGTTGAAGAAGGGTTTGCAGTCTTCTTCCGCACTTCCTCCTTATGGAGAAATAGCCTTTAATTTCTGTTCTTGCCTTATGGCCTTTTCAACAACTCCTTCCATAGTGGTTGGACTGTGAACATCGACCTCTCCCCCTATCACGGGATTCAATCCCATGATGAATTTCCGTATCCTGAACTTTTCGTCAGTTTGATACTGCGGTACATACTAAGGAGTTTTGTAAACCGCTCCCGAGTATTCGATTCTGTTAGCTTCCTTGAGCTAAGTTCTGAAATTCTGTCATTTTCGATCATAGAAAATTTGTGGCAGCCAAGCGTTGCCTAAAATAGCCTTTAAATTGATCCCAAGTAATATTGGTTTCATCAATGTTTAGCTCAGCTTTTCGGCTATCCCACCACGAAGATGCTTCATGTGAAAGGCTCCCCAAATAGCTTTGGTTTCCTCACGAGAAGTTCCTTATTGCAAAGTACTTCTCCATTTATTGAGCAGTTCTCGGCTCCATCTCCTAATGTGGTGCCATCATACTTAGGTGGACTTATCCTTTTATATCATTAGTGAGTTCATGTCAATCGGCCTTTTTGTTTTACGGTTGGGCGAGTGCATTCCTAGCATTAATATCAACACCCATGTCGGGGTTGTCCTCAGGAGGTTGCTGATTATTATTATCAGCTTCTTCATCCTCCTCATTTCCCATCACCTGCTGTTCAAGTACAGCCAAGCGATCTCTTGTGTCCAACAGGGCAGCAAGGATCTCATCCGATTTACAGGTTATTGCGCTCCTCCTTGGGTGGAGCATTATTCGCAACGTTCCCCCTTGTTCTAACCATTTTCTGTTACAAGAAAAATTTAGGTTTTTATCAGATTATGGACTCAATAGGTCCAAGAGCTGCAACCTTCAGCTCTGATACCAAGATGTAACATCTCCATTTTATACCTTAGAACAAGTGAATTTTTTTTTGATAATTGCATCCTGGTTCTAAATACATAATTTAGAACTCACAAATCAAATAACCATTCATATAACAGACAACCATATGCAGCTGTAATGACTCGGAGTACCTCCGATCTATTCATTCCATGACTCGGTAATCTACCGATCTATTCATGAGTAAAAAGAGTTGGTGTTTTTAGTTAACACTTTACTCTTGCGGTTCTCTTCCCTACTCTGGGATTCAGAATGCTCTGTCCAAGGAACCTAACTGAATAATCGTTACTATTATTCATCGGCATCTCATCCCTTAGACTAGGTGAATTAGGACAACGCAATCAGTAGCTTGCGATACTTTGGCCAAAGATTTGAAACATACTGTTTATGTCTCGTATTCCTTAACGGCATACTCGTCAATCTGGAATACGTCCTTCACCCCATTCTTATGTTATATAGAATGTCCTACACTGACTACTGTCAGTCCTTCCTTTCACAATTGAATCACTCGGAGGTAGATTATCAAGGTGATAATGTTATATGGATGCCCACGAGGATTAGGGATATGGTGACATACTGGTTCAACCTTGCAGTTCAACCAGTGTGTCATGATACCCCGAATCTCCTAGGCAGCCTTATAACATGACCACGTTCATAATCGGACCCTGAGTAACTCGTGCGAGATCAAAGTGTAAATCTTAGCGATCAATGCAAAGGGTGTCGCCATAAGTCTCCTGCATTGTTGTAACTTCGAGAAGATCCTAATCTTCTCGGAGGTACAACCCTGCAGTTGACTTGTGTCGTCAACCTTTAAATCCGCCTCGAAAAGATCTACTTAACAACATGCGTTACGCACTTGAGTTTAAATTACTTTAAAGACTTTTCCCTAAGGTTAGCCTTTCCCGATCCCTGGATTCTTCGTCTTAAGACGACCCTCCTCTATAAAACCCATTACATGGTAGAGGTATTAAGGTCAAGCTCTCATCAAGGAGTCATTAGAATACACCTGATTCTAAACAACAGAATTGGACAATATCTCATAACCTTCACATGAGATTGCCATCCGAACTTCATTTGATTTATATCAGTTCTCTTAACTGAATTTATATCATACTTATTAGTATAAGGATATAAATGATTAAGAATCCAATTTAATATTGTCCTGTCATACTCAGGACTAGGGATTAGTAATTTAATCCAGCTTGTTTAGCATTCTGCTTAGGTTCATTTTTAACCTAACTTTTAGAAAGACAATTATTTAAATTCAATATTGCTTTCGCTAGAACAATAAGATCTGCTAAACACTCATATGAATTCAACCACATTTTCTTGTAAGCTTTCATTGTCAATCACAAAAGCATCCAAAATTTTACAAAGATATCATTGCCATTCTGGTATATAAACCGAAGAAGGTCAACTATCAGAAATAGAATACAACACATAAGTATCAAACACTTATTTCCATTCCTTTCAAAATTATACAATTACATTTTATGCAAGCAGCATACTTGATACAATGCTTAACGGAAAAGAAACATCTTTCCACATACAGTACATTTATATAATCAAGCTGTAATTCATTATGAAACAAATTAAATAATCTGATCATCCTGTCAGATCTGCATTGCTTTTACCACTTACGGCAACCATCTGCAAAAATAGTCAACATGAGTCAGTTCGATGAACTGAGCATGATAAGCACTAACTTTTAAAACAATTGCAATCCATCAATTGTTTTCATTAAACACCCTGTTTAAATGAGATCAATTATCCAAACAAGTAAACATATTCAGACTATGCCTTTGTATTACAAAATGTCTACAAATGTGTAACTCTATCATCGTTACAAAATAGTCTTACTCACTTCTCTAATATTTCATCAAATATTAAGAATCAAAGAACGAAAGTATTAGAACAATCATCTTGAATCCAAGATCAGTAATATTGAACAAATCGTCACTTTCATCAGAAATGGAATATCATAGAAAATCGTGATTCCACCAATATGTTACAAAAGCAATACCAACTGTTAGACAGATCTCTACCAGTATTATAATAATAGAAGAGAAAGAACATATCATTCATACCCCCTTTCATATAAGTTCACTACTGTACCGTCTCCACATATGGAAAACATTCACCCAGTATGTATACCAACAAGTCCGACAAGCCACAAGAAGGATCGTTGTTTTAAATAAAAAGAACACAGCAAAAACTCTGTATAGTAGCTAACACGTCATCAATCCCATATATCAACCTATAGCTCAATACTAGTTCCTTTTAAACACAGCAAGGTTTTCGATCCAAGTTCGAAATCAAAGAACCTCTGGCATATCGCTGTCAACAACAGACTTCATTGCTTTAAGCAATTTGAAGTTTCCTAAGGACTATGCCAAGATGACCACACAGAATCTCCGATACATGACCAGTCTCAATCGATTTGAAATAAACGAGGAAGGAACATAGCATAACTATACTCACAGGCGCATTCAAATCTAAGTATGGTATTTTCGACTCACTTCATGAGCGGGACACAAGATAATTATCCATACTCAAGGAGCAGGTGACAAAAGCAGCGGTGTCCCAAAAATCAGGTTGATAAGGTACAAAACAATACGAGTTACCTTCTAAGAATTCATATGAATCGAACAACGAGAACAAGTCAAATAATTGCATACGATTCCATCTAAGCCCATCAATGGAGCTTATTAAAAAAATCGAGGCAAGCAATTCCAATTGCGATTTCAAAACAAGGAATCCGACTGAACCCTTGCCAATCTTTTACACAAATTTGCACAGACTGAAGACGTAAAAATATACCAAGAGAATCTGTACCACAAAATCCTTGCGACACAAAGGTACTCTTACAGAATAACAGTGATTGAAATACAAGTTATTCCCTTAGGTCATTGGTACAACATTTCCCAATATTCATTTATATTCAACTTGAACAGTGGATCAAATATATATACAAATCATTCCATCGACTCCACAGAGTCGTTCAGATTAAAACAAACATAAATCTATATATATATATATATACATTGCATACTGTAAACGGGTTTATACCAATAACCGCGGAACCCAACAATAGTATAGATAAAAACAAATAGTTAATGAATCCTTCTATGCCATCTATGGCAAGCATTCAGAACAAATCAAGTGTAAGCAAATCAAATACCGATTTCATTCCGAGGACTCCACAAAGTTGTTTAAATAAAAAATACATTTATCCATATTGTATACTGTCAACGGGTTAAATCCCGTTACCACAATAACAAGGAAAAACAACTTCCCCTGGGTCGTAATGACTACTGTAACACAATAGTTACCTGTTCCCAAACAAATTTAAAAGACAGAACGAAACCCACAAAGTATCAATAACTACCATCATCAAAACCCACGACAGAGCCTACAAAGATTTCATAACACTGAACAAACAAACAGTTCCATCAATGTTTCTTCCGACTGTTTCCAAAACAAGAATCAACGACCAAAAATCGACAGACAATCAATGGCCTATACCCATCACAGGAACGATTCATGGGCTCACGCCGAACAGGCCGAGCATTCACACATTTCACATGTTTCGCATAATTAAGCCAGAATGCAAACACAAGAAAATAATGCCACAGTTCGAATTTAATAAACACCCAACAAAGGATAAATGAAGATTCGAACCAGAAGAGATACTGAACCAAGAAAAATCACACAAGACATCCATAGATAAACATCTAATTCCATAAATCATTTGAACAGAGTTGTTCTAATGAAATCACTTGAAAGACAGCAAGATTTTTAAAGGTTAGGGCCTAACATGCCTGGATTTTTGCTCAAATTTCCGAAGCAGACCACTGGAAGAGCTCGGACTTCCTTTTCCTTTTCCAAGTTAGAGCGACCAACAAAATTTTGCTATCTCCAAAACATATATACTCTCCTTGCCAGAGAAAAGAGCTAGATAACCTCATGCTCGCCATCACGACACAAAAGAAGGCCGAGTGCGAAGAACCGGTGAGCGAGCGAGAAGAAAAACCAAAAATCACGATAAGCCAAACAAACCAACAAACTTCCTGTTTGCATGCCTTCTCGTGAGTTCCGAGCTCATCTACCGAGAGCATTGAATGCAAATACACCAACTTTCCCACTCAAACTCCACTTCCACCGACCGCCAAAGTTGGCGACAGTCAAATAAAATCCCAAGTTCATTTCCAGTTTTGGCGACTTGCCACGTCGGCACAAGTTAGCCGTTCCCAAAACCTCCGCCAAGACCTGTCCTTCATCCTTATCCCATGCATTTAATAACATAGAAAACGCCGCCCATGGTTCGCACCCCTCCATAGGCCCCTTTACATTCTTGATCATAGTTAGGTTAGTATCTTAGGTTAGAATTTAGGATAATACAAATTCTAACCACATTACACATAGATACTAACTTAGGACATTAGCACATAGCCTAGGTCTAGGTTAGATTAACACTAATCTAACCCCTAGGTTAGATTTAGTGTTAGGTTACTAATCACTTAATAATTCCAGTTAGGTCTACATTCTGTACACTCAGAAAAGACCTACCTCATACCTTCTTGAACAGGGTTAGCTCCTGTTCTGCTGCAGAATCGTATGTAACCGAATTATTACCTGGTCCACGATCGAGACCTTCCAGATATACTTCCATATCGGGAACCAATTCATTTTACTCGATCAGCCTGAGTCATACTCCTGACTAGCTTATTAAATGCTTCTAGACCTTGCAACCTGTTCAAGGTCTGTGATTTTAATTCATCATGAACAAACTTTAAGCATTACTTGGATCAATTCCACTGATCCAAGACTAGATCTTATAGATGGATAACTCTATAATTCATTCCGAGATCAGACTAAACTCGGATGCAAAATGAAATAAATAAAAGAGTCTAATCACATTCTGACTCAGTCAAGATCTGCAATCTGCAAAGAAATTACAGTACATATCAAGCATGATTTCTAAATCGAGGAACACATCCTTTTACAAGAAATCACATATCAACACTTGTATGCTCAGGAGAAAGTAACAACAGTTCAGGGTGTTACAAACTAGGTGATGATATCACTGATTTCAAGGATGAAATCAATCCTAGGGGACAAACTTGGGAAACCTTGAGACAACCGGCTTAGCCTTGATCAAGAACTTTTTATTCACATGCCTGATGTAGTCTTCTTGATCTTTGTCCCAGGATTTCTATGCTGACTTAAGATCTATGTCAACATATTCTTGAAAGTTGGGTAATCTTAAGAGGTCATCAAAGTAACCCTCGTCCAACTTCACTATGACTTCTCCTACTTGATTTTTCACTGAGCGAGAGTCTGAGTCATAATTGGAAGCACAGGCCAAAATGAACTCAGGGCATTGAGCAGACATTGGGAATCCTGCTGCAAGAGGGAGACCACTATTGGTTATTGACTTCATCTAGGGACTCTGACAAGAATCCTTGGTTCTATTCCAGAAATCTTGCATATCAATATTACCAAGCTTTATATCTTGGATTTCATAATTTTAATCTATGTAGGGGAATTTCATTTTCTCGGTACTTATATTTCATCTTCCCTAACTTGTAAGACTTATCTTTAGATAAACCAGGATCCGACATGATAAATCTTGAAGAAAGAATGCCTAGAAAACTCCTGTTTGAACAATCAGACTTAGAAGCTTATTCAGCAACCCCACAGACATGCCACACTATCCAGATTTTAGGACTTGCAAAGCACCTGATGAAACCTGACACACTAGAATGTATGTTCGAAATAAAGTCTTTTTGGAGACTTCACAAAACCCGATAGACTGCAGAGAGTGTCAGAACTTAGTAGGTGTCAGACACTTGGTAAAACCCGATGCACTGGTGGAAATAAGGAGATGTTGAACACTCAAAGAAACCTGATACACTGCAAAGTGTATGTCAGAGATTGATAGATGTCTAACACTTGATAAAACTTGATACACTAAT
The DNA here is from genome assembly GCA_018340775.1 of Taxus wallichiana var. yunnanensis. Classification (NCBI taxonomy): domain Eukaryota; kingdom Viridiplantae; phylum Streptophyta; class Pinopsida; order Cupressales; family Taxaceae; genus Taxus; species Taxus wallichiana. The sequence continues at coordinate 345,487,051 of CM031236.1, forward strand.
GTAACTTGGAGATTATTGAGCACTTGATGAATCCGACAAATAGTGGAAACAAAGAGATGTTGAACACCCTGCAAAACCCAAAAATAAAGGAATCGGGTTTTGAGGTGTTAAGACATGCAAAATTCCCACCATTTGACTAGTTAGGAATTTCATATTTTTTCAATAACTAACAGGGTATATTCCAAGGGATAAAATAAAGAAACTCCCTAGGGGTGAATTCTAAACAATAAATTTCAATGGAATTCAACACAAAATGAAGAAAACAACCTAAAACCCTAAACCTAGAGGAAAAATAGGAAAGGATGGAGAACATCAAAAGAATATTTCAAAAAAATCCAAAATACCTCAAATTGGCAATAAAAGTAAAATACCTTCAGTAATCATGAAAACTAGTCAAAATGGAGCACGCAATTGATCAAGAAGCTCGATCAGGTTTGGAGGTTGCAGGCATAAGAATGAAAAATCCACGTAGCAAAATTACAACCGGTAAAAATGATGTGTAAAATTGGGCTATTTATAAAACCCTAGAATTTATGACACTTCACCTGACACGTGTGCCAACTACCCGAAAAATTGGAGTTAATGCCATGTCATCATGCTTGGAGTGCCCGAAAACCTGAAAAGGATTAGTTATCGATTCGGGTTTCGGGTTTCAAGAAATAGATGACATGAAACATGAGATGTTTAGATGTTCCAAGGTTGAAAACCCAACACAAAGGAATCTATCAGTTTCAGAAGTCAAGCGACATGTAGCATGCTTTTTGCAAGTCATGTTCGATGTTCATGAGTTCAAACCTGAAATACTAACTTGTTTTGGGTTTGGAAACAATTTGCATATAGCATGTAAAAAAACATGTTTTCATGTTGTTGAAACCTAAAAACCTAAAAATCTCCTCAAAAGGGAATTTTAGGAGATTTTTCCAAAAAAAATCTATGGTTATCTTAATTTTAGCTGGAATCACTAAAATGAGATAACAGCTAGCTCTAGTTGGGGACTTTCTTGGTGACATCAAAGGAAGAGAACTCAGAATATCTAGTTTTATCCATTGGGCTATGGAGTCTGAAGAAAGAAGAAAACACAAAGAAAACAAATAAATAAAACAAAAAGCAACCACACAAAAGAAAACAAATTATGTATAATGCAAGAGAGCATCTTGCATTACTGATGGAACAACTTCAGATGTTGACCACTGAAAGGTAGAGGGAGAAACTCTCCATCAAGGTATGATAGACAGAAGCTATTTTCACCATTCAGCTGATGTATTTTGAAAGGTTCTTTCCATAAAAATTGAACTTTCCATGCATCCCTTTCTATTCTCTTCTCTTATCCCAAAGGAGTACTAGATCACTAACCTAGAAATCACATTGCTTTGATTTCTTATCAAATATTATTTTGAATTTGATCTAATGATCTATGATGTGATCCACCACCTTTCTCTGTTCTTCTTCTAGCACGGCTAGGTACATTATCCTTTTCTCAATAGAACTTTGAAAATCTTTATCTTTAATCACTTTAGAAAACCTGTAAGGCTAGTAATTCTACAAAGATAGGTATATCAATGTTAATCCCGTATAGCACCTGGAATGGAGACATCCCAATATCCCATTTAGGAGTAATCCGATCAGCCCACAATGCATCATACAATGCTTTGTGCCATGTCCTCTGATTCTCATCAACCAACTTTCTGATTATAGTGACCAGGTTCTTGTTGCTTGATTCAGCCTGACCATTGCCTTGAGGGTAATAGTCAGATGAATGAGCCAACATAATCCCGAATCCATAACAAAATTTTGTCAACTCATGTGATGAGAAATTGGAAGCATTGTCATCCATGATCTCATGAGGCATACAAAATCTAACAATTATATTTTCTTTGAGGAAGTTGCAGACAACTTCAAAGGTTACCTGCTTGATGGGTGCAGCTTCCACCCACTTGGTGAAATAGTTTATGGCAGTGAGCATGTAGTTGTGTCCCACACTAGAGGCAGGATTTAATACTCCAATGAAGTCAATTCCCCACTGATGAAAAGGTTCTTCAATCACCACAGGCTTCAGGGGAAGAGCTACTAGCTTAGGGAAACCAACAAAATGTTGACAAGCTTCACATTTAGACACCCATTCTGCTGAGTCTCAAAAGAGAGTAGGAAAATAGTACCTGGACTGTAGGATATTATCATTTGTCATGGAGGAGGAGAAATTTCCTTCACATGCTATATTGTGAAAGGATTCTAGCAACCTCATCTGCTGAGACGTATCAACACAGCACAGGAATACACCATCAATAACTTTCTTGTATATTCCATTATCCCATAGAATGTATCTTGTAGATCTTAACTTAACTGTCCTCTTCTCCTTTTTACTTAAATGCGGGGGGAATTCACCATAAGTCATAAAGAAAGAAATATTTGTGTACCATTCATCGGTTGTGCTCACAAAAAGCACCATGGGAAATTCTAAAGAGGTGTCCTTGGTTTTTTCCATTCTGTCTCAGTATTATTTTCTGTAATCAATTGGCACAAGCCTCTTCCTCATACCAACTTGGTAGGTCTGATGTCCAAGTCATACTCCTGGACTTTAGCTATCCAGTTACCCTGTTGACTACCCAACTCTTTAACTATAGTATCAGGGATGAGAACGAGGGTATGAGAACTCAACACATAATACCTAAAATGTTTCACTACTCTCACCACCGCATAAGCATGCTTTTCAATTTGTGACATTTTCAATTTGTTTTCTTTCAATGGGAAGCTCATGAAAGTGATGGGAGCTTCAATTCCTTCTTCATTTTCCTGCATCAAGATGGTTGATACTGTATGAGTGGAAGCATATCTGTACATGATGAAATCTTTTTGAAGTTTGGACATACTAAAACAGGGGCATGCGCGATCACCTTTTTGACTTCTTACAAAGAAAGCTTCCTTGATGCTACATCAAAATGGAGTTTTCCCTTTCATCATCCCAAGGATATCCTTGGTTTTATCAGCAAAATTAGGTACAAATATTCTTAGGAAATTAACCTTCCCGAAAAAGGAGTGCACCCCATTTTTTCTTGTGGGTAGGGTGAGGCTTTGAATGGAATTCACCCTCTCTAGGTTGATCTTGGTTCCTTCTCTAGTCACAATATGACCCAAAAAATTTCCTTCTGTCACTCCAAACATGGAATTTTTAGGATTGAATGAAATCCTATGACGTCTGCACCTTAAGAATACTTGTTCCAAGTGATCATAATGATCACTTAGTTTTTTAGAAAAGATCGTTAAGTCATCTAAATACACAACTATGACCTTTCCCATTAAATATCTAAAAGCTAAGTCCATAGCCCTTTGAAACATGGCTCCGGCGTTAATCAAACCAAAAGGCATTCTCCTGTAAGAAAAGGTTCCCCATGGAGTGGTGAATGTTGTTTTATGTTGATCGTCAATAGCAATCTCAACCTGATTATATCCTAAAAATCCATCAAGCATGGATAACATTTCCGTTCCAGTGACTATCTATAATACTTTGTCCATGATGTGAAATGGATAATTGTCCTTTAATGAAGACTGGTTGAGATTCCAGGAAGTCAACACAAATCCAGATTTCATTGTTCTTCTTTCTCACAGAACAATGTTTGCAACCCAGGTGGAATGATGGATCGGAAAGATAATCCTTGCATCTAACATTTTCTAAATTTCTACAAGAATAGTCCCTAAGATCTTGGGGTTGTAATGTCTCTGCTTCTGCCTATGGGGTTTAACTTCAGGCTTCAAAGGAATGCTATGTTGCACATCCTTGGGCTTGAAAGACTTTAGATCCACGTATGACCATGCTAGGACATCCATATATCTCTTCAAGAGTGAAGAGAATATTTCTTTTTCCTTCGGTGAATAACATTTACTGATGTTTACCATCCGCGGTTGATCAACGGAACCCAGGTTAACTTGATCTACCTCTGACGAGGAAGCACCTTCAGTTTTCCTTTTACCCTGAATAAACTGGTCATGTTTGTCAAACAAACCTTCTAGAGAAACCAATCCCTTGGGAATCTTGTTGCCTTTTAGTTGAATGAACTCACCATCAATCTCTTGATATGAACTTGAAATAGATTCACAGAAAGCTGATTCTGATCCTTCAAAATATAGTTCACTAAAATTATTGACTTTTTCAAGGAAAGACAATACCTATTGATCATCATTGAATACTTGCCAATGTGTTGAATTATCTGGAACACTGGGATGGTACAAAATCTCAATGGTGTACGTGTCTTGTTTGAACTATGGATGAGGAAGGAGAAGAGATGCAGACATAGCCAATGAATCGGCTTTGTTGTTATAATCCCTCAAAATTGCCTTGATAGAAAAACATCGAAGCATTCTACGTTGTCCCATACCTTGTTCTGTAATGCTTTAGGCGATCATTTTTCACTTGATAAACCCCTTTCACTTGATTTACAATGAGCTCCGCATCTCCTGTGCTTTGAGGTTTGATTCCTTTTTTCTTGCCATTTCTAATCCTAATAACAAAGCTTCATATTCAGTTGTGTTATTAGTATTATCAAACTACAACTTGAAAGAAAAGGGAAAGATCTTGAAATCCAGAGATATAAGAACTACGTCGGCACCTGATCCAGTAGTTGAACAGCTCTATCAAACTCAAGGGTCCAAATACCATTAGGATCTTCTTCCTTAACATTTATAGCTGGTACCTCTGATGTCATGAAATAATTCCCTAAGCTAGCATCTTTGAAAAGAATTCGAGCCTTGGGGTCATCCGATTTAGTGACTAAATACTTCGCTTGAGGCTCAGGATGGAGAATACAAGGAACTCCATTAACTAGAATTTTATCCTTGGTCTAGTCCATATTGATCTCTCCTCGACATATTTACAAAAACCTCTCCTAAGAGAATACCATAAGCAGTTGGGATATCAAGCAACTAGAATGGTCATTTTTACTCTCTTCTCGGGAAGGTGACAAATGCAAATTGTGCATCTTTGATTTGACCAATCAAGGGAACTTGCTTGGTTTCCATGGAATAACACCATCTGTATGATTTATTTAAAGTAATTCCAAGGGCATGAGCTACTTTTGCGGGCATCACGTTATCGGAAGCTCCTGAGTCAATTATGCAATTGTTGAGTTTGAACCCGTTTATGAGTAAAGACAAATAAAACGGTTCGATCTTTCCTAAAGAAGAAACAGAGGTCATATTGGTCTGAGGTAAAGGTTGAGTAGGACTTGACAAAATGCCTTTTGAAGATGAAGGGACAACAACCTTGCTTCTAATGAATTTGGCAAGCTTTTCAAATTTCTCAGGATTTGACTGAAGATATTCTACTTCTGACATTTGGATCTTAGTTCTTTTTGCATGGTCAATAATGTCAAAAGTAGTATATGAAGGAATGATGGTAGGCTCAGTTCTAGTTATATTGGTTTGAGTTGAGGTACTAGTCTTGGGAGTAGGAGAAGGAGAATAAGAAGAAGTTGTTACCTTTTTAGTTGTCTCCTTTTCAGTTTGTGCTGAGATAGGAGAGCCTCTCTTGGCCATGATCATGGGAGCTTCTTTATTCTTCTCCTTAGAGCCTTCAACCAATTTTCTAGGATTCTGAGATTGGGATCAAGTAAAGACCACAAATGACTGACCATCATGTTCACATCCATCTTCCTCGTATTCCAAATACCCAATGCTTTGGAGTCACTAGCTGAATCGTCATAGGACTCATCAACATATCCCGAAGCTTCAAAAGATTTGTGAGAATCTTGTTCTTATGGTTCTTCATCTTCTTCAACTATCTCCATTGTAGCATTAATAGGAGGAGCTTCAATAGCTAGTCTTGGTTGAGTAACAGTCAACCACATTCTATCTCTTATGGGAGCATCATTTGTATTATTGAAATTCCATCAAGGAATATCCCGATATGGAATGTTGCTCACTTGTTTAGACATTTTATTTTTCAAAGTGATCAAGTCATTAGCCATCTTTTGAATCATTGGATCAGTAGTACTTTGAGAAGCACTCTAATTTTAGGCTTGGATGATTCTTTTCTGATCTTTCCGGCTAGAATAAGATCATCTTCTATTTCGGTGGCCGTAGTTTGAGCGGTGGACAAATCGGGAATAATCAGATCTTCTCAACAAGAAGCTCACATCTGGAGGTTGAGCATTGATGAAGAAACACTTTTGATTCTCAAGATTAGGAACAACATGATCTAGAATCTTGTGAATCAGCTTGTTGAATTTGGCTATGAAGTCCTGCATGGGTTCGTAAGACTCCTTCTTCATGTGTGTAAGTTGTGCTAACAAGGCATGAGAATCTTCAGCTGGTTTGAACCTTGCTTCAAATACAGATCTCATCATAGCCCAGTTGGTAATACATGCATTCGGGAGATGGTAAAACCATTTCACTACCATGCCAAGAAACCCCAAGAACACCACATACAACAAAGAATGAAGTAATGTGATTGTTAGGATGTTTTTTTCCATCACTTTTGAGCTTAGGAATATTATTTTGTGATCCATGAGGTAGGTCATGCAATGGTGGAGTAAGGGAAAGAGGACCAATAGCTATGCCCCAAGGCATAGGTTGTGCTACCATTCTCCTAAATGAAGTGCGTACATGAATCTAAATATCCAACAAGAATAATGCATGACAAGTTGCGAAACTTCTTGTTCTTGAGGAATCCGATTCCTTCGGATGGGCGAAGAACTTCTTTCCTAGCTAGATGCAACATTGTTGGGTGAAAGCCTGAAATTATGTTGTTGAAGCAGATCAAAGAATGGATCAGTTTCACCCTTGGCTTGGCTTAACCGAGTGAAGATCTTCCTAGCCAGCTTGAACTAGAAAATGGATCTTCTTGAAAATAAGGAAAATACGGAGTCACCAGACACCAAAAGGATAAGATTAGTCTTATCAATCCATAATCCCAGTGGAGTCACCAAAAACTATTGGTTGGATATTTTGTCATGCCAAAATATGAGGTTCAACCATAGTGCATGGGATTAAATCCCTCCTCAAAGACAGGTGAGGCTTCCTGTTTATTACTAATCTAAAACACAACAGAAATAATATGTACAATATTCACACTAATCTAACCATTGGGGTTGGGATAGAATCCGAAATCCATATCCACAACAGAGATGGAGATATTACTATTTTTGAAGTAAAATAGATCGGAAAGGGAATTACTATTATGGAAAAACACAATGGAAAGTAAATGAGAGGAAAATATTTTCTTTCAAGTAAACACAGAGCATGAAATAACCATATGAGCTTTAGATAACAAGTGTAACATTTGAAATAATTAGAAAGATCAAGATGTTAAACAAAGAATAGCTTAAGATTATGAACATAAGAACAATATCTTAAGAAAGATACATCTCACAACAAAAAGTTTGCAAAATAGCATCAACTTCTATTCCTCAAATGATTAAAAGAAAACACAAAGTCTTTCTTCTTCACAATAGATCTCAATATTCCAAAAATCTCAACCCTTTGGAATGCATAAGCATCCCTTATTTATAATAAAAGGAGTTGAGAGAAAATAGGATAAATCCTAGAAAATAGTCTTTTTAATGAGAGTCCTATTTTGCTTGACTCTCACGTAGGAGACCAAGTCAAAATTTTCTTCCTATGTGATGAAACAAAAATGAAAAAGACATGTCGATTTCAGGATTGAAATGACATGTCGCATTGTGCTTATTTTGTATCATCATCTTTGTCTTCCTCCAACAAAGCCTACTTGTCCCGAAATTCTTGGAATTTTCAGATTATACCCTACATCTCATTTTCATCAGGCACAATGGAATGATCACTTAGAACTTCACATGTTTCCTGAGTATCGCTAGCGTTATCAGGAAGCTTTTCGATCTTTGTTGAGTTTCCTCAGGGTCTCCAAAGAATGTTCAATTTTCACAAACCTGTCAATGATTTCCATGCTGAATCCACAAGTTGGTTCATGTTGAATTGATTCTTGGATCTGTATGTAAATATCATCAACAGGAAGGATACCCGAGCTTTCACTTAACACCTTAGCATAGATCTTGACTAGATCTTCTTCTAAGTCATTCTTTCCATTGACTAATTGATCTCTTGATTCTCTCAATTTTCTGCAAGCTTCGTTGAGAATATTTATTCCGAATCTAATGGCTTTGGTTAGTTTAAATTTTTATCCCCATGTGGAATGATTCCTTCTTCAACCAAGATGTGGGATGGAACCTATTTTAGCATTTGAAGAGCTTTGAAAGTCAACTCTAGGTTTCAATCTCTCCTAAAAACTCATCATCCATTTTCTCTCCATCCTTCTTTATATCCTCTAAGGATTTTTAGACTTCCACGGTGTCCTCGATGACTTATTTTCCTTACGGGAGAATCGTTTGGATCCATTCATCAACCATCCTCCCCTTTTCATTAATATTCTTGATCATGGGTATCGATGAGAAATCAAACCCAATAAGAGTAGAGGATGAGGGTGTTGACTCAGGAGGCTTTGAGAGCTTGAGTAGCACTTCTATTAGCTATTGTAATTTCTCTTTTAACTCATCTCTATTTGCCTTATTTTCCTAAGCACGGCACAACACATTCATGGCATTTGGTGCATCCTGATGTGCTCCTTCTATTGTTACTTTCCCTAGAGCCACCCTTGTGATCTGATAATATGTGACCATTATATCATCCTTAGTTTTATCAGCCACATGAGTAATAATCTCTATAAATTTATGCCCTGAGGCATCGACTAAAATCCTTGAAACTGTTTTGGGTTTCTTGGCTAACTTGGTAGGAGTAATCTTGAGGGAACTGAAATCAAAGGCTAGTAATGGAACAACCACCTTCCTCTTCCTCGGAGTCTGATCTACTAACCATTGAGGCATATTGGAAGAATTTTCTCCCATTACAGGTGTTATGGTCACATCTTCAGGTGGAGGAAGGTTAGCTTGTGGAGTGGTAACCACTGTAAGTGTAGCGTCCGTGGTAATGGATTTAGGGAATGAAGGTGCAGTAGGAGGAGGCATGTCCATGGTTAACTGGGGTCTAGTGGGGAGAGGTGAGAGGCCAGAGAAGATACTAGCCATAGCTGAGGAACTTGGTGAAGAAATCTGAGGCAAGGAAGGTTGAATGGGAGGAGGCAAGGATTCTGAAATTAGAGCTTGAGAGGTGGGAGGAAGACTTACCTCTGATGAACTATCTACCAAAGGAGGAATGGAAGGTTGAATAATCTCTTCTCTTGAAGGAATATTCCCTTGTTCTAGTTGTGGAGGTGAATCAAGAACCTCAACTATATTTGGGAGAGTGGCCACTGGTGTAGTTGCTTGATCTTCTACCTTTCTTATAATTTTAACCTTCATTGGCCTTTTGGAAAGGTTCTTATCCTTTTATTTTTCCCTTTGAGGTCCCACTTCCAAAGTATCTAGCTTTGAAAAACTCCCTTCCTTATAACTCATTCCCAAGAAATGAGCCATGCCTTACGGGAAAGAATTTGAGCAGCTCTTCCCATGATAGAAGCTTTCTTAGTAATGGACCAACCAATGGATGGGAATACATATTGATCTTCGCTCAACCCAGCATATGAGGCATCAAGAACACTCTTGTTGTCCTTGGTGCCCTTTGGGATGTCAAATAAATCTAGCATCTAGATTTCTTCAATTGTTAACCTGTTATTGTCCTTTCTTCGGATGGCATACTCATCCCGAAGATCAACCCAATTATCTTCTAGGTTGGGAACATGTAGATATAAAGTCCCGTATGATTTAAGGACTCCTCAGAAATCAAATCCATCTCTATGCTTCATGTGCTTCTTCAACTTGTCCTGAAGCTCATGCACCATGTTCTTAGCTTTAACCACCATCGAGCATGTGTACCTTCCGATGGAAATAGGGAAGGATATGGCAGCCTTGTGTTTTCTTTGTTGGAATTTGTGGAAATCCAACAATTGTCTTACCAACTCCATTAGGATCAACTTATCACCTGGGAATCTAGGCAATCGGAAAGGATCACCGGGTACATGACCACCCGAAGGTATGTGAACTTCTTGAACTACAAGAAGATACAACCCCATTTTGATACTTCAGCCCATGCTTCATCAGAGACTCTTCTTTTCCTTAGATCAGGGTTCATCCTGCAGATATTTTCATAAAAGAAAGCATCGTTCACTCTTCTGAACTGATCTTCAGAACCTTTCATTGTCAGCTGAGGGAAATACTGATATATGTGTTATGTTACCCTATCTCCTTTTGCATCTAACCCTGGATAATTTCTCATGCTAGCTACTGCATAGATGACATATGATGACATATAGAATTTGCCCATAGTTAAAATTGTCTTCATCTGGGAATCAATCTCATCACTTATAAGACTGCTCCAATCAATCCCTTGTTTGTTCTTCTTCATAATGACCATGAATTGATACATCCATCCTTGGAAGTCTCTTGACTCAAGGAGTCCAAATACTCGACTTAACAAGGTGATGATGTCACTGATTTCAAGGATGAAATCACTCCTGGGGACAAACTTGGGAAACCTTGAGATGGCTGGCTTGGCCTTGATCAAGAACTTTTATTCACATGCCTGATGCAGTCTTCTTGATCTTTGTCCCAGGATTTCTGTGCTGACTTAAGATCTACGTCAACATATTCCTGAAATTTGGGTAATCTTAAGAGGTCATCAAAGTAACCCCCATCCAACTTCACTATGACTTCTCCTGCTTGATTTTTCACTGAGTGAGAGTCTGAGTCATAATTGGAAGCACAGGACAAAATGAACTCAGGGCATTGAGCAGACATTGGGAATCCTGCTGCAAGAGGGAGGCCACTGTTGGTTATTGACTTCATCCAGGGACTCTGAGAAGAATCCTTGGTTCTGTTCTAGAAATCTTCCATGTCAATGTTACCAAGCTCCATATCTCGGATGTCGTAATTGCAATCTATGTAGGAGGGGATTCCATTTTCCAAAGTACTTGTATTTCATCTTCCATGACCTATCAAAATTATATTTAGATGATCCAGATTCGACATGAGAAATCTTGAAGAAAGAAGATCTTAAAGGAATGTGTTGCTAATCTGGACTCTTGTATACTGTAATTTGTTTACGTGGGACAACAGTAATTATTGCTTGTATGTTTGCTGATATGACAACAGATCGGTCGTATGTTTGATGAACTCTATTCGCTGATTGACAGCACACCTTGAATCAATTCCATTGATCCAAGGTATGTTGTGGCCTTCTTGTAATCGCTTTGCCGATTTACTTTTAAACCAGACTGAAGGTTGATATAAATGTTGCAGCACCTGATTTCAGGTATGAATAGCTGGCACGTAGATGCCAACGGAAAAGGTTCGATTCTCGAACCATACACTGTTGTAACGCCAGACCCCGTAAGGTGATAAAGGCCTGGATGTGGGTGGCTCAGGTATGTGGAACGTGGGACGAAATGTCCTGCATAGCGCTGAATTTGGATGTCAGTCGGAAGGACTTGATTGGAAATTGATTAATTAAGTGTAGGGGATTAGACCCTAATCTACCCCTAAGTTCTACCTTATACCCTAACTACTATCCTATGTGGATTTTTAAATTCTATAATGGTAAAAATAGATCTAAGTCCTATTAACCTATGACCTAGATTTGAACACTATTATAAATCCTAAACTAATCCTAACCTAAGGAAGGGGATGCACAGACCCATGGGGATGGAAAGGATAAGGATGGAAGGAAATTTAATGGGCAATGAATGTGGTCCTTGCGTGGACAGCGCCAAGTTTGGCGGGAACAGGGAAAAGTTAGGGGCATCTAGTTAGTCATGAGACTAAACTCTGTTTTCATGCAAAATTTGAATTTGGCAATTCGCCAACCCGAGTCGGCGGTGGCGTGAGGAAAAAGGAAAAGGCAGAGCCTTCAATGCATTTAATTTTCTTGGTCTTTGCGACCAGCCCGCCTTGGAAAGAGTATGGAGGAAATTTTGTTGTTCATTGTGTTCTTTCGGGTTTTTGGAAGTTGCTCTGCATTTGGTTTTTCATGGTTCTGTCGAACCAGTTGTGTTTGATTGTTATCTCTATTTCTTTGGAAAATCTAAGGCTATTTTTGAGCCTGTAGAGGAAGGTGATTGTTTGGGAAGCTCTGCTCACTGCCGCCGTGGAAGGAAATAACTCCTGTAGGCGCGGTTTTCTTCGAGCTTCAAGGAAGATTATCAGGCATGTTAAGCCCTTCTCTTTAAACTACTTGCTTTGCTTAAACGTCTCATTAAAACAACCCTGCTCTTCTGATGAAGGGGTTTTGGGTTTATTCGATTTTGCTGTCATGATTGAGATGATTTGGGTAGAGTCATTTTTCTTTTTTGCGATTTTCTTTCTTTGCATAAGTATTGAGTTAAAATATAGCCCATTGTGTTGAATTGTTCATAATATTGAAGTTATAAATACGACCTATCTATGCGAGTTGTTTGATTTGTTCTTTAACAATATTGGGGATTGTTTCTTTTATTTTTTAGATTGAAGGAAATTATTGGGTTTTATTGAGCATCATGGGTTCGGTTTGATGGAAGTGATAGTAATATTTCTGAGTGTTGTGCTTTTTCTTTTGTAAAAATGGATGAACACGAATTGGGTAATCGTGGAAGTTGAAGAAAGTAATTGTTCTTCTTACTGAAATTATAAATGAACTATGTTTTCTCCTTGCTGTGATGGAAAGTTGATTTTGTTGTGTTTTATGGATGCGGTTTGATCTTCCAGTTCAACTGTTGTCGTGAATACGAACTTGGCTTTGAATTTCTGTGCAAACGAATGAAATACATGTGAATTAGCTTGTTGTTTGAGACTGTTTTGACTGTACCAAGCTTGCGCATTTAATACCCTATGCGGGTTTGCCTTGATAAAGGTATTGTTATATGAATATTGTATTTCTGGGTTCTGCACATCATTGTGAAATAGAAGAATGGGATTTCGGGTTGAAATGTCTGTTGATAAGGAACTCGAACTGGGTATTTCTTTACAAATGGCATATTGAATGAAAATTGTACATGCGTTGTGTGAGTTTGTTTGACATTGTTGAACAATCGTTCTATTGTCAATATGGGTTTGAGCTGTCATTATAAAACAAACACGACTTGGGTGTTCTTATTACATTTTGAAGAAAATGATTGTTTTCTTTACTGAAATTATAAGGAAACGAGTTCTTCTTCTTTCTGTTGTTTTAGATTTTGAAAGAAATGGTAATTGGGGATTTATTGAGCATTATAGGTTCGGCTTGATGGAAGTGACAGTGGCATTTAGATTGTTTTCTGAGTGTTGTGTTTGTTTTTTTTTTGTACAAACGAAAGGATGAAATGATTCGTGTGATCTCTGATTTTGCACTGTCATTCAAAAACGAACTCGACTTGAGTGATTCTTGTTGTGTTTGAAGAAAATGGGTGTTTTCTTATTGAAATAATTACAGGGATGAATTTTTCTCTTCTTGCTGTTTGAATTCTGGAAATAGCAACAATAGAGCTTTACTGTACAATACGGGTTGGACTTGCTGTAGGTTATAGCAAAGTGCAAATTATTATTTATGAACTGTGTGCGTTCATAGGTATAGAAAGTCATGTGAATATTTGATTAAGTGACTGTATAACTGTTCATTTGGTTATAATACAGTGAAAGAAGTATGAATTCTTCTAGTACAGTAAGAGCATAGTATGCATTCTTTACATTGTTTGTTCTATGATGGATACGATGTTTTACCAACTTGTTTTTGGTATTCGTATGTGCCTGATTTAAAGGAAGTATTGATAGGGATGATAAATTCTTCCTTGTTTTCATTTAAAGTTGAATATGAATGGAATTATTCTTTGTTGTTGGAAAGTGAATTCTGAATGGATTTTGTAAGTTTCACTCTGAACTGTTATCTTTGATTGATGTCTCGTTTGGATTTAACTTTCAGTACAGTCATGAGGAAAGGAATAGGAGTGTGGATGGATAACTTGGAATAATGGTCATTTCTTCTCTTATACAGTTAGAAATCTGTAATCGTTAAGGAACGAATTTTATATGGCTTGGGATTAAGCATCTATATTTTATTGTTGTTTACTTCTCATCTGTACTTGATTGCTTGAAATCAAATGAGTTGCATGAACTGAAAGGAAAGTAATTGGTTTATATTTTCAGTCAAATTTTATCCTTTGAATTTATTACTAATGAAAGGGAAGGAAATAGATAGCATTTAATGTTATAACAACAGTATGCAAACGTGTGTTCCTAGTTTTTTTTACAGATGTTGTAATCTGGAACTGTTTGAAGGAAATTACTTTTTGTAATGATTATTTAGGAAAAAAGAGGACAATCCTTTGACTGATTGGGATGGTATTTAGATGATTCAGTTATGTTGTTCATTCTTTTTGATACTTAATTCTTGATTGATGTTCATATTAACGTTTCATAAAAGCAGGGTTCTTTTATTGAGACAGTTAATTAAAAGCACCTCATTTTAATGACAAGTGCTTAATATGCTCAGTTCAATGAACTGACCCGTGCAAGTAATTTTGCAGATGGAACTTGAGTAAAATGAAGACATGGTTGTTTTTTGATACTTCTTTTGATTGATTGAAGATGGATTGTATTTGATAGTTATTATTCCTCTACGAGGAATTGAGAAAAGAAGAAATTACATTCTTCTATCTTATGAGTTGTAATGTTGTTTTATATAAACAAAGTCCAGTAATTTGGATTGGAAAATGTATAGATTATGAAATGGATTGATGAATACAAATACAAGTGTGATATTTTAATGACTATATCAGTTTGATATTGTTGATTAAGTTGGGAATATAACATTAATTCTTGATTTGGAATTATTCAAATGTTTTGGATGAATTTAAAAGGAACTGACATCTATTCTTACCTAAATACAACTTTTACGTTGAAATGTGCAATTAGTTCATACTTGGGTTAAGATGAATTTTTAATTGACATAAAAAGGATTAGGAAGAACATGATCTCTTAATTGAAAGGTATTCGGGATTAGCTTGAAAGCTAAGGAATATCAAATAACTTAGGAGCAGCCGAACCTCGTATTCGGACTCGTTAATAGCCTCGTATGTTAAATTAGAAAGTAAGGATATGGGAAAAACATATCCATGGTTAATGAGACCTTAACTATGTAAGGTTAAGGAGAATAAATGAATATATTCATTAAGAATTAGACCTCGTTTAAATGACGTCTAATAAGTGGAATTCTGAATTTGTTTACGGTTGTGGAAAACTTGGTTAAGTTTAATAGGTTAAACTTATTAAGTCTATCGGTAATGGGCTGCTTAATCCAAGGATTAAGAAAAGAACCAAGTAGAGAAAATGCAACCCTTCGGTACGAAGGAGAAGATGCATAGTAAGCTAGAAGACGGATTTAGTCTCTCTTAGCTACATACAACTGTAACAAGAACGAGGATAAAGGATCAACATGGCTGCTGAAAGTTGATCTTAAATATTAAGATCATAACCAAATCACTTGAGTTGGATGTGTACTCTCGATGGGAGGATTCCGTAGGACATTGACATATGCCAGCTACAGACATGGTGTCTTCATGAAGGTGGGGCCTTCATGACGACACAATGTTATAGCTGACATATTACAATGCCCTCCCGAATTAAATCATCAAGATTACATAAGCTGAATATTAAGTTCTTGGCTGGGGATAGGAGTGTGATCACGTATACGGAGTGACTCCGGAGGACTAAAGATAACTAGACACACGGAGTCGTCTAGGGATGACACCGTATGTCTGCGTATCTTTAGTTACCATGAGTAACTTCCTATACTCGTTCATATTGCTAGTTGGAGTTAGAGTTTGACCTTAAATTGGAAGGACTGGTAGGGACCAGGAAAGACCATTCTAGATAACAGACGAAGTGAGGTGAAGGACGTATTCCATTGGTGTGTATCACATCCTAGGAATATGATCATGCAAAGCATGTGAAAATCTTTGGCCAAAGTATCGCAAGTGTTGGTTGCGTTGTCCTAATCACCTAATTTAAGATGCAGGATGTCAGATGAATATCAGTAACAGATATTCAGATAGGCTTCTTAAATGGATCACTTCGATAACCGGAAACGGTAAGAGAACCTTGTATATATATTATACTATGCATGAATGAACATGAAGGATCGGTAAGTTGCCGAGTCATGAAATGAGAGATCGTTGAAACTCGAGCCATGAAAATGGGAGATCGGTAGTTCTTCGAGTCATTTACAGTAGCATATGGAATCTGTTATATGATTGAATGGCACTGAATGTGTGTTCCATATTACAAATATGTGAACAGAGAACATTAGTTTTAAAGGGAAATTGTGTGATCCAAACTGCATTATTTGGACAGAGAACAATTATTAAAACTTGAACGTGTGTTTGAATTATATAATTCATAACAGGGAACGTTGTTTATAAAAAAAAAATTTTTTTCCCTTGTTCTAGTATCTTAAAATGGGGATGTTACATCTTGGTATCAGAGCTGAAGGTTGCAGCTCTTGGACCTAATGAGTCCACAATATTAATAAGGTTTACATTTTCTTATTGAACAGAAAATGGTCAGAACAAGAGGGAATGCTGCGAACAACCCGTTACTGGGTGGAGAAGCAGCTACTGCTCAAAAGCTGGATGAAATCCTTGCTGCCCTACTAGATACGAGAGATCGTTTGACTGTTTTGGAACAATGAGTCAATGGGAAATGAAGAGGAGGAAGAAGAAGCTGATATAAATGATCAGCCACCTCCTGTGGACAACACCAATGGAGGGAATCCGGGTGTTGATAATAATAATGTAAATGCTCCTAATCATCCTGAAAATAAAAGGGCAAGATTAGCAGCTGAACTTACAAATGACATAAAGAGAATAAGTCCTCCAAAGTTTGATGGAACAACCCTTGGGGACGGAGCTGAGAATTGGCTCAGTGAAATGGAGAAATACTTTGCAATAAGAAACTTCTCCGAAGAGACCAAAGCGATATGGGGAGCATATCAGCTTTCTCATGAAGCATCATCATGGTGGGACAACCGTAAGGTTGAGTTGAATATTGTCGAATCAGACATAACTTGGGATCAATTTAAGGGTTACTTTAGGCAACGATGGCTGCCTCAACTCTATTTTGATAGGAAAATGACTGAATTTCAGAACTGGTCGCAAGGAAGGCTGACGGTGACAGAATACTGGGAAGGGTTTACTAAACTCCTTAAGTATGTGCCGCAGTACCAAGCTGACGAGAAGTTCAGAATACGGAAATTCATAATGGGACTGAATCCCATCATTGGTGGTGAAGTGGATGTCCACGGCCCAACCACCATGGAAGGAGTTGTCGAAAAGGCAATTAGACAGGAACAGAAATTGAGAGCAATTTCTGCTCATAGGGAAGAGATAAGGAAGAAGATTCCCAATTCTTCTTCATCTCTCACACCTAAAAGGGGGCCTTGGAAAAGGTTTGGTGTGAAAAAAAAATTGTTGTGGATAACAACAAGAAATATGTGATGAACAAACCTGTAAATAGTGTGGAACAGCTTCGCAAAAGTTAGTGGCAATGGACAAAAGTCCTATGGAAGCCAAAATGATAACTTCAAAGCTGGTAACAAATTTGAGCCTAGAAAAGGGCCAGTTGGAGGATGCTTCAACTATGGAAAGGACCACTACGTGAATCACTGTCCTCTGAAGAAGGATGATCGCAATCAAGCAAAGCATAGGATACATGCTGCAGTGGCTAACAGACAAGCTGAAAAGCAAGTTACGCCTATAGAAGTTCCGGGTAAGTTATTTGGTACACCTGTAGTCATACTTTTTGATACTGGAGCTACTGAATGCTTTATTTCTACTAAACTTGCAATGAAATTAAAAAGAAAGGCTGAACGAATGGATAAAACATGGACAGTGCATTATGGGAATAATGTTGTCCATACAGTCGAAATGTGCCTTTTTGGGGCAATTCTTGACTTGCCCAGTTTCTCCACCGAAGTTGACCTGTATGTCACTCCTTTAGGATCATATGATATCATTATTGGAGTTAACTGGTTGGCAGAACATAAGGCAAAAGTCGACTGTTATGAAAAACAAATTTGTTGTTTTGATGACCTGCAGAAAGCAGCAGTCATTCAAGGTGTAAAACGTGAAGTTGCAGTTAGGAAACTGACAGCTATGCAACTAAAAAGGGCTAAAAATAGAGGCTGCACCTTGTATGCAGTAAAAATGATAGAAAATGTAGAGGAAGATAATGATTTCATGGAAAGATATCCATTGTTAAGGGGTTTCAGTGATGTGTTTCGGAGGAATTGCAGGTCTTCCACCCAAACGAGAGTTTGACTTTGCAATAGAAATCAAGCGGGAACTGAACCCATATCTAAGGCACCTTATAGAATGACCACCATCGAGTTGGTAGAGCTAAAGGCTCAGTTACAAGAACTTTTGACTAAGGGGTTGATAAGACCGAGCGTCTCACCTTGGGGAGCGCCGGTAATTTTTGTAAAGAAAAAGGATGGCACATTGAGGCTGTGCATTGATTACAGAATGTTGAACAAGGCAACTATTAAAAATCGATACCCACTTCCTAGGATTGATGATCTATTCGATCAGATGCGAGGAGCATCAGTCTATTCAAAAATAGATCTTTGATCTGGGTATCATCAGTTGAGAATAAAGGAAGAAGATATTCATAAAACAACTTTTAGAACAAGGTACGGGCATTATGAGTTCACGGTGTTACCTTTTGGGTTGACCAATGCACCTGCCGCCTTCATGAATCTGATGAACAATATTTTTCAAGAATACTTAGACAAGTTTGTGCTTGTATTCTTAGACGACATTCTTATATACTCTAAAAATGTCGAAGAGCACCAAGAACATCTAAGGATAGTGCTGGAAATTTTAAGAAAGAGGAAGTTGTATGGTAAACTGTCTAAATGTTCCTTTTATGATGCAGAGGTGCATTATTTGGGACACGTTATAAGCAAGAATGGAATAGTTGTAGACCCTTCAAAGATCACAGCTATAACCGAGTGGCCTGCGCCTAAGAACGTGCATGAAGTGAGAAGCTTCATGGGCTTGGCAGGATATTATCGAAAGTTCGTTAAGGACTTTTCAAAAATTGCTGCCCCAATCACTTCACTGCAAAAGAAGGATAAGAAATTTTCTGGATGGACAAATGTGAATCTACCTTTAAAAATTTAAAGGAACAGTTAACTACAACACCTATTTTAACTGTACCAGATCCAAATGGAAATTTTATGGTTGTAACGGATGCATCGGGAGAAGGCCTTGGAGGTATTCTATTACAGAATAACCATGTCATAGCTTATGAAAGTAGAAAGCTTAAGTTACATGAACAAAATTATGCTCCACATGACCTAGAGCTTGCTGCCATTGTTCATGCACTTCAAATGTGGAGGCATTACCTTTTAGGCAAACCTTTTGAGTTAAAAACAGACCATCTGGGGTTGAAGTATATTTTTACTCAGCCAAATCTGAATGCAAGGCAGCGAAGATGGTTAGAATTTCTGTCTCAGTATGATTTTGATATAAGCTACATCAAAGGCAAGGAAAATAGAGTGGCAGATGCTCTGAGTCGAAGGAAGCATATCTCTGCTCTTATAACGTTAAGAACTCAGTTTAAGGATGAGGTGAAAGATGCCTTGGAATCAGATCCTTATTTCCAGCAAGTCAAAACAGCACTTGCTGTAGATCCAAAGGATGTCAGGTATAAAGGATTTCGTTTCGACAATGAAGGAATTCTGAGGTTTGAAAACAGGGTATATATACCTTTGGCAAATGACTTAAGAAGGAAATTGTTAACTGAATTTCATAATTCACCTTTTTCTGGACACCCTGGCATTACGAAAATGCTTGCTGATCTTAAGCAAGCAATACTTCTGGAAGGGAATGAAAAAGGATGTGGTGGAATTTGTAACACACTGCTTAGAATGTCAGCGTGTTAAGGTGGAACATATGCATCCCGCTGGATTATTGTATCCCCACAGCATTCCACAGTACAAATGGCAAGTGATAACGATGGATTTCATTCAAGGATTGCCTATGTCAAGAAATAAGCATGATATTATCCTGGTTGTCGTCGACAAATTGACCAAAGTGGCACACTTCATTGCTGGTAATTTGAAAGACGATGCACCAGTGTTAGCAAGAAGATTTGTACATGAAATTTTCAGATTGCATGGAATACCCGAATTAATCATATCGGACAGAGATCCGAGGATGACATCAAGGTTTTGGAAAACGCTTAATGCGGCCTTGGGAACTAAATTAAACTTCAGCTCTGCATATCATCCGGAGACGGATGGACAGACCGAGAGAGTTAATCAAGTTTTAGAGGACATGTTAAGGATGTATTGCATGGACCAGCAGTATAAATGGGAGGAATACCTTCCGCTGGTTGAATTTTGCCTACAATAATACATACCATGCCTCTTTAAAAATGGTGCCCTTTGAAGCATTGTATGGAAGAAAATGCAGAACCCCTGTCAGCTGGGACAGCGTAGAGGACAGAGAGGTAATTGGGCCAGAAATCCTTACGGAAATGGAACAACAAATCAAAATGATTCGGGAACATCTAAAGGAGGCTGCCAATAGGAAAAAGAGTTATGCAGACTTAAAGCGGGTTGATAGGAATTATAAACTGGGAGAGAAGGTCTTTCTTCGGGTGAAGCCGAAAAAGAGCTCAATAACTTTTGGCAAGGCTGCCAAGTTGTCGCCACGATACGTGGGACCTTTTGAAATTGTTGAAATAATCAACCCTGTAGCTTATCATCTAGCATTACCTCCTGCTTTATCTCAAATGCATGATGTTTTTCATATTTCTTTGCTTAAGAAATACGTAACAGATTTATCACATGTGCTGAATTGGAATTCCTTGCAGGTCCAAGACCCAGGAATAATCGTGGTTAAGCCCATTCGAGTGCTGGGAACTCGCCAGTTGTACTTAAGAAATCGTGAAGTGAATCAATGTAAGGTCCAGTGGGACCAGTTTAGCGAAGAAAGTGCAACTTGGGAAAATCTCGAAGAAATGAGATCTGCTTTTCCATACTTGTTTGATCGAAATTGAAATTGAAAAATTGATAATTCTACCAAATTTAGACAATTATTGGTCTATTTTACAGTTGTCTTAAAACACAGTTTTTAAGAGTGAATCTATTTTTGGTATGAACTTATAAATGGAAGGACAATAACTGAACTTTGTCCTAGAAACTCCTTGATTTGGTTAATTTGATCATCGGGACGATGATTCTTTAAGAAGGGAGGAATGTAACATCCGATTTTTGTAAGTTATCATGGTGATTATTTTTCATAATGTTGTAACTGCTGAAATGAAGGCAAACATGTTAAGATATATTTTTGATCTTAAAGGAATGTGTTGCTAATCTGGACTCTTGTATACTGTAATTTGTTTACATGGGACAACAGTTATTATTGCTTGTATGTTTGCTGATATGACAACAGATTGTCGTATGCTTGATGAACTCTATTCGCTGATTGACAACACACCTTGAATCAATTCCATTGATCCAAGGTATGTTGTGGTCTTCTTGTAATCGCTTTGTCGATTTACTTTTAAACCAGACTGAAGGTTGATATAAATGTTGCAGCACCTGATTTCAGGTATGAATAGCTGGCACGTAGATGCCAACGGAAAAGGTTCGATTCTCGAACCATACACTGTTGTAACGCTGAGACCGTAAGGCGATAAAGGCCTGGATGCGGGTGGCTCAGGTATGTGGAACGTGGGACGAAACGTCCTGCATAGCGCTGAATTTGGATGTCAGTCGGAAGGACTTGATTGGAAATTGATTAATTAAGTGTTAGGGGATTAGACCCTAATCTACCCCTAAGTTCTACCTTATACCCTAACTACTATCCTATGTGGATTTTTAAATTCTATAATGGTGAAAATAGATCTAAGTCCTATTAACCTTAACCTATGACCTAGATTTGAACACTATTATAAATCCTAAACTAATCCTAACCTAAGGAAGGGGACGCACAGACCCATGGGGATGGAAAGGATAAGGATGGAAGGAAATTTAATGGGCAATGAATGTGGTCCTTGCGTGGACAGCGCCAAGTTTGGCGGGAACAGGGAAAAGTTAGAGGCATTCAGTTAGTCATGAGACTAAACTTGGTTTTCATGCAAAATTTGAATTTGGCAATTCGCCAACCCGAGTCGGCGGTGGCGTGAGGAAAAAGGAAAAGGCAGAGCCTTCAATGCATTTAATTTTCTTGGTCTTCGTGACCAGCCCGCCTTGGAAAGAGTATGGAGGAAATTTTGTTGTTCATTGTGTTCTTTCGGGTTTTGGAAGTTGCTCTGCATTTGGTTTTTCATGGTTCTGTCGAACCAGTTGTGTTTGATTGTTATCTCTGTTTCTTTGGAAAATCTAAGGCTATTTTTGAGCCTGTAGCGGAAGGTGATTGTTTGGGAAGCTTTCTGCTCTCCTGTCGCCGTGGAAGGAAATAACTCCTGTAGGTGCGGTTTTCTTCGAGCTTCAAGGAAGATTATCAGGCATGTTAAGCCCTTCTCTTTAAACTGCTTGCTTTGCTTAAACGTCTCATTAAAACAACCCTGCTCTTCTGATGAAGGGGTTTTGGGTTTATTGATTTTTTGTCATTTGATGATGATTTGAGGTAGAGTCGTTTTTTCTTTTCTTTGTTTCATTTTATTTGAATATTAGTTGCCTTCATAAGTATTAAGTTAAAAAAATATTTTTTTTATGATTATGTCAATTTGGTTATTTTTAAATTTCTCGGGAAATTGCAATGTTTTTCTTTAGGGCCCCATATGTCCTCATTGATTAATTGATGAATATTTGATTAGAATGATTTTTGTTGAAATGTATATTGAGTTGTGTAGTTTTTTTTTGACATTGTTTCTTTCTTTAATGAAATTTTTTTTAAGGAAATGAGTTCTTTTCTTTTCCTTATTGTTGATTTTTAGATTTTGAAGGAAATGGTAATTGGGTTTTATGGAAATGAGCATTATGGGCTCGGTTTGATGGAAGTGATATAATAATATTCTTATGAATCTTTGTGCTTTTCTTTTGTAAAAATGGATGAACGACTTGGGTATTCGTGAGAGATGAAGAAAGTAATTGTTCTTCTTGAAATTATAAATGAACTATGTTTTCTCCTTGCTGTGATGGAAAGTTGATTTTATTGTGTTTTATGGATGCGGTTTGATCTTCTTGATTCGAATTGTTCATCGTGAAAACGAACTTGGCTTTGTATTTTGTGCAAATGAATGAAATACATGGGAATTAGCTTGTTGTTTGAGACTGTTCTGACTGTACCTTGCTTGTGCATCTAATACCCTATGCGGGTTTTCATTAATAAAGGTATTGATATATGAATATTGTATTTTGGGTTCTGCACATCATTGTGAAATAGAAGAATGGGATTTCGGGTTGAAATGTCTGTTGATAAGGAACTCGAACTGGGTATTTCTTTACAAATGGCATATTGAATGAAAATTGTACATGTTGTGTGAGTTTGTTTGACATTGTTGAACAATCGTTCTATTGTCAATATGGGTTTGAGCTGTCATTATAAAACAAACACGACTTGGGTGTTCTTATTACATTTTGAAGAAAATGATTGTTTCTTTACTGAAATTATAAGGAAACGAGTTCTTCTTCTTTCTGCTGTTTTAGATTTTGAAAGAAATGGTAATTGGGATTTATTGAGCATTATAGGTTCGGCTTGATGGAAGTGACAGTGGCATTTAGATTATTTTTCTGAGTGTTGTTTTCTTTTTGTACAAACGGAAGGATGAAATGATTCGTGTGATCTCTGATTTTGCACTGTCATTAAAAAATGAACTCGACTTGAGTGATTCTTGTTGTGTTTGAAGAAAATGGGTGTTTTCTTATTGAAATAATTACAGGAATGAATTTTTCTCTTCTTGCTGTTTGAATTCTGGAAATAGCAACAATAGAGCTTTACTGTACAATACGGGTTGGACTTGTTGTAGGTAACAACAAAGTGCAAATTATTATTTATGAACTGTGTGTGTTCATGGGTATAGAAAGTCGTGTGAATATTTGATTAAAGTGACTGTATAACTATTCATTTGGTTATAATACAGTGAAAGAAGTATGAATTCTTCTAGTACAGTAAGAGCATAGTATGCATTCTTTATATTGTTTGTTCTATGATGGATACGATGTTTTACCAACTTGTTTTTGGTATTCGTATGAGCCTGATTTAAAGGAAGTATTGATAGGGATGATAAATTCTTCCTTGTTTTCATTTAAAGCTGAATATGAATGGAATTATTCCTTGCTGTTGGAAAGTGAATTCTGAATGGATTTTGTAAGTTTCACTCTGAACTGTTATCTTTGATTGATGTCTCGTTTGGATTTAATTTTCAGTACAGTCATGAGGAAAGGAATAGGAGTGTGGATGGATAACTTGGAATAATGATCATTTCTTCTCTCATACAGTTGGAAATCTGTAATCGTTAAGGAACGAATTTTGTATTGCTTGGGTTTAAGCATCTATATTTTATTGTTGTTTACTTTTCTCATCATGTACTTGATTGCTTGAAATCAAATGAGTTGCATGAACTGAAAGGAAAGTAAATTGGTTTATATTTTCAGTCAAATTTTATCCTTTGAATTTATTACTAATGAAAGGGAATGGAAATTGACAGCATTTATGTTATAACAGCAGTATGCATACTTGTGTTCCTAGTTTTACAGATGTTGTAATCTGAATTGTTGAAGGAAATTACTTTTTGTAATGATTATTTAGGAAAAGAGGACAGTAATCCTTTGACTGATTGGGATGGTATTTAGATGATTCAGTTGTCATGTTGTTCATTCTTTTGATACTTAATTCTTGATTGATGTTCATATTAACGTTTCATAAAAGCAGGGTTCTTTTATTGAGACAGTTAATTAAAAGCACCTCATTTTAATGACAAGTGCTTAATATGCTCAGTTCAATGAACTGACCCGTGCAAGTAATTTTGCAGATGGAACTTGAGTAAAATGAAGACATGGTTGTTTTCTGATACTTCTTTTGATTGATCTGAAGATGGATTGTATTTGATAGTTATTATTCCTCTACGAGGAATTGAGAAAAGAAGAAATTACATTCTTCTATCTTATGAGTTGTAATGTTGTTTTATATAAACAAAGTCCAGTAATTTGGACTGGAAAATGTATAGATTATGAAATGGATTGATGAATACAAATACAAGTGTGATATTTTAATGACTGTATCAGTTTGATATTGTTGATTAAGTTGGGAATATAACATTATTTCTTGATTTGGAATTATTCAAATGTTCTTGGATGAATTTAAAAGGAACTGACATCTATTCTTACCTAAATGCAACTTTTACGTTGAAATGTGCAATTAGTTCATACTTGGGTTAAGATGAATTTTTAATTGACATTAAAAAGGATTAGGAAGAACATGATCTCATAATTGAAAGGTATTCGGGATTAGCTTGAAAGCTAAGGAATATCAAATAACTTAGGAGCAGCCGAACCTCGTATTCGGACTCCGTTAATAGCCTCGAATGTTAAATTCAGAAAGTAAGGATATGGGAAAAACATATCCATGGTTAACAGACCTTAACTATGTAAGGTTAAGGAGAATAAATGAATATATTCATTAAGAATTAGACCTCGTTTAAATGACGTCTAATAAGCTGGAATTCTGAATTTGTTTACAGTTGTGGAAAACTTGGTTAAGTTTAATAGGTTAAACTTATTAAGTCTATCGGTAATGGGCTGCTTAATCCAAGGATTAAGAAAAGAACCAAGTAGAGAAAATGCAACCCTTCGGTACGAAGGAGAAGATGCATAGTAAGCTAGAAGATGGATTTAGTCTCTCTTAGCTACATACAACTGTAACAAGAACGAGGATAAAGGATCAGCATGGCTGCTGAAAGTTGATCTTAAATATTAAGATCATAACCAAATCATTTGAGCTGGATGTGTACTCTCGATGGGAGGATTCCGTAGGACATTGACATACGCCAGTTACAACATGGTGTCTTCATGAAGGTGGGGCCTTCATGACGACACAATGTTATAGCTGACATATTACAATGCCCTCCCGAATTAAATCATCAAGATTACATAAGTTGAATATTAAGTTCTTGGCTGGGGATAGGAGTGTGATCACGTATACGGAGTGACTCCGGAGGACTAAAGATAACTAGACACACGAGAGTCATCTAGGGACGACACCGTATGTCTGCGTATCTTTAGTTACCATGAGTAACTTCCTATACTCGTTCATATTGCTAGTTGGAGTTAGAGTTTGACCTTAAATTGGAAGGACTGGTAGGGACCAGGAAAGACCATTCTAGATAACAGATGAAGTGAGGTGAAGGACGTATTCCATTGGTGTGTATCACATCCAGGAATATGATCATGCAAAGCATGTGAAAATCTTTGGCCAAAGTATCGCAAGTGCTGGTTGTGTTGTCCTAATCACCTAATTTAAGATGCAGGATGTCAGATGAATATCAGTAACAGATATTCAGATAGGCTTCTTAAATGGATCACTTCGATAACCGGAAACGGTAAGAGAACCTTGTATATATATTATACTATGCATGAATGAACATGAAGGATCGGTAAGTTGCCGAGTCATGAAATGAGAGATCGTTGAAACTCCGAGCCATGAAAATGGGAGATCGGTAGTTCTTCGAGTCATTTACAGCAGCATATGGAATCTGTTATATGATTGAATGGCACTGAATGTGTGTTCCATATTACAAATATGTGAACAGAGAACATTAGTTTTAAAGGAAATTGACATTTAAAATTCCCGCCATTTCACTAGTTAGGAATTTTAGATTTTTTCAATAACCAACAGGGTATATTCCATGGGATAAAATAAAGAAACTCCCTAGGGGTGAATTCCAAACAAGAAATTTCAATGGAATTCAACACAAAATGAAGAAAACAACCTAAAACCCTAAACCTAGAGGAAAAATAGGAAAGGATGGAGAACATCAAAAGAATATTTCAAATATGAATCCAAAAGACCTCAAATCAGAAAGAAAAGTAAAATACCTTCAGTAATCTCAAAAATAATAAAAAATGGAGCACACAATCGATCAAGAAGCTCGATCAGGTTTGGAGGTTGTAGGCACAAGAATGAAAAATCCACGTAGAAAAATTACAACCAGTAAAAATGACGTGTAAAATTGGGCTATTTATAAAACCCTAGCATTTATGAAACTTCACCTAACATGTGTACCAACTACCCGAAAAATTGGAGTTAATGCCATGTCATCATGCTTGGAGTGCCTGAAAACCCGATACAAAGGATTAGTTATCGATTCAAGTTTCAAGTTTTGGGAAACATATTACATAAAACATGAGATGTTTAGATGTTCCAAGGTTCTGAAAACTTGACACAAAGGAATATATCAGGTTTCAAGTTTTGAAAGTCAAGAAAAATATAGCATGCTTTTTGCAAGTCATGTTCTGATGTTCATGAGTTCCTTAAACCTGAAATACTAACTTGTTTCGGGTTTCGGGAAACAATTTGCATATAGCATGTAAAAAAAAGATGTTTTCATGTTGTTGAAACGTGAAAATCTCCTCAAAAGGATATTTTAGGAGATTTTTCCAAAAAAATCTATGGTTATCTTAAGTTTAGCTAGAATCACTAAAATGAGATAACAAACATCAATATAATGCATTGAAAGAGGCTCTAAACTCTAGCTCTTACCATCTTCCTTAACCTACCCTTTCATGCTCTTAAGAACACACATCTTTCCCACACCAAGTCTATGAAATTTTAAAGCTACCTACAATTAAATATCACATTCCTTAGTTTCCTTTCACTACCTCCGATATGCTTACAAAATTTTAGAACTTAACTCCTTGTTCAACTCTTCTTGGCTCACCTTTTGTATTTTTGCTCTTAAACCCTCAATTAGATCTGCCCAACCTACTGTCATGCATATATTATATTTCCAATGAATTAAAAGTAAAATGAGGACACATATAGACACCCATTAAGAACTTATAGGTGTAGGTAAAATTTTGTCATCAAACTCAAAGGCAAAATACTACTTTCTTTGGAAACCCAACCCTTTAATTGGGCCTTTAGACTGTGTGCAATCACCTAGGGCCAAATTGTCATGAAAATATTGGCTTTTAACCATTAAATCCTCAAAAAAAATTCATAATTTCTGTCTATGATCCTTTTCATGGTATATTGAATATTTTAGACTAAATTATGGTGATTAAGGGCATCAATACACAAACCCTAGCAATATTTCTCCTATGCTGACACATAATAGCCCGAGAAGAGATATTGTGATATAAAAATCACTTTGTTTCAATTTAGAGTCTTTTTTTTTCAATGAGGAATGTTTCAACAATATAAAGGATGTTCTTTTAGTAGTAGAGTTCCACAACTAAGGTTTCTTTATCAACCATAGAATTTGGTCTTGCATGTAATCCTAAAACAAGGTTATGAAATCTCCTCGCAACCTTAGTATCCTAAGACTCATTGGAGACATAAACGATTCTTCATACAAAACTCAAATAAATCATGCTAAATATTCCTTCCTATGCTTCTCCTATGAATTTTTAACTACAAACTTAGGATTATCAAATTTTTGTATTTACAATACTTCATACTATTTACACACACTTTGGTATGTGTTTTGAAATATTTTAAAACCCGAGTTTCCTCTATGATATGAAAAGATTCCTTAATCATACATCCTACTCCTTAACATTAAAATTTCTCAACTTCATAATAATATTCATACTAGAACAGGGAGATATTAAGGTCATTGTTCACCAAACGTTTCTCCTAGACTTCACAATTTGAACTTAAAATAGTAAGTATTGAATTATGTATTTCAAACAAGAACCATGCCTCTTTAGGGTCTTCAAGAGTCTATGAAACTTTCTATTCACTCAACTTAACTTGTGAATTCCTTGTAATGAAGGATTCCAACATACAGGTATATCCTTGTAGTTTCTTTCCTTAGTCATAGCCTTAAAAATAGAGATTACCAAGGAGCATTATAACAACTATTTTTCTCATAAAAATTACATCTCTCACATAGTAACTTGTCTTAATATGTAATATTTTCACATTCACTATCACCTATTGGTAATATTATTATCAATTTTATCCCTACCTTCTGCAAATGATACTACTTCATATCTTTTTCAAGGGAAACAATAGGCTTGAAGTAACTCTTTCATGCACTTGAGGTTATACCTAGCACTTTGTACCACTTGTAAATTATGAAGATTGCTTGTATAGTGTCATATTCACATCTTATAGGATATTTTCTTGAATACCACTACAACCTTGCACTCAACTATGGTTGAGTTTCTCAACTACTTGTCTTAGACTCCTTACTTACTTATTGACTTGGATCAAACTTGAAAGGGATACATCATCAAGTGTCCTTCAAATTTTAACTCAGAGCATACTTGAAATGAGTTTGACAGGTCTTGTGGAAGATCATTCCATTCGTGATACAAATTTTGAGAGCTTGTCCATATAAAAATTTAAACGTTGTAGATCTTGAGAACAACAAATATTTTAATTGACCTGAGTGTTGATACTCATATTTGAAAATTTGAGTTGAATTCAAGGCTTGAGTGTGAGTTCCTAAGTCTTACATCTTTATACATTCTTTGACCTTTTTACTAACATCTTAACAAGACACACTTATAGTGGATTTGGAAAACTATACAAGCTCATAAAGACTCTTTCCTTTAAACACTTAGGATAGACATAGAGGACTAGAATTACAAATAAAACTAGAACTTACTGGATTTGTTTTAGATATACTTCATGACATACTTTAATCACTGTTTTGCATCTTATAATATTAAGAAAACTTATTATGACCTTATGAAGGGTTAGCTAACATACCTCTTGACTTCCATACTCTTGCAGCCTTTTTAAGCCTTGGGAGAACACCTACTGATGATAATGTATTCTTAAGAACCTACCACCATGATTCTTTCAGTTGGTACATACCTTCTGGAATCCTAGAGAAGGCATACCACCTTGTCATATCACCTCAAAACAAGAGAAAGTCATCAAAACAACATGACAACTAAATTATTTCCTTCTTGAATTTTTTATTTTGTTAGTTCTCTTGGATGAATTCCTATATGTGATAACCTCATCTTCTAAGCCTTGACTATATGCTTGAGTTATTGATAAACATACATGTTGTAACTCATAGAGTTGTTCTAACACAACTTGAGGTAGAGATTATTCATGATTTGTACTAAACTTGTCTTACTTATTTTTACCTTTATCATCACTTCTTATTGTATTGTTTCGTTAGATCCTCCTTGGACTATCATCGATATCTGAGTCTCTACATCATCTACCCATGATATTTTCTTGTCATTATTTTCCTTTTTAGGATTAGAGTTTTCTTCCTTAACCTTGTATATCCATTTTAATTTCTTCTTTCCAGTGTCTCTCTCAACCATGGTTGACTTGGTCTCATTCTTAGAGTTTTCCTTCAACTTGAATACCTTTGTGACTGTATTTTAAATGTATTTAGATTATAGCTATATCTAGGGGATTCATGATAGTGTCTTGTAAAGTTCCCTTTCCCATGACAGTTGAAACATACAACCTGATTCTTGCCTCTTGAGTCTTCTTCTTCCCAAAACTGATTTAATGGTTCTTCTAGGAAGTACTTGGCTATGTGACCTTTTTATTTACAATTGAAACACACTATATTATTCTCATATTCAATACTAAAATCTCTCCATGGGTGTTCTTTTTCAACCCTACTCATGCAGTCCCTAGCTCTATGTCTAAAAACATTAAGTGTAAAGCAGATTCCATGAAAATTACCCGAGAGTATCCTTCCATTTGTCTACCTAATGGTATTCTTGTAGTATTTTTTTCCTTCGATCTCGAACATACTTTAAAAGGTTCATGAATTAACTCGCCCTCAATTCCCTTTTCATAGCTTGTTCTACTTCCTTTCTTAGGGTATTTTACTCTACATTTAGTCTCTCACACTATTCAATCTCTGCTTATATAGTTGCTTGACATAGCTCATGATCTACCTAATTTTGATTTCCTTAATTTTTGACAACTAATTCTGATTTTTCAATAGGGTTCCATTTTTTTTTGTGTAATTCATCATGTTTGCTAGTGGATTGTTTCAACTCAACCTTCAAAGTCCTTATTTGTTCTTCATGTTTAAGGAAAGAATTTTCTTTGTCTCTTAAATACTTTAACACTTCAACAAATGATGCAATTTCATTTAGTTCTTGACCATTATTATCTTCCTTGATCTTTATCTATATTTTTAACTCGATTATAAGAGCTTGATTAATCTCATACTTCATTTTCAACACCGATTCTACTAATGAAGCCATGTTTGTGCCTTCACGATCACGTCCAATCTATTAGGCTTGATTATAGAGGACCAGGATCTGATACCAATTGTTAGAAACTAGGACACTGAGAGGGGTTGAATCACTGTCTGTTTAAATTTATTTTCTCAAACTTGCTATGATGAACACATAAAACCATGCATAATTTGTTAGTAGTAGGTTACACACAGAGACACAAAATTTAATGTGGGAAACCCAAGTGGGAAAAAAACCACTAAAGCCAAGAACTATAATTAGGACAAGAATGCCTCGTATCTATTACATTGATTTCAAAGTTGAGCTACTACTCAACATGGAGCTACAAATCCTACATTAAACTAAGCTACTACTTAGTATTTGACAAGATTCAATCATTCTGGAATATTCAAATCCCAAGTTTAGTCTAACAACAACCGACATTTAGGAAGATTCGAATTACATGGAAACAAAACTTCCCACATGCTAAGATGTAATTTATAATTAAAAATATTTGTGTCACTCATAATTTGTTGTCTCTCACAACTGATGGTGTTTGTTAAATTATCTCACTCTTCTTCTCAAATTTCCCTTTCATGCATTATTTTTGATCATCTACTCAAAAATTAATATCTATCATCCAAAGTTCATTTCATGCACATCTTAAAATCACATCATAATCCTTTAATTACACACTCAAACTGTAGTGCCAACTTCTCTTTGACACTTTTTGATATTGATTTTGATACTATTGATTGTATTATGGACACTATTATGTTTTGTTTTGGTATGATGGTTAGATGTTAAATCATGGATTATTATTGATCCGGATTCGATTATTATGCATGATGGTTACTAGAGACATTTTTATATGAGGTTGATGATATACTATTTGACATGGACATAATATGGATGTTGATTTTGACATATGACATTGGATATTTTGAGTAGACCTTGTATGATAGATCATTGATGATGATATAGTTGATTTAATTAATTAAAAATGATAATGTTGTATTCTTGATATTGTCATGATTCATATGATTAGATGATTTTAAAATGTTGTTTATATCATTTTGGATGCTCTGATATGGCCATGAGGCCGAAGAAGGTATTTGCATTTTGAGGGTTAAAAATCACAACAATGTCGGGGGATCTGAGCCTAACCATATTGAAATTCAGGGTGAATTCAACAAGGTCACCATGGCAACTGTGTTGTGCGTTGTGTGTTGAGTTATGTTAATATTTCCCATGGGGGATTTCCATTATATGTTACCATGGGATATGTGTTTTAATTATGTGTTCTTTTTAATTATTGTTGTATCTATTTTTCTTAGTAATGTGTTCCTTCTTTTAGTTAATTTAAATGTGATAGTTTTAATGTGAGAGTCATATAGTTAAACTTTATTTAAATTTAATTGGGACATGGAATCTAAAAAAGACTTTACCGGAGAATGAAGAATGCATTCGACCGAATGGAATATAGCCACTATCAATAGAAATAAAAATGGTAACTTGTGAACAGAAACACAATCCGATGGATTAGACCCCACCGATTGGCAGAAGTTAAATTTTGATGGGGCCTCAAAAGGAAATCCGGGTGACTCGTGGTGGGGGACATCATCGAGGATCAAAGAGGTCTGTTATGTTGCTACTTTTCTCGGAAGAATGGGAAGACAGACTAATCATTATTCGAAGCCATGGCGGCTCTTTGGGGTATTAGACTTACAGAGATTGTAATATTCAAAATATCATAATTGTAGGTGATTCCCTAAATATTATAAATCTTCTAAACAAAAAGCAACACCCCAGCTGGTCTATCAGGGATTATATTGAAGAAGCTATAGAAATATGCAAAAGCTTTGCTAATGTCCACATCACCCATACTTATCGGGAAGGAAACAGGGTTGCCGACAGCTTGGCTAACTTAGGAGTGAATAATTCCTTTCAAACTTGGATTGGCAGGGACGTTCTGCCCACACATGTCAATAAAGCCATCATCATTGATCTTCATGGCTGTGAAAATTATGAATAACGGCTGTATTTTAGATGCTAATGAGCGGATCCCCAAGTACATGATGATGACATCACAAAAGATTTGGATGATTGTTGCAATTTGTGCAGGCTGGATTGCCATCATTTCTTGGCATGGGAGGAAAGCTGGGGAGCGGGGCAATAATAACAAATGTAGCATTATAATTAAGCCGGCTTTCACGGGAAGAACAGATTCAAATACCAAAAACACCGCTCGGCCTATCCCGCACATTGCAAGCTTTTTTACCGTTGAAAACAGGAATAGGAACAGAGGAAACATGGGGGGTCCACCATGCAAACCGAACCGACCCACAATCCTGAGTGGAAAGAGAACATGGAGCTTTGGGAGTACCTGCAAATCGGGGCTGTCAAATTTCATTGAGAGGATTCAAGGCTTCGACCAAGACATCTCCATCAAATTCGCCAAGGGATGGAAGAACAAAATTGTCAAGTATAGTAACATGAAAATGGAAATTACAGAAGAGCTCATAGCTCAGATCACGGGTCTCAGCCTGGAAGGCACAAAATTCTTCAATAAGAAGGTCGACAGGGAGGTGGAAACCAAGAAATTTCTAGATGAGGGAGAGAATCTTGAGTTCGTAACAGCTGGCCTCAAGGTGGAGTCGATCCCTGTACCTTTTGATGAACTTGCCAAAATGGTGGTAAGGTATGTTACCCTTGAAGGAAGATATGTGACTATTCCTCACAAGCATCTGATTTTTCTGAATCATTTTCGTAGAAATAACATTATTAGCTTTCCTCATTATCTGATCAACTCCTTGGAGAAATCTATAAGGGAAGTTCAAAATCACTCTAGGGCTGTCCCTCTGCACCAGGGCCTTATCCTCCTGATTCACCGCCACTTTTCCAGCTGCCCTCCCATGAACCCTATCCCACCTCCCTCCTTCATACCCCCACCTACCCATACTACTCCCACTCCACCCCTGCTAAAAAGAAAGAATGATGATGTTGGCTCCAGCAAGAAAAGCAAGAAAGCTAAAATCCCTACTTCCCAACGAGTCCTTAGGAGCCACAAGGACTTAGAACTAGTTGAAAACCTCCTGCATATTAGCATGCCTGTGGAGAAGCCCAAAGAGGAGGATTTGTTGGAGAGGGTTGACAGATTGGAGAAGGAGATTAAAGAGCTCAAAGGGGCTCTAAAAAACATGGAGAGAGCCAAGGGTAAAAGGATCCTTCAAAGTGAGGAGGAAGAGGGGGTCATCGATGAAGTATTCAAGAAACTGCAGTCCCTTGATGGTAGATTGGGGAATGCCAAAAGCCGCAATGACTACATTTTATCTTCCCTCAAAAGCATTTATAACTTCATTGAACAACATGTCCACAGTGTTTGCAGTTTAAGTGGAATCAATGAAGACATATGGGGCCCTAAAGAGAATAGGGACATTGCAATCTCCCAAGCAGACATGAAGGACCCCTCTCAGGCCACTACCATTGCCTTTTTCATGTCACTACAGGCCATCAAGACCAAGATTGACAGGGCCATCAAGTAACGGGCTGTTGTGCTGCTATTTTTGGCTGCGATCTGGCTGTCCTCGGGTGGTTCAGGAGCTATTTTTGGTGGAGCTCGTTATTCTGTTTCTCTTTTGGTTTCTTTTTGATCTTGTCTTCTTAGATCTGGATCTCTGTATGTTTTGATCCACTTTTCACCTATATTGTAATATCTGGCTGTTGAGCCTTCTTGGTTGACTGTTTTTCCCCTCTCTGGGCTTCTTCTCTCTTTTTCTATCTGGCTTTTGAGCCCTTTTGTATACAGGGTATAGTCCCTTCAAAACTATTTTCCCTTAATAAAAAAATAAAGTTGTTGATTTTAAATAATAATGTTGGAAGAGTGTGTAAGTTAATATGTAAGAATGTGTAAGAAATTTGTAAGAGCATGTAAGACATATTTTGGAATGTTAAACACTTCATCTCCTTAGCAATTCGAAATTGTCCTTGGAGGCTAAATTTGGAGGCTTTTGGGACAAGTTAAACTTGTCCCACACCTCTTAAAATGATCCACCAACCATGCCTATGGTTTAGAGGTTAAATTTAGGCATTTTTAATGCTTTTTGAAGTGACAATTTGTAAGTTTTAAGTACACTTTCCTTACATATTTTTAATGCAATCCTTTTAAAGTATGGGTCATTTTGTCATTTTTATTTGTTGTGTTTTGGTGAGGATGTTGACTTTCCTCTTGGGGTTGAGGAAGAATAATGTGGCATCCCATAAGGATCCACATCATCCTCTCCTCTTCCCTCTCCTTTAAATTGAAATCTTCTTGATCATTTGAGGTTGTTGAAACTTTGTTATTTTCCTCTTAGGGGTGCATTTTTTGTTGCTATTTTGGAGCTTGTTGTGGAGGAATCTTGGAGTCTTGTTGCATGCTTATACGTTTCTGGTTTTGGACTGCACTTTGACATTATGGAAAGCTTGTGAGCTTGGAATAAACTCCATTATGGAGAGGAGGCATCTTGAGCTGTGTTTTAAATGTTTTCTTTCTCTTGCATGCATGTTTAAATGGTCTTTGTGTTTGTGTTTGTGTTCTTGGCTAGTTGGGTAGATTTCTTAGGGCATGGTGTAGGAGAAGGCTATGGAGATTTCATATGGGGGCTCATAAGGGATTGCCAATGGCATTGTTTTAATGTGGAGTGATTTTTGGTTTGGGATCCACCTTGGAAAAGAATCTACTTATATTTCTTACTTTGGGGGTGGGCGCGCATAAGGGATAAACATTTGGGGGCCATAAGGAGGGGTTGGGAGATGTAAGATTTATGGGATTTGATGTGTTTATGGTGGTATGATTTTGGTGGATTCCCAATTCCAAATTTGGAGGCATAAGGATTTCGCAATAGTCCTTTCTCTTGTTTGGCTTGCTTGATCAAGCCTATGTGTTGTATGAATAATTTAAAATGTAGTTGGGAACTTCTATTTTGTTTGGATTGTGTATTTTATTTTTTATCCATGTTAAAAGAATATTACTTGTTGTAGAATCCATTGTTGCCATGAGTTGTCTCTCATTATTTATTTCAGTATGGTTGGGCCTCGAGGGCCAATGAGGAAGGATAGATTCTCCCTTCTCATTGGATGCATTGGTTGGGTGGAAAGCGTTTCCTTTCCCCCTTCATTGTGATAAAAAAATGATGGAGAAAATAGCATGTTGCTATTTGGAGAAAGAAGAAATTTACAATTTTGATCCCTTTCTTTTGAGCAAAGTCAATGTAACCTTTCCCACCTTGATTAGATGAGATGCATAGTAATTGTAATGTGAAGTTATTGCATTGTAGATGGAAGTTGAATTTGAATTGAGAAATGTAAAGAAGAATTATACTTGTTCTCTGTTTTTGGAAAGGAAATGTAAAGGATATTATAAGCATTGTATTTTGTATTTTGTAATCAAATTGGAAGAGTGATAAGTTGTAAAACTGTTATTGAAATATGAATAAAGGATGGAAT
Organism: Taxus wallichiana var. yunnanensis; assembly: GCA_018340775.1. Lineage (NCBI taxonomy): Eukaryota > Viridiplantae > Streptophyta > Pinopsida > Cupressales > Taxaceae > Taxus > Taxus wallichiana. The sequence goes on from CM031236.1 coordinate 345,523,846, forward strand.
TAGTTTTCGAAATTGTAATGTATACTGGATTTGAAATTGCTATAGAGAGAATGATATTTCTTTTTTGGAAAGGAATAATAAATAATGTTGTATACTTTATGTATTGTATTTGAAAACAAATGAAAAAGGAAAGTTGTAATGTTGTATTTGATGAAAAATGAAAGCATGAATTTATTTATCAAAAAGTATTGCACATTTGATTTGAATTATTGTTGAAATTTAATTTTTGTTTGAAGAAGAAAAGAAAGAAAGAATGCATGAGAAGGAAAGACAATATTGTTCTCTTTTGAAAAATACATATTTGAATTGAATTCTAAACTGCATTTAATGTAGAAATGAATGGTTTTTTGATAAGTAATTGTATTTGAATAAATTAGGAATCATACGCACATCCAAAACACAAATAAATGATAAACAAATTTCAAAGAAACAATCCAAAGGTATGAAACTCATTACTAAAAATTTATGTTTTATTAAATATGAGTAGTTCGATATTACACTCAACAATAAGTTATGAAACTTTTAAATTCACATCTAGGAAGACTTAAGAAACTCAAATTCAATTAAACAGCTTAAGAATGAATCTTTAAAATTCAATAAATTTCAATTTAGAGCTTTGCATGATCTTTTTCCCTGTCTATTTCCGGAAAAATACAACCTTGAATAAATTGGACAAATCAACTTCACTAAAACACTCTAAACCCTCCCTAGACAAATCCTCCATGTCTATTTGACATGTTGAGTGAAGGAGGAGTTCAAAATTTATCAAATTGAGAAGTTGGAAAACTACCAGTTCACAAATTAAAAGCCTACAGATCCTTTTCTCATAATTGACCCTTAAAAACTTATCAAAATATAAATTTTATGTTTCCTCTACAAATAGGGCATTGATATCTTTTCGAAAAGTCCTAATTTTCCCAAAACTGAGGTTTCTATCTCAAGTTATGGCACTTTGAAGTTTTTGTGCCTTGGCGGGAAAATTTGGGAAAATTTTCCCTGGCAAGCCCGCAACCCAAAAATTTCCCGTTGAATTGCCCTTAGGAAAATTTTCAAAAATTTGGCTCAAGAAAAATTTTCCATTTCACTCCACCGGCCCACAACTAATTAGAGGATGCCACATCTCCTCATGAGGCAACGACAAAGGCACGAAATTTTTTTCCTATGAGATTTTTGAAAATTTTGGAAAAATTTTCCATTTCGCCACGCCGGCCCGCGGCCAATCAGAGAGTGCCACATGGCATCTTGGGGTGGCAGTAGAGGTTCAGGAGAAATTTTAATTTTGCACTGCATGGGGAAAAATTCCAAAAATGCCTCGCGACCGTCAACCCGCCAAAGGGGTTTCCCCTCTCTTGACACATGTCCCCTTGGGGAAACTTTTATCTCAAAACTCCGCTAGACCATATCTTGAGTTCACGAAGGAATTAGGAGGACTTATTTATATCACTAGAAAGGTGAGAAAATTTCCTATCCATTGGGAATGGTTTATGGAAATTTTGGAATCATTAACTATGAGAAAAATGTAGTTAAAACTCTTAGCCTATTAGAGAGTGGGTATGGGGGTAGATTTCTCCCTAAAACCAACTAGAACATCTAACCCTAAAATTTGAACCTTGTGAGCTTGATATTAGTTAATAAAGGAAACTTGTGTTTTGGTAAATGTGTTTGTTCCAGAACCTACCAGTGGCAAACTGTTGTCTGGCAACTTAGTTGTGTTCACTTCTAATAAAAAAATTATCCTATAATTTTCTAGCTAACCCTAGGTTGTTTCTTGGGTCTCAAGTGATTGTTTGAACGGGCACTACAATTTGGTATCAGAGCCATGGTTCAAAGGCTTGGACCATTGGGCACACTAGAAAACTTGAGACATGAAAACTTAAAGTTAGTACACTTGTAAATCTAGAAAACAACTTAGGAATAATTTGTATATTTTAGTAAACATGGAAGTTGTATAACTTAGCAAAATGAACTAACTCTTGTTTTGGTCTATGCAGGAGGCTCATATGGAGTGAAATGAAACTTCACAGATACTTAGATTCACCACCACCACCACTACCACTACCACCGGATCGGGGTGTAAAGAACCATTCTACCTTAGATTTTACAGACCCTTCAGGATGTTAATGCCACTCTACATGGAGGATAATGTGGAGGGAAGAAAGCTAGCCATGATAGACCTCCTTCTATCGAGGGTCAGGTATCTCCTCGATATAGCGAGGAGCATAGGGGAGAGAACTCCCATGCAGAGTCATCATGAGTAAAGTCACCACCTAGGAGACAGGGTGACAGAGTTCCAGAGCATAGAGAGAGGTCTCAGAGCCCTAGGCTTAGGGATGAGCGAGTAGAGAGACCTAGAGGCCAACAGACCACAGTAGCAGATCACATCAGGGAGATCCTAAAGCTTAATCCCTCACACTACTCAGGTGATATAGGTGGATTTTAGGTAGAAGCTTGGCTAGTGAGCTTGAGCGGTTGCTTCAAGCTTTGTCCTTGTTCTAACAACAAAACATCTCTGTTGCAATCCATTTACAAAGGGATGGAGTAGGAGTATGGTGGAGGACAGAGGAGTAGACGCTCCATGTAGATTCAAAGATAGTGACCTGGGAGATTTTTGAGGAGAGATTTAGGAGTAGGTATTTATCATGGAGGTTCATCTAACAGAGGATTGATGAGTTCCATGACCTCCGACAGAGCTTCTCTTTCGGTAGTAGAGTATGAGAGTAGATTTCTAAATCTACTTTAGTATGTAGATTATATACAAGATGAGCAGGTGTTGATTCATAGGTTCATCCGGGTCTTGAATTTAGATATTAGAGGTGCAGTGTGGATTCACTATCCACAGACTTTAGTAGAGGCTATTGAGAAGGCCTATATTGCAGAGGAGACTTGGGGTAAAACCCAACAAGCTAGAGACCGAGTCAGAACTACATTTAGTAGATGCGGGATAATAGATTGAGTGGTTCAATACCTCTTCCTTGTGGTGGTCATCCTTCCTCATAGTCATCCTTTTGGCCACAGTAGTAGTAGCAGGAATAACAACAAGTCTCGCCCACCTTATAGACCTCCACAGAGAGCTGATGCATAGAGAGGTCAGAGCATGGGGCCTCCTCCTAGGGGTCCCATTAGGACATAGGGTGGACCTAGAGCTCAATCAGTGGGAGATCTCCAGTAGAGGCCATAGAATACCTCATTCAGATCATCGGATCCATGCCAAGGCTTCAGGGCACCTACTAGAGGTGTTGTTCCTTGGAGAGGATGTGGTTGTTTTAGATGTGGATTAGCTGGACATTTCGGGAAAGATTGTCCTCGTAACCCTAATAATGGTAAGACATTGGTTTTGGAGCTGATAGTTGGTGACATGGGATGTAACCACGGGATCTATGCAAAGTGGTTGAGAACCGCAGACAGACAGAGCACCGAGCACGTCATTGAGACCATAGGTAGCATTGGTGGTATCCCTACCTCTGTATTGTTTGATTATGGTTCTTCTGATTCCTTTATTGCACCATCTTTAGTAGAGCAATGTAGGCTGGTGGCAATTAGGTAGGGTCTTAGTTGGGATGTCAAGATGGCTTCTAGATCTAATATCTCAAAGCGGACTCCTTAGTTAAGGAGTGTGTAGTTGATTTGGGACCTTTCACCACTACCTCAAATCTCTATATTCTTCCTTTGGGCTCATATGGAGTCATTTTGGGTATGGATTGGTTATCTACCCATAGGTCTAGGATGGATTGTTATCACAAGACTATAACTTGTGTGGATGATGTAGGAGTTGAGTTGGTGACCTCGGGGGGTGGAGACCCATTTCTATTCACACCATTTCTGTTATGTAGCTTAAGCAGTGTGTGTGACGGGGTTGTCAGATGTATGCTGTTACAGTTAGTGATAGATCGAGGATGGTCCTAGTGGAACATCACTAGATGATCATCCCATATTGAGAGATTTTTCTATTGTATTTGCGGGGAGATACCGGGATGCCACACCCACATGAGACTAATTTTCATATAGATCTAGTCCCCGGAGCAGAGCCTATCTCACGGGCACCTTATCGGATTACCACCCCAGAGCTCTATGAGCTCAAGTTGCAACTTGAGGGTCTTTTGGAGAAGGGCCTTATCTATCCTAGTGTATCCCCTTGGGGTGCACCAGTGATCTTTTTGAAGAAGAAGGATTGATCATTGCGGTTATGTATTGATTACCACCAATTGAATAAGGTAACGATCAAGAATCATTATCCTCTTCCTCATATTGACAACTTGTTTGATCAGATGAAGGGAGCCATGGTGTTCTCTAAGATTGATCTCAAGTCAAGCTATCATCAGTTGAGGATTTCAAAGGTAGACATTCATAAGACTACCTTCCGTATGAGATATGGGCACTATGAGTTCACAGTGGTGCCTTTTGGTTTGACGAATGCCCCTGCAGTGTTCATGAGTTTGATGAATGGGGTATTCAGGACCTTCTTAGATCGCTTCATTCTCATCTTCCTAGATTACATTTTAATATAATCACATACATGTGAGGAGCATGAGGGCCACCTTTGATAGGTGTTATATGGTAGAGAGTGTAGGACACCCCTTAGCTGGGATAGGTTAGAGGACAAAGTATCTCTTAGACTAGCTCTTTTTCAGACATGGAGCAAAGTAAGTAGTGTTTATTAGGTAGAGATTGTAGGAGGCACGGGATATGTAGAATAAGTATGTAGATCAACATAGGATTGATCATAGTTTTGATGTGGGCATGAAGATATTCCTTTGTGTCAGTGCCACACAAGAGCCCTATCTTCTATGGAAAAGGTTCTAAGTTAGCTCCTTGATTCGTTGGTCCTTTTGACATCTTGGACCGTATCGCCCTTTGGCCTACCGTCTAAAGCATTGCCACCCAGCCTTGTCTCGCATACATGATGTGTTTCATGTTTTTGTCCTTAGGAGGTAAATTACAGATCCTTCTCATGTGTTGGACTCGACATCATTACAAGTGCACCATCAAGGGTAGGAGATGGTGGAGACCATTCATATCATAGATCACAGGACCTTGGGCCTTCGAGGCAGAGATATTGATCAGGTACAGGTATAGTGGGACAGATACGACGAGACTGCAGCCACTTGGAAGGATGCCATAGTATTATGAGTGTAGTTTCTACATTTGTTCTAGTGACTTCCACGAGGAATTCAAGTCTAAGGGGAGGGGGATGTAGTCCCCACTTCTCTTTGACACTTTATGATACTAATTTTGATACTATTGATTGTATTATGGACACTATTATGTTTTGTTTTGGTATGATGGTTAGATGTTAGATCATGGATTATTATTGATCTAGATTCGATTATTATGCATGATGGTTACTAGAGACATTTTTATATGAGGTTGATGAATACTATTTGACATGGACATAATATGGATGTTGATTTTGACATATGACATTGGATATTTTGAGTAGACCTTGTATGATAGATCATTGATGATGATATAGTTGATTTAATTAATTAAAAATGATAATGTTGTATTCTTGATATTATCATGAGTCATATGATTAGATGATTTTTAAATGTTGTTTGTATCATTTTGGATGTTCTGATACGGCCATGAGGCCGAAGGAGGTATTTGCATTTTGCAAGTTAAAAATCACAACAATGTCAGGGGACTGGAGACTAACCATATTGAAATTCTAGGTGAATTCAACAAGGTCACCATGGTAATTGTGTTGTGTGTTGTGTGTTGAGTTATGTTAGGATTTCCCATGGGGGAATTTCCATTATATGTGACCATGGGATATGTTTTTTAATTATGTGTTATTTTTAATTATTGTTGTATGTATTTTTCTTAGTAATGTGTTCCTTCTTTTAGTTAATTTAAATGTGATAGTTTTAATGTGAGATTCATATAGTTAAACTTTATTTAAATTTAATTGGGACATGGAATGTAATTAATAAAGTTGTTGATTTTAAATAATAATGTTGGAAGAGTGTGTAAGTTAATATGTAAGAATGTGTAAGAAATTTGTAAGAGCATGTAAGGTAGATTTTGGAATGTTAAACACTTCATCTCCTTAGGAATTCGAAATTGTCCTTGGAGGCCAAATTTGGAGGCTTGTGGGATAAGTTAAACTTGTCTCACACCTCTTTAAATGATCCACCAACCATGCCTATAGTTTGGAGGTTAAATTTAGGCATTTTTAATGCTTTTTGAAGTGAAAATTTGTAAGTTTTAATTGCACTTCCCTTACATATTTTTAATGCAGTCCTTTTGAAGTATGGGTCATTTTGGAGTGTGTAAGTCATTTTGTCATTTTTATTTATTATGTTTTTGTGAGGATTTTCACTTTACTCTTGGGGTTGAGGAAGAATGATGTGGCATCCCACAAGGATCCACATCATCCTCTCTTCTTCCCTCTCCTTTAAATTCAAAGCTTCTTGCTCATTTGAGGTTGTTGAAACTTTGTTATTTTCCTCTTGAGGTGCATTTTTGTTGTTATTTTTGGAGCTTGTTGTGGAGGAAGCTTGGAGTCTTTTTGCATGCTTATACTTTGCTTGTTTTAGATCTGCACTTTGACATTGTGGAAAGCTTGTGAGCTTGGAACAAACTCTATTATGGAGAGGAGGCATCTTGAGTTGTGTTTTAAATGTTTTCCTTCTCTTGCATGCATGTTTAAATGGTGTTTGTGTTTGTGTTTGTGTTTGGGTTTGGGTTCTTGGCTGGTTGGGTAGTGTTATCCAAAATGAGCCCTTGCTCATTTTGTGGCTAACTCCCTTCATTATTCCCTCTCTTCTTCCTTAGTCATAATTTTTCACTTTTAGGCACTCAAGACCTTCTGGAAATGGCACCATTGGATAGAGCTCTTCTCAGATTTCCAGAAGGTAAATTTTTCCTCCTAACTCGATGTATTTTTGAAGTTATGGCTCGACTGAGTTTTTGTGGGAAATTTTCCCCTGGAAGGCCTACAGCCAGTAATATGGTGCCACTTGTCGAAGGAAGTGGCAAGGGTCAGAGGAAAACTTGGATTTTTTACCAAGTGTTTGGAAAATTTCAAAAAGAATATTTCACCTTGTAGGCCATTTGGCGGCGAATTGGATCGTGCCATGTGTCCAGAGGGAAAATTTTGAAAAAATCACTAAGTGTTGGTACAATGGAAAATCTCTAGGAAATGCCTACGCCCAACCACATTCCACCATGTGTCCTTAGGCCAGGAAGTGGCGGAGGGTGGAGATGAAATTAGAATTTTGGCAAAATGTTTGGCGAGGGCGCAAGGTCAAATTTTACCCGCGAGGTCCGCATCTAATGGCCTCATGCCACGTGTCTCAAGGCCCGTAGACCGCGGAGGAAGATTTGAAAATTTGGTGAAGTATTTTTACAAAATTCAAGAGGAATTCTCTGCCCAAAGGCCCGCAGCCAGTGAGATTAGGCCACGTGTCCACGGGGGTCGGACCGGCAGAGCGCGGGGAGATTGGGAATTTTTCCCAAAGGTAAAGCGCAAGGAGGAAGGTTCACCCCAAAAACCTGCATCCAATGGGAGCACGCCATGTGGCACTAAAAATTTGGAATGTAGGGGAAAATTTGGAAATTTCCCAAAGTAAAACAAAGGAAATTTCAAAAGGAAAAGTCCACCCCCCAAATGTGGACCAATGGCATCTTGCCACATGTCTAAGTGGTGGCAAAAAATACAGGACAAGCCCACATGGAAAAAGAAAAGGAAAATCCTGTGGCCAATGGAATCATGCCACTTGGCACCCGAGAATGGTGGAGTGAGTGCAGGTTTTTGGGAAATTTTCCCAAATGCAAAAAGTGGAAAATTTCAAAATTTTCACCCGCCAATCCGTTTTGGCCCTGTTTTTCCCTAAACTTTCAAATGGCCATAACTTTCGATCCAGAGCTCGGTTTTCACGTTCTTTATATCAACGGAAAGATGGTTAAATTCTCTACAATATTCTGGGGTAAATTCTGTATTTTGATGGAGTTTGGAGAGATAAAATTGAAAAAACACCTCTGACACGTGGTCATGAACAAAAATGACATTTTAACCACCATTTTAATGAAGAATGGCTCTCATTCTCTCCTAATAGGGTGGAAAATTTTAGGAATGGACCTGTAAGGATGCCCATGCTATTTTATTACATTTTTGGTTGGTGGTTGAAGCTCTCCCATGTTTTCCTATGTTTCTCTCTCCTAGGGTAGTTTCTTGCATTGTAAAAGCCAGATTTGGCTCATTTTTGGAAGGTTGAACATTTTTCATGTATTACAGGCTCCCTCTTTCACCTTGAAAGTGATTTTGTGGAAAAATCAGACCTCTTCCAAGACTGTAACCTGTTTTCTACCTCTCAGATGTTGTAATGCATGTGTTTTGATAATGGAAATGACAATGCAGGCTCTGTGAATGAATTTTAATCCTCTGTTTGTGTTGTTTGATTCATTCTGACCTTTCATTATAGTTCATCAGTTTGTGCATGAAGTTTTGTTGCATTTCTATGAATTGTTTCAATCTATAGAAGTAAAAAATGCTCACCACTCCTTTGGTGCATCACCTTATTAGCACTAGTTTCAGTTTTTACATTCTCTATCTTTTTCCCCTTTAGAATTTAAAGTAGGATCTTGAATTCAAACCTTCGTAACTTGCAAGTTATATACTTGATCAGAGGAGTTAAGGAACTAGCCTCTAATCTGGAGATTCTTTTCCCATTTTTAAAAGTCCCACACTTGGGGAAAAGATTCAATGTTGTGCAATCACACTGGATGTCCAAAGTGTCAAACTAGAAATCTGATCAACATCCAGGGGTGCTGCTGATTTGCACCAATAGTTTTGGCATGCTCGGTGGGACCTTAGAGGTCTTCATCTTCATTGCAACAAATTGATGTGCATTTTTTGCAAGTTTCTTGCTTAAAAGAGCCCTAAATTACACATCTAGCGACTCCAAGGAAGAAGAATCAGCTTGTTTTTAGCAAAGTGCGGACACTGAAAACACATGAGAAGAATCACCACAAGGTCAAGAGTTAGAGAAGAGGAGGTGTTGTTTGAGTATCTAAATTATCTCCAAGAAGAAGGAAAAGAGGGAGGAGAGTTCAAAGGTCTCCATCTCCACGAAATAGAACTCTGTCAACTCCTCCACACGGTAGGCCTTTCATTGATCAACAAGGGTTCTAAGGCCAATCGAATGACACAAAACAACCCCTATGTCAATTTCACTAGCAGCAACCCACTTGCTCTTAATGCACAAAATCCAATCCCAGTTGTAGCACTGAAGAACATTCCATACTTTACTGGAGAGAATCAGACCACTCCTGGTGATCATGTCAAGGATATTGCTAATATTTGTGTAATCCATGAGATTAATGAGATGCAAGTTGTTGTTAAACTACTGGCATCTTCATTCAAAGGGAAGGATTTGCAATGGTTTAGGAGTCTTGCCTCAGGTTCTATTTAAAATTGGAACTAGCTATGTATAGCCCTCCATGAGTAGTTTGGAGAAAAGGGAGATAACTTGTCCCTTTTGAAACAACCGACAACCATCAAGAGAGCTCCCAATGAGCACCGATCGACTTCAACTACATATTTCAAATGACTTGGGAAAGAATTCCGGTGGGCAAAGTAAGTCCAGTAGAGAAGGTGCTTTTCTATATTACCTTAAAGCTCGAATTCTAATATTTCTATGTTAATTCAATCCATGGGAGGCACAACTATCCCTCTACTTATAAGCATTGCCATTAGAGCTGAATTTTTTTATTCAAGATGGAAAGCTAGCTCCTAGGCCTTCAATGCCATTGTTTCCAAGTTTAGAGAGCCCAAATACTAGTCAAGTGCCTATTTTGGTTCCTATTCCCACTCCTAGAAATCAAAATTCAAGTGAAGCTTCTACTTCATCTTCGAGTGCCTCAAATGAACTTCAAGAAGTCATGAAGCAATTGCAAAGTCTAGGAAATGAGCTGGTTACACTCAAGAGGCAGCAAGCCCAAGGTTTTAGACCTTCTTTCTAGCCTCAAGCTCAGCCTAATAGGTAGCCATACCAACCTCAAAGACCACCCAATCCAGCTGCAAATTTAAACCAAGCAAGACCTCCTACCAACAAACCATTTCAGCCCTATAATCCCAATGCTACATCTGCCTCTAAGGCATTAGTGCCAGTGTAAAACAACATAGCTCAAGAGTATGATTGGTGTTTCCCATGTAATGAACCTCACAACCAGTCTATGTGTTTCAACGGTGCCTTAAATCAAGCATTAATGGTGACTACAACTGGTGTGGAGGGTGAAGGGAGTCAAGGAAATAAATAACAACCAGAAACATTCTAGCAAAGAATCAGCTCCAAATGATGCCACACTTGTAAACTGGAAAGAAGAAGATTTTTGTGGCATGAATCAAATGATTCCCCAAAGTTTTGTAGCTAACACAAGGTCAAAAAGGAGAAATTTGGGTGAAGAACAGCCATTGGCTCCAAGTAATCCACAACCTTCTATCACTCCACAAATTATTGGCAAACAAAATGCAGTTCCAAACACACAAGGACTACCTAAAACAGCTCCTAGGCCAACTCAAATGCCAGTTGTTGCTGCCCATGTGCAAGGAATGAATGTGTAGGCCAAGGGATAGTAGAGAGATGCTTCATCTCCATTCAACATCATTGATCATATGAAGAAGACAAATGTAAACATATCAATGTGGGAATCACTATCCATCCTAGGCCAAAGAGATTTTCTACAAGCTGCCATGAAGGACTGGTCAACTTCAAATCGAAAGTCCAAATGCAAGAGAAGGTACTCACAAATGCTTCCAGTGTAGGGGAGTCATGGAGGACAACAAGGTAAAATGTTGAAGCCCCCTGCATTCTATGTTTCATTGATCATTGGAAACCATTTAGTACACAACTGCATGATTGATTCCAAAGCAAGTACTTTAGTAATGCCCAAGAAAATAGCTGATCAGTTGGGAATTCAATATGAATTCATATCCAAAGGGGTAGTGCAATTGGATGGGACAAAGAGTAACAATAGTTGGAGTGATAAAAAACTTGAGTCTTACTTTGCATGCATGCCCCAATGTTGTTGTTTTGCAAGATGTCTCGGTAATAGACCTTCCACCACTCTTTGCCCTATGTCTGTCAAGGGATTTCATAGCTAAGATTGGAGGTTACTTATCTGCTGATTGGTCACACATGTTGTTTAGAACAAGATATGGAACTAAAGCCACAATCATATCTGAGCCTATTGCAAACTTTCACATTGAGCCTTACACTCCAAGCCAAATCAATACCAATTGTTCAGCGTTTGATCAAGAGGATTATCCAAGCACTGATGAAGCTGACACCAAGGTTGGAAGTATCCTAGATCTGACTCTTGATGAATGGGTAAACAAGGAGCATGCTTTTGATCCTTATCAAGAAATAGAAGAATCTGAGCTAGGAGTCTATTGCATGCATGAAGAAAATCAGCATGTCCCTAACATCACCAAGCCAAACCACAAGGATGACAATGAGGTATGGTAGTTGGTTTTGATGGATCAAGGAGTAGACAAGGTGCAGGAGGGGGAGCTATGCTTGTTTCACCTCAAGGAGTTAAGTATTATTCATCTTTTAGATTTCAGTTTGCATGCTCTAATAACACTGCTGAATATGAAGCTTTGATACAAGGATTGCATTGGTCAATCAAGAGAGGAATAAAGAACTTGCAAGTCTTTGGTGACAGTGAGTTGATTGTTAACCAAGTTAAAGGGCAGCCTACTGTCAAGAATGATCTTCTCAAGTGTTACAAAAATAGGGTGTGGGACCTCATTGAAGATTTTGAGGGTTTTGGCATCAAATCCATTCCTAGAAAAGAGAACCAAGATTTTGATAGGCTTACAACAGTTGGAGCAGCCTTTAATGTTGTTGAAAGCATCCAAAAAGACAAGGTACAACTAAACATCCATGTAATTGTAAGGCTTTCAGTGTTAGACAACAATGTAAGTTGGCAAGTGTTTGAAAATGATAAGCAAATCATCCATTTCTTACAAGAAGAGGCTGAATTCTTAGCTAAAAATTAGGAAAAGTTGGAGCAACAATATGGTGACCAAGTGGTACAGCTAAGAACCAACAAACTACCAAAGGGACTTATTACTTTGGAGTCCATTTTCAATCCTAATGATTAGTTTAGGAAGGAGAAAGCAAACATCCAAGTCAAGGGAGAAGATTCAGTGTCCATCTCGGTGGAAGAAGGAAAATCACTCCAAATTGGTAAGATGACAACTGAGAAAGAAAGGTATTTGTTCATATAGCTTTGTCAAGAATTCCCTGATGTGTTTGCTTAGAGCTATGAGGATTTGAAAGGTTTCAATCCCAAGTTAGCTCAACACACCATTGAATTGGATCCAAGTACTAAACCCATCAGGTAAAAACAAAGGCCAGTCAATCCACACATGGAGCCTCTCATGAGAAAAGAATTGAATAAGTTGGTAGAGTGAAGAATCATATTCCCTATCAAGCATTCTAGTTGGGTGGCCAACTTGGTTCCATTAGAAAGAAGAGTGGGGAAATCAGGTTGTGTGTTAAATTCAGAGATTTGAATAGAGAATATCTCAAGGATCATTATCCACTTCCTTCTATGGAGAAGATTTTACAAGTTGTTTGGCTCTGAGAGGTTTTCATTACTTGATGGATATTCAGGGTACAATCAAATTATGGTGAAAGAAGAGGATCAGTTCAAGACAGCCTTTACAACCAAATGGGGAACTTATGCATATAGGAAAATGCCATTTGGGTTGTCCAATGCTGGAGTTACTTTCCAAAGGGAAATGGACATGGCATTCAAGGAATTGATTAACAACGTGGTGCTGATATATCTCTATGATATCACTATTTTTTCAAAAATGTAGTAGACCATCTCTTTCATTTGAGAAAAGTGTTCCAAAGGTACAAAATATTTGGAGTAACCTTGAATCCTAAAAGTGTATTTTTCTAGCCCAAGAAGGAAAGCTCCTTGGCCACATTTTCTCCAAAGAAGGATTAGCAATTGATCCGTAAAGAGTTGAATCCATAAGATCACTACTATTGCCGAGCCACAAGAAGGCCCTTCAAAGTTTCTTGGGAGAACAATTTTCGTTCGAAGGTTTGTCCCAAATTTTGCAGCCCTAGTCAATCCTATCACCAAGATGTTAAAGAAAAGCATGGCTTTCAAATGGACAAATGTAAGGAAAATAAATTTTTGAAGCAATCAAAGAGGCCATCTCTCAAGCCCCAACTCTCATTAACCCGGATTTATCCAAGGATTTCATCCTCTATGCATTTGGGGGTGATGATACTATTTCTACAATTTTGATACAATAGAACAAAGACAATGATGAGAAGCCAATTGCTTTCGCGTCACCAAATCCTCGGAGGAATATGAGGTGAGATATTATTTCATTGAAAAGCATGTTTTTGCAAAAGTAATAAGGAGTTTGAAGAAATTCAAGCATCTAGTTTCAAACAACAAGGTTCAATTGTTGGTTTCTCATGCGGGAGTTAAAGACTTCCTCCTCAAAAGAGACCTGAATGAAAAGAGAGTAGGATGGATTACTCATGTCATGGAGTATGAGATTGAGATCAAAGTCACCAAGTTGGTTAGATCAAAGGATTGTGTGAGCAGCTGGTCTTGAACAAACACAAGGAAGCATGCAATGAGAAGGAGGCTATTTTGGCATTACAGGACATCCATGAGCAAGGAAGCACTCAAAAGGAAAATGATGATGTCATCACTCCTTGTTGGATCCAAGACATAATGCACTTCCTAAACATAGGTCTATGCCCTCCAAAGATGAAAAAGACCAAAAGAAGACACTTGATCACAGCTATCCCATATGCCCTTATTAATGGTGTTTTGTTAAAAATGGATGTGAATGGAGTGTTCTTTGAGATGCATTGGTAAAAATCAGATTCATAGGGTGTTGGAAGAGTTCCATGGTGGATCATCTAGTGGTCATTTTGCACTAAGAGTGACAGCTCTAAAGATCATGAGAGTGGCTATTATTGGCCCAAGATGTTTAGTGATTGTTATGCGTGGATCAGAGGTGCAAGAATTGTGCATTCTTCACGGGTAAGGAGAGACTAACTGCCCTTCCATTGCATCCAATTTTAGTTGACCAGCCATTCATCCAATGGGGTTTGGACTTCATTGGAGTCATTAATCCAAATTAAATCCAAGGGCACAAATGGATTCTAATAGCAATAGATTACTTCACCAAGTGGATCAAGCAAGAAGACTCAAGGAAGCAAATGAATCTAGCATCTTGGACTTCTATGAGGGATTAACAACCAGATTTTGCATACTGCTACAATAATATCAGATAATGCATTGACATTCATTGGGTCCAAGGTAACTGAATGGGCTGTCAAGAATGGGATCTACCTAAGCACTTCATCAAATTATTACACTCAGGGTAATGGCCAGGCTGAATCTACAAACAAGAACTTGTTAAGGATCATTAGGAGGACTCTTGATGAAAATCAGAGGTCTTGGCACACCAAACTGAAATCAGCCTTATGCGCTGATAGGATAACTCCCAAAAGATCTATAGGTAATTCTCCATTCAGGCTTGTTTATGGAAGAGGCATTTTTCCCATGTCACTTGAGTTGCCAACATTGGAACTCATGAAATAGTTGGAGTTGTTGGAGTTTGGGCCCATGGAGGTTAGATATGCAAAATTGATGGAGCTCTAAGAAATCAGAAATCAAGCATCCCGAGCAATGGAGAAGGATCAAGCTTTGATCAAGAAGACCTTTGATAGGAAGGCCAAGGATAGATCTTTCCAAGTTGGAGATCTAGTGTTAAAATGGGATGCAAATAGAGCAAAACCGGGAAGGCATTCAAAATTTGATGCCATTTGGAGTGGCCCATACATGGTCACAAAGTGTAAGGACAACAATGCTTTCCAATTGTCTTCATTAGATGGTGAAGAACTACAGATTCCAGTCAATGGAATCCATCTAAAGCATTGCTACTGAAGGGAATTCTCCACCTTGTACATATTAGCTTAGGTTTTCATTCCTCCAAGTGCTTATGCACATTGTTTTGTTGTAGATTAGCTTTGCTTTCCCTAAGTGCTTTGGCACAAGCTTGCTGTCCCAGGAAATGTGTTTTGCAGGCCTTGCTCCAATCAAGTGATGTTCCACCCTCCAGTGCATTCCCTTCCTCTTGCCACATGTCCTCTAAGGAAAAATTGCCCTAAAAACTCTTCCCACTCATAAATTTAGTTTTGTAAGGAGTTAGAAGGACTTCGTTATATTACAGAAAGGTGAGAAAATTTCCTATCCATTGGGAATGGTTTAGGGAAATTTTGAAAGCATTAAGCATGAGAAAATCTAGTTGAAGTTTTGAGCCTGTTAGAGAGCAGATATGGGGGTAAATTACTCCCTAAACCTAACTTAAACATGTAACCCTAAAATTTAAACCCTGTGAACTTAATATAAGTTAATAAGGGAAACTTGTGTTTTGGTAAACAAGATTTGTTCTAAAACCTATTAGTGAAAACTCGATGTTTGGCAACTGAATGTAGATACTTCTAACAAAAAAATAAAAATTATTCCATAATTTTCTAGCCAACCCTAGGTTATTTCTTAGGTCTCAAGTTGTTGTTTAAATGGGCACTATAACCATAAACCAAATCAAGGACACGTGAAGTTGATTTTTGCTGTAGACAAGGTGGATTCTAATGCCCAAACATTGCATGCTATATATAAGTATGGTGCTCAACTTTGCCTACGTCAAAGTTTTAGAACCATATCTCCTAGAATTACACCCACAAGTCAGCATTACCATCAAGGGGTATGTCCATCATGTATTCATGTAGGTGTGCCCCAAAACTCAAGGAGGGATTGAGGTGGAGGTTACAGAATCTCCCTTTCTAAAGCCACGGGAGACACCAATCCTACCCATGAAAGAAGTGTAAGAGGAAGATGAAGGATGGTTGGATACCTCTAGAAAGAGGAAGTACTACATGTGATAGAATGATATAAATGGCACTAGTACTTCGGTAGAGGGTGGCGTCGAGGCTTCATTACTAGGGTGTGAGGAGGTGGAGGAAGAGAAGGAAGAGCATAAAGAAAAGAGACAAAAGACACCCAAAGAGACAAAAGACATAGAACTAGAGGGCTAGGGAGGCTAAGACGGAGACCGTATATGTAGGTGAGGGATGGGGAGAAGGAGAAGAACACTTTGTAGAGGTTGACAAGAGTCCAATGCATGAGGACACTACCCTATAGACTACCAGCCCAAAGGAAGATAAAGGGGACTCCTTTACTATAAAGGAGGATAAAGGATTCACCCTTGGGGCGAAGAAGTAAAGAACCAAGTGCAAAGCTACAAGGAATAAGTAGACACCCATGTCCCCACACATGGAATTCATGGATGACCCCATAAAGGTCTTGCATGCAATATTTAAGGCCACCCTCCCACAAGAAAAGTTACATGTTTGGGATTTGATAGATAAAGAAGGGGGTATGCCCGGGACTAGGAAGATTCTCGGATGGGGTATACATTTCCATTCCGAAGAACCTAAGTTTGAGGTCAATAATAATGTGATCAAGATCATTCACTTGAAGAAGAAGGGAGGAGATACATACAAAGTGGTGGATCCTAACCACCTAAAGATGAGCATCAATTGAATGCTCTACAAAATATGTATTCAGAGGTAACTGGTGAAGTCCTGGATATATGGGCCATTGTTTGGACCTTGATTGTAGAGGGGAAGATAAAGGAGAACAAAATAGATAGGTTACACTAGGGGTTAAAGGGACAGAAGATGCAAATGAAGGAGGTGTATGACCGAGTTGACGCCCTCATGAAAAATATTTTGGGACAATGTCTAGCGTTGGTAAGCTAGGCCATGACCGATTATGGGGATGAGATGGAATACCTTGAGGACCTCATGGGGATGTTACTTGTTAACATCAAATATGGCATGGGCCCCATAGCTATCGTAACATCCTCATTTTACACATTAGAACAAGTCAAAAAAATTTTTTTGATAAATGCTTTCTGGTTCTAAATACATAATTTAGAACTCACAAATCAAATAACCATTCTTAATAATAGATAACCATATGCAGCTGTAATGACTCAGAGTACCTCCGATCTATTCATTCCATGACTCGGTAATCTACCGATCTATTCATGAGTGATAAGAGTTGGCGTTTTTATTTAACACCCCACTCTTGCGGTTCTCTTCCCTATTCTGGGAATCAGAATGCTCTGTCCAAGGAACCTAACTGAATAACTGTTACCATTATTCATCGGCATCTCATTCCTTAGACCCGGGTGACTCAGACAACGCAATGCAGCTTGCGATACTTTGGCCAAAGATTTGAAACATACTGCTTATGTCTCGTATTCCTTAATGGCATACTCGTCAATCTGGAATACGTCCCTCACCCCATTCTTATGTTATGTAGAATGTCTTATACCGACTTCAGTCAGTCCCTCCTATCCCAACTTATTCACTCGGAAACGGATTAGTAAGGTGATAACGTTATATGGATGCCCACGAGGACTAGGGATACGATGACATACTGGTTCAACCCTAGTTAAACCAGTGTGTCAAGATACCCCGAATCTCCTAGGCAGCCTTATAACGTGACCACATTCCTAATCGGTCCCTGAGTAACTCGTTCGAGATCAAGATGTAAATCTTAGCGATCAATGCAAAGGGTGTCGTCATAAGTCACCTGCATTGTTGTAACTTTGAGAAGATCCTAATCTTCTCGGAGGTACAACCCCGTAGTTGACTTGTGCCATCAACCTTTAAATCGCCTCGAAAAGATCTACTTATTAATAAGTGTTACGCACACTAAGTTTAAATTACATTAAAGACGTTCCCCTAAGGTTAGCCTTTCCCGATCCCTAGATTCCTCATCCTAGGATGACCTTTCTCAATAAAACCCATTACACAGAGGAGTTATTAAGGCCAAGGTCTCATCAAGGAGTTCATAGAATATACATAATTCTAAAACAATGGAATTGGACAATATCTCATAAACTTCACATGAGATTGCCATCTGAACCCCATTAGGTTTATATCAGTTCTCATAACTGGATTTATATCATACTTATTAGTATCAAGATATAAATGATTTAGAATCCAATTAAATGTTGTCCTGTCATAATCAGGACTAGGGATTAATACTTTAATTTAGCTTGTTTAGCGTTCGCTTAGGTATATTTTAACCCTATCTTCCAAAAAGACAGTGATCTAAATTTCAATTTTAGCTTCAGATAAAACATACTAGAACTGCTAAACAATCATAAGAATTCAGTTACATATTCTTGCAAACTTACATTGACAATCACAAAAGTCTCCAAATTATTCAATGATAACAATGCCCCTCCGGTATATAAACCGAAGAAGGTCAACTATCAAAATAAGAATACAACACATAAGTAGCAAATACTTATTTCTATTCCTTTCAGAATTAATCAACTACATTTTATGCATTCAGCATACTTGATACAATGCTCAACAGAAAAAGAACATCTTTCCTCATATAGTACATTTAGAGAATCAAACCTGTAATTCTACTTAAAATCAAATCTAAACAATCGATCATCCTATCGATCTGCATGCTTTTACCACTTATGGCAACCATCTGCAAAAATAGTCAACATGGGTCATTCGATGGCCGAGCATGATAAGCACTAACTCTTAAAACAATTGCAATCCATCAATTGCTTTCATTAAACACCCTATTTAAATGAGATCAATTCACCAAACAAGTAAACATAATTCGACTATACTTTAGTAATTCAACATAAGAAGAGGAAAATCATATCAAAACATGATTCCATCATTATATAAAAACAATTTCGGAAGTTAGATAAACATTTATATCAACTTACAATTTTGCAGAAGAGGAATACACGAATTATACATATTTCCCTCGAGAACTAGCTCATGACTATACCGCCTTTCCAAGAGCAAGGCATTCACCTTAAACACATTCGAATAAAATGACTGCACCACCAAAAGCACCACTTTGCTCCGTTTAAGTTTACAATATAACAAACTAAAGTATAGTAGCTCTCATACCAAATAGTGGAGACTAACTACCAAACAGACTCTGTATGACCTCCCACAAGAAGCGGCAGACAAGAAGATGTTCACCTGCTAGTACTGTTGAGGTGCGGTTGGCAACTCATAAGTTCAATCATACTCAAGAGTAGATATACCTGCCAGAAGACGTAACACACCAACAATCCCTTACATCAACCTTCAGCCCATAATAGTCCTTACTAATCACCGTAAGGCCTTTACATCCAAAGTCGAAATCAAAAGATCTTCTCTGTTATCGCAGTCAACAAGAGACTCAAAATCATTAAAGCAATGACATTACCCTATGTCTATGCAGAGAGATTTTTAAACGAAATCCACGCAACATGCACAGCCACATCTAACTGGAATTTAATCAGAAAGAAAACATAACATATCGTAGTCACTTCTGAACGCATCCAGAGTTGAAAGTATGGTATTCACGACCTACTAAACAAAAAGCCGAAAGACATGATGTCAAGCTATTTAACGAAATCCAACAAAGCCAAAAACATTACATGTTCATAATCAGGCTTATACAGAAGCAGTGACACTGATTACCTATCAAGGATTTAAAACTAAATCCGTATAACAGTATTCACGATTAAGCTTTTACAGAAGCTGATATACAAGATATCTTTCTCTACTCAAGGAACCCAACAGTGTCGAAAACAACAGTAAACCAAATAGGCTTAATTTGAGGCAATAACACTGTTTATTTATCAAGAATTCAACTGATCTCAACAACGGTATACAAGATAAATAATATTTAATGATTCCATCCGTACAACAATGGTAAGAATTCAAAATCAGGCTAAAACAAAAGCTAAGTTACAATTTTGTAACAAGGAATCCAACTGAGCCCGTATAACAATATTCGCTCAAGCTTACATAGTGGAAACATAATAAGTACCCAACTGAGTCTGAACCACAATTCCTTGTAAAACGAAGGTATTCATTACAAAATAACAGAAGTCGCATTACCTGTTACTCCTTCCAGACTCTGTCAATTCAAATTACCAATATTCAAGTATAGATAGCTTCCACAGTGGTCCATAGTACACGAATCATTCAATGGACTCTACAGAGTTGTTTCAAATACAATAATCATATATATATACATATATACATGCTATCAACGGGTTGAATCCCATAACCTCAACGCAAGGGAAAAACAACTTCAACAAGGTTACAATGAAATACTGTAACACAACAAGTTATCTATTCACAAATAACTTTAAATTTCAAACGAAACCCAACAAGAATCAATAACCAGCACCAATAATAACCATGACAGAGCTTACAAAAGTTTAATTAAATCTGAACAATCAAACAAATGTCCAAAGAAGTATTCCTTCCGACGAGTATCAACAACGAGCATCGACGACAAGTGTCAACAACAAGCATCGACTACGAGTATAAATCAACAAGCATCACAAGACTTTGCACCCATCACGAGAACAATTCATGGGTTCTCACAGAGCAGGCCTAGCATACATTCATTTCATATATTTCACAAACTTAAAGCCGGAATGCAAAACACAAGGAAATATAGCAACAGTTCGAAATACAATAAACACCCATCAAGGGTTAAATTGAAAACCGAACCAACATGAAGATATCTGAGTACAAAAATCACACAAGACTACCATAGAAACCAACCAATTCCAAAAATCATCTGAACAGAGTTGTTCTAATGAAATCACTTGAAAGACAGCAAGATTTTTAAAGGTTAGGGCCTAACATGCCTGGATATTTGCTCAAAATTCCGAAGCAAACCACTGAAAGAGCTCGATCCTTTTCTTCCTTTTCCAAGTTAGAGCCACCAACAAAAAATTGCTATTTCCATGACTTATATATTTTCCTTGCCAGAGGAAAGAGCTAGTTACGCTCATACTTGCCATGCAACACCAAGAAGACTGGTGCGAAGAACCAGTGAATAGACAGAAGGAAAACTGGAGTGCATGCAAAACTAAACAAACCATTAACTTTGCATTCTGCCTACCTTTCCGTGTAATCCGAGCTCGACTACCGAGTTCATTGATTGCATTAATTCCCAGTTTCCCGCTCAAACTCCACTGCCACCGACCGCCATAGTTGGCGATAGACAAATGAAATTCAAAGACCATTTCCAACTTTGGCGACCTGCCACGTCGGCTCAAGTTAGCCGTTTTAAAACTTCCACCAATTACCTGTCCCTCATGCTTATCCACACATTTAATAACATAGAAACTACCGCCCATGGTTCGCACCCCTCCATAGGTCCCCTTAATCCTTGCTCAATAGTTAGGTTAGTAACTTAGGTTAGGATTTAGGATAACACCTAGGCTAACCTCTTAGAACATAGATACTAACTTAGAGCATTAGCTCTTAGCCTAGGTCTAGGTTAGATTAACACTAATCTAACCCCTAGGTTAAGTTTAGTTTTAGGTTACTAACATTAATAATTCCAGTTAGGTCTAACATTTCATATGCTCAGAAAAATAACCTACAACATGCATTCTCGAACATGGGGTTCACTCCTGTACTGCCATTAGGCTACAGAATTATATGTAACAGAATTATTACCTGGTCCACGATCAAGACCTTCCAGATATACTTCGATATCGGGAACCATTCCATTTCACACGATCAACCTGAGTTAGACTCGGGATTGGCTTTATTCAACGAATTCAGACCTTGCAACCTGTGAAAGGTTTATAATTTTAATTCATCACGAATAACTTAGCACCACTTGGATCAATACCACCGATCCAAGGGTAGGTCTTATAGATGAATAAATTCATAATTCATTCGAGATCGATTAAACTCAGTGTAAAATGAAAGAAATAAAAGAGTCCAATCATATTCGACTCAGTCAAAGATCTTGCAAGGAAGATACAGTACATATCAAGCATGACTTCTCAATCAAAGGAACACATCCCTTTACAAAGAAATCACATATCAACACTTGTATGCTCAGGAGGAAGTAACAACAGTTCAGAGTGTTACATGCTTCCCTCCTAAAAAGATTCATCGTCCCGATGATTACATATTCAATTAACCTTCAGGTCAACCAATTTATTAGTTCACAAGTCAATGCGACTATTTTCCAACTTGAATAGTTCTAGAAATCAATGTCACAACACATTTTATTCAACCTGAATAATGTTTTCCTTCATCTGGCTTTCATAAATACTTTAAAAAATAAGTTCATAAAAGAATGTTTTGTTAACAGATTTCATTCTGTTGAAAAAGAGAAGGAAAAGCAATTTTCATCTCTTCCAGATTTTCCCAAGTTGCACTTTCTTTGTTAAACTAGTCCCACTGGACCTTACATTGTTGTATTTCATGATTTCTTAAATGCAATTGGCGAGTTTCCAGCACTCATGTGGGTTTAACCACGATTATTCCTAGGTCTTGGACCTGCAAGGAATTCCAATTTAAAACATGTGATAGATCTGAAACGTATTTCTTAAGCAAAGAAATATGGAAAACATCATGCATGCAAGATAAAGTAGGTGGTAATGCTAAGCGATAAGCTACGGGATTGATTATTTCGACAATTTGAAAGGTCCTACGAATCGAGGTGACAACTTGGCAGCCTTGCCAAAGGTTATAGAACTCTTTCTAGGTTTAACAAGAAGAAAAACCTTCTCCCCAAGCTCAAACCTTCGATCAACCCGCTTAAGATCAGCATAGCTCTTCTTCCTCTCCGCTGCTTCCTTTAATCTTTCACGAATCAACTTAACTTGTTGTTCCATTTCTGTGAGAATCTCTGGTCCAATTACCACTCTATCCTCAACACTATCCCAGCTAACAGGAGTTCTACACTTTCTCCCATAAAGTGCTTCAAATGGTGCCATTTTGAGAGATGAATGATAAGTGTTGTTGTATGCGAACTCAACTAATGGAATATACTCTTCCCATTTATACTGTTGATCCATGCAATACATTCGCAACATGTCCTCCAACACTTGATTTACCCTCTCAGTTTGTCCATCCGTTTCTGGATGATATGCAGAACTGAAGTTTAGTTTCGTGCCAAGAGCTGTATTAAGCGTTCACCAAAACCTTGACGTTATTCTTGGATCCTCGCCGATATAATCACCCGTACACCATGCAATCTGAAAATTTCGTGTATGAATCTTTTGGCCAGACCGGTGAATCATCCTTTAGATTTCTAGCGATGAAATGAGCTACCTTAGTCAGACCTTTTATCTACAACTACCAGGATAACATCATGTTTATTCCTCGGACATGGGTAATCCTTGTACAAAATCCATGGTTATTACTTGCCATTTGTATCATGCGGTATGCTATGAGGATATATGATTTCTAGCAGGTGCATATGTTCTGCCTTAACCCGCTGACATTCCAAACAATGAGTCACATAATTAATGACATCCTTTTTCATACCTTTCCAAAAGTATTGCTGTTTCAAATCAGCAAGCATTTTTGTGATTCCCGGGTGTCCAGAGAAAGGTGAATTATGAAATTCCACTAACAACTTCTTCCTCAAGTCGTTCAACATAGGTACATATACCCTGTTTTCATAACGCAAGATTCCTTCATTATCAAAATGAAAACCTTTATACCTTTCATCATTAGGTTCTGCAGCAAGCGCTGCTTTTACTTGTTGAAAGTAATTATTAGATTCTGAGGCACTCTTTACCTCCTCCTTGAACTGAGTTGTTAATGTTATAAGAGCAGAAATGTGCCTCCTACGACTTAGAGCATCAGTGACTCTATTCTCCTTCCCTTTAATATAACTAATATCAAAGTCATATTGTGATAAAAATTCTAACCACCTTCTCTATCTGGCATTAAGATTAGGCTGAGTGAAAATATATTTCAGTCCTAAGTGATCAATTTTCAACTCAAAAGGTTTCCCAAGTAAGTAGTGTCTCCAGACTTGAAGTGCATGAACAATGGCAGCAAGTTCCAAATCATGAGGGGCATAATTCAGCTCATGTAACTTGAGTTTTCTACTTTCATATGCAATGACTTGATCATTTTGTAGCAAAACACCTCCAAGGCCTTCCCCAGAAGCATCTGTTACAACTGTAAAACTCCCATTAGGGTCTGGTACAACTAATATAGGTGCAGAAGTCAACTGGTCTTTCAGACTTTTGAAAGCCGCTTCGCACTTGTCGTTCCATATGAATTTCTTATCCTTCTTTTGTAATGAAGTTATTGGTGTAGCTACTTTAGAAAAATCCTTTACAAATTTTCTATAGTAACCAACAAGACCCATGAAGCTTCTTACTTCATGCACATTCTTTGGTGCAGGCCACTCAGTTATTGCCACTATTTTTGAAGGATCTACAGCAATTCCTTCTTTACTTATGACATGACCCAAATAGTGAACTTCTGAATCAAAGAAAGAACATTTGGATAACTTACCATACAACTTTATTTTTCTAAAAATACCCAAAACTATCTTCAAATGCTCATTGTGCTCCTCAACGCTTTTAGAATAAATGACAATATCATCCAAGAATACAAGTACAAACTTGTCAGATATTCTTGAAAAATATTGTTCATTAAGTTCATAAAGGCTGCGGGTGCATTAGTTAATCCAAAGGGTAGAACCATGAATTCATAATGTCTGTACCTTGTTCGGAAAGCTGTTTTATGAATATCTTCTTCTCTAATTCTTAACTGATGATAACCAGATCGAAGATCTATCTTAGAATAAACCGTTGTCCACACATCCGATCAAATAGATCGTCCATCCTTAGTAGTGGATATCGGTTCTTGATTGTTGCTTTGTTCAACATCCGATAATCAATACATAGCCTTAGTGTTCCATCCTTCTTTTTCACAAATATCACAGGTGCACCCCAAGGTGAAACACTTGGTCTAATCAAACCTTTTGTCAAAAGTTCTTGCAACTGTGCCTTAAGCTCGACTAACTCTGTAGTAGTCATCCTGTAAGGCGCTTTGGAAATAGGTTCTGTTCCGGTTTGATTTCGATGGTGAAGTCAAATTCTCTCTTGGGTGGTAACCCTGGTAATTCTTCAGGAAAAACATCCCTGAAACTTTGTAACAGAGGAAATTGCTTCATGTAATCACCATCTTCTTCTGAAGATTCAGATATCTTTACTGCATAAAGGGTACATCCTTTATTCTTAGCCTTTTTAAGCTGCATAGCTGACAATTTTCTAACTGAAATTTCCCGTTTCACACCTTGAATCTCTACTGTTTCCAGCTGATCATCCAAACATTTTATGTTCTTTTCATAGCAATCTACCTTTGCTTTATGGTCAGCTAACCAATTGACACCGATGACAATGTCATACGATCCTAAAGGTGTAACATAGAGGTCAACTTCCATGGAAAAGTTAGGTAAGTCAAGGATCGCCCAAAAAGACACATACTCACTGTATGAACAGAGTTATTACCATACTGTACAGTCCAAGATTTATCCATTTTCCCAGCTTTTCTTTTAAGTTTAGAAGCAAGTTTATTAGAAATAAAACATTCAGTAGCTCCTGTATCAAAAAGAATAGTGACAGGTATGCCAAATAACTTACCCGGAACTTCTATAGGTGTTACTTGCTTTTCAGCTTGCTTGTGCTCAAGCATCTGCAAAGCATGTATCTTATCTTTTGACACGATCATCCTTCTTCAAAGGGCACTGATTTGCATAGTGGTCTTTGCCACAATTGTAGCAGCCTCCTACAGGTCCCTTTTTAGGCTCAGAATTGCCTCCAGCCTTGTAATTGTCACGTTGTCCTCCATAGGGCTTCTGCCCATTGTTATAATTTTTAGCAAAATTATCCCTTACATTTCCAACAGGCTTATTTACTGCTGCTTTCTTACTATTATCTCCTGGAAACTTACTCTTGTTTCCAAACTTTTTCCATGGTCCTTTTCTGGGTGCAAGAGAGGTTGAAGAAGGATTTGCAGTCTTCTTCCGCACTTCCTCTTTATGAGCAGAAATAGCCTTTAATTTCTGTTCTTGCCTTATGGACTTTTCCACAACTCCTTCCATAGTGGTTGGATTTGTGAACATCGACCTCTCCCCTATCACGAGATTCAATCCCATGATGAATTTTCGTATTCTCGAACTTCTCGTCGGTTTGATACTACGGTACATACTTGAGGAGTTTTGTAAACCGCTCAAAGATTCGGTCACCATTAGCTTCCGTTGAGCTAAGTTCTGAAATTCTGTCATTTTCTGATCATAGAAAAGTTGTGGCAGCCAACATTGCCTAAAATAGCCTTTAATTGATCTCAAGTAACATTAGTCTCATCAATGTTTAGTTCAGCTTTACGGCTATCCCACCATGAAGATGCTTCGTGGAAAAGCTGATAGGCTCCCCAAATAGCTTTGGTTTCCTCTGAGAAGTTCCTTATTGTAAAGTACTTCTCCATTTCGCTGAGCCAGTTCTCAGCTCCATCTCCTAATGTGGTGCCATCATACTTAGGTGGGCTTATCCTTTTTATATCATTAGTGAGTTCTGCTGCCAACCTGGCCTTTTTGTTTTCTGGTTGGACCGGTGAATTTCCAGCATTAACATCAACACCCATATTGGGGTTGTCCTACGGAGGTTGCTGATTGTTATTATCAGCTTCTTCATCCTCCTCATTTCCCATCACCTGCTGTTCAAGTACAGCTAAACGATCTCTTGTGTCCAACAGGGAAGCAAGGATCTCATCAAGTTTTTGGGTTGTTGCCGCTCCTCCTTCAGGTGGAGCATTATTCGCAACGTTCCCCCTTGTTCTAACCATTTTCTCACATTACAAGAAAATTCAGGTTTTATCGATTATGGACACATAGGCCCAAGAGCCGCAACCTTGACTCTCGATACCAAGATGTAACATCCTCATTTTTATACATTAGACCAAGTCAACTTTTTTTTTTTTGATAAATGCTTCCGGTTCTAAATACATAATTTAGAACTCACAAATCAAATAACCATTCTTATAACAGAAAACCATATGCACATCGTAATGACTCCTGAGTACCTCCGATCTATTCATTCCATGACTCGGTAATCTACCGATCTATTCATGAGTGATAAGAGTTGGCATTTTTATTTAACACCCCACTCTTGCGGTTCTCTTCCCTATTCTGGGAATCAGAATGCTCTGTCCAAGGAACCTAACTGAATAACTGTTACCATTATTCATCGGCATCTCATTCCTTAGACCAGGTGACTCAGGACAACACAATCAGCAGCTTGCGATACTTTGGCCAAAGATTTGAAACATACTGCTTATGTCTCGTATTCCTTAACGACATACTCGTCAATCTGGAATACGTCCCTCACCCCATTCTTATGTTATGTAGAATGTCTTATACCGACTTCAGTAAGTCCCTCCTATCCCAACTTATTCACTCATAAACGGATTAGTAAGGTGATAACGTTATATGGATGCCCACGAGGACCAAGGATATGATGACATTCTGGTTCAACCCTAGTTAAACCAGTGAGTCAAGATACCCCGAATCTCCTAGGGCAGCCTTATAACGTGACCAAATTCCTAATCGGTCCACGAGTAACTCGCTCGAGATCAAGATGTAAATCTTAGCAATCAATGCAAAGGGTGTCATCATAAGTCACCCGCATTGTTGTAACTTCGAGAAGATCCTAATCTTCTCGGACGCATAACCCCGCAGATTGACTTTGCCGTCAAACTTTAAATCCGCCTCAAAAGATTTACTTATTAATAAGTGTTACGCACACTAAGTTTAAATTACATTAAAGACGTTCCCTAAGGTTAGCATTTCCCGATCCTGGATTCCTCATCCTAGGATGACCTTTCTCAATAAAACCCATTACACAGAGGATTTATTAAGGCCAAGGTCTCATCAAGGAGTTCATAGAATATACATAATTCTAAAACAACGGAATTGGACAATATCTCATAAACTTCACATGAGATTGCCATCTGAACCCCATTAGGTTTATATCAGTTCTCATAACTGAATTTATATCATACTTATTAGTATCAAGATACAAATGATTCAGAATCCAATTAAATGTTGTCTGTCGTCATAATCAGGACTAGGGATTAATACTTTAATTCAGCTTGTTTAGCATTCTGCTTAGGTATATTTTAACCCTATCTTCCAAAAAGACAGTGATCTAAATTTCAATTTTAGCTTCAGATAAAACATACTAGAACTGCTAAACAATCATAAGAATTCAGTCTCATATTCTTGCAAACTTACATTGACAATCACAAAAGTCTCCAAATTATACAATGATAACAATGCCCCTCCGGTATATAAACCGAAGAAGGTCAACTATCAAAATAAGAATACAACACATAAGTAGCAAATACTTATTTCTATTCCTTTCAGAATTAATCAATTACATTTTATGCATTCAGCATACTTGATACAATGCTCAACGGAAAAAGAACATCTTTCCCCATATAGTACATTTAGAGAATCAAACTGTAATTCTACTTAAAATCAAATCTAAACAATCTGATCATCCTATCAGATCTGCATGCTTTTACCACTTACGGCAACCATCTGCAAAAATAGTCAACATGGGTCAGTTCGATGAACTGAGCATGATAAGCACTAACTCTTAAAACAATTGCAATCCATCAATTGCTTTCATTAAACACCCTGTTTAAATGAGATCAATTCACCAAACAAGTAAACATAATTCAGACTATACTTTAGTAATTCAACATAAGAAGAGGAAAATCATATCAAAACATGATTCCATCATTATATAAAAACAATTTCGGAAGTTAGATAAACATTTATATCAACTTACAATTTGCAACAGAAGAGGAATACACGAATTATACATATTTCCCTTAGAACTAGCTCATGACTGTACCGCCTTTCCAAGAGCAAGGCATTCACCTTAAACACATGCGAATAAAACAGACCAGACCACCAAAAGCACCACTGTTCCGTTTAAGTTTACAATATAACAAACTAAAGTACAAAGTAGCTCTCATACTGCATACAGTGGAGACTAACTACCAAATAGACTCTGTATGACCTCCCACAAGAAGCGCATGACAAGAAGATGTTCACTGCTAGTACTGTTGAGGTGCGATCGGTAACTCATAAGTTCAATCATACTCAAGAGTAGATATACATGCCATAGAAGACGTAACACGCCAACAATCCCTTACATCAACCTACAGCCCATTCTAGTCCTTACTAATCACTGTAAGGCCTTTAGATCCAAATTGAAATCAAAATATCTTCTCTGTTATCGAAGTCAACAAGAGACTCAAAATCATTAAAGCAATGACATTACCCTATGTCTATGCAGAGAGATTTTTAAACGAAATCCACAAAACATGCACAGCCACATCTAACTGGAATTTAATTAGAAAGAAAACATAACATATCGTAGTCACTTCTGAATGCATCCATATTTGAAAGTATGGTATTCATGACCTACTAAACAAAAAGCTAAAAGACATGATGTCAAGCTATTTAATGAAATCCAACAGAGCCAAAAACATTACATGTTCATAATCGTGCTTATACGTATAACGGTGACACTCGATTACCTATCGGATTTAAAACTAAATCTATATAACAAAAGTATTCACGATTAAGCTTTTACGAAGCCGATATATATGATATCTTTCTCTACTCAAGGAACCCAACAAAGTGTGAAAACAATAAAGAAACCAAACAGCTTAATTTGAGGCAATAACACTGTTTATTTATCAAGAATTCAACTGAGTCCAACAACAGTATACAAGATAAATAATAGTTAATGATTCCATCCGTGCCAACATTGGCAAGCCTTTAAAATCAGGTTTATACAAAAGCTATATAATGATTTAGTAACAAGGAATCCAACGGAGCCCGTATAACTATATTTGCTCCAAGCTTACATAGTGGAATACATATATAAATGCCCAACTGAGTCTGAACCACAAATTCCTTGTAAAACGAAAGTATTCATTACCAAATAACAGAAGTCGCCTTACCTGTTACTCCTTCCAGACTCTCACAATTCAAATTACCAATATTCAAGTATAGATAGCTTCCACAGTGGTCCATTGTACACGAATCATTCAATGGACTCTACAGAGTTGTTTCAAATACAATAATCATATATATATATATATATATATATATATATACTGCTATCAACGGGTTGAATCCCATAACCTCAACGCAAGGGAAAAACAACTTCAACAAGGTTACAATGAAATCATCAGAACACAAACAAGTTATCTATTCACAAATAACTTTAAATTTCAAACGAAACCCAACAAGAATCAATAACCACCACCAATAATAACCATGACAGAGCTTACAAAAAGTTCAATTAAACTGAACAATCAAACAAATGTCCAACAGTATCCTTCCGACGAGTATCAACAACAAGCATCGACGACAAGTGTCAACAACAAGCATCGACTACGAGTATAAATCAACAAGCATCACAGTAGCCTGTACCCATCACGAGAATAATTCATGGGTTCTCACAGAGCAGGCCTAGCATACATTCATTTCATATATTTCACAAACTTAAAGCCGGAATGCAAAACACAAGGAAATATAGCAACAGTTCGAAATACAATAAACACCCATCAAGGGTTAAATTGAAAAACCGAACCAGCATGAAGATACAAAGTGCAAAAATCACACAAGACTACCATAAAAACTAACCAATTCCAAAATAATCGAACAGAGTTGTTCTAATGACATCACTTGAAAGACATCAAGATTTTTAAAGGTTAGGGCCTAACATGCCTGGATATTTGCTCAAAATTCCGAAGCAGACCACTGAAAGAGCTCGATCCTTCTCTTCCTTTTCCAAGTTAGAGCCACCAACAAAAATTTTCTATTTCCATGACTTATATATTTTCCTTGCCAGAGGAAAGAGCTAGTTACGCTCATACTTGCCATGCAACACCAAGAAGATTGGTGAAGAACCAGTGAATAGACAGAAGGAAAACCGGAGCGCATGCAAAACTAAAAAACCATTAAATTTCCATTCTACCTGCCTTTCCGTGTAATCCGAGCTCGACTACCGAGTTCATTGATTGCATTAATTCCCCCATTTTCCCACTCAAACTCCATTGCCACAGACCGCCATAGTTGGCGATAGACAAATGAAATTTAAAGACCATTTCAAACTTTGACGACCTGCCACGTCGGCTCAAGTTAGCCATTTTAAAACTTCCACCAATTACCTGTCCCTCATGCTTATCCATGCATTTAATAACATAGAAACTGCCGCCCATGGTTCGCACCCTCCATAGGTCCCCTTAATCCTTGCTCAATAGTTAGGTTAGTAACTTAGGTTAGGATTTAGGATAACACCTAGGCTAACCTCTTAGAACATAGATACTAACTTAGAGCATTAGCTCTTAGCCTAGGTCTAGGTTAGATTAACACTAATCTAACCCCTAGGTTAAGTTTAGTTTTAGGTTACTAACATTAATAATTCCAGTTAGGTCTAACATTTCATATGCTCAGAAAAAGAACCTACAACATGCATTCTCGAACAGGGTTCACTCCTGTACTGCCATTAGGCTACAGAATTATATGTAACAGAATTATTACCTGGTCCACGATCAAGACCTTCCAGATATACTTCGATATCGGGAACCATTCCATTTCACACGATCAACCTAAGTTAGACTCGGGATTGGCTTTATCCAACGAATTCAGACCTTGCAACCTGTGAAAGGTTTATAATTTTTAATTCATCACGAATAACTTAAAGCACCACTTGGATCAATACCACTGATCCAAGGGTAGGTCTTATAGATGAATAACTTCATAATTCATTCCAAGATCAGATTAAACTCAGGTGTAAAATGAAAGAAATAAAAGAGTCCAATCATATTCTAACTCAGTCAAATATCTGCTATAAGGAAGATACAAGTACATATCAAGCATGACTTCTCAATCAAAGGAACACATCCCTTTTACAAAGAAATCACATATCAACACTTGTATGCTCAGGAGGAAGTAACAATAGTTCGGTGGTGTTACAACTACAGAGCTTGGAAAGGAGAAAGAAGAAAATAAGGTCACAATCAAGCCCGAGATCATGGAGTTGGAATATTTTATCTCCTAACTTAAGGAGGTTAATATACTTGGTAGGTAGTGGCTTTAATAGCCATAGAAAATGTGAGCCACCGATAGATGTGTGGGTGGTAGAGGAATAGGAATCCATCAAAGTGTTACAGGAGACCATCCCAACAAACAAGGTGAAGCACACACAATTGGTCATTAACACCACAACATATCGTGGAGGAAATCAAGACAAAGACCAAAAATATGGATTTTAAAATCGGCGAACTCTAAGACTTAATCACCGAGTAGATGAATGAGCTCGATGGTATATGCATGGATCTAGGATTGGCCATTAACAAGTTGAGAGGGAAGGTGGAATAAATTACCCTGGATTAGGTACCAAGTCTCATAGGTGAAGCACCAAGTAAGCCCTTATAAGATTTAGAAGCATGGGAAAGATTTAAGGAAGAGACAGATGTGGAGTTCCTTGAAATCCTCCAATTGGTCGCATAACATCCCCCACCATTCCTCAAATTCTTTATTTATATTCTCTCCCAACCTCTATTCTTTACTATTTTCAACATTATTCCGGTTGGTAGAATTTTTGTTCGAGAAGCATGAAGGTTTTCCGAGATGGAAACTAGTTTAGTGTGGGGTGATGTTTAACCCCTAAAAGTAAATAAGTACCTAAGGCGCAAATCCTTGTGGTGTGCAAAAACACAGTGTGAAGGAATGCGCGAAGTAACTCTTGAATAGGCATGAAGGATCAATCTAGGCAAAGATGGAGTCGGGACTTAGTAAGTTTTGGACAACAGAAAAGGCTTCCATATGGAGTGAATGGAAAAATGTCGGATCTGATGTGGATAATCTATGGAGACTTTTGAAACAAGGAAAGGATGTTCCAAGGCATCAATATGGTTATCATGAAAGGGTAAGGATTCAATTTTGTTAAGGATTATCTCGACACATGCATTCTAGAAGGAACTTGATTGAAGGAAACACATGGCGACACCTAAAATATTCTTGGGTAGTAGTATAGAAATGATCAAAGGATTTCATCAGGCCTTCACAGGTGATGATGAGTATTTAAGATTGAAGGAGAATGATTATTCTATGGGTATTATGGTTTTCAGAGTGGGAAGGATAGCTAGGGAGTAGGAGAGTGTGAAAATTATGTCTTGGTGAGCTTTGTGATGTAAATTAAGCTTTGCTAGTGTGAACATTTCTGCAAATGGAACTCTCTTGATGTAATCTTGACTACCATATTTAGGCCTATGAATATAATGAAGTGATTCTCAAACACTCATATGATGGATCTTGATCTGTGTGTTTTTCCTTTATGTTCATGTGTGTGTTATGGGTTTTCTTGATGATGCTCATGGATTGATTCTACTTTCATTTAGTTGATCATGTTAATCTATGCTTGGAATGCATTAGACTAGGATTTAGTTCTTGCATCTTAAATTCCATGAATGAATGCACTTGTTTTTTGTTATATTACATCATCATGTTAAAGTAACATTATCATGAAGTTCATATAAAGGAGGGACTCAACGCCTGCATGCGCCTCGGGTAATTTTATAGGATAAGATCTGGATGATATGCCAACACACTGGAATTGGTTCTAAAACACGGTGGTGATAATAGAGACTAAAATATATCTAAAAAAAGATTAAACTGAAACAAGGCATTGATAATGAAGAATACTATAGGAACAATCTTAGGCCTGACTTGTATAGGTAATGTGATAGTTCCTAGACATGTGTGAGTAGTGGAATCATAACCATGAATAAGAGTGGAATTTTTAGCAATGAGATTATCAGTAATGTCAATTTTATTTAAAAGGAGTGAGCACATAGATTAATGGTGGATCCATTGTCAATGAGTACATGTTTAATACAAATGGTGCTAATGATAGCAGTGATAAGTAAAGGCACACATGGATTATCAACAATAGATGGCAATATGTCCTCATCACTAAATGATATAGCATGTGGCATATTTTTGAGAGACTGAATGAGGTTTTGAAGGCCACCATATAATTATTTATTTTAATGTGGATATAAAAAAGGGAGGTCTCTAATGTATGAATAAAATCAAGTGTACAGCTCAATAAGTCATAGAGAGATATTTTGGCCGGTGTATTCTTAAGCTACTTGATGATTTCATAGCCTTTAGAAGTTGTAGGAGGAGCCGTAGAAGTGATAGGTGGTGGGATAGAAACAAGATGAGCCATAGGAGGATGAGTGTGGAGAGTAGTGACTACATTAATGGGTGGATCAACCATATAAGTAATAAAGCGAGGAGGGTGGTGATTAAAAACTTACATAAAATTAGTAGCGGTAGTAACCATGCTAGAAACCTTAGTTAAAAAAATATGGATAATAAGATTGATCCATGACTTGAGAAGAAGAATACATACTCAGAAGGTAGGGTTTGAATGGATAGGTTCACTCAAATGATTTAACAAATATTGAAAATTAATTCTAAACCCTAATTGAAGAGTCATAACGAAATGACAAGACATAAAGTACAAATATGACCTAAGCTATAAGGTAAGGAAATATGAGACCCTAGGTTCAAAAGAGGGAATAATATACTTAGATGGTTTTGCAATACTCTTGAAGATGTGCTAAGATGGAAAATAATCAAGTAGAAAGAAAAATTGTTGCAACC
This sequence comes from Taxus wallichiana var. yunnanensis, assembly GCA_018340775.1. Taxonomy (NCBI): domain Eukaryota; kingdom Viridiplantae; phylum Streptophyta; class Pinopsida; order Cupressales; family Taxaceae; genus Taxus; species Taxus wallichiana. The sequence goes on from CM031236.1 coordinate 345,558,499, forward strand.
AAGCCTAAAAAAATGCAAAAGTATCATAAATTCCAAGACTAGGGTGCCTAGACTTGGTAAGGGGCACCTAGGTGCTAGATACCTCTTATAGATGCCTCGTGACTACCATAACCTTAGAAAATGATATTTGATATGTCATATGATGTTTGTAAATGTTTGATGTTGATCACCTATAGGTCCTTGTAAGATCGCTAAATTCACCTATAACTGCAAAATAAAATATCTCATGCAAAACCATAAAAAACATCAAATACTAAAAAAATATGTAAATGGGGAGTCGACTAACCCCGATGGTCACCCGATAGAGTGAACTTATGATCTAGGCACTACACTACATTTTAGAATCCATGTATTGTGTGTGTGTGTGTGTTTTTGTGTGTCTGTGTATAATCATGCCCTAGGTGGCTCTTGTGCAAAATGTACTAAAAAGAGATCAATAACTAAATGTATGAATGTAAGTACACGTGTGGATGTTAAAATGAACTTCCCTTCCTATAAAGTGTATGTAGAAGAATACAGGATTGAATGAAGCTAGATGGATGCTTTGATGATATTGAAATGCCTTTGGATGTAACCTTAGGTGATAGTAATAGATTCGTAGATCTTGGTCCCTTATTATAGTCACACAACTTTGTATTTATATGACTCACTTGTTTGAATTTTGCAATTAATTACAAGGCTGATCCATAACAAAATAAGATGCCAAAAAGATAAAAGAGGCCAAAAAGGGGTGAGTAAGATACAAATAGGTTAGGGGCACCCAGGAGGATGGGGTCATTGGTGTCCATAGTGATAAAAGATAAAACAATAAAGCATTAATTGGGAAATGAGGTGTAAGAGGGAAAAAGAAGACACAAAACATAGAAAAAGGAAACATATAGTTGTCAATTGATATTTTTCTCACTTAGGAATCATATGAATAGTGGTAGGTGACTAGGACCTAGAAATATACCACAAGTATGTGATTCAGTGTCTACATATGGATTGTAAGTAAGGGCATAGTTAAGAAATGTAATCTTTTATTTGTTAAATCAATGAAATACGAAGCATTTTATTTTGGTTATTACATGTGCTTGGTTCTTGAACAAATATTGTGATGTAGTGGTACTTTACAATGTATGCTTGGTTATAAAATTATTTTTTGTAATATTACCTTAGAGGTGAATTTTTACAACCTTTGAGTGTATCTCGGTGTTGTTTAATTGATTTAATAGATATATTGAAGTTTCATGTACAAGTATTTGTGTTAAGATTTCGAGGTTATGTTGTTATGTTTTTATGGATTTGGTAATGTAGCTAATATGTAAATCTGTGGTACATATCCTCTTTAGATCCAACACCAACCACTTCATTTAACTAAGTATTATCCCATCTTTCCCTATCCTTATAAATAAAATTATCTTTTTTATTTTTCATGTGTTTTTTTGTAAGTTACACCTATCCTACATATTTCAAGTGTATTTTTGGGATTTATAAAGATTAAAATCACAAAATCATCATACCCTAAGTTGTCAACAATTTATTTAGATATTATGTCTATGATCACCTTAAGATCTATCTTCAAAGTGGTTTATAAGCTGATACATCAAGTTTTTTCGATGCATGTGTGACCATTATTTTGAATGATCATTACATTATATGGTTACACTTGATATAAGATTGAGGTTCCAAAAAGTCTGAGGGTTTGAAACATAATATCTCCCTTTCTCTTTCAATCCAACCCATAATTTATATCATCTTGGTTCGAAAGATCCATAAAGGAACATTATAACACCCATATCCTTAGCCATATACCTCCCTATCATTCCCATAAGACATGGCCAAGAGAGATAGATAAACTACTCCCCGGCTTAAAAATGACACATCAAGAGGTTTATATTTTCTCCTTTCCTTCTTTCTCACTACTTACCTTGTTTGGGGTGTTAGATTAGGAAATAACACAAATATGTTTTTATTAGGGGTAAATAGTTTTGAAGCGACTATAACATGTTACAAAAAGTGCTCAAAAGTCAGATAGAGCAAAAAATATAGTCCATAGTTTAGAAGGGACTGTACCCTATTACAAAAAGGATCTAAAGTAAGATAATGTTGTAAATACATCAAATTTGGATCAACATCCAAATTATACATGAATATCCAACTATAATTATCTGAGAAAATATACAAAAAGATCAAAATAATGACAAAAATGCAACAAAGCAACATGAAAACAACATCCTGACAGTAATAAAAGAGAAAACCAGAAGTAAGGACAATCCTCTTCATTTGTCTTCTTTGTCAATCTTTGTCCTTACCTTTTACAGAGAGGTGAAGAGTGTTAGGGTAGTGACATGGGGGATCCTTCTTGTCAAGTTGTGAGATAATCAAGTCCCGTATTGGTCCTAACTCTCAAATGGTAGCAAGAATGTCACTGAGCACACATACACTTTTGACATGTTGCTCCTTGAAGTTGTAGATAATGTTGGTGAAAATAACAACATCCCCAGGACGCACATCAAAGCTTCTAGGTTGATGTTTCGAGCATCCAGCAGTGTGATTACACAACATGGAAACCTCTCTCCAAGTGTGGGACTTGTGAAACTGAGAGAGGAATCTCTAGATTAGAGGTTGGTTCTCAAACTCCTTTGATTTAAATCTATATTTACACAACTACAGAGGTTCAGATCCTAATCCTACTCTAAATTGCAAGGAGACAGGGATAGAAATGCAAAAATGAAACTAACTAAAAGTGGTGATGCACCAAAAGGAGTGGTGAATATTTTTGTCATGCAAATACACACAAACCAAGGATTGCAACATAAAACATACATAGACTAATAAGATATAATTTATGATCTCGAAATGAAGCAAATAATACAAACAAAGGACTCGAAACCCATTCACAAATCTTGCATTATCATTTCCAATGTCAAAAACATCGCATTACAACCTCGAGAGGTAAAAACTATACTAATCTTTGAAGAGGTCTAATTCTTCCAAGAATCACTTGTTGGAGGTGAAAGAAGAATTTTGCTATGCCAAAAGATGTTCCACCCTTTTAGAAATGAGCCAAATCTGGCTTTTACATTACATGGGTCAAGCCCAGAGAGAGAAAACATACAAAAACATGGGAGCCCATTCCTAATTGATTGTAAATGCATTAAATTAGCATGGAAGACCTTATAAACCATACCCTACCATTTTTACGAAATTGGAGGAGAATGCGACCCATTCTATATTAAATTTGGTCACCGAAATGTCACTTCGGCCATGAACACATGTCGAGCCGTTTCTTAACTTTCTCTCTCTAGATAAGACAAAAATTCAATATTGACATCAAAATCATGTAGAGAATTTTATAAGCTTTCCAATGATATAAAGAACATGCAATATGAGCTCTGGATCGAAAGATATTGCGATCGAAGATTTAGGGCACAAAACAGAAAAAATGGGTTTTGAATTTTTTCCGCGCTCCGCCACCTAGACGACACGTGTCGGGTGCTGATAGGATGAGAAATTATCTCTCCTTTCCTTACCCATAGGTTTTCCTTGAAAGTTTTGACTTTTTGTAATTTCTGAAAATTTCCCATTTTTTCCTCGCGTCCCCGCCACTTGGGACACGTGGCATGATCTGGTTGGAGGACAGGGGCGCGGGGTCATCCTTTACCTTTTAGTTTTTGGCCAAAACTTTTTCCAAATTCTCTAATTCCTCCCCGAGCTTAGCACTCCCCTTCTCCTTAGGACACGTGTCCTCTTTTTATTGGCTCGGGCCAACGCTTCAAACCTTACCCTTCGAAATTTTGGACGTTTTCCCTTGTGACACATGGCGTTCTGATTCGTCGGCGGCTCCTTCGACTCCCCGCGTCCACCGCGTACTTCTGGCTCGGATGTCCCAAACCATCTGGGACAAATTTCTCCGATCTGCCCGATTCGGGCTTCCTTGTCCCTCTTTGAGGTGAAGACACATGGCGTGATTTGATTGGCTCTTGGCTCTTTTGGCTCTCTGCGTCCCACGCGTCCCTTTGTCCCAACTATCCCGGTGTGAAAGTTCCCTATTTCGTATGATCCGGGTGGTTCACGTCCTTCATGTCCTCATGGCCCAGATGTCCTGCACTGCACGCACAAAGACTTAGTTAATTTTTTCTCCTTCGGCTGAATCAGCTTTCCGCGTCCCGCGCATCTCGATGTCCCAACTGTCCCAGTGCTACGCAGACCGCCTGGAGGCTTTTCGGCCGATTCGCACCCCGACGTCCCAACTGTCCCAAGGACCGCCTGGACTAGGACTTAGCCGATTTTCATGATTTTTTCTAGCCCAAGCTTGTTTTTTGCAACTTTTTCACCCTTTTTAGAACTTTCTCCTTTCTTCTTGGACATGAGAGTTAGAAAAGGTAGAGGGGACCCTAGAAACATGATTTTTTGCCTTGAATCAATCTATCTTGCTCTGGGACCGAAGAATTTAATGCATGTTATCAAAATTACCCTGGGGGTGAATTTTGGATAACAATTTGGTGACTAAGGGAGTCATATGCCTGCTAGATGAAGATACCGGCTTGTCAAGCAGTCCATTGGGCATGGAGTCATCGGATATTTGTTTAGAACCTCCACCGACTCAAGATGTGCAAGGAGGAAGATGGAATATCACCCGATGGGAGCAAGGATTGCAAAACATCTCCATGGACAACAAGTTGTGCCAAATTACTTAGGGAAAAAAAAACTAACCTACAAAGCAAAACAATGTGCACAAGAACTTGGAGGAATGAAAATCTAATCTAATATTTACAAGGTAGTGAATTTCCCTCTAGAAGCAATGCTTGAGATAGATTTTATTTATCTGGAATCTGCAGCTTCTTCACCATCCAATGAGGCCAATTGGAAAGCATTGTTGTTCTTGCACTTCGTGACCATGTATGGGCCATTCCAAATGGCATCAAATTTTGAATGCCTTCCCGGTTTTTCTCTATCTACATCCCATTTCAACACTAGATCTCCAACCTGAAAAGATCTATCCTTGGCCTTCCTATCAAAGGTATTTTTGATCAAAGCTTGATCCTTTTCCATTACTTGGGATGCCTGATTTATGATCTCTTGCAGCTCCATCAACTCTGCATACCTCACCTCCATGGGCTCAAATTGAAGCAACTCCATTTGCTTCATGAGTTCCAATGTTGGCAACTCAAGTGACATGGGAAAGATTGCTTCTCTTCCATAGACAAGTTTGAATGGAGAGTTACCCGTGGACCTCTTGGGAGCTATCCTATCAGCCCATAAGGCTGATTTCAGTTTGGTATGCTAAGACCTCTCGATTCTTGTCAAGAGTCCTCCTAATGATCCTTAACAAATTCTTGTTTGTAGACTCGGCCCGGCAATTACCTTGAGGGTAATAGTTTGATGAAGTGCTTAGGTAGATACCGTTCTTGACAGCCCACTCAATCACCTTAGATCTAATGAATGCTAATGCATTATCTCGAGATTATTATAGCAGTACACCAAATCTGGTTGTTATCCCCTCATAAAAGTCTAAGATGCTAGACTCATTTGATTCTTTGAGTGCTACTACTTCTGTCCATTTGGTGAAGTAGTCTGTGGCTGTCAAAATCCATTTGTGCCCTTGGCTTGAATTGGGATTAATGACTCCAATGAAGTCCAAACCCCACTGTATGAATGGCTGGTCAACTGAGATTGGATGTAATGGAAGGGCAGCAAGTCTCTCTTTTCCTATGAAGAATGCACAATTCTTACACCTCTTGATCCATGCATAGCAATCACTGAAGATTTTAGGCCAATAATAACCAGCTTTCATGATTTTTAGAGATGTCACTCTTGGTGCAAAATGACCACCAGCTGGTCCATCATGGAACTCTTCCAACACCCTTTGAATCTAATTTGTGCTAATGCATCTCAGCAGCACTCCATTTACATCTTTCTTGAACAAAACTCCATCAACAATGGCATACGGAACAGCCTGCAATCTGAAGTGTCTCCTTTGGGTCTTGTTCATCTCCGGAGGGCATAGGCCTGTGCCTAGGAAGTGCATAATATCTTGGGTCCAGCAAGGAGTGGGGGCAGCATTGTCTTCTTCTTGATTGCCACTTGGCTCATGGCTGTCCTGGACTGTCAAAACAACCTCTTCTTCATTGCATACTTCTCTTTGCTTCCCCAAAACCAGCTGCTCACACAATCCTTTCCCTCTTACCAGCTTGGTGATCTTGATCTCAATGTCATACTCCATGACACGGGTGATCCAACCTACCCTTTTCTCATTCAAATCCTTGTTGAGGAGGAAGTCCTTAACCCCAGCATGTGAGACCAGCAACTGGACCTTGTTGTTTGAGATTAAAAGCTTGAATTTCTTCAAGCTTCGACACGCAAGTGCATGCTTCTCGATAAAAGATTACCTCACCTCATAGTCATCTAGGCTTTGGGTGAAGAAGGCAATTGGCTCCTCATCATTATCCTTGTTCTCGCTGTACCAAAATGGCAGAAATAGGTTTAAAAATGGACTCCAAAGTGATAAGTTATTTGGGCAGCTTGTTAGTTCTCAGCTATACTACTGGTCACCATCTTTGCCGCTTCCAATTTTTCTTGATTCTTAACTGAGAACTCAGCTTCTTCTTGCAAGAAATGGATGATTTTCTGGTCATTCTCAAACACTTGCCAACTAACATTGTTATCCGGCATTGAAGGCCTCAAAATCACATGGATGTTTGGCTGTACCTTGTCTTGTTGAATACTTTCCACAATGTCAAAGGCTGCCCCTACTGCTGTAAGCACGTCAGTGACAGCCTTGATTTTCTTTCCTAGGAATGGATTTGATGCCAAAACCCTCAAAATCTTCCATGAGGTCCCACACCCTATTCTTGTAGCCCTGAGTAGATCATTCTTGGCAGCATGCTATCCCTTGACCTAATTTACAATCAATTCACTATCCCCAAAGACTTGCAAGTTCTTTATTTTCTTCTTGATTGCCCAATGCATCCCTTGCACTAAGGCTTCATATTCAGCAAGCAGTGTTATTGGAGCATGCAAATTGAAATCTAAAAGCTGAATAGTACCTTATTCCTTGAGGTGAAACAAGCATGGCTCCACCTCCCGCACCTTGTCTACTCCTTGATCTATTAAAAACCGCCGCCATACCTCATTGTCATCCTTGTGGTGTGGCTTGGTGATGCTAGGAATAGGCTGATTTTCTTCATGTATGTAATAAACCCTAGCTCGATTCTTCTATTTCTTGATAAGGATCAAAAGCATGCACTTTCTTTTCCCATTCATCAAGAGTTAGATCCAGGATGCTTCCACCTTGGTGTCACTTCATCGTGAGCTTGGGTGATCTTCTTGATCAAATGCTAAGCAATTGGCATTAATCGACTTGACCGTAAGGCTCAATTTGGAAGTTTGCAATAGGTTTAGACCTAATTGTATCCTTAGTTCCATACCTTGTTCTTAACAGCATGTGTGACCAATCAGCAGACAAAATATCCCCCAATCTTGGTCTGTGAAGTCCCTGACAAGCATAGGGAAAAGAGTGGTGGAAGGTCTATAACCGATACATCTTGCAAAACAAAAACATTTGGACATGCATGCAAGGTAAGACTCAAGTTTCTAATCACCCCAACTGTTGTTACTGCTGTCCCATCCAGTTGCACTACCCTTTGGATATGGTTTCATACTAGAGCCCTAGCTGATCAGCTATTTGTTTAGGCATTACCGAGCTACATTCCCGGAGTCTATCATGTAATTGTGCACTAGCCTGGCTTCCAATGATCAATGAAACATAGAAAGGAGGGGGCTTCAACATTTTACCTGCTGTCCTCCATGATCTCCTTCAGGCTAGGTAACATTTGTAAGCACTTTACCTTGCATCCGAACTTGCCGATTCAAGTTGGCACGATCCTTCATGGCAGCTTCGTGCAGCAGATCTCTTTGGCCTGGGATAGATAGGGATTCCCACATTAATATATTGACATTTGTCTTGTTCATCCGATCAATGATACTGAATGGTGATGAAGGATCTCTTTGCTGTCACTTGGTTTACACATTCACTCCTTGCACGTGGGCAGCAATAATCGGTATTTGAGTTGGTCTAGAGCTATCCATGGCTGCCCTTGTGCATTTGAAGTTGTAATTTGTTTGCCAACCATTTGTGGAACCATAGAAGGTCATGGATTGGTTGGGGCTAATGGCTTTTCTTCACCCAAATTCCTCCTTTTTGACCTTGTGTTGGCTACAACACCTTGAGAAACTGCTTGATTCATGGCACAGAAATCTTGTAACACCTTGGACTATAGTTACTTCCTCCCGAGCATACAAGTGTTGATATGTGATTTCTTTTGAAAGGATGTGTTCCCTTGATTGAGAAGTCATGCTTGATATGTACTATATCTTCTTTATAAATTGCAAATCTTTGACTGAGTTAGAATATGATTGGACTCTTTTATTTCTTTCATTTTGCACCTGAGTTTAATCTGATCTCGGAACGAATTATGGAGTTATCCATCTATATGATCTAGCCTTGGATCAGTGGTATTGATCCAAGTGATGCTTTAAGCTTATTCGTGATGAATTAAAATTATAGACCTTACGCAGTCGCAAGGTCCGGATGCATCAATAAGCTAGTCCGAGTATAACTCAGGCTGATCGTGTTAAATGAATTGGTTCCCGATATCATAATATATCTGGAAGGTCTTGATTGTGGACCAGGTAATAATTTAGTTACATATAATTCAATAGCCATTTGGCAGTGCAGAGTAAACCCTGTTCGTGAATGTATGTTGTAGGTTCTTTTTCTGAGCATATGAAATGTTAGACCTAACTAGATTTATTAAGGTTAGTAACCTAAAACTAAACCTAACCTAGGGGTTAGATTAGTGTTAATCTAACCTAGACCTAGGCTAAGAGCTAATGTTCTAAGTTAGTATCTATGCGCTAAGAGGTTAGACTAGGTGTTATCCTAAATCCTAACCTAAGTTACTAACCTAACTATTGAACAAGGAAGAAGGGGACCTATGGAAGGGTGCGAACCATGGGCGGTAGTTTCTATGTCATTAAATGCATGGATAAGCATGAGGGACAGGTAATTTGGTGGAGGTTTTTAAAACGGCTAACTTGAGCCGACGTGGCAGGTCGCCAAAGTTGGAAATGGTCTTTGATGTGCATTTTTCCATCGCCAACTATGGCGGTCGGTGGCAGTGGAGATTGAGCAGGAAATTGGGAGTAAATGCAATTAATGAACTCAGCCATCGAGCTCATGTTTCACGGGAAGGCATGCAAAATGGAAAGTTAATGGTTTGTTTGGTTTTGCATGCGCTCCGGTTTTCCCTCTGTCTGTTCACTGGTTCTTCACACCAGTCTTCTTGGTGTTGCATGGCAAGTATGAGCATAACTAGCTCTTTTCTCTGGCAAGGAATATTTATAAGTCATGGTAATAGCAAATTTTTGTTGGTGGATCTAACTTGGAAAAGGAGGAGAAGGTTCAAGCTCTTTCAGTGGTCTCTGCTTCAAAAATCTAAGCAAATAACTGTGCATGTTAGGCCCTAACCTTTAAAAATCTTGCTATCTTTCAAATGATTTCATTGTAACAACTCGTTCGGATGATTTTTGGAATTAGATGGTTTTTATGGTAGCTTGGGGTGATTTTGCTATCGTATCTTCTTGCTGGTTTGATTTTTCAATTAAAACCTTGATGGGTGTATTTTATTTTTCGAATGTTGCAATATTTCATGGTGTTTTGCATTCGCTTTAATTTGTGAAACATTTACAAGAATGTATACTGGCCTTTCTCTGTGAGAGCCCATGAATTGTTCTCTTGATGGGTACAAAGTTACCGTTGATATCGGTTGTTAATGCTTACTTGTTGATGCTTGTTGTTGATACTCGCTGGAAAGGATACGTGGACATTTGATTGAATGTTCAAGATAACTCGACTTCCTTATAAGTTCTGGTCGTGGTTATTATAGATGGTGGTTACAGAATCCTGTTGGGTTTCACTAAGATATTTAAAGTTATTTATGAAAGGATAACTTGTTGTGTTACAGGATTTCAATGTGACCTTGTTGAAGTTGTTTTTCCCTTGCGTTGAGGTTATGGGATTCAACCGTTGATAGTATGCAATATATATATTTATTGTATTCAAAACGACTCTATGGAGTCCATTAAATGATTCGTATATTTTGGACCACTGTTAAAGCTATATATTTATATTTGAATATTGGTAATTTGATTTTGTCGTAGTCTTGAGGGAGTAATAGGTAATGCAACCTCTGTTATTTTTTTGTAATGAATTTTGGTATGAGACTCTTTAGGTATATTTTTACGTTTCTTTCGTTTAAGCTTGAGCGAAAAAATATCAAGAGGCTCAGTTGGATTCCTTTTTGTGAAATCAGTATTAGCTTCTGTATAAGCCTGATTTTGAATGTTTACCATTGTTGGCTCAGTTGGAATCATTAACTATTATTTATCATGTTTATCGTTGTTGTTGGATTCCGTTGAATCTCTTGATGGGTAACAGCAGTATCTCGCCTCTAATTAAGCCCCGATTTGGTACACTGTATTTTTGACACCGTGTGGGTTCCTTGAGTATAGATAGATATCATGTATCTTGGCTCTATGAAAGTGGGTCGTGAATACCATACTTCAAATTCTGAATGCGTCCAGATGTGAATACGGTATATTATGTTTCCTTTCTGATTATTCTAGTTAGATGAAGTTTGTGTATGTTATGGGAATGTTGTAAGATTATCTCTGCATAGTCTTAGGGAAACATCAATTGCTTAATGTCAAGAAGTCTATTGTTGACTGCGATAAAATAGAAGTTCTCGATTTCGACCTTGGGTCTAAAAGCCTTACAGTGATTAGAAAGGACTAGAATGGGCTGTAGGTTGATGTAAGGGATTGTTGGCGTGTTACGTCTTCTGTCGCATGGATATCAATTCTTGAGTTTAATTGAACTTAGGAGTTGTCGACTGCACCTCAACAGACAATGGCTGTGATTATCTTCTTGTTTGTCGCTTCGTGTGGGAGGTCATGTAGAGTCTGTTTGGTAGATAGTCATCATTGTTTGGCGTGAGAGCTACTGTACTGTAGTTTATTATATTTTTAAACTTAAAAAAAACAGTGGTGCTTTTGGTGGTCTCATCTGATTTATTCACATGTGTTTAAGGTGAATGCTTTGCTCTTGGAAAGCAGTACAGTCATGAGCTAGTTCTGAGGGAAATATGTATGATTCATTTATTTCTCCTCTGTTTTAAAGTATATGTTGATATATATTTTTATCTAACTGTTGGAACTGTTTTAACTATCGCTGGAATCATGGGTTGTTATGATATTCATTTTAATATGATGAATGTAATGATCTCTGTCGATGTTTGCTGTCCGGGATTTAGATGGATAGTTGTTTGATATTTTCATTCTTCTTGATCCCTAATATTTTGATGAAATATGTTACTTGTTGGGTGAATTGATCTCATTTAAACAGTAGGTGTTTAATGAAAACAATTGATGGATTGCAATTGTTTGTAAGAGTTAGTGCTTATCATGCTCTGGTTCATCGAACCGACTCATGTTGACAATTTTTGCAGATGGATGTCGTAAGTGGTAAAAGCACACAGATCCGATAGATGATCGATTGTTTAATTTGAATTTAAGTTGAAATACAAACTTGATTTTCTAAATTTACTACATGTGGAAAGATGTTCTTTTCCGTAGAGTATTGTATCAAGTATGCTGAATGCATAAAATGTATTTGATTAGTTCTGAAAGGAATGGAAATTGATATTTGTTACTTATGTGTTTGTATTCTTATCTTGATAGTTTGACCTTCTTCGGTTCAAATATCTTGAGAGCATTGTTATTATTGTATAATTTGGAGACTTTTGTGATTATCAATGTAAGCTTGCAAGAATATGTGACTGAATACTTATGATTGTTTAGCAATTCTAGTATGTTCTATCTAAAGCTAAATTGAAATATAGATCACTGTCTTACTGGAAACTAGGGTTAAAATAAACCTAAGCAGAATGCTAAACAAGCTGAATTAAATTATTAATCCCTAGTCTTGATTAAGCCAGGACAACATTTAATTGGATTCTTAATCATTATATCTTGATACTTATAAGTACGATATAAATTCAGTAATGAGAACTGAAATAAACCAAAAAGGGGTTTTGTTGGCAATCACATGTGAAGATTATGGGTTATTGTCCAATTTCGTTGATTTAGAATTATGTATATTCTATGAACTCCTTGATGGAACCTTAGTCTTAATAACATCTCTGTGTAAAGGGTTTTATTAAGAAAGGTCATTCTAAGGTGAGGAACCCAGGGATCGGGAAAGGCTAACCTTAGGGGAACGTCTTTTAATATAATTTAACTCAAACAGATGAAACACTTTTTAACAAGTAGATCTTTTCGAGGCAGATTTAAAGGTTGGCGGCACAAGTCAACTACATGGTTATACCTCCGAGAAGGTTAGGATCTTCTCAAAGATACAACAATGCAGGTGTCTTGTGATGACACCCTTTGCATTGATCAATAAGATTTACACCTTGATCTCGAACAAGTTACTCTGGGACCGATTAGGAATGTGGTCACGTTATAAGGCTGCCTAGGAGATTCGGGGTATCTTGACACACTGGTTTAACTAGGGTTGAACCAGTATGTCATCATATCCCTAGTCCTCATGGGAATCCATATAACGTTATCACCTTAGTAATCCATTTCGAGTGAATAATTTGGGATAGGAGGGACCATGTAGGTAAGTCAAGATAAGACATTCTATATAATTTAGGAATGGGGTGAAGGACATATTCCAGATATCGACGAGTATGCCAAGGAATACGAGACATAAGCAGATGTTTCAAATCTTTGGCCAAAGTATCGCAAGCTACCGATTGCGTTGTCCTAATTCACCTAGTCTAAGGGATGAGATGCCGATGAATAATGGTAACAATTATTCGATAGGTTCCTGGACAGAGCATTTTGAATCCTGAATAGGGAAGAGAACCGCAAGAGTGGAGTGTTAAATAGAAACGCCAACTCTTATTATTCATGAATAGATCGGTAGATTACCGAGTCATGGAATGAATAGATCGGAGGTACTCCGAGTCATTACAGTGGCATATGGTTTTCTGTTATAAGAATGGTTATTTGATTTGTGAGTTCTAAATTATGTATTTAGAACCTGGAAGCATTTATCAAAAAAAAAAAGTTGACTTGGTCTAATGTATAAAAATGAGGATGTTACATCTTGGTATCGTGAGTCGAAGGTTGCAGCTCTTGGGCCTATTGTGTCCATAATCTGATAAAACCTGAATTTTCTTGTAACAGAAAATGGTTAGAACAAGGGGGAACGTTATAATAATGCTCCACCGAAGGAGGAGCGGCAACAACCCAAAAACTTGATGAGATCCTCGCTTTCCCTGTTGGACACAAGAGATCGTTTAGTTGTACTTGAAGAGCAGGTGATGGGAAATGAGGAGGATGAAGAAGCCTGATAATAACAATCAAGAACCTCCGTAGGACAACCCCAATATGGGTGTTGATGTTAATGCTGGAAATTCACCTGGTCCAACCAGAAAACAAAAAGGCCAAAGTTGGCAAAGCAGTAACTCACTAATGATATAAAAGGATAAGCCCACCTAAGTATGATGGCACCACATTAGGAGATGGAGCCGAGAATCGGCTCAAAGAAATGGAGAAGTACTTTGCAATAAGGAACTTCTCGAGGAAACCAAAGCTATTTGGGAGCCTATCGCCTTTTCCACGAAGCATCTTCATGGTGGGATAGCCGTAAAGCTGAACTAAACATTGATGAGACTAATGTTACTTGAGATCAATTAAAGGCTATTTTAGGCAATGTTGGCTGCCACAACTTTTCTATGATCGAAAATGACAGATTTTAGAACTTAGCTCAACGGAAGCTAATGGTGAATGAATACTGGGAGCGGTTTACAAAACTCCTCAAGTATGTACCGTAGTATCAAACCGACGAGAAGTTCGTAATACGAAATTCATCATGGGATTGAATCCCGTGATAGGGGAGAGGTCGATGTTCACAAATCCAACCACTATGGAAGGAGTTGTTGAAAAGGCCATAAGGCAAGAAGTAAATTAAAGGCTATTTCTCGCTCATAAAGAGGAAGTGTGAAAGAAGACTGCAAACCATTCTTCAACTCTCTTGCACCCAAAAAGGGACCATGGAAAAGTTTGGAAACAAAAGTAAGTTTCAGGGATAATAGTAAGAAAGCAAAGTGGCAACTAAGCCTACTAGAAATGTAAGGGATAATTTTGCTAAAATTTAACAATGGGCGTAAGCCCTATGGAGGACAACGTGACAATTACAAGACGGGAGGCAATTTTGAGCCTAAAAAGGGACCTGTAGGAGGTGCTACAATTGTGGCAAAGACCACTACGCAAATCAATGCCCTTTGAAGAAGGATGATCGTAATCGAAGCATAAGATACATGCCGCAGAGCGTAGTGCAAAGCAAGTCGAAAAGCAAGTGACACCTATAGAAGTTTCGGGTAAGTTATTTGGCATACCGCTCACTATTCTTTTTGATACAGGCTACCGAATGTTTTATTTCAAATAAACTTACTTCTAAACTTAAAAGAAAAGCTGGAAAATGGATAAATCTGACCTGCACAAGATGGTAATAACTTTGTTCATACAAAGTGAGTATGTGTCTTTTTGGGGCAATCCTTGACTTACCTAATTTCTCCACGGAAGTTGACCTCTATGTTACACCTTTGGGATCATATGACATTGTCATCGGTGTCAATTGGTTAGCTGACCATAAAGCAAAGGTAGATTGCTATGAAAAGAACATAAAATGTTTAGATGATCAGCTGGAAACAACAGAGATTCAAGGTGTGAAACGGGAAATTTCAGTTAGAAAATTGTCAGCTATGCAGCTTAAAAAGGCTAAAAATAAAGGATGCACCCTTTATGCAGTAAAGATATCTGAATTTTCAGAAGAAGATGATGATTTCATGAAACAATTTCCTCTATTACAAAGTTTCAGGGATGTTTTTCCTGAGGAATTACCAGGGTTACCACCCAAGAGAGAATTTGACTTCACCATCGAAATCAAACCAGGAACAGAACCTATTTCCAAAGCACCTTATCGGATGACTACTACAGAGTTAGTTGAGCTTAAGGCACAGTTGCAAGAGATTTTGTCTAAAGGTTTGATTAGACCAAGTGTTTCACCTTGGGGAGCACCCGTAATATTTGTGAAAAAGAAGGATGGAACACTAAGGCTGTGTATTGATTATCGGATGTTGAACAAAGCAACAATCAAGAACAGATATCCACTTCCAAGGATCGACGATCTATTTGATCAGATGCATGGAGCAGCGGTTTATTCTAAGATAGATCTTCGATCTGGGTATCATCAGTTAAGGATTAGAGAAGAAGATATTCATAAAACAGCTTTCCGAACAAGGTACGGACATTATGAATTCATGGTTCTACCCTTTGGATTAACTAATGCACCCGTAGCCTTTATGAACTTAATGAACAATATTTTTCAAGAATATCTGGACAAGTTTGTACTTTTATTCTTGGATGATATTCTCATTTATTCTAAAAGCGTTGGGGAGCACAATGAGCATTTGAAGATAGTTTTGGGAATTTTGAGAAAAATAAAGTTGTATGGTAATTTATCCAAATGTTCTTTCTTTGATTCAGAAGTTCACTATTTGGGTCATGTCATAAGTAAAGAAGGAATTGCTATAGATCCTTCAAAAATAGTGGCAATAACTAAGTGGCCTGCACCAAAGAATGTGCACGAAGTAAGAAGCTTCATGGGTCTTGCTGGTTACTATAGAAAATTTGTTAAGGATTTTTCTAAAGTAGCTGCACCAATAACTTCATTGCAAAAGAAGGATAAGAAATTCATATGGAATGATAAGTGCGAAGTGGCTTTCAAAAGTCTGAAAGACCAGTTGACTTTTGCACCTATATTAGCTGTACCAGACCCTAATGGGAGTTTTACTGTTGTAACGGATGCTTCTGGGGAAGGCCTTGGAGGTGTTTTGCTTCAAAATGATCAAGTCATAGCATATGAAAGTAGAAAACTTAAATTACATGAGCTGAATTATGCCCCTCATGATTTGGAACTTGCTGCCATTGTTCATGCACTTCAAGTCTGGAGACACTACTTACTTGGGAAACCTTTTGAGTTAAAAACCGATCACTTAGGACTGAAATATATTTTTACTCACCTAACCTCGAATGCCGACAGAGAAGGTGGTTAGAATTTTTCTCACAATATGATTTTGATATTAGCTATATCAAAGGGAAGGAGAATAGAGTAGCTGATGCTCTAAGTGTAGGAGGCACATTTTCGCTCTTATAACATTAAGAACTTAGTTTAAAGATGAGGTAAAAAGTGCCTCAGAATCAGATGCATATTTTCAACAAGTAAAAGCAGCGCTTGCTGCAGAACCAAAGGATATAAGGTATAAAGGTTTTCATTTTGATAATGAAGGAATCTTGCGTTATGAAAACAGGGTATACGTACCTATGTTGAATGATTTGAGGAAGAAGTTGTTAGTTGAATTTCATAATTCACCTTTCTCTAGACACCCGGGAATCACAAAAATGCTTGCTGATTTGAAACAACAATACTTTTGGAAAGGTATGAAAAAGGATGTTATTAATTTTGTGACTCATTGTTTGGAGTGTCAGTGGGTTAAGGCAGAACATATGCACCCTGCTGGACTGTTATATCCTCATAGCATACCGCAGTACAAATGGCAAGTAATAACCATGGATTTTGTACAAGGATTACCCATGTCCAGGAATAAACATGATGTTATCCTGGTAGTTGTAGATAAACTAACTAAGGTAGCTCATTTCATCAGCTGGAAATCTAAAGGATGATTCACCAGTGCTGGCCAAAAGATTCGTACACGAAATTTTCAGATTACATGGTGTACCAGAATTGATTATATCTGACAGGGATCCAAGAATGACGTCAAGGTTTTGGCAAACGCTTAATACAGCTCTTGGAACGAAACTAAACTTCAGTTCTGCATATCATCCGGAAACGGATGGACAAACTGAGAGGGTAAATCAAGTGTTGGAGGACATGTTGCGAATGTATTGCATGGATCAACAGTATAAATGGGAAGAGTATCTTCCATTAGTTGAGTTCGCATACAACAACACTTATCACTCATCTCTTAAAATGTCACCATTTGAAGAGCTTTATGGAAGAAAGTGTAGAACTCCTGTTAGCTGGGATAGTGTTGAGGAAAGAGTGGTAATTGGACCAGAGATTCTCATAGAAATGGAACAACAAGTTAAGCTGATTCGTGAACGATTAAAGGAAGTAGCGGATAGACAGAAGAGCTATGCTGACCTTAAGTGGATTGATCACAGGTTTGAACTTGGTGAGAAGGTTTTTCTTCGTGTTAAACCCAGAAAGAGTTCTATAACTTTTGGCAAGGCTGCCAAGTTGTCACCTCGATTCGTGGGACCTTTTGAAATTGTCGAAATAATCAATCCTGTAGCTTATCAATTAGCATTACCACCTACTTTATCTCGCATGCATGATGTTTTCCATATTTCTTTGCTTAAGAAATACGTTTCAGATCTGTCACATGTTTTAAATTGGAATTCCTTGCAGGTCCAAGACCCAGGAATAATCGTGGTTAAACCCACACGAGTGCTGGAAACTCGCCAATTGCATTTAAGAAATCATGAAATACAGCAATGTAAGGTCCAGTGGGACCAGTTTAACGAAGAAAGTGCAACTTGGGAAAATTTGGAAGAGATGAAGATTGCTTTTCCTTCTCTTTTTCAACAGAATGAAATCTGTTGACAAAACATTTCTTTTATGAACTTATATTTTTTTAAGTTTATATGAAAGCCAGATGGAGGCAAACATTATTCAGGCTGAATAAAATGTGTTGTGACATTGATTTCTGGAACTATTCAAGTTGGAAAATAGTCGCATTGTTTTGTGAACTAATAAATTGGTTGACCTGAAGGTTAATCGAATATGTAATCATCGGGACGATGAATCTTTTAGGAGGGAAGCATGTAACACCTTGGACTGTAGTTACTTCCTCCTGAGCATACAAGTGTTGATATGTGATTTATTTTGAAAGGATGTGTTCCCTTGATTGATAAGTCATGCTTGATATGTACTGTATCTTCTTTGCAAATTGCAGATCTTTGACTGAGTCAGAATATGATTGGACTCTTTTATTTCTTTCATTTTGCACCTGAGTTTAATCTGATCTTGGAACGAATTATGGAGTTATCCATCTATATGATCTAGCCTTGGATCAGTGGTATTGATCCAAGTGATGCTTTAAGCTTATTCGTGATGAATTAAAATTATAGACCTTACGCAGTCGCAAGGTCCGGATGCATGAATAAGCTAGTCCCGAGTATAACTCAGCGATCGTGTTAAATGAATTGGTTCCCGATATCATAATATATCTGGAAGGTCTTGATCATGGACCAGGTAATAATTCAGTTACATATAATTCAATAGCCATTTGGCAGTGCAGGAGTAAACCCTGTTTGTGAATGTATGTTGTAGGTTCTTTTTCTGAGCATATGAAATGTTAGACCTAACTGGATTTATTAAGGTTAGTAACCTAAAACTAAACCTAACCTAGGGGTTAGATTAGTGTTAATCTAACCTAGACCTAGGCTAAGAGCTAATGTTCTAAGTTAGTATCTATGTGCTAAGAGGTTAGACTAAGTGTTATCCTAAATCCTAACCTAAGTTACTAACCTAACTATTGAACAAGGAAGAAGGGGACCTATGGAAGGGTGTGAACCATGGGCGGCAGTTTCTATGTCATTAAATGCATGGATAAGCATGAGGGACAGGTAATTTGGTGGAGGTTTTTAAAATGGCTAACTTGAGCCGACGTGGCAGGTCGCCAAAGTTGGAAATGGTCTTTGATGTGCATTTGTCCATCGCCAACTATGGCGGTTGGTGGCAGTGGAGATTGAGCGGGAAATTGGGAGTAAATGCAATTAATGAACTCGGTAGTCGAGCTCAGTTTCACGGGAAGGCATGCAAAATGGAAAGTTAATGGTTTGTTTGGTTTTTCATGAGCTCCGGTTTTCCCTCTGTCTATTCACTGGTTCTTCGCACCAGTCTTCTTGGTGTTGCATGGCAAGTATGAGCATAACTAGCTCTTTTCTCTGGCAAGGAAAATTTATAAGTCATGGTAATAGCAAATTTTTGTTGGTGGATCTAACTTGGAAAAGGAGGAGAAGGTTCAAGCTCTTTTAGTGGTCTGCTTCGAAATTTTAAGCAAATAACTAGGCATGTTAGGCCCTAACCTTTAAAAATCTTGCTCTCTTTCAAATGATTTCATTAGAACAACTCTGTTCAGATGATTTTTGGAATTAGATGGTTTTTATGGTAGCTTGGGGTGATTTTGTTACTGTATCTTCTTGCTGGTTCAATTTTTCAATTAAAACCTTGATGGGTGTATTTTATTTTTGAACTGTTGCAATATTTCATGGTGTTTTGCATTCCGGCTTTAATTTGTGAAACATTTGCAAGAATGTATACTGGGCCTGCTCTGTGAGAGCTCATGAATTGTTCTCTTGATGGGTACAGGTTACTGTTGATACTAGTTGTTAATGCGCATCGTTGATGCTTGTTGTTGATACTCATTGGAAAGGATATCGTGGACTTTTGATTGAATGTTCAGTATAACTCGACTTCCTTGTAAGTTCTGTCGTGGTTATTATAGATGGTGGTTACAGAATCCTGTTGGGTTTCGCTAAGATATTTAAAGTTATTTATGAAAGGATAACTTGTTGTGTTACAGTATTTCAATGTGACCTTGTTGAAGTTGTTTTTCCCTTGCGTTGAGGTTATGGGATTCAACCCGTTGATAGTATGTAATATATATATTTATTGTATTCAAAACGACTCTGTGGAGTCCATTGAATGATTCGTATATTTTGGACCACTGTTAAAGCTATATATTTATATTTGAATATTGGTAATTTGATTTTGTCAGAGTCTTGAAGGAGTAATAGGTAATGCGACCTCTGTTATTTTGTAATGAATTTTTGGTACAGACTCTTTAGGTGTATTTTTACGTTTCTTTTCTGTGTAAGCTTGAGCGAAAAATATTGAAGAGGCTCAGTTGGATTCCTTTTTGCGAAATCAGTATTAGCTTCTGTATAAGCCTGATTTTGAATGTTTACCATTGTTGGCTCAGTTGGAATCATTAACTATTATTTATCATGTTTACTATTGTTCGGATTCCGTTGAATCCTTGATGGGTAACCAGTGTATCTGCCTCTAATTAAGCCTGATTTGGTACACTGTTGTTTTTGACACTGTTGGGTTCCTTGAGTATAGATATATATCATGTATCTTGCCTCTGTGAAAGTGGGTCGTGAATACCATACTTCAAATTTTGAATGCGTCCAGACGTGAATACGGTATATTATGTTTCCTTTCTGATTATTCCAGTTAGATGAGGCTGTGCATGTTGCGGGAATGTTGTAAGATTATCTCTGCATAGTCTTAGGGAAACATCAATTGCTTAATGTCAAAAAGTCTATTGTTGACTGCGATAAAATAGAAGTTCTCGATTTCGACCTTGGGTCTAAAAGCCTTACAGTGATTAGAAAGGACTAGAATGGGCTGTAGGTTGATGTAAGGGATTGTTGGCGTGTTACGTCTTCTGTCACATGGATATCAATTCTTGAGTTTAATTGAACTTAGGAGTTGTCGAGCTGCACCTCAACAAGCTATGCCTATGATTATCTTCTTGTTTTTCGCTTCGTGTGGGAGGTCATGCAGAGTCTGTTTGGTAGATAGTCATCATCTGTTTTGGCGTGATGAGCCATCAGATCTGTAGTTTATTATATTTTTAAACTTAAACAAAAAAGGTGGTGCTTTTGGTGGTCTCTTCGATTTATTCACATGTGTTTAAGGTGAATGCTTTGCTCTTGGAAAGATGGTACAGACATGAGCTAGTTCTGAGGGAAATATGTATGATTCATTTATTTCTCCTCTTGTTGTAAAGTATATGTTGATATATATTTTTATCTAAGCTGCAGAATCGTTTTAACTATCGCTGGAATCATGGGTTGTTATGATATTCATTTTAATATGATGAATGTAATGATCTGTTCGATGTTTATCATGGCTCCTGGGGATTTAGATGGATAGTTGTTTCAGATATTTTCATTCTTCTTGATCCCTAATATTTTGATGAAATATGTTACTTGCTGGGTGAATTGATCTCATTTAAACAGTAGGTGTTTAATGAAAACAATTGATGGATTGCAATTGTTTTAAGAGTTAGTGTTTATCATGCTCTGGCTCATCGAACCGACTCATGTTGAAATTTTTGCAGATGGATGCCGTAAGTGGTAAAAGCACGTAGATCTGATAGGATGATCAAATTGTTTAATTTGAATTTAAGTTGAAATACAGCTTGATTTTCTAAATGTACTACATGTGGAAAGATGTTCTTTTTCCGTTGAGTATTGTATCAAGTATGTTGAATGCATAAAATTTATTTGATTAGTTTTGAAAGGAATGGAAATTGATATTTGTTACTTATGTGTTTGTATTCTTATCTTGATAGTTTGACCTTCTTCGGTTCAAATATCTTGAGAGCATTGTTATTATTGTATAATTTGGAGACTTTTGTGATTATCAATGTAAGCTTGCAAGAATATGTGACTGAATACTTATGATTGTTTAGCAATTCTAGTATGTTCTATGTAAAGCTAAATTGAAATATAGATCACCATGTGCCTTACCTGGAAACTAGGGTTAAAATAAACCTAAGCGAGTAACACTAAACAAGCTGAATTAAATTATTAATCCCTAGTCTTGATTAAGCCAGGACAACATTTAATTGGATTCTTAATCATTATATCTTGATACTTATAAGTACGATATAAATTCAGTAATGAGAACTGAAATAAACCAAAAAGGGGTTCTGTTGGCAATCACATGTGAAGATTATGGGTTATTGTCCAATTTCGTTGATTTAGAATTATGTATATTCTATGAACTCCTTGATGGAACCTTAGTCTTAATAACGTCTCTGTGTAAATGGTTTTATTAAGAAAGGTCATTCTAAGGTGAGGAACCCAAGGATTGGGAAAGGCTAACCTTAGGGGAACATCTTCTAATATAATTTAACTCAGCATATGAAACACTTTTTAACAAGTAGATCTTTTCGAGGCAGATTTAAAGGTGGCGGCACAAGTCAACTCGCAGGTTGTACCTCCGAGAAGGTTAGGATCTTCTTGAAGATACAACAATGCAGTGTCTTGTGACGACACCTTTGCATTGATCGATCGATAAGATTTACACCTTGAGCTCGAACAAGTTACTCTGGGACCGATTAGGAATGTGGTCACGTTATAAGGCTGCCTAAGAGATTCGGGGTATCTTGACACACTGGTTTAACTAGGGTTGAACCAGTATGTCATCGTATCCCTAGTCCTCGTGGGAATCCATATAACGTTATCACCTTACTAATCCATTTCGAGTGAATAATTTGGGATAGGAGGGACCGATGTGTGGTTAGTATAAGACGTTCTATATAATTTAGAATGGAGTGTAGGACATATTCCAGATCGACGAGTATGCCATCAAGGAATACGAGACATAAGCAGTATGTTTCAAATCTTTGGCCAAAGTATCGCAAGCTGCTGATTGCATTGTCCTAATTCACCTAGTCTAAGGGATGAGATGCCGATGAATAATGGTAACAATTATTAAGATAGGTTCCTTGGACAGAGCATATTGAATCCCAGAATAGGGAAGAGAACCGCAAGAGTGGAGTGTTAAATAGAAACGCCAACTCTTATTACTCATGAATAGATTGGTAGATTACCAAGTCATGGAATGAATAGATCGGAGGTACTTCGAGTCATTACAGCGGCATATGGTTTTCTGTTATAAAAATGGTTATTTGATTTGTGAGTTCTAAATTATGTATTTAGAACCTGGAAGCATTTATCGAAAAAAAAAGTTGACTTGTTCTAATGTATAAAAATGAGGATGTTACAAATCTTCTACTTACGAGTTTACCAATGTGGTGTCATTTGGGGCTTATTGCTATTGGAATGTTTCTTGTTGTTGGTTGTTTCCTTGACTACCCTCACCCTCCACACCAAAGAGTTGTCACCATTAGTGCTTGATTCAAAGCACCATTGAAGCACATGGATTGGTTATGAGGCTCATTACATGGAAAACACCAATCATACTCCTGAGCAATGTTGTTTTGTGTTGGCACCAATGCCTTAGAGGCAGATATGGCATTTGGATTATAGGGCTGAAATGGTCTATTGGCAGGAGGCCTTGTTTGATTCATATTTGCAACTGGATTAGGTGGCCTTTGTGGTTGGTATGGCTGCCTATTAGGCTGAGCTTGGGGTTGATAAGAAGGTCTAAAACCTTGGGCCTGCTGCCTTTTGAGAGTAACCAGCTCATTGCCTAGGTTTTGCAATTGCTTCATGACTTCTTGAAGCTCATTTGGGGCACTTGGAGATGAAGTGGAAGCTTCATTTGAACTTTGATTTCTAGGAGTGGGAGAAGGAGCCAAATTAGGTGTTTGATTGGTGTTTGGACTCTCTAAACTTGGAAACAATGGTATGGGAGGTCTAGGGGCAAGTTTTCCAGCTTGGATCAAACAATTTTCAGCCCTAATGGCAATGCTATAAGCCATAGGGATAGTTATGCCTCCCATGGACTGAATCAACATAGAAATATCAGAATTTAGAGCTTTGAGATAGTAGAGAAAAGCACCTTCTAATCTTGGCCTGAATGCCACTGGAATTCTCTCCCAAGTCTTTTGAAATCAAGCTAAAATCGGGTCACCGCTCATTGGGAGCTCTCTTGATGGTTGTCACTGCTCCAAAAGAGACAAGTTGTCTCCTTTTCTCCAAATTGCTCATGAAGTGCTATACACATCCGATTCCAATTTGTGATAGAACCAGCTCCAAGGCTCCTAAACCATTGCAATGCTTTACCCTTGAATGAAGATGCCAAGAACTTGATGTGACCACTTGCATCTCATTGATCTCATGAATTACACAAAGGTTAGCAATATCTTTAACATGATCACTGGAGTAGTCTCGATTTTCTCTAGTGAAGTAGGGAATGTTCTTCAAGGCTGCAATAGGAATTGGATGTTGTGCATTGAGGGCAAGTGGGCGGCTTCCGTGAAGTTGACGTAGGGGTTGTTTTATGTCATTCTAATTGGTCTTAAAACCCTTGTTGACTGAATGAAAGGCCTAGGTGTGGAGGAGTTGAGAGGGTTCTTTGGTGGAGATGGATACCTTTGAACCCTTCTTCCTCTTTGCCTTATTCTTGGAGATAATTGCGTGTATTCAAACAAGACTTCTTCTTCTCCAACTCTTGACCTCATGGTGACTGTTCTCATGAGTTTTCGTGCCTGCACTACTAAAACCAATTGATTCTTCCCTTGGAGTTGCCAGGATATGCAAATAATAGCTCTTTTCAAGTAAGAAAATTGCAGCAGATGCACATCAACTTTGCTGCAATAAAAATGAGACCTCTAAGGTCCCACCGGGCATGCCAAAACTGTTAGTGAAAATCACAGCACCCCTGGACGCACATCAGGCTTCTAGGTTGATTTTTCAGGCATCCTAGTGTGATTGCACAACATGGAAACCTCTCTCCAAGTGTGGGACTTGTGAAACTGAGAGAGGAATCTCCAGATTAGAGGATGGTTCCTCAAAATCCTTTGATTTAGATCTATATTTGCACAACTATAGAGGTTCAGATCCTAATCCTACTCTAAATTGCAAGGAGACAGGGATAGAAATGCAAAAATGAAACTAACTAAAGGTGGTGATGCACCAAAAGGAGTGGTGAATATTTTTGTCATGAAAATAGACACAAACCAAGGATTGCAACATAAAACATACACAGGCTGATAAGATATAATTTAAGATCTCGAAATGAAGCAAATAATACAAACAAAGGACTGAAACCCATTCACAAAGCTTGCATTATCATTTCCAATGTCAAAAACATTGCATTACAACCTCAGAGAGGTAAAAACTGTTACAATCTTTGAAGAGGTCTTATTCTTGCAACAATCACTTGCTAGAGGTGAAAGAAGAAGTTTGCTATGCCAAAAGATGTTCCACCCTTTTAGAAATGAGCCAAACCTGGCTTTTACATTACATGGGTCGAGCCCAAGAGAGAGAAAACGTACAAAAACGTGGGAGCCCATTCATCATTGATGTAAATTCTTAAAATCAGCATGGAGGACCTTACAAACCCATACCCTGCCATTTTTTACCAAATTGGAGGAGAATGCGACCCATTCTGTATTAAATTTTGTCGTTGAAATGTCACTTCTAGCCATGAACATGCGTCAGAGCTGTTTCTTAACTTTCTCTCTCTATATTGAACCAAAATTCAAGATTGACCCTGGAATCATGTAGAGAATTTTATAAGCTTTCCAATGATATAAAGAACGTGAAAATCTGAGCTTTGGATCGAAAGATATGGCGATCTGAAGATTTAGGGCACAAAACAGGCAAAAATGGGTTTTGAAATTTTTTCCCACGCTCCACCACCTAGACGACACGTGTCGGGCACTGATTGGATGAGCAATTCTATCTCCTTCCCTTACCCACGGGTTTTCCTTGAAAGTTTTGACTTTTTTTAATTTTGGAAAATTTCCCATTTTTTCCTCAAGGCCCCGCCACTGGGACACGTGGCATGATCTCGGTTGGAGGATAGGCCGGGGTCATCCTTTACCTTTTAGTTTTTGGCCAAAACTTTTGGCAAATTCTCTAATTCCTCCTCGAGCTCCGCACTCCCCTTCTCCTTAGGACACGTGTCCTCTTTTTATTGGCTCGGGCCAAAGCTTCAAACCTTGCCCTTTGAAATTTTGGACGTTTTCCCTCGTGATACGTGGTGCTTTGATTCATCGGTGGCTCTCACGGCTCCCCATGTCCGCCACGTACTTTTGGCTCAGATGTCCCAAACTGTCTGGGAAAAATTTCTCCGATCTTCCCGATTCGGGCTTCCCTATCCCTCTTTGAGGTGAAGACACATGGCGTGATTTGATTGGCTCTCGGCTCCTTCAGCTCTTCGTGTCCCATGTGTCCCTTTGTCCCAACTGTTCTAGTGTGAAAGTTCTCTGTTTCGGCTGATCCAGGTGGTTCGCGTCCTTCACGTCCTCACGGCCTAGATGTCCCAGCCTGTTCTGCACAGTAGTTAGTTAATTTTTTCTCCTTCGGCCGAATCAGCTTTCCGCGTCCCGCGTGTCCCGATGTCCCAACTGTCCCAGTGCTGCGCAGACCGCCTGGAGGCTTTTCGGCCGATTCACGCCCCGACGTCCCAACTATCCCAAGGACCACCTAGACTAGGACTTAGCCGATTTTCATGATTTTTTCTGGCCCAAGCTTTTTTTTTGCAACTTTTTCACCCTTTTTTAGAACTTGCTCCTTTCTTCTTGGACAGGAAAGTTAAAAAAGGCCAAGAGGACCCCAGAAACATGATTTTTTGCCTTGAATCAATCTATCTTGCTCGAGACCAAAGAATTTAATGCATGTTATCAAAATTACCCAGGGGGTGAATTTTGGATAACAATTTGGCGACTCAATGGGGTCATCTCACTCGCTAGATGAAGATACCAGTTGCCTGAAGTAGTGAATTGGGCATGGAGTCATCAGATATTCTGTTTAGAACCTCCACTGACTCAGTATGTGTAAGGAGGAAGATGGAATATCACCTGATGGGAGAAAGGATTGCAAAACATCAGCATGGACAGCAAGATGTGCCAAAGCACTTAGGGAAAGAAAAACTAACCTACAGTAAAACAATGTGCACAAGCACTTGGAGGAATGAAAATCTAATCTAATATTTACAAGGTAATGAATTTCCCTCTAGAAGCAATGCTTGAGATAGATTCCATTTACTGGAATCTGTAGTTCTTCACCATCCAATGAGGCCAATTGGAAAGCATTGTTGTTCTTGCACTTTGTGACCATGTATGGGCCACTCCAAATGGCATCAAATTTTGAATGCCTTCCCAGTTTTGCTCTATCTACATCCCATTTCAACACTAGATCTCCAACCTGAAAAGATCTATCCTTGGCCTTCCTATCAAAGGTATTTTTGATCAAAGCTTGATCCTTTTCCATTGCTTGGTATGCCTGATTTCTGATTTCTTGCAGCTCCATCAACTCTACATACCTCACCTCCATGGGATAAAATTCAAGCAACTCCAGCTTGCTTCATGAGTTCCAATGTTGGCAACTCAAGTGACATGGGCAAGATTGCTTCTCTTCCATAGACAAGTTTGAATGGAGAGTTACCTGTGGATCTCTTGGGAGTTATCCTATCAGCCCATAAGGTTGATTTCAGTTTGGTATGCCAAGACCTCTAATTCTCGTCAAGAGTCCTCCTAATGATCCTCAACAAGTTCTTGTTTGTAGACTCGGCCTGGCCATTACCTTGAGGGTAATAGTTTGATGAAGTGCTTAAGTAGATACCATTCTTGATAGCCCACTCAATAACCTTAGATCCAATGAATTCCAATGCATTATCTGAGATTATTGTAGCAGGTACACCAAATCTGGTTGTTATCCCCTCATAAAAGTCTAAGATGCTAGACTCATTTGCCTCTTTGAGTGCTACTACTTCTGTCCATTTGGTGAAGTAGTCCGTGGCTGTCAAAATCCATTTGTGCCCTTGGCTTGAATTGGGATTAATGAATCCAATGAAGTCCAAACCCCACTATATGAATGGCTAGTCAATCGATATTGGATGTAATGGAAGGGAAGAAAGTCTCCTTTTCCCCGTGAAGAATGCACAATTCTTACACCTCTTGATCCATGCATAGCAATCACTGAAGATTTTAGGCCAATAATAACCAGCCTTCATGATTTTTAGAGCTGTCACTCTTGGTGCAAAATGACCACCAGCTGGTCCATCATGGAACTCTTCCAACACCCTTTGAATCTGATTTGTGCTAATGCATCTCAGAACACTTCATTTACATATTTCTTGAACAAAACTCCATCAACAATGGCATACGTAACACCCTACAATTTGAAGTGTCTCCTTTGGGTCTTGTTCATCTCCGAAGGGCATAGGCTCGTGCCTAGGAAGTGCATAATACATTGGGTCCAGCAAGGAGTGGGGGTAGCATTGTCTTCTTCTTGATTGCCACTTGGCTCATGGCTGTCCTGGAATGTCAAAACAACCTTTTCTTCATTGCATACTTCTCTTTGCTTCCCAAAACCAGCTGCTCACACAATCCTTTCCTCTTACCAGCTTGGTGATTTTGATCTCAATGTCATACTCCATGACACGAGAGATCCAACCTACCCTTTTCTCATTCAAATCCTTGTTGAGGAGGAAGTCCTTAACCCCGCATGTGAGACCAGCAACTGGACCTTGTTGTTTGAGATTAAAAGATTGAATTTCTTCAAGCTTCGACATCTGCAAGTGCATGCTTCTCGATAAAAGATTACCTCACCTCATAGTCATCTAGGCTTTGGCTGAAGAAGGCAATTGGCTGCTCATCATTATCCTTGTTCTGCTGTACCAAAATGGCAGAAATAGTGTCATTACCTCCAAATGCATAGAGGATGAAATCCTTGGAGAATTCCGGGTTGATGAGAGTTGGCGCTTGAGAGATAGCTTCTTTGATTGCTTCAAAACTCTCCTTGCCTTCTGTTGTCCACTTGAAAGCCATGCTCTTTTTTAACATTTTGGTGATGGGCTTGACAAGGGCTGCAAAATCTTGGACAAACCTCCAAACAAAGTTTATCCTTCCCAAGAAACTCTGAAGGGATTTCTTGTGGCTTGGCAATGGTAGTGCTCTTATGGCTTCAACCCTCTCTGGATCAATTACTAATCCTTCTTTGGAGACAATATGGCCAAGGAGTTTTCCTTCATGTGCAAGAAAGATGCACTTCTTAGGATTCAAAGACACTCCAAATCTCCTACACCTCATGAAGACTCGTCTCAAATGGGAGAGGTGGTCTGCTATATTTTTGAAAAATAGTGATATCATCAAGGTAAATCAACACCACATTGTCAATCAAACCTTTGAATGCCATGTCCATTGCCCTTTGGAAGGTAGCACCAACATTGGATAGCCCAAATGGCATTTTCTTGTACGCAAAAGTTCCCCATTTGGTTTTGAGGGTTGTCTTGAATCGGTCCTCTTCCTTCACCATAATCTGATTGTAGCCCGAGTAGCCATCAAGCAATGAGAACCTCTCGGAGCCAGCCACAACTTGCAAGATTTGCTCCATGGAAGGGAGTGGGTAATGGTCCTTGAGAGAGGCTCTATTTAAGTCTCTCGAAGTTAACACACAACCTGATCTCTCCACTCTTCTTTCTCGATCGGGTCTAAGTTGGCAACCCAACTAGAATGCTTGATTGGGAATATGATCCTTGACTCAATCAGCTTGTCCAATTCTTTCCTCATGAGAGGCTCCATGTGTGGATTGTCCGGTCTTTGTTTTTACCTGATGTGACTTAGTATTTGGATCCAATTCGATGGTATGCCTTGAGCTAAGTTGGGATTCAAACCTTTCAAGTCTTCATAGCTCCAAGCAAACATGTCAGGAAATCTTGACACATGTTGTATGAACTCATACCTTTCTTGTTCAGCATTGTCATCCTTCCAATTTGCAATGGTTTGTTCTCTTCTACCAAGATGGATACTAAATCCTCTCTCGACCTAAATGTTTGCTTTCTCCTTTCTAAACTAATCATTAGGGTTAAAAATGGACTCCAAAGTGATAAGTCCTTTGGGTAGCTTGTTAGTTCTCACTGTACTACCGGTCACCATATCGCTGCTCCAATTTTTCTTGATTCTTAGCTAAGAACTTAGCTTCTTCTTGCAAAAATGGATGATTTATGGTCATTCTTAGACACTTGCTAACTAACAAAGTGTTATCTGGCACTGAAGGCCTCACAATCACGTGGATTTTTGGTTGTACCTTGTCTTGTTGAATACTTTCCACAATGTCAAAGGCTGCCCCTACTGCTGCAAGCCTCTTAGCAGCTTGATTCTCTTTCCTAGGAATGGATTTGATGCCAAAACCCTCAAAATCTTCCATGAGGTCCCACACCCTATTCTTGTAGCACCTGAGAAGGTCATTCTTGGAAGCATGTTGTCCCTTTACCTAATTTACAATCAATTCACTATCCCCAAAGACTTTCAAGTTCTTTATTTTCTTCTTGATTGCCCAATGCATCCCTTGCACTAAGGCTTCATATTCAGCAGTTGTTATTGGAGCATGCAAACTGAAATCTAAAAGCTGAATAGTACCTTATTCCTCGAGGTGAAACAAGCATGGCTCCACCTCCCCGCACCTTGTTTACTCCTTGATCTATCAAAAACAGCTGCCATACCTCATTGTCATCCTTGTGGTGTGGCTTGGTGATGCTAGGAATAGGCTGATTTTTTTCATGTATGTAATAGACCCCTAGCTCGATTCTTCTATTTCTTGATAAGGATCAAAAGCATGCACCTTGTTTTCCCATTCATCAAGAGTTAGATCCGGGATGCTTCCAACCTTGGTGTCAACTTCATCAGAGCTTGGGTGATCTTCTTGATCAAATGTTGAGCAATTGGCATTAATCTGACTTGGAGTGTAAGGCTCAATGTGGAAGTTTGCAATAGGTTCAGACCTAATTGTAGCCTTAGTTCCATACCTGTTCTAAACAAAATGTGTGACCAATCAGCAGACAAATATCCCCCAATATTGGCTATGAAGTCCATTGATAAGCATAGGGAAAAGAGTGGTGGAATGTCTATAACCGATACATCTTACAAAACAACAACATTTGGACATGCATGCAAGGTAAGACTCAAGTTTCTAATCACCCCAATCACAGCTGTTATCGTTGTCCCATCCAGTGCACTACCCTTTGGATATGGTTTCATATTGGAGCCCTAGCTGATCAGCTATTTGTTTAGGCATTACCGAGCTACTTGCCCTAGAGTCTATCATGCAATTGTGCACTAGCTGGCTTCCAATGATCAATGAAACATAGAAAGGAGGGGGCTTCAACATTTTACCTTGCTGTCCTCCATGATCTCCTTTAGGCCGGGCAACATTTGTAAGCACTTTTTCTTGCATCCGAACTTGTTGATTCAAGTTGGGCTGGCCACCCTTCATGGCAACTTACAACAGATCTCTTTGGCTCGGGATAAATAGGGATTCCCACATTGATATATTGACGTTTGTCTTCTTCATCCGATTAATGATACCTTGAATGGTGATGAAGGATCTCTTTGCTGTCCCTTGGTTTGCACATTCACTCTTGCACGTGGGCAGCAATAATCGGTATTTGAGTTGGTCTAGGAGCTATCCTTAGCTGCCCTTGTGCATTTGAAGTTGGAATTTTTTTCCAACCATTTGTGGAACCATAGAAGGTCGTGGATTGGTTGGGGCTAATGGCTGTTATTCACCCAAATTCCTCCTTTTTGACCTTGTGTTAGCTGCAACACCTGAGAAATCGCTTGATTCATGCCACAAAAATCTTTTGCTTGCTAGTTTACCAATGTGGTGTCATTCGGGGCTGATTGCTATTGGAATGTTTCTTGTTGTTGGCTGTTTCTGACCGCCATCACCCACCACACCAATAGTTGTCACCATTAGTACTTGATTCAAAGCACCATTAAAGCACATGGATTGGTTATGAGGCTCATTGCATTGAAAACACCAATCATACTCCGAGCAATGTTGTTTTGTGTTAGCACCAATGCCTTAGAGGTAGATATGGCATTTGGATTATAGGGCTGAAATGGTCTATTGGCAGGAGGCCTTATTTGATTCATATTTGCAACTAGATTAGGTGGCCTTTGTGGTTGGTATGGCTGCCTGTTAGGCTGAGCTTGGGGTTGATAAGAAGGTCTAAAACCTTGGGTCTGCTACCTTTTGAGAGTAACCAGCTCATTGCCTAGGTTTTGCAATTGTTTCATGACTTCTTGAAGCTCATTTGGGGCACTTGGAGATGAAGTGGAAGCTTCATTTGAACTCTGATTTCTAGGAGTGGGAGAAGGAGCCAAATTAGGTGCTTGATTGGTGTTTGGACTCTCTAAACTTGGAAACAATGGCATGGGAGATCTAGGGGCATGTTTGCCACTTGGATAAAACAATTTTCAGCCCTAATGGCAATGCTCTAAGCCATAGGGATAGTTATGCCTCCCATGGACTGAATCAACATAGAAATATCAGAATTTAGAGCTTTGAGATAGTAGAGAAAAGTACCTTCTTCTGTTGGCCTGACTGCCACTGGAATTCTCTCCCAAGTCTTTTGAAATCTGAAGTTGAAATCGGTCAATTTCTCATTGGGAGCTCTCTTGATGGTTGTCAGCTGCTCTAAAAGAGACAAGTTGTCTCCCTTTTCTCCAAATTACTCATGAATTGCTATACACAGCTGATTCCAATTTGTGATAGAACCAGCTCCAAGGCTCCTAAACCATTGCAATGCTTTACCCTTGAATGAAGATGCTAGTAACTTGACAGCCACTTGAATCTCATTGATCTTATGAATTGCACAAAGGTTAGCAATATCTTTAACATGATCACTGGAGTAGTCCGATTTTTCCAAGTGAAGTAGGGAATGTTCTTCAAGGCTGCAATAGGAATGGATGTTGTGCATTGAGGGCAAGTGGGTGGCTTCCTGTGAAGTTGACGTAGGGGTTGTTTTATGCCATTCTAATTAGTCTTAAAACCCTTGTTGACTGAATGAAAGGCCTACCAGGTGGAGGAGTTGAGAGGGTTCTGTTTGGTGGAGATGGAGACTTTTGAATCCTTCTTCCTCTTTGCCTTCTTCTTGGAGATAATTGCAGATATTCAAAAAAAACTTCTTCTTCTCCAACTCTTGACCTCGTGGTGACTCTTCTCATGAGTTTTCAGCCTACACCGCTTAAACTAGTTGATTCTTCCCCTTAGAGTCACTAGATATGCAAATAATAGCTCTTTTCAAGCAAGAAAATTGGAGCAGATGCACATCAACTTTGCTGTGATAAAAATGAGACCTCTAAGGTCCCACCGGCATGCCAAAACTATTGGTGAAAATCACAAAGCACTCCCGGACGCACATCAGATTCTAGGTTGATGTTTCAGGCATCCAGTGTGATTGCACAACATGGAAACCTCTCTCCAAGTGTGGGACTTGTGAAACTAAGAGAGGAATCTCCAGATTAGAGGCTGGTTCCTCAAACTCCTCTGATTTAGATCTATATTTGCACAACTACAGAGGTTCAGATCCTAATCCTACTCTAAATTGCAAGGAGACAGGGATAGAAATGCAAAAATGAAACTAACTAAAGGTAGTGATGCACCAAAAGGAGTGGTGAATATTTTTTTCATGTAAATAGACACAAACCAAGGATTGCAACATAAACATACATAGGTGATAAGATATAATTTATGATCTGAAATGAAGCAAATAATACAAACAAAGGACTGAAACCCATTCACAAAGCTTGCATTATCATTTCCAATTTCAAAAACACCGCATTACAACTTCAGAGAGTTAAAAATCTGTTACAATCTTTGACGAGGTCTGATTCTTGTAACAATAACTTGTTGGAGGTGAAAGAAGAAGTTTTCTATGCCAAAAGATGTTCCACCCTTTTAGAAATGAGCCAAATCTAGCTTTTACATTGCATGGGTCGAGCCCAGGAGAGAGAAAACATACAAAAACATGGGAGCCCATTCCTCATTGACTAAAAATGCATTAAATCAGCATGGAGGACCTTACAAACCCATACCCTGCCATTTTTGACCAAATTGGAGGAGAATGCGACCCATTCTGTATTAAATTTGGTCGCTGAAATGTCACTTCTGGCCATGAACATGCGTCAGAGCTGTTTCTTAAATTTCTCTCTCTATACTGAACCAAAATTCAAGATTGACCCTAGAATCATGTAGATAATTTTATAAGCTTTCCAATGATATAAAGAACGTGCAAATCTGAGCTCTGGATCGAAAGATATGGCGATCTGAAGATTTAGGGCACAAAATAGGAAAAAATGGGTTTTAAAATTTTTCCCGTGCTCCGCCACCTAGACGACATGTTTCGAGCGTTGATTGGATGAGTAATTCTCTCTCCTTCCCTTACCCGTAGGTTTTCCTTGAAAGTTTTGACTTTTTGTAATTTTGGAAAATTTCCCATTTTTTCCCGTGTCCCCGCCACTTGGGATATGTGGCATGATCTGGTTGGAGGACAGGGGCACGGGGTCATCCTTTACCTTTTAGTTTTTTTGCAAAAACTTTTTCCAAATTCTCTAATTCCTCCCCAAGCTCTGCACTCCCCTTCTTCTTAGGACATGTGTCCTCTTTTATTGGCTCGTGCCAACACTTCAAACGTTGCCCTTTAAAGTTTTGGATGTTTTCCCTTGTGACACGTGGCACTCGATTCGTCGGCGGCTCTTTCGGCTCCGCGTCCACCGCGTACTTCTAGCTCGGATGATGTCCCAAACCTGCTCTGGGACAAATTTCTCCGATCCACCCAATTCAGCTTCCCTGTCCCTCTTTGAGGCAAAGACACGTGGCGTGATTTGATTGGCTCTCGCTCCTTGACTCTCGTGTCCCACGCGTCCCGATGTCCCAACTGTCCCAGTGCTATGCAGACCGCCTAGAGGATTTTCAGCCGATTCACACCCCGACATCCCAACTATCCCAAGGACCGCCTAGACTAGGACTTAGCCAATTTTCATGATTTTTTCTGGCCCAAGCTTGTTTTTTGCAACTTTTTCACCCTTTTTTAGAACTTTCTCCTTTCTTCTTGGACATGAGAGTTAGAAAAGGCGAGGGGACCCTGAAACATGATTTTTTTCCTGAATCAATCTATCTTGCTCTGGGACCGAAGAATTTAATGCATGTTATCAAAATTACCCTCGGGGTGAATTTTGGATAATAATAACCTTAAGCATAGAAATGGTGTAGCCATGTCTTCCTTTTAAACTTCCTAGTTTTTTATCCAATGAGTTAAGCTTCTTGTATATTTCAAGAATATGATCATTATCCTATTCAAAGTGTCATTTTTCATCCTCCTTTTTCCTTCCCTCTTATAGAGTTGCTTGATCTCTTCTTTCAAAACCCCAACCTTGTTTTCTAGTTTGACAATTATATTGAGGACTTCTGTCTTTCCATAGGAAAATCACCAAGTGGATTACTAATGTGAAGAATATTTTTATCAAAATCAATGTCTTTGTTGCTAAGTAGGATTATTTGGGAGGGGAAGGGATGATTAAGATGGTAAAGTGGGTTTTTGGTTTTGATTTTACTTTGAAAAGAAGTAGTGGTGGGGTAGTGGAGCCAGGTTAGGAGGGCAGGGGAAATGGGTATTGAAAGATTTTGGAAAGGAAATGGCATCAAGCAATAGAATGAGGCCTTGGTGAATGGGGTGGCACGAGTGTTGTTTTGAAACTCAAGAACAGAGCATTCTAGGGGGTTTAAGAGATAATGTGGAAATAAAACATGTAAATTCCTTCTAAAATTATTTAGGAAAATGAAATGTTTGAGAGGAACCATCACATATTTTCCTTCTAAAGTTACATACCTGATAATCATCCTTACAATTTTGTCAAAGGGAACTGGAATCAAGGTCACTTTTATGGATCCAAAGAATGAAATCGAGATTTTCTCCATCTGCTAGGAATTTGTTGGCTTTAATTTTCTTTCCAACCCTTCATCAAGAATATGACACCTTCTAAGCTAAGGCACCGACCTCAATAATAAGCTCTATAGTGATTTTAATGTTTATTTCACCATATTTTACCATTCTTTGCTTCCACCCATCTAATAATTGAAGAGAAATGTCTTGATCATGACCCTACATTTTTTCAATGAGGTTTAAGACCCCACCCATTTGCAGATAAGTCCATAGGGTCACATCATCCTTCTAAGCCGGGTCATAGGTGGGTTCAATTTGGCATGGAGCTCTACCTATTGTTTTTTTGTTTTCTTCTTTGGTTCCCAATGACAATATTTATCCTTCAAGACCACTTCTTGAAAGAAGCTTTGCATACCTAGAATGTGTGTGAAGGCTAAGTGTTATTATTAGCCCTGAGTAAGGAGTTAATCACTCTAAAAAAAGGAATTATTAATGATGGTTTTTGATTTCATATTTATCCTTGATGATGTCATTCTATACCTTTCTAGGGAGAATTTCATCACTAAACTGAGTTTGCATGTTATTACTAACTCCATAGTTAGCAATTTTATGCACCACTTTGTTTCCTTCACGATAGGAATGGATGATTTGGTACTTTATAAAGGATTTACAAATCTCAATAGATTCATAAATGAAATACCTAATTGTCCAGCAAGGGGGTTGTGCTTGATTTAAAATATTATAATGTTCAAAGACTCCCTTTAATTATAATATTATATATATTGCAATATCTGCAATCTTGATCCCCATAATGTTGCTCGGACTTTAGAATAGTGATTTGTTTGGTGGCCCATTTTTCTAGCAAATGTAGCAACAAGATAGCCTCTGTGATCCTTGATCACCCCACCTCCTCCTGATGCCCCTAGATTTCCTTTAGATGCTCCATCAAAATTCAACTTGTACCATAAGTTGGGTGGTTGAATCCAATGAACTAATGATCTGTCAATGTTATTTTGATCATTCCTATGTGAATTGCCAATATCAATCTTCCAAGCAGCAAGTATATGTTCTTCTTCCTTGGGGTATGGTCTATTTTTTGGAGGCCTAAACCTTTCAATGTTATCTTTGATAGAAATAAAAATTTCCTTAAAGATATTGTTGCATACTGTCTGTTGTTCTTGAATATTATTCCATTCTTGGTTTTCCACAATCTCACATGACACAAATATGGCACCATTTATAAGGACTTGATTCACAAAATTAAGGTTTATCTAAAAGTATCTAAGTTGTAATTAAGAATCCATAAATTTTATTAGTGAAATGGTCCTTGTATGACCTATTTTTTCATCAATAACACCATTTTTGGATTACTCGTTGGATATTTGAGTATAATATTTTACAAGGGGTTATCCATTTGGTGTCTTCCTAATCTTAAATGTCTATGGTACTCATTTTATATACATGGGATTTTGAACGGTCTATAAAGTATTATCCTTTTTTGTTCTCAAAGAAGTATTCAATGCATTCTTAAGGTTTATTTATCATTTCTAGAGTGTAAATCACTAGTGACGACTCCATTCTAAGTTCAATGTTAGAATAGTTCTATATTATTTGTTTTATGTTGTTGGTATTCCTACATTTTCAAAGATGGAAGGAATTATATTATCATTTAATTAATATTGTGTTTAAATAATTATTCATGAGTTAAATACCTTACAAAGAAGGAGGAAGCAAGTTTGGATGTCAATAATAGGTAAGAGTTTAAAGGGTAAGAACATCCATCCTTCTAAGTTTAATTATTTCCCTTTAATTAAAGAATATTCCAATTCTTATTATAGTTCTGAACCAAATGGCCTAATATACCACCTTCACTCCTTATTTCAACAAGGTTATGTGTGTAAAAATAGTAAGAGTTGTCTTGAGACTAACCATTTGTTCACAAGTGAGAATAAATCTTTGAGTTTAGAATTATTTCCATAAGAATTATTCATAACATCGACCATACTCATATGGTTCACAAACCACTTGTTCAAAACCTTGTTTATCCCATCTAGAAGATATTTCCAATAACAGTATGGATCATCCCCCTCCCCTTGCTCCTTTCGGGGTTAATGATTTCAGACCTATAAAATTTCAAGGCATGGTCGGGTATCCAAATGAGGTGCCCAATGAAATAAACAATAGGTTTCCTAAGTTTTAAGGTAATAATGTTATTAATGGTGATCAACACCTTAAGTTGTTTCATAATACTATGGATGATTATGAAATGGAATATGAGGATTTCTTTTTATAGTTATTTGTACACACTTTGGAAGAGGATGTTAGAGAATGGTTTAATGCATTACCTCATGGGTAAATTGATTCTTAGGAAGAAATGAAAAATTCCTTCAAGATTTAATATGGTGATAGGACTGACCCTAGGTTCCTATTCTCTGAATTTGAAAATAAAAAGAATAATCCTAATGAGTGTGTGCAAGATTTCAACACAAGATTCAAAAATACTTTGACAAGGTTCCCAACTATTTTGAGACCCAATGATGAATCTTGTTTAATCAAATATTTTGATGCATTTGATAAGAAATAAGCCTATTATTTGAGGGATAATAATCCTTTCATTCTAAGACAAATGTTTACCATGGCTATCCAAATTGAAAATAACATCAAGGCTATTGGTAAACCTCCAAAAAGAAAAGAGGCAAAAAAATTTAAACTTGAGAAACCAAAAGCAAGTAAATATATTGATCGGGAAGAGGTGGTCGACACCTTGGAAGGAGCAAGAAAGGAAATATCCTATAAATTATCAAGGGCTCAAGGGGTTATCTTTTGGCCCCCAAAATAAACATCAAAATGAAAGTTAGATTTAGAATAAATTTAGAGGAGATCATATAAATGATGATAGAGGGAAGATACCCATGGCTAAAAATGATAGGAAACATGCATTCATAGATAATAGAGAGATCACAAATTTATAGGGGTAAACGTTGTAGTAGTTGAAGAACAACACACCATTTATTGGTGTGATAAATGTGTATTGCCTTATGATCCCGTGAATAACCTAACTTGGTTGATGATTTTAATGGACTAGAATTTAATGATAAATATGTGTTTTATCATCAAGTAAACTTCAAACAAGGTACTCCTACTAACCTCATGTGTGCTAAGACTGTAGATTATTTTTGGGCATGTGTAAACAAGGTGTGTTATCTTCCTCTTGAAGTTAATGGTGAGATTGATATATATCAATATTTTGAATTTCCCAATCATGATTTTGACTATCTTAAAGATCTAATGATTAAAAATTATGATGGAGAAGTCCCTTCCAAAGAGACATGGAGATGTTGATAAATCTAGTTTTGCCAAGGAAAAGAGTATAATCTAAGGAATGGGCAAGTTAAGGGCCCAATCCTAGCTTCCATAGTTAAGATTCCCATCTTAACCAATGTTCCTAAAGGTTATCCCAAGAAAAATATACCACAAAAAGTCTTGGTATTGATTCAAGTCCATGTATCCCCCATATTGTTTTTATTTTGAAGGAGTGTATACCATCTGAGAAAATAGTCACCCTCCCTTCCAATACATCCTTGCCCAAATACAATGTTTGTGACATGGCCCAAATACTAATACAGCTGAAGTTGACCATTCCCACAATGGAATTTCTTAGGATTCATGAGCATAAAAAAGGAACATTTATTATTTTGGGTTTAGTTAGGGTGTTATTACTTATGAGACTCTGTTATTGTAAATAAGCAAATCCCTCCTATTAGTGCTATAAATGAGGTTGAGGAACCTTAGGATATCATTGATACCTCTCCTAAGGTTTATTTTGGCACATATTTGGTAGATATTAAATTATATGTGGACCCATTTTTCATAATATTGATTGTGAATGGTTGTCTCTTTCATAATTATATGTTTGACTCTGGTACTTCTTACAATATAATGCCATTGGTAATTATAAACAAGTTGTGTATAAAAATAACACTTGCACTATGGAAGGTGCTATGTTATGAATTCAAGAGAAGTGTCTATTGAGGGATGTGTTAAGGGATTGGTTGTGCAACTAGCAACCCCCTCAAGAAATAATTTGATAATGAATGTAGTTGTTGTGGATTTCCCATCCAAGTAGGGAAATTTATTGTCAAGAAATTGGGAAACAAGTGTGGGAGGAAGTGTGTATATTGATATTTCTTATGCTATCATTCCTCTAGAAAGAAAATTAGTAAATTTATATAGGGAGGAAAAAAATTTCACTTTAAAGACCCTATGAATACATCATATGAGGTGCTTTATACAGATATGGACTTGGGTAACTTTATGGGTAATTTTATTTTTCATGATTAATACCTTGATTTTGACACGTAGTTGGAAGACTGATATATTCCTTAGACATTTTTTGTACGGAGCGTGCTCTTGTTTGGGAGATGGAACAGTGTAGTATTGACTTACCATGACTAAGTATCATTCAATTTTTCTTTCAAGTTAAGTTTTAAGTGCACAAATAATATTGTTGAATATGACACACTCTTACTTGGCTTGAGGATTGCTTGGAGGAATGGATAAATGGACCGAATTGTGATATGTGACTTTGAAATATTTATGAAGAATATCAAAAAGTTATATGCAACCAAGAACAAGAGGCTAAAACATAACATGAATGTAGTCGGGACTTGATTTAACAATTTGATTCATTTAATATTGGGTACCATGAAAGGAGTCAAAATGAAACAAATGATAAATTAATAGTACTAAATTCTTAGTATGACAATCAAAGTATGTTCCCATACTGTAAGTTTGAAGTTGAAATGATTTTTAGGCCTTCAATACTTGACAACATTAAACATTTGTAGGTATTTGATGATGATTCTGTTGAGATCAAAATTGCACCCACACATGAATCATGGAAATTTAGGGCTTTGAGGCAACATGGGACTGTATCCAAGTTGTGGAAATTTTTCTTAATACAAACCCCCAGGAAGGATGACTTACTCTACCTAATCCTAATGCTAAAACTAGTTTTATTGCTATAAATGTAACTATCCGATCCTAGTCTAACAATCCAAATGACCAAGGAAGAGAGAAATTCATGAAAATGGAAATCCTAAGATTATAGAAGTGATAACACCAAGAGAAGGGAAAAAAACTCTCAAATGAGGAAAATGGGAGGAAAATGAAGGAGGAAGGGGTAGACATGAGTTCCATTGTCTAGAACATTAGTAAAATTTCCATTTTTATAGAGAGTAAAATAGAAATAAAACCCGCACATGAGATAAAACACGTAAAACAAACCTGCAATGAATGAAGAGATAAAAACATGCAAGAAAAAACATTATATGGTAGAGAATAACCAAAAACATTAATTTAATTACTTAGAAAGATGCATAATCCATTATAGTGAAGGAATAAGGAAAGAGACACCTTACGAAGTCCAAATCTAAGGCTTACAACTCAAAACACTTTAAATGAAGATCTTGCATTCGAGATGGTTTAACCACTACAAATGGGTAGCATTTTACATTATATAGAGAATGGAAAAGAGAGAGGAGGGAAATAGGTATGATTCGATCTCACCATAAATGAAAATCCTAGATTTGAAGCTCCAACCACCAAAAAAATTCATTAATATCTAAACAACATGATGAGATCCCATGCCAAACCATTTCCCCATGTTAGCTTGCTTGTATGATAAGGAAATATCCATAATCCATTAAATATGGGTGGTTAAGTCACCTATAACTATACATAAAATGCCCAAACTTTTTTCTTTTTTCTCCAACCAAATGCCATCAATTCTTGAAATAAATGATGCTAAATTGAAGGGCTCCATGAGAAATTTCCAATGAGACCAATTTTGCATGATTTGGAGATTTTTGGGGAAAGTTATGAATTATTGAAGTTTTATATATTGAGAGGACATGCATGACATGTGTTAGCCTTTGATTAGCTAGGGGTTGGAAGATTTGACTATAGTCACGCTTGTATGTTGCCATATGTTACCTCTTAGTTTTTGTGAATATCGGTATGGGGTTACAATTTATAGTGTTTAAATGCAAATTAAACACTTACAAAATTGCAATTGACCCCTCAAGTCCACATGAATCAAAACATGGCATGTATGGATTGGTGTAATAGTTGAGGGTGAAGACAATTACTTCTTGTATGAGCATGCGGTGATATAGAGGAGGATTGCAACTGTGCAAGGAAAAGTGGCAGGAGTTAGGAGAGATTACATGCTTGTAAGAGATGTTGGGATGCATGAGGGGCCTGAGGACCTTTCGAGGTAAAATGTGGGGCTTAAGGTTTGAATTGCACGAGTGCAACCTGCCATTGCAAAACTTAAAATAATTCTCTTGCAAAAATTCCTTGACATTTTAGAAATGGGTACTTCTGCAAATAACTTGGAATGGAGATGCAAATGTCAAGGGATAATCAAAATCCCCACAAAATGGAATTTTTCTTTGAATTTTAAGGGTATCACCTATAGTCCACTTAGTTCTTCTATTTAATCAAAACATGATGCCAAACATACCGATGAATTGCAACTTTCCAAAATAGCCCTAGGGGGTTATTTTTGGGAAACAATTTAATGGCTTTTAAGGATATTTTCCTGCTAAATATGAATACTAGTATCCTTGAGCATCCATTGAGTATGGATTCAAGTATAATATACTTTAAAACTAATCTACAACTTAAAATTCTTACCCTTAAATTGTCATGCAACAATGTTTGTACTTAGAATCAATCTGTCCTACTTGAAATGAGCAATTTATTCATGAAAAACATTCTGAAATGGATTTAGTGTGAGTGGAAAAATAAAATAAAGTTGATTTTACACTCTGTAACTCTAAAAAAAATGAATAAAATGTAGTAGTTCAACTCTCTTCAAATCATGGAATTTTCCATGGAACCTTCCCTCTGAAATACTTTGATATATTCTTGAAGCTGATTTTTCAGGAGTTTTGGATACACTTTATCAAGTTGTCCCAAGGTATGATATCTAGTTTCTTTGTATTTGATTTTTTGAGGTGTTATAGTTGATACTTGAAACTTTAAAAATATTCCTGCAACATACTTCCATGGAGTTCATGAATCACTATGCAATGAAAAATACCTCCCAAGGACAACAAAACACTATACAAATCACTTAGGGAAAAGAAGCTATAATACCAACAAAAAGATGTGTTATAAGAACTTAGAGGAATTGAAAAATTCTAATATGTAAAATATGTAATGGAATAACTTAATGGAAATTATTAAGATAAATCCCATTGATTGGGATCTGTAATGCATTTCCATCAAGGTTAGACAACTCAAAAGAGTTGGCCTCTTTACAAGAACTAGTGATATATGGCCCACTCAAAAGTGCATCAAAATTTGAGTGTTTTCCTAGTTTATCTTTGTATACATCTCACTTCAAAACCAAATCACCCAATATGAAAATATGAGATCTATCTTTCTTATCAAACCACTTCTTGGTTGATATTTGATGCTCTTTCTACTATGATCATGGAATAATTCCTTAAGTCTTTAAGTTCTACAAGCTCTGTAATTCTAATTTCTCTTTGATATGCACCTTCTAGTTCTAACTAATGGGTAATTTCTAGTGAAGGAAATTTGAAGACAAGGAAGCCTAGCATCCCTACCATATACAAGTTTGTAAAGATAAGTACTAATTTCCTTCTTTTGTGTGATTCTATCATCCCAAAAATAATTTATCACCTTTTTATGCCACTACCTTTGGTTGATATGAATTATCCTCCACGATTCTAATAAAATTATTGTTAGTAGATTATGCCAAACCATTAGCATGAGGGTAGTAATTGGAAGAAGATATTAAATAAATTTTGATTCTAAGAGCCTGATCAGAAATTTTACAACCTAAGAATGATTTTTCATTAGATATTATGGTTTGAGGAATTCCAAACCTTGTCACAATGTCTTCAAGGAAGTCAAGGATAATTGATTCAGTAGCTTCCTTGAGTACCACAACTTCTATGCATATGGTAAAGTAATTATTTTTTGTAAAAACCCACTTGTGACTAATAATTGATGGAGGATTAATCATGCTAATGAAATAAATAACCCATTGGGAGAATGAATGATCAACATAAATTAGATGAATTGGAAGGGAAAACAACCTTTTTTTACCAGTGAAGAAAGAAAACTATTTGCATTTTCTAACCCATTTTTTAGCATCCATAAATAATGTAGGAAAAAAGTATCCTTCCTTAATAATTTTCATAGTAGTGGCTTTGGAAAAGAAGTTTCCACCACAAAACCATCATGTAATTCTATCAATACCTTGTTCACTTATTCACCTTCAATGCACCTTAATAACATTCCATCAACATTTATTTTTAAAATAATTCCACCAATTAATACAGATGGTATTGATTATAACCTCAAGTGTATTATTTTTACTTTGTTTAGGCCAAGAAGGTGTGCACCAATAGATAATAATATTTTTATGTTATCAATACAACTATGATTATTACTTTCATTTCCTTCATAACATTGGATTTTAAGACTGTACGAAAGTTCCTCATCTATAAAGAGAGAGGTTTCTTCATCATTTTGAGAATCCAAAGCCAATCGCTCACAAATTTATCTTACTCTTACCATTTTTTTGGATGTAATAGTTACATCATATTCCATTATGTTAGTTTCCCATCTGAATTTTTTTCACTAATTTATGCTCCCTTAATGGATTCTCCCATACTGAAGTGCGAGACTAGAATGTTCATATGATTTGTGGGAAACATTCTCTTGAATTTCTTAAGATCTCTCATGATGGAAGAGACCTATTTTTCAATGTAATTCTACCTTAATTCATAATCATTTAATGTATTACTTAATACATCCACGAGGAGTTATAAACTTTGATCATTTTGTTGAGCCAAAACAACAACAATACTAGATTGAGATCCATATGCATACAAGATAAAATATTTAGAGTAATCAGGGTTGATAAGTGTAGGATCTTGAGAAATTTCTTGTTTGATCTTGGAAAATATTTCCTTTCCTTTTGTTTTCCATTTAAAAATTGAATCTTTCTTGAGAATTAGAGTGATAGGCCCGATCAATCTTACAAAATTAGGAATAAATCTCCTAATAAAGTTGATTTTCCCAAGGAGTGACTGCAAGGATTTATTTTGAGTTAGCAACGATAAAGAGAGGATGGATGAGATTATTTATGGATTAATAACAATACCATATTTTTAAATAATATGGCCCAAAATATTACCCCTAAGAACTACAAAGCTACACTTTTTGGGGTTAAGAGACACCCCGAATTCCCTACATCTCTCAAAAACCTTTTCAAGATGATGGATATCATATTTACTCTATTTTGAAAAAATGGTGACA
This sequence comes from Taxus wallichiana var. yunnanensis, assembly GCA_018340775.1. Lineage (NCBI taxonomy): Eukaryota > Viridiplantae > Streptophyta > Pinopsida > Cupressales > Taxaceae > Taxus > Taxus wallichiana. The sequence goes on from CM031236.1 coordinate 345,603,446, forward strand.
TCATCTAAGTAGACAAGAATAAATTTGTTGATATATCCTTTAAAATAAATTTCCATTTCTCTTTGGAAGGTTAGAGAAATAAGGAAAGGTCCATAAGAATCTTGGTAGATCGGACTCAATGGGAAGACACCAAGGTAAGCCTAGTGGTACTTGAAGGAGAAAGTGAGGGAATTGTTTCCTTATCTACTCACCCACTAATATTTTGTGTGACAAAAATCCTCCCGAGTAAGGAGGTGTGATCCATAGGGATCTTGAGAAACACAACTTCATCGAGTAACGAGAATAAAAAGGAAAATTAAGGAATAGAAGGAGGAAAAGATTCAGTTACATAATATTTGCATGTGCAGAGTGGCGGTTGCATAACCGCCTCGGTGGTTGCATGAATTCTAGTCTACATTCATTGGTGGTCATGTTGGTCCTAAATTATGCATCCCTATTGGATTGATAGTAATTTCTCCTTAATGGAAGAAAGGGGGAATGTCTTGGAATAGTGGTAGACTGGGTTGGTGTGTTTTTTTGTTGTCGTAGATGGGTCTAGCACTTTCTTCAAGATAAATCCTTGGGATTATTGAGAGGAAATTTACAAAGGAGATGGCATTTTCCTGCTAATTTTAGTACAACCTTGAACTCGGGGTGAGAGGACCCATGACATAACATGAAATGAAGAGCGGAGATGGAGTCTTTGTTCCCTCAATTTATTCTCAAATGGTGGGTCAATATGGGATAAACATGGCCAATGGACACAACACTCACTCTCACAAGTTGTCACAAAAGATGTTGTGTATGTTTACTTTTCAGACATAGGTTACTAAAGAAAGTTAAGTACAATTGCTCTTGCATTCTCTAGATAATGAAATCAAAGCTAATGAAACCTTCAAAGTGATGTTTAGAGAACCTAGTAGTGAAATAGAATAAAAAGGACATTTAATAATGGGGGGATGGGGTCAATTATGGAAATTATAACTTCACATAGGGGAATTATAGGTAGAGACATTTATTTGATAAATAATTTAACACTCAAAGAATCCTATAATCTTGGAAAATACATAAAACTAGATCAAGAAGTAACAATTTATACAAAGAAATATTTTCATTAATTTATACCCCATAGATGCAAAATTTTAGATCAATCTCTAAAATACATGACATAAGAACTCGTGTAAGAATTTTAGTGAAGTATTTACTACTTCATCTCTCATATGCCCAAGATACACTCAAGGACTAACAAAAATCTATCAGCACAAAATGTTTATGATAAGGGTTTTATAATCCAGTTCAATATTGTAGAAAGAAATCTCACAACATAATATCAAACTTAATGACCAAAACATAAGAATTAAGGACAGATCTAGTGTATGACAAAGAGAAACAATAAATGCAAGACTAAATTAGAAAGTATGACTCATGAATCAACAATTTTTCATCCAAAACGTATAAATTAAACTTAAAAGTGGACATATATTATGGAGCTCTTAAAATTTTATCAACGGAACATCAATTCATTCTCTCAAATTTCACCAATGGTTATACACTCGCAACCACCTTGACACAAAAGTTTGGGAAACTAAAATCTATACATATTTCACAAAAGAAACATGTTGTATTCACAATTTTGTCTCAATAGCTATTCAAAAATTTAAAGACTAATCCTCCTATGATCATAATACAAAAATTAAAATCCCTAATTATGAGGAAAAGCATGATATTTATATAATTTTATGTCTTTTACATCACGATTTCCCCCAAACACTTCAAAAACAATCCTAGAAAGACATTGCAAAAAGCTCCATTTTTGGGAAATATTTTGCAACCATGAAGATAGATTTTATTCCTTAATTTGATTCCACTTCTAGATGCTAAGATGGATTTATGTTGGATTTATAATTTTATTTTTTAATCTTTTTTTCCTATCTTTGTTGTCACCATCACTCATGCACTCACCAAAAACTATCTATTTCCTCATGTCTTTATCTTAATTGATTTAACACCTACCCTTTTTGGGAATACACTTTGGGAAATGGATAATTAAGCTAAAAATCAAATTTTGAAAGATATCTATCTGTTCTCCCCTTTTCTAGCCCCATATGAGTATTCAAAATTGATTTCACATTCATTCCTGAAATGATACCTCACACAATCACTCTAAAAATTCATCCTCTTATAAATTATTATTGTTATCTCATAATATCACATCTTCCTTCAAAATTTTGAGTGAAAATAAATTTTGTGTTCATCCTTCTCAAGAAATGGTGGATGTGGAATTAGGAACCAATTTGAAGGAACTTTCTTTGGAGACTTTGCACTCAATTTTTGACCTTTCTAGCCTAGATGAGGCTTTTGTGAGAATGTTGTTTGAGATTGAAGATCAAGTGAAGACTGATGGATTGTTAACATATCATGTGGTTTATGTAGCACCGATATGAAGGCTTGCCAAGATTAATCAATTTTCTTTCCATTTTTTTAGGTTCTGTGTTATCACTTGTTCAATGCGTAGAGGATTAGAAAACTCATAAATTTCTAAAGAAGTTTTTTCTCCATGGTCGGCCTTCAATTAATAAGAAAATAATTGAAATATCTCCATTATTATTTAATTAGGAATTTTTGGAGAAATATATTCCTTCCAATCCCTATGGAGTATCTATTGATGATCCCACAGAAGATATATCATCAATTTCCTATAAAATAGTTGTGATGGAGAAAATAATTTCTCATCTTGAGAAAGAACATGTGAAACCCTCCTTTAGGAAGGACCTTGAAGTGATGTCACCTTCTTTGAGGAGATATAAACGGGGAATATCTAATCCATCATGTGTAAGCCAACCAATTTTGGTGGATGAACTTGAATCTATCCTCAACACCGGTTGATATCCCCGGGTCATCTTAAAATTTAAAAGATACTACGTAGTGGGGTACTAAGGCCTACCTAAAAGGTGGGTCTAACCTTCTTGAATGGGTCTCCTCTTATAGGAGAAAATTGGAATTGATCAAAATATTAGAAGGTCCTAAGGAAAACATTACAAAACTCATGGAAATGGGCATGTCTTGTGACTTCATAGGAGATATACAATATGTTTATGGAGCCCAATACCACAAAGAAATTTAGTTTAGGAAGAATAAGTTGTTGAATAGGATTCGCACTTTGCAGAGGAATGTGTAACCATTAATTGACAATGTACCTCTTTTACAAGAACCTTCCTTTTTGTATATGCATAATATAAGTTATGTGAATTTAAAGGGTTAGGCCCTATAGAATCCCAATTTTATTTTTTGTACATACATATGCTTCTCTTTATTTCATTTTTCAACCCAAAAATTGATTCTTATAACTGAACTTACCATTAGATAACACAACAATTGTCTTTGAATTTATGTTTTATGATTTGGACACTGTGGTAATGATACTAATGGAAGATGTTTTTTTTCTAATTCTCCTACGGATTTCAAGGATCCATAGAGGGCTAACCCTGTGATAAACCACACCAAGAATTTAACTTACATTTTCCTTTTATCTTTAGTCTTTTAGTTATTTTTCTTGATGTTTCGAATCCCTTTTGTATATTTTTAAATGTTCTGTGACATTTTAGAATCTAGAGATTATGAATTCCTTGAAAAACCCACTGAGTGCTAAACCAGTGTACCATGAATTTTCTTCATACAACCACATTCCTTTATTTGATAAAACCAATCATATACGACATCCTTTCCTATTTCATATTTCTAGAACAAGTAAATTTGGATGGTTAACAATTATTATATAATACCACCTTGATCATGATCTTCATCTATCCACTTTTGGAAGAACATGTGGGATATTAATTTCATCATTGCATGGAACACCGAGTTAATGTATTGTGATTTTCTTAGACTTGGATAGTCATGTACCTCCTTTAATTTGGTGATTTTCATGGGAAGAGATGATCATGGGGAATATAAAATATCTAGTAACAAGCCCATATATGTAATTTTAGGTCCTTAGATGGTATGGGGTATCTTTTTGGAAGACTCAACTTGGAAGGGATCAAAATGAGCATTAACAATGGATCTGGTCAAAGATGGGCACACCCTATAAGTGCCACAAGAACATAGATGAGACCAGATTCCTAATCCATTGGGTAAGGAGTTAAGGAGACCAAATATATGGAGCTAACTAAATAGATACATTATACAAAAATAGAGTACTACGACATCTCGAAACCTAGTCACTGTAGACTAGAACACAAAGGGGAAACAACAACACAAGAAAAAGAAATGACAACACAACTATACACTTTACAATTATCATACCTGATACCTTTTCTTAATCCAATAAATGTTTAATGTGCCTACCATTAAGAGGAAAATATTAAAAATTTCCTTCTAATTCCTTCAGAAATAAATTATGTTCCCAATTATGATATCAATAGAATAGGGCCCCATCTAAAGGGCATAAAAATTTCCATGTTTGAATATTTCTTCGTGTTCTGCTATCCCAAAACAAAACTAAGTCTCCAACATTAAAATCTCTTGGGGTGACCTTCTTATCAAATATTTTCTTTAGTTTTCATATGAATTTAGCATGCTTTTAGTGGGAATCTCTTCTAACTCCATGATCTGATTTATCCTTTCCTCATAGGAAACACTTCTCCTCCATCTTCAAATTGTTTCAAAATGATATGAGGAAATTTGTAAGTGTAGGGGAAAAAGGGTTTGAACTCCATAAACCAAATCAAAAGGGATTTTTTTGTAGACCTCTTGGTAGTAAATTTCTCTGCCATAATGCAAACTTGAGTTTCTCACCCCATTTCTTTTTATTGGTCTCTAGAGTTCTTTTGAGGATCTTTAGCAGATTATTATTACTTGATTCTACTTAGCCATTTCCCTAAGGGTTATAATTTGATGCATAGGCCAAATTTATACCATATTCTTTACACATAGCTATCAATGTTTTATCTATGAAGCTCATGGAATTTTCAACAACTATCTTAGTAGGCACACCAAATCTGTAGATTATATTATTTAGGATAAAATCCATGACTATTTGATGAGTTGATTTTTTGATGGGAATGGATTCAACCCATTTGGTGGAGTAGTCGTGTGGCCATAAATATCCACTTGAAAGGGTATGAGATTTAACCAAAAATTACAAGCCCAATTGTTTAAATGGAGTTTCTACTAACACATGTTTCAAAGGTAAGGCCCAAAGCTTTCAATATTCTAGAAAATCTTTGAAAAATTCACATCTCTAATTCAGAAAAGTGATATCTTTAAATAATGAAGGCCACCAATATCATGCCCTTAGAATTTTGTGAGTAGTCACTCTTCCAGAAAAATGGCCTCCACACACTCCCCCATGAAATTATGCAATTATTTTGGGGCCTCTTCTTTAGTGATACATCTAAGTAAAAATCCTTTTGGATTCTTCCAAGCTAATCCATGATCAATCAAGATATACTTCTAAGAAACCAGCTTAAGTGTCCTCCTCTAATTCTTATTGAGGTGTTTAGGACATTAGAATTTCATCAAATAATAAACTATATCTTTATACTAAATTAAATTTCTCACCTTTTGATGAGGGTGTGGCCCATCTTCTTCAACATTGTGGATCTCTACCATCTCTCTACCATCAACCTTGCTAATCCCAATCCTCGAACAAGCTTGGTAGTTTGTATGTCCATGTCATATTCTTGAATCTTGTTAACCCATCTACACCTTTTACTAGATATTTCCATCTGAGAAAAATATCCTTTACCATTATGTGAGGCACATATGCTATAATATTTGAACTTAGAATATAAGGTCTGAATATTTTGGTTTCTTTGACCAAAGAAAAATCTTTCTTTTCCATGACAAAATATTTCAGTTTAGACCCTTGCAAAGCTTTTCTAAAAATGCAATAGGATTTTCATGGCCTTATTCATTCTTTTTTGTAGTAGCACAAAGGCAATAGTAAATTCAAAAGAAAATGAAAACATTTGAAAATATTTTTTATAGTCTAGACTAGCTAATATAGGGGTAGTCTTGAGTGCTTCTTTTACTCCTTTGAATGCTTGAACAACCCCTTGTTCCCATTTGATCACTTAATATTTCTTTAGCATATTGGTGATAGGAAAATTAATTTCAAAAAAATTAGATATGAATCTTCTCACAAAATTAATCTTCCCAAAGAAATATTGAATACCTTTATTTGACAAGGGGATATGAACTTCATCAATAAATTCCAATTTTTCTGGATCAATCATGACTCCTTGGTGAGAAACTATGTGTCCAAGTAACTTAGATTTTTACACACCAAAATGACATTTCTTGGGGTTCAATGAAATGCCATACTCCTTGCATTTGATCAGGATTTTTCTAAGTGCATTAGGTGATCTTCTCTTCTTTTGGAGAACACAGTGATGTCATCTTGATATATAAAAATGAACTAGTTCATAAGACCTACAAAAGAAACATCCATTTCTCTTTGAAAAGTAGCCCCAACATTCATCAATCAAATGGAATTCTAATGTAAACATAAGTACCCCAAGGAGTGGTGAATGTCATTTTGTATTTCTCTAATTCTCTTACCATAACCTGATTGTAACAGAGAAGCCATCCAAGGTAGATAAATTTTTGAACTAGTCACCCTTTGTAGCAAATTATCCATATTAAGCAAGGGATAATTATCTTTAATTAAAGCTTTGTTTAGATTCTTAAAATCGACACAAAGTATTATATCACCATTATTTTTTTCTAATTGGCACTAAGTTAGCTACCCATGAAGAATACCTAGTGGGTTGTATTATCCCACCATCTCTTAGTTTGGTCAATTCCTCTTGCATTTTGGTTGCAAGGAGGGGATTGATTGGTCTTTTCTTCTATTTGAAAGTCTCGATTTTGGTGCTAATGGTATCTCATGCTGAAACAAATCCTCTCTATAGGATTTTAATTCAGAGTAAGACCAAGAAAGGAAATCCTTGTATTTTCTTAATAACTAGCCATAAGCCTCTCTTTCCTTTTTACTTAGATTATTTCCTAACCATACATTTCTAGGATCTTGGCTGGAGCCCAAATTGCACTCCACAACATCTCTTGAAAAGGTAGTATATTTACAAACTTCTCTATCAGTACTATCAAAACTAGATTCCAAACTGACTAATCCCCTTGGGATTACATTAGTCTTTAGTTGAATTACTTCCTTTCCAAATATAACTTCCTTCCTTCACATACCTCTATCATAGGTTCTAAATCAATAATCTAGTTAGTGAACTCACCTTGGAAATTGAGAAATCTTTTGATGTGTGAATCATCATCAAATATTTTCTAGTGTTGAATATTATCGTGCATGTAAGGTCTAACTAGTACTTCCACTTCAAATTTATAGTATAGAGATGAATCCTCTTTGTCATATTGTGAAGCCAAAACTACCAACCTATCACATGATGTGTTTTGACTTCTCCCATGATATTCAATGTTAAAAGAATCAAAAACTCAAGGAGATCCCATAATGTGTTTCTATAATACTTTAATCTTTGGTATTTTGTTACATATTACTTACATACTTGCTTAATTATCAGTTTAGAATCTCCCTTTACATGGAGATATATTATCTCATGTTTCCAGACAATTCTTAGTCCCATCAATAGTGCTTCATATTCTGCTACATTATTGGTGCACTCAAATTTAACTTAAAGGAAAAGCTAAATGAATCTCCATTTGAAGAAGTCAGAACCACTCCAACTCCATTTCCAAATTTAGAACATGCCCCATAAAACATCATGGTCCAAGGAACATTTACATCCTCAAGATGTGCATTAACATCCATGCAATGATCTTCAACATCTGCATAACCTATGAAGTTACCAAAATCTGTATCAACGAACAATACCTCATAAGAGGCATTCATGGGATCCTCAATAAGATGTAGCATCTTCTATTCTTTGTATAATTTGACTAATTTACTCTCTAGTGGTAAGGAGGCATAAGAAATCTCCATGTGAACACTTAATCCCAAAATTACCCATTTTCTTGATAATAACATGCCCCATTTAGCAGGGCAATCCATTATAACCATATTCATGGTTAAATATTTTCCTGGATAAGGAGAAATTTGCACCACTAGACCTCTAACATACCCAACAACAGGTACTTCTCTTGAATCCATAACATAACACTTTCCAAAAGCTGATGTTATCTTGATATCCAATTCATTCATGACCTCTAAAGGAATGATATTACATGAATCTCCTAAATCAAACATGTAGTTATGAAGAAGCCACTCATTAACAATCAAAGTAGTAAAGAAAGGATCCACATCCAATTGGGATTCAACTAAGGATGTGCCTAAATATACTTATGGGGTTCTTCCATGTTTTCTAGCTCTTTATTTACCTCAACTTCAACTATGGCATACGAGTCACCACATTATTTGTATCCCTTTCTTTGAAAACTATATCATCCTTCAGCCCTAAGTATTCAAATGCTCTTTTTCTATGTTCTAGAATTCTAAGTAGTTCTAAAATAGGACTGTAATTTTTATCTGACTTAGAATTTGAGCCATATCACAGAGTATAATTAAGGAGGAATGTATTATATGAAATCCTAATAACCTTATCTAATGGAATGTTATCTTTTAATGCTTGGGAAGAGGCCAAGGTACTTGGTTTTGAGAAGACAACAAGACCTGTATTAGGCATGGTGTTTTTTTGAGAATCCTTGGGGATGTTGGTCAAGATAAAAATTTTGGGCTTAGGAGTAGGGGTAGGTCCTTTGACTTGTTTATTCCTAAGGTTATACTCTCTCTCTTGAATAACCACAACATTCATTAACAACTGCCTATCCTCTTGATACGGGATTCCACCATCACACTTATTGATCATTAAGGCTATTAAATAATCAAAATCATGATTTGGAAGTTTGAATGATTAGGCCATATCTATGTCAACATTGAAAATATAAGGAAGCGGGAGTACCTGATTTATGTAAGCCAAAAATCCTTCCTGGTTTCAATTGAATTCACTCCTTGTATTGAGTCTTTTGGACATTCCATCATGCATATGTCATCAAAAAAAATCTTCATTAGCAACATCATAATCTCAAATAAGTGGTTCATAAGAGTAATATGGAAGCAAACATTTATCACACTATTTAATGATGTGATCTTCTTACACCAATGAAACTATTATTGTTAATGGGTCAAGGACTATTTTAATTTATTTATAAGAGTTTTGCTTATTTCTTAAAGGAAAGGGACATTTTCCTCTCATCTATCAACCCTATGATCTTTGGGATGATTCCCAAATCTATTCTTCCTTGGGTTTGATGCTGAACTTGAGAATTTGAAACCAATCATTTTTTTCTTCTCGAATCTCTTTGATATCTCTAACCAAAGTCTTAATCACTTCCTCCAAGTCTACTGCCTTATTTGTCTGTGGCCTTTTTGGATTAATCATCTTAACACCCTCCTTCTTTAGAGGTTTTCCTGTGGATTTGATATTGTTATCAATTTGGACAGCCATAAAGAATTCTGTAATGATGTTCTAGGGTTCTTATCCCTTAAATAATAAGCCACCTTTTTCTCAAAGGAATTTGAGTACTTGATCAAGAAAGAGTCATCACTAGGCCTTAGATTAATAGGTAATCTGGTTAAGGTTTTATTAAACCTAGTGTTAAAATCTTACACACATTCATTTGGATTTTTCTTTATATTCTCAAACTCAGTTAAGAGAAACCTAGGATCATTCTTATCACCATATTGTAACTTAAAAGCATTTTTCATTTATGTCCAAAAATCAATTGAGTTTTTAGGCAGAAAATTATACCACTCTCTAGCATCTTCATCTAAAGTATGTATGAATAACTTGACATACACATCTTCATGTTCTACTTTAAAGTCATCCATAACATTTTGAAAAAAATATAAGATGTTGATCTCCACTTATGGCATTGTTCCCTTGAAATATAGACAATCTATTTCTGATTTCATGGGTACTTCATTTGGATAACCCACCATCCCATGGAATCTTATTGGTCTATAGGTATTAACCACAAAAGGAGGCCTTGGTGGAGGTTTTGCCATATTATTTGGTGGAGGTGTTTCAAGATTGAAATGGTGGGGAAATGGGGTCTTTGAGGAAAAGGAGTATGATCCACAAAATATGAATCCTTTAAGGACTCAGTTTCACAAAATACCCTATTCTCAAGAGTCAACAAAGGAAGAAAAGTGAAGAATACCTTTATTACTTGTAGATGTTGGACCTTTTGAAACAAATTATATAAATCAACTTGAGGGATATCTGATTTAGAGATGTCAGATGTGCTAGAATAGTCTTCCACTAAAGGATGATTAAATTCAACACTTAGAAAAAAAGTTTCTTCGATCTTTGGCTACCCACTTGTTTCTAAATCTACTTCTTTCTTGGATTTGAACTTTCTAGCTCTAAAAGAAACCTTTTGGTAGGATCAGACTTGAAGAAAGATATCCTTATAGTTTTTTAAATTTGAAAATTTAATCAACAATGAGTAAATAATTAACATGATATATGCCATATTTTCCTTTAAAATATGGAGCCACCACTAAGGTCTTACACCTTAGATGTGTAGATCAACTCAAATAACTCTTTGAAAATACAATTTTACAAACATGGAGGTTAAAATTTCTAGATATTTATGAATCTTGGACAATACTATAGTATAATCAAACAAGTGTAGGTTTAATGGAAAACCTTCTCATAATGAGACAATTTTTTGACAATACTTGAGTAGAATAGTCTATATTTGAATAATTTTAGCAAATCCCAATAAAGATGTCTTATGAACCTAGAAGAGGCATAAAATTTCTCATTGGAGTCACCAAAAATATTCACTAGTTAATAAAAAAATTTATGGAAAACAATAACCAGGAGAATTTAAAGAATGTCCCCGCAATGACACCAACTAGGTGGTGGTCCTCAAAGCTGCACCACCCTGTTGAAATGACATTAATTTATCCTTAATGGAAGAAAGGGGAGAATATCTTGGAATAGTGGTAGAATGGGTTGGTCTATCATTTTATAGCTAGGGATGGGTCTAACACTCTCCTTTGGATGATTGAGGGGCACTTTACAAAGGAGATGGCCTTTTCCTACTACTTTTGGTCCCACCTTGAACTAGGGTGAGAGGACCCGTAGTGTAACCTAAAATGAAGAGGGGGAGATGGAGTCTTTGTTCCCTCAATTTATTCTCAAATGGTGGGTCAATCTAGGATAAACATGTCCAATGGACATAACACTCACTCTCATGAGTTGTCACAAAGGATTTTGTGTATGTTTACTTTGTCAGACATAAGTTACTAAAGACAGTTAAGTACAATTGCTCTTGCATTCTCTAGATAATGAAATCAAGGCTAACAGACACCTTCAGTGATGTTTAGAGCAACCTGGTAGTGAAATAGAATAAAATGATGTTTAATAATGGGGGATGGGGTCAATTATGGAAATTGTAACTTCACAGAGGGGGAATTATAGGCATAGACATTCATTGTGATAAAGCATTTAACACTCAAAGCATCCTACAATCCTAGAAAGTACATAAAATTGGATCAAGAAGTAAAAATTTCTAAAAAAATATTTACATTCATTAATACCCAATAGATGCAAAGTTTCAGATCAATATCTAAAATACATGACACAAGAACTTATGTAAGCATTTTAGTGAAGTATTTACTGCTTCATCTCTCATACGCCCAAGATACACTCAAGGACTAATAAAAATCTATCAACACAAAATATTTATGACAAGGGTTTTATAATCCAGTTCAATACTATAGAAAAAAATCTCACACCACAATATCAAACTTAATGACCAAAACACAAGCATTAAGGATAGATCTATTGCATGACAAAGAGAAAAAATAAATGTAAGACCAAAGTGGAAAGTATGACTCATCAATCAACACTTTTTCATCCAAAACCCATAAATTAAACTTAAAAGAAGAGATATATTATTGATTTTTTGAAATTTTAGCAAGGGGACATCAACGGAATGATCTCAAATCTCTCCAATGGCTATACACTTGCAACCAAATCGACACAAAATTTTTGGAAACTAAACTCTATACACATTTCACAAAGGAAACATGTAGTATTCACATTTTTATCTCAAGACCTCTTTAGAAATTTAAATACTAATCCCCTTTTGATCATAATACCAAAATTCAACTCCCTAATTATGAGGAAAAGCCTCATATTTATACAATTTGATGTCTTCTTACAACTTTATTTCCCTCCAAAACTTAAACAAACCGTCCTAGAAATATGCGGAAAATTGGATGCGTTTTGGGAAATATTTTGTAACCATGAAGGTACATTTTATTCCTTAATTTGATTATTCTTCTAAATTATGACATGGATGTATGCATGATTTTTACTTTTATTATTTAATATATTTTTCTCCTATCTATATTGTCATCGTCACTCATGTGCCCCGGTCATAAACTATTTGTTTCCTCATGTTGTTATCTTAACTAATTTGACATCAAACCTTATGGGAGTATGCTTTGGGAAATGGATAATCATTGATACTACCTCATATTTGATGCCTCCTTTGTGTAAATTTCCACTTCAAGCTGAAAAATAACCTTTTGAAATATATCAATCCATTCTCCCTTTTTCCAACCCCATGTAAGTATTCAAAATTGATTTCACATTCATTCCTGAAATGATACCTCACACAATCACTCCAAAACTTCATCCTCTTATAAATTCTTATTGTTCTCTCATAAGATCTCATCCTCCTTCAAACATTATGCGTGAAATTTTTAAATTTTTTTATCCTTCTCAAGAAATGATGTATGAGGAATTAAGAACCATTGAAGGAACTTTCTTCGAGACTTTCAACTCAATTTTTGACCTTCTGTCCCCTGTATGAGGCCTTCGTGAGAATGTTTTTGAGATTGAATATGGGTGTAGACTCTTTGGGCCATTAAAATTTCATGCACTTCGGGTAACACGATACAAAGGCTTACCAAGATGACTCCTTTATTTTCATTTTTTTCAAGTTTTGTGTTATCACTTGTTCCATGTAGATGATTAGAAAACTCTTAAATTGCTAAAGAATTTTTGGCTTTGTTATAATCTATTGGTGTGTGAATTTTACACATCATTAGGTGATTCATCTCACTTAGGTGAGATTGTAGGTCCATGTGTCATTTAGGGGTCATCATGAGATTCTCTTACACGTCAATGCATCAGCAGCGTCAAGACGTCGGTGCATTACCGCATCATTGGGAGTTACACTTCTATTCTCGGGAATGTAACTCCCCTCTCTACTCAAGTTGTCATGATTGCATCATGGGGTTACTCGGCACCTCCTATATGTACATTTCTTTTGATATATGAGATAGAGGAGAGTTTTGTGGCTTATCAAGGCTCTGCCCATTTTTCGAATCTTTGCATGCACATTCAGTTGATGCTCGCTCCTCCCGAGATATCTTCACGCTGCCGTTCACATGTCTGTTGATGTACACGTCATCCCTCATGATCCTTTCTTATGGGTTTTCAAACCCTCTTTCATGGTATCAGAGCAGATCTTGTGGATCCATGCACTCTCATCATAATTTATGTGCATTTTTTGGCTTTCGGTGTGATCTACAGATCTCGTGCGTGTGTCGTGATGGAAATTCTAACCGTGCTCTACTTGCACTAATTTTGGGGCATTTATACCTCCGTTTGGGTTGTTCATGTGATCATGGGTGTTTTTGGGGTGTTCATGGTTTTACAACTTTTGCATGTGGTCTTCAAAGGTTGTCGTGTTGTTTTGTATCGGGTTTGCATTATCCATTACTAAGCTTGTGATTGCTTCTATTTGTGAGCTCATTTTGCTTTGGCATGGACATGTGGTTCATTATCAACTCGTGCATTCCATCTACCTATGCATTGGAGCTCACACTACCTTGGACTCGGGCATGTTTGTAGTCTAAACGCATTCCCAGCTAAGGGAAAGACTTCATTCCCACATTCACAGCCCATTTTTGGTTCGTGGCTTCATTCCATGCATTCCCAGCAAACACCTTAGCTTCAGCACCTCCAAAGGCACGTAGGATACCTATTCAAACATTTTTTTTGTAGATTTAGGTTACCAAAAACATTTTTTTGACCTGCATGTGCTCCAACATTTCCTCTACATTGGAAAAACGTTTTTGCATTGAAAAAATGTTTTGGACACATTTTTGCAGCCTTGGAACGTATTTTTTACTATCATTTTCTCGCTATTTGCCCATACGTGGAGCTCCCACAGCCCCACTCAACCTCCGCTCCAAAGCACCCACCATGACCTCCATCATCTTCCTTGGCATCTTCTCGCATTCCTCTCATCTCCCTCTTATTCTCTCTTCTTCTTCTTTCCAAGAGATTGCCTCTTTGTACATGGGTACCTTTTCAGCTTGTCTATGGCCAGGACCCATTTTTGGCATCTTTCTTATATTAGAGATTGTTTTGTTCTCTTGTGGTGGATGTTTTTTCCAACTGAGTTTTCCTTCACTACTTGAGACCTTTTTCTTGTGCATGGGTACCTCATCAGGATTTTTTCGAGACCCATTTCTCATTTCTGATTTGCCACCTCATCCTAAGTTACGATGAAGGGGGGGTGTTGGTGTGTGTATTTTCCACATCATTAGGTGAGTCATCTCATTTAGGTGAGATCATAGGTCCATATGTCATTTAGGGGTCATCATGAGATTCTCTTATGCGTCGGTGCTAAGGCATGTCAATGCATCGGCATCATCGGTGCGTCATTGGGAGTTACACTTCTATTCTAGGAATGTAACTCCCCTCTCTCGCTAAAGTTGTCATGATTACAACACTAGGGTTTACTCAACACCTCCTATATGTACACATCTTTTGATCTATGAGATAGAGGATATTTTTGTGGCTTATCGAGGTTCTGCCCATTTTTCGAATCTTTGCATGTAAATTCGGTTGATGCTCGCTCCTCCCGAGATCTCTTCATGTTACCGTTCACACGCCTATTGATGTGCACGTCATCCTTGTGATCCTCGCTTGCAAGGGTTTTCAAACCCTCTTTCATAATCCTACCATTAATAAGAACATCGTTGAAATATATTCATTATTATTTAATGAGGAATTAGTGGAGAAAGAGGTTTATGCCGATGCTTATGGATTATCTATTGATGATCATGTGGAATATATATCATCAATTTCCTATAAAATAGTTTTGATGGAGAAAATAATTGCTCATCTTGATAAAGCACCTGCAAAACCCTCCTCTAGGAAGGCCCTTCAAGTTTCGTCACCTTCCTTAAGGAGATGCATACAGGGCATACGTAATCCATCACGTGCAAGCCAACTAATTTTGGTGCACGAACTTGAATCTATCCCCGTGGCACTAGCTAATATCCCTAGGTCGTATTCAAATTCAAAAGCTACTACAAGGTGGGGTACTAGGGAATACCTAAAAGGAGGGTTTAACATTCTTGAACGGGTATCCTCTTATAGGAAAAAATTAGAATTGATAAAAATTTAGACGCTCCCAAGGAAAACATTACAAAACTCATGGAAATGGGCATGTATTGTGCCTTTCCAAGAGATATCTAGTATGTTTACGGGGCCCAAGAATGCAAATAATTTGAGTTTAGGAAGAAGAATCTACTGAATAGGATTCCCACCTTTGTAGAGGAATGTGTAACCATTAATTGATAGTGTACCTCTTTTGTAAGAACCTTCCCTTTTTATATATGCATATTATAAGTTATGTCAAGTTCAAGCACTGAGGCCCCTATAGAATCCCCATTTTGTTTTTAGTACATACATATGTTTCTCTTTATTTCATTTGTTAACTCAAATAATAATTCTTATAACTGAACTTATCATTGGATAACACAACATTTTTCTTTGAATTCATGTTTTATGATATGGACACCATGAGAATGGCACCGATAGAAGATGTTATTTTTCTAAGTCTCCCATGGATTTCAGGATCGATAGAGGCCAAACCTTGTGATAAAAAATTCAATGGATTTTACTTAAATTTTCCTTTTATCCATGGTATTTCAGTTATTTTTATTATGTTATGCAGACCTTTGCGGGTTTTTGAATGTTCAAAGCAGGATTTTTAAATCCATGGAGTGCGAACTTCCTTAAAAACCCCATAGAATACTAAAATAGTGTACCAAAAATTTTCTTCATATAACCATGTTCCCTTATTTCCTGAAATTAGTCATTTGTGGCATCCTTTCCTATTTCATATTGCTAGACCAAGTAAATTTAGATGGTTACCAATTATTCTAGAATACTACCTCAATGATGATCTTCATCTATTCACTTTTAAAACAATCTGTGATATATTAAGTTCATCATTCCATGGAACACCGAGTTGATGTATTGTCGCTTTCTTAGAATTGGATAGTCATGTCCATCCTTTAATTTGGTGATTTTCATGGGAAGGGATGATCATGGGGAATTTAAAATCTCTAGTGACAAGCCCATATATGAAATGTTTTGGGTCCTTAGATGGTATGAGGTACATTTTTTGGAAGACTCAACTAGGAAAGGCTCAAAATCAGCATTAACAGTCCTATCATTATTAGAAAAAAATATCCCCAAATAGTCATAAATTTCAAGTGTCTAGATGGTGTCTCTTCCCTATTTGACCCTTTATATTCTCCCGGTGCAGGGAGGACATAGGAAGTATCTATAAAAGTAAGAAGAGCATGTGGATTTCATCATCAATTCATGGGAGAAGTGACCAAGAATACTTTTTTACTAGAATTGATTTGTAGAAGCGAGGTGTATGAGAAGAGAAAGAAATTAGAGAGAGTGGAAGTAATATTGTTTTCTTCCTTCAAATTCTTGTAATTTTTATTCATTTCAATTGGCTAATATATAACTGGAAGAAAGAGCAATTTCCCTTCCCAATTGGTGGTTTTGAGGATAAAAATATTGTGTCGTGTGTTTGAATTATTCATGTTATCTACTACAGATTAGTTCTAAGTGATACAATTCATTCACTAACTTTAAAACATGTCATTTTCAAGTAAATTGGAAGTAGGAACAACAATTTTGGGGTTTTGTAAATTTCCAAAGTAGAGGTTTACATATCAATTTCGATATCATATCTGACCATAATATCCTAGGACTATTGTATTCATTCTTTTGTGATTTGTATGACAGTGACAAGGTCTAAAGGTGAAGAAGTAATACCTTGTAATCTAGAGATATCTATGAAAAGGTGGAAACAAAGGATTAAATATCAAATGGAAGAAGAGAACTTGGTCTATATAGTTGAGATGCCGGAAGGCACTATGGATATGTTGTGTCAACACCAACGGGAACTCTCAAATCAAAAAAGGATAAAAATTGATAAGTAAGATTCCATGGACTTAGGAGTTTAATATTTGGATGAGAAGTTTGGCATAGGAAAGATCCATGATGAGGAAGAAGATGTGGAAGAGTATGAAGAGGAAAATCCAGTTGAAAGAGAGAAGGTAAAATATGATCATGCTCCTTTTAAAGTTGAAAATAAGGTTGATATTAAATGCTTTGAAGGACAAGTAGGTGCACAATTTGTAGATAAATGGTTAAAGTAATTAGAGGTTTTATTTAGTGTGCATAATGTCATTGAGGCAAAAAGGATCACCTTTACATGTCTCAAAATGGAAAGACATGCTTTGGTTTGGTGGGAAACCCATATAGCCACTTGTGAAAAGAAGAAGCATCTTATTATAATTTCTTGGGAGGGTTTTAAAGAATTTTTAGGGGAAATTTTTTAACTTGTTGGCAATAAGACTGACCAGATGATTAAATGGAAGTATTTTAGAGAAAATGGTCAAAGTGTATGGTATTACACTAGGAAGTTTTGGAGACAAGCCACATTACTCATATATGGACTTGAAGGATGAGGATATTTTGACCAAGTATTTGGGAGGACTTCACACTCACCTTTGAAGGAAGGTCATCTCCACAAAGCCTAAGGATCTCAATGAAGCATGTGTGAAAACATATTACATAGATGATGAGAAAAATCAAGGAGAAGTAGAGTCAAGGAAAAATCAGTCAACAAATCAACCAAAGAAAGAGCAGGGACAAACAAGTAACAAAGGTAAATGGAAAGGTAAAAATACCGCTACCACTTTGAATACTTGTAAAGATCCTAACAATGTTTTCAAGAATTATGATATCAATGGACATATTGATGCTACATGTTGGAATTTACATCCATAGTTTCATCTAAAGAACCAAACCAAGGACTCCAAGAAGTCCATGACAACTATAAAGATAGATGTGGAGGTAGAGATAGAGGATGATTCTGATGTAGATGAGAGGCTAGGATGCATGACCACCAATATGGACAACCAGGAACAAGAGGAAGAGATGAGTAAGCTATTTCATATCAAAAGATAAATAAAGAAGACTAAGGTAAATGCTTTGGTTGATATTAGTTCTTAATCTAATGTTATTTCTAATGTGGTTATAAATAATCTTGGTCTTGAAACTTATGATAATCCACATAATTATCCTTTTGGATGGGTGAATACGGGTGTAGAAATTCAGGTAACATGAAGATGTAAGTTCAATTTTGGGATCAATTCTCAATATATATGTATTAGAAGTTGATGTAATTCCAATTGATGCATTTGATGTTGTTTTTAGGGTCCTTATTTGTATATTAGGGATGTTATATTCATGATAAGGGAGAAACATTATAGATGGGTTAAGGATGGATTCGATTACAACATCAAAGAACACTAACATAAGGCAATAATTTCTATGGTAAGTGTTACATAAACAAATAAACTAAATTAGGAAAATTATAATTATTTTTGTTTACTTTTATTGAATGATAATCAAGATGGTGTAGATATTTTATATGTTTTTAACAAAGGGATGAAGGATTCAGATAACACAATTTAGTCTTTTTAGGAAGTATTCCAAAATCCTAGTGGGTTACCACTAAAGAGAGAAGTAGAGAATGTGATTCAATTATTGCATGAGTCTCATCTACCAAATCTTGGATTGTATAGGAAACCCCTTTTTAGGAGTATAGAGGTAAAAAACAACTCCATGAGCTATTATACCAAGGGGTGACATGCCTAAGCACCTCGCCATGCAGTTCACCTATTGCGATGGTGCTAAAGAAGGATGGTTTATGGATAATGTGCATCGAATACAATGCTTTGAAAAATATTACCATCAATAAAATATATCCACTTCCACACATAAATTATATCTTGGACCAATTATAGCATGTAAATTTATTCAAAATATTGAATCTCAAATCTAGTTATCACCAAGTCACAATGAAGGAGGAGGATATATGGAAGAGTGTCTTCAAAACAAAATAGGGTTTGTATGAGTGGTTAGCACTTCCATTTGGTTTATTTAACACACCCACTACATTTATGATATTGATGAATGATGTATTACAAGAGCTCATAGATTCATATGTCCTTGTTTATTTAGATGATATTATAATTTTTAATTCCTAACACATTTTCAGCAAGTCTTACAAGTTCTCAAGGAAAAAAAATTGTTATGCAACATAAAGAAGTGTGAATTTACTAAACAATCACTTATCTATCTTGGGAATGTGGATAGAGGAGGATATCTACTAGTGGATCAAATAAGGTGGAAGCCATTAGCAACTGGCCAACACCAATGGGAGCCACAAAGACTAATAATTTTTTGGAGTGGTACAATACATGGGGTAATTCATTTCAAGATTCTCCACTATTGCAACACCTCTACACACAATGAGATAAAAGAGTAAGGGTGTTGAATATGGTAAGGAACAAGAAAAGTCTTTTGAGTTATTAACAAACAAAAATAGTCATGCTCTAGTTCTTTCTCTTCCTAATTCACAACATCCCTTTGAAGTAGAGATAGAAGCTAATAATTACGCTATGGGAGTAGTGTTTCTACAGGGAGGTAAACCAAGTATGTTATAATTATGAAACTTTCACTTCATGAGTTAAATGATATTCAATAAATGATAAATAAATGCATGCACTAGTTTAGGAAATAAATACATGGAAACATTATTTGTTGGGTAAATAAACTATTGTGCACACCGACCATAACCCTCTCCATTATTTGCAACAATAGTCTAAATTGTAGTAGGAAAGGGACTATAAATGGATAGGGTTCCTTCAAAGTAGTGCCATTTGGTTATCAATTAAAATAAAGGTAACACAAATTTTGTGGCATACATGTTGTCTCGACCGCTCACATAGGAGAAAATATCTAGTTTTGCCACTATCTCTCATGTTGAGCCCTTTAAAAAGGAAGCTTACAAAGAGGAATATGCTCAAGAGAGATATTATGGGGTGATATGTCAACAATTACAGTTTAAAGGGGATGAAAAGACATGCATTGATGATTTTTATCTCAAATATGAGATGATATGCCAATGGGGGAAGCTTTGTGTGCCAAAATAAGAAGTTTTTGTATTGATGAGGGAAGCACATACCTCAAAATTAGTAGGACATTTTGGTGTTGGCAAGATTATGGACCACTTGTAAAGGTATGTATACTAGCCTAATATGCAAGATCAATTATCTAGGTTCATAAGAGGATGTAAACTTTGTTGTACAAGCAAGCCTAAAATTAGGAAGGAATGTTCGTATATGCCTTAACCAAACCCTACTCAACCTCGGGGAGGATATCTCTATGGATTTTGTAGGACTACCTATGTCTAAACAAGGCCATGATTATATATATGTTGTTGTTGATAGACTATTAAAATGTGTGTTCTTATGGCATGTAAAAATATAGTAACAGGACATAAGGTAATCGACCTTTTCTTTGCTAATGTATGGGTGCATTTTGGTTTGTCAAAGTCTATTCTTTCTAACAAAGATTCTAGGTTATTGGGAAGTTTTAGACAAGCTTATGGGACAAAATGGACACCATGTTACAAAAATGCATGACCTTCCATCCCCAAATGGATGGACAAATAGAGGTGGTAAACATGACTTTGATACTACTGATTAGAGAATAAATAGCAAGTATCCATGGAATTTGGACTATTTCTTACCTACATTCAACATTCCTACAATAGGCCAATACAAAATATTAGTGCAAATCAGAAACACCCTTTGGATGTTCTATCAGATTTCTAGTTGACATTTTAGCATCCAGTGTGATTGCAAAACATTGGATCCTTTTACAAAAGTTAGGGAATTGCGGGGCTGGAAAATATCCTCCATATTAGAGGTTGGTTACTCAACTCCTCTGTTCAAGTGTACACAACATTCTGTAGAGGTTTTACCTATATTTTAACCAAACTTTGCCAAGGAGATAGGGTTGAAAAAATGTAAAAATAAACCTAGTCTAATTAAGGTGATGCACCAAAGGAGTAGTAGACATCTGCTATTGCAAAATATACACAATTCACTAGAAAATACAACACAAAACATGCACAGATTTCCAAGATGTAATGAGGGATTAGGAGACAATGATAAACACATGAAAGGATTGAGAAAGTTCAATCACAGAGCATACATTATCATTCCAGGTCTAATACAGTGCATTACAATGGCAGGAGGCAAAAGGGGTGTTGTAGTTGTATGAAAAGGTAAAAATTCCACAAATCCACTTGATGAGGAAGAAAAGAGGAGTTGCAGAGAATTAAAAATGTCTCACTTTTTTAAAAATGAGCTCCTTCTAGCTTTTACAATGCAAATTCGAGCTCAAGAGAGAGAAATGTGAGAAAACGTGAGAGGAGATTTCAACCACCCACCAAAATCTTAAAAGCAGCATGGATTCCCTAAAAAATCCATCCCTCAATGTTTTAGACCATGCTGGGAGAGAATGCGAGCCATTCCTCATTAAAAATGGTGGTTGAAATGTCATTTCTGTTGATTTCCACGTGCCAGAGGTGTTTTCCAATTTTATCTCTCCAAAACCCACCAAAACACAAAATTTATGCCAAAATCATGTAGAGAATTTTGTCATCTTTCCAATGATATAAAGAACGTGAAAAACTGAGCTTTGGATCGAAAGTTATGCCCCTCTGAACATTTAAGGCAAAACAGGGCCGAAAATGGGTTGGCGGGACAAGAATTCAAAATTTTCCCACCTTTTGCATTCGGGAAAATTTCCCCAAAAATCTCTATGCCCCGCTGCTCTAGTGCCACATGGCACATTTTGATTGGACGTGGGCTTTCCCTACCTCATTTTCCACCATTTTGGCCTTTGGAAAATTTTCAAATAATTCTCCACCAGCCCGATGACCCGAGGACATGTGGCATGATGTGATTCATCATGGCCTCTGCTCTAAAATTTTCCATTACTTTTGATCATTGCTACAATTTGGACATGTGGTGTGATCCTACTAGATGTGGGTCTAAAGCGCCTTTTTACCCTATGGACCCGCATTATTTTTTTGTCGCCACGTGAACACGTGGCATGATTTTACTAGCTCATGCTTTGGGGTAGGCTTTCCCTTCAATATTTTCCCTTGATTTTGCTTTGGGAAAATTTCCCAACTCCTCCCCGCCGATCCGATCCTGACAAACTTTGGGACATGTGGCCTCCTCTTATTGGCTTGGGCTTTGGGGGGCGGGATTTTCTTTTGAAATTTTCCAAACTTGGGGAAAAAGGAAAAATCCTTTCACACTTTCGACCCACACCGCCCCTAGGACATGTGGCGTTATCTCACTGGATGGCGGGCCCATGGGCCAAAATTTCCCCTTTGCACCCCTACCAAACACTTTGACAAATTTCCAAGTCTCCCTCCGACTCCCACCATCCCTTTGCTGACGTGGCATGCTGTGATTCACCACGGACCTCCCATGGGAAAATTTCCCATTGCGCCAATACTTGGTAAAAATTTGAAGTTTTCCTCCACCTTCTAATGCTCCGATCTTTGACATGGTAAGCTCGATTGGCACAAGAGCCTGTCTAGGGAAAATATCCCACAAAAACTCCGTCGAGCCATAACTTCAAAAATACATGGAGTTAGGAGGAAAACTTTACCTTTCTGGAAAGCTGAGAAGGAGCTCTATCCAATGGAACCATTTCTAGAACATTTTGAGGGCTGAAAAGTGAAAAATTCTGACTGAGGCACAAGGGAGGAAGGAATGAAGGGAGTTAGCCAAAAACTAAGTAAGGGGCTTATTTTGGATAACAATTTTGGCGAGTCAGAGGGGTCAACAACCTATTGGATGAAGTTACCAGTTGCTTGAATTAATCCATTGGGCATGGAGTCATCAAATTCTCTACTTGTCACCCCAACTAATTAGAACAATGCATGGAGGAAGAAGGAGGCTAGAATACCATCCGATTGGGGCAAGGCCTACAAAATACATTTCCTGAAACAGCAATCTTGTGCCAAAGCACTTAGGGAAAGAAAAGCTAAACTGCAATAAAACAATGTGCATAAGCACTTGGAGGAATGAAAACCTAAGCTAATATGTACAAGGTGGAGAATTATCCTTTAGTAGCAGTGCTTCAGATGGATTCCATTGACTGGAATCTGTAATTTTTTACCATCCAATGTAGACAATTGGAAGGCATTGTTGTCCTTACATTGTGTGACCATGTAGGGGCCACTCCAAATGGCATCAAATTTTGAATGCCTCCCCAGTTTTGCTCTGTCTACATCCCATTTTAACACTAGATCCCCAACTTGGAAAGATCTATCCTTGGACTTTCTATCAAAGGTCTTCTTGATCAAAGCTTGATCCTTCTCCATTGCTTGGGATCCCTGATTTCTAATTTTTTAGAGCTCCATCAATTCTACATACCTAACCTCCATGGGCCCAAACTCCAAAAACTCCAACTGCTTCATGAGTACTAATGTTGGCAACTCAAGTGACATGGGCAAAATTGCCACTCTTCCATAAACAAGCTTGAATGGAGAATTACTTGTGGATCTCTTGGGGGCTATCCTATCAGCCCACAAGGCTGATTTCAATTTAGTATGCCAAGCCCTCGATTTTCATCAAGAGTCCTCTTGATGATCCTTAACAAGTTCTTGTTTGTAGACTCGGTTTGGCCATTACCGGAGGGTAATAATTTGATGAAGTGCTTACGTAGATCCCATTCTTGACAGCCCATTCGGTTACCTTGGATCCAATGAATGCCAATGCATTATCTGATATTATTATAGCAGGTACGCCAAATCTTGTTGCTATCCCTTCATAGAAGTCTAGGATGCTAGATTAATTTACTTCCTTGAGTGCCACTACCTCAGTCCACTTGGTGAAGTAATCTATTGCTGTTAGAATCCACTTGTGTCCTTGGCTTGAATTTGGGTTAATGACTCCAATGAAGTCCAAACCCCATTGCATGAATGGCTGGTCAATTGAAATTGGATGCAATGGAAGGGTGGCTAGTCTCTCCTTACCTATGAAGAATGCACAATTCTTGTACCTCTTGATCCATGCATAACAATCAATGAAAATATTGGGCCAATAATAGCCAACCCTCATGATCTTGAGAGCTGTCACTCTTGGTGAAAAATTACCCCACTGATCCACCATGGAACTCTTCCAACACTCTATGAATTTGATTGGTACTAATGCATCTCAAGCAGCACTCCATTCACATCCCTCTTGAACAAAACACCATCAACAAGGGCATATGAGACGCCTGGAATCAAGTGTCTCCTTTTGGTTTTGTTCATCTCTAGAGGGCATATTCTTGTGTGTAGGAAGTGCATTATGTCTTGGGTCCAGAAAGGAGTGAGGACACCATCATTTTCTTCGTGAGTGCTCCTTGTTCATGGTTGTCTTTGCAATGCCAAAACAACCTCTTTCTCATTGTATGCTTCGTTTGTTTGTTCAAGACCAATTGCTTACACAATCTTTTCCTCTAACCAACTTGGTGAATTTGATATCAATATCATACTCCATGACATGAGTAATCCACCCTGCTCTCTTTTCATTTAGGTCTTTAGTAAGGAGGAAGTTTGTAACTCCCACATGAGAAACTAGTAGTTGAACCTTGTTGTTTGAAACTAGATGCTTACATTTCTTCAAGCTCCTAATCACTACAAGAACATGCTTCTCAATGAAAGAATATCTCACCTCATAGTCCTCCAGATTTGGCTAAAGAAAGCAATTGGCTTCTCATCATTGTCTTTGTTCGATGTACCAAAATTACGAAATATTATCATCACCTCAAAATGCATAGAGGATGAATTCCTTGGAGAAATCTGGGTTAATGAGAGTTAGATCTTGTGAGATAGCCTCTTTGATTGCTTCAAAACTTTGCCTTGCCCTCTGTTATCCATTTGAAATCCATGATTTTCTTTAACATCTTGGTGATGGGCTTGACTAGGGCTGCAAAATTTGGGACAAACCTCCAAAAAAATTTATCCTTCCCAAGAAAATTTGAAGTGCTTTCTTGTGGCTTAGAATCGGCAGGTTCTCTTATGGCTTCAAATATTTCTAGATCAATTGCTAATCCTTCTTAGGAGACAATGTGGATAAAAGAGATTTCCTTCATGAGATATAAAAATACACTTTTTGGGATTTAAAGATACCCCAAATCTTCTACATCTTTGGAACACTTGTCTCAAATGAAATTGATATCATCTAGATATATCAACACCATTTTGTTAATCAAATCCTTGAATTCCATGTCCAAAGTGCCCTTTGGAATTTAGCTCCCGGTGTTGGACAACCCAAATGGAATTTTTCTATATGCATAAGTCCCCATTTGGTTGTGAAGTCTATCTTGAACTGATCCTCTTCCTTCAAAGATGATCCGATTGTAGCTTAAATAGCCATCAAGCAATGAAAACCTTTCAGAGCTAGCAACAACTTGTAAAATCTTCTCCATAGAAGGAAGTGGGTAATGATCCTTGAGAGATGCTCTATTCAAATCTCTGAAGTCAACACACAATCTGATTTCTCCACTCTTCTTTCTAACTGGAACCAAGTTGGCTACCCAACTAGAATGCTTGATAGGAAATATGATACTTGCCTCTATCAACTTATTCAATTCTTTTCTCATGAGAGGCTCCATGTGTGGATTGACTGGCCTTTGTTTTTGCCTGATGGGTTTAGCACTTGGGTCCAATTCAATAGTGTGTTGAGCTAACTTGGGATTGAAGCCTTTCAAATCTTCATAGCTCTAAGCAAACACATCAGGGAATTCTTGACAAAGTTGTATGAACTCATACCTTTCTTGCTCAGTTGTCACTTTACCAATTTGGAGTGACTTGCCTTCTTCCACCAAGATGGGCACTGAATCTTCTCCCTTGACTTGGATGTTTGCTTTCTCTTTCCTAAACTAATCATTAGGATTGAAAATGGACTCCAAAGTGACAAGTCCCTTTAGTAGTTTTTTAGTTCTCAGCTGTACCACTTGATCACCATACTGTTGTTCTAACTTTTCCTAATTTTTAGCTGAGAACTCAACCTCTTCTTGCAAGAAATGGATGATTTGTTGATCATTTTCAAACACTTTCCAACTTACATTGTTGTCTAGCACTGAAGGCCTTACAATCACATGAATGCTTAATCGTACTTTGTCTTTATTGATGCTTTTAACAACATCAAAGGCTGCTCCAACTCTTTGTAAGTCTATCAAGAACTTGGTTTTCTTTTTTAGGGATGGATTTGATGCTAAAGCCCTCAAAATCTTCAACGAGGTCCCACACACTTTTTTGTAGCACTTGAGAAAATCATTCTTGGCAGCATGTTTCCCCTTCACTTGGTTGAAAATTAGCTCACTGTCACAAAAGACTTGCAAGTTCTTTATTCCTCTCTTGATTGACCAATGTAATCCTTGTATCAAACCTTCATATTCAGCAGTGTTATTAGAACATGTAAACTGAAATTGAAAAGATGAATAATACTTAACTCCTTGAGGTGAAACAAGCATAGGTCCCCCTCCTACACCTTGTCTACTTCTTGATCCATCAAAGAACAACTACCATACCTCATTTTCATCCTTGTGGTTTGGCTTGGTGATGCTAGGAATAGGCTGATTTTCTTCATGCTTGCAATAGAATCCTAGCTCAGATTCTTCTATTTCTTGATAAGGATGAAAAACATGCACCTTGCTTGCCCATTCATCAAGATTCAAATCTGGGATGCTTCCAAATTTGGTGTCACTTCATCAGTGCTTGGGTAATCCTCTTGATCAAATGATGAACAGTTGGTATTGATTTGGCTTGGAGTGTGAGGCTCAATTAGAAAGTTTGCAATAGGCTCGAGATCGATTGTGGCCTTGGTTCCATATCTTGTTCTAAAAACATGTGTGACTAATCAGAAAATAAGTAACCATTAGTGCAAAATCACAAAGCACTTCGGATGTTGATCGATTTCTAGTTTGATCACTCTAGCATCCAGTGTGATTGCACAACATTGAATCCTTCCTCCAAGTGTGGGACTTGCAAGAATGAGAAAGGAATCTCCAGAGAAGGCTGGTTCCTACTCCTAAACTACCTACCACAAGCTATTCCAGTGCAAGAAAGCTAATCTAATCCTAATCTAACCATGCCAAGGAGACAGAGAGACAAGAGAGAGAGAGAAAAGGGAAAAATAGCAAAAGCCTACACTAAAACGGTGATACACCAGAGAAGGAGAATGTTGAACATCTATCAAAACTGCCATGGAACAAAGAGAGGTGAGCGATGGGAAGGATGGACAGATGCATCACAGGCCCAAGGATAGATTTCACACAGAAAATGTCCCAAAACTCCATGAACACAGCTCCAGACCTGCAATGAACATTCAAACTTGCACAAATACCTACAATGAAGAGAGGCAAGAAGAAAACAAGCAAAAGAATGAGCAAGGATGGACAGATGCATCACAAAACACATTTTTGTTGCTCCAGAAGTTTGCACAGAACATCATTTCAATAGTAAAAGGCAAAAATGCCATTACAGAGAAAGGGAGGAGGTTCGAACTCCATTTTCAACCCTGGAGAAGAAAAGAAGGGAGGGTAGAGCCGAAAAGATGAACAACTTGTAATAATCCAAAATGAGCCAAATCTGGCTTTTACATTGCATGGGTCGAGCCCATGAGAGAGAAAATGTACAAAAACATGGGAGCCCATTCCTCATTGACTGTAAATGCATTAAATCAGCATGGAGGACCTTACAAACCCATACCCTGTCATTTTGACCAAATGGGAGGAGAGTGTGACCCATTCTGTATTAAATTTGGTCGCTGAAATGTCACTTCTGGCCATGAACACGTACCAGAAACGTTTTGAATTTTCTCTCTCCAAACTAAACCAAAATTAGAGATTTACCTTGGAATCATGTATAGAATTTTTCCAGCTTTCCATTTATGTAAGGAAGCGTGCAAATCCGAGCTTTGGATCAAAAGATATGGCGATCTGAAGATTTAGGCGTAAACGCCCAAAAAAATGGATATTTGAATTTTTCCCGCGCTCCGCCACTTGGATGACACATGTCGTGCACTCGATTCGATGAGCAATTCTCTCTCCTTCACCTTTCCATGGGCTTTCCTTTGAAATTTTGACCTTTTTAACTCTTTGGGAAATTTTCCATTTTTCCCCGCGCCCCCGCCATTTGGGACACGTGGCATGCTTTGGTTGGTTGACAGGGTGCGGGGGCATCTTTTACCTTTTAGTTTTTTTGGCCAAAACTTTTTCCAAATTCTCTAAGTCCTCCTCGAGCCCCGAACTCCTATCTCCCTTAGGACACGTGTCCTCTTTTTATTGGCTTGGGCCAACGCTCCAACTCGATCCCTTTGAACTTTTGGGCCCAAAAACACTTAGTCAAAAATTTTATTGCACTTCCCCTGTGACACGCGTCACATTCTAATTCGTTAGCGGCTTTTCTAGGTCTTCGTCCCTCACGTATTTTTGGCCTAGATATCCCAAACTATCTAGGAAAAATTTCTCCGATCTCGCCCGATCGGGCTTCCCTATCCTCTTTGCGGCGAAGACACGTGGCACATTTCCATTGGCTCTCAGCTTTTTTAGCTTTTCACGTCCTCCACGTACTTTTGTCCCAAATGTCCCAGATGAAAGTTTCTTGTTTCGACCGAACCGGGTGGTTCGCGGCCCCACGCGTACTCTTGGCCTGGATGTTCCGAGGATCGAGTGGCGAAGTGAGACTTAGGAAAATTTTTCCCATTTTTCTGAGTCGATTTGGCTTTTGTGCCCTACGCATCCCTGGTGTCCCAACTTTCCGGATGCCCATGCAGACCACCTGGTGGCCTTTCGGCCGATTCATGCCCCGATGTCCCAACTATCCCAAGGACCTTTGGACTAGGACTTAGCTGATTTTCATGATTTTTTCTGCCCCAAGCTTGTTTTTTGCATTTCTTCCATTTTCTCGACTGTTGGGATTCCTCCTTGGATGGGAGAGTTAGAAAAAGGCGAGGAGCCCCGAAACATTATTTTTTTCCTTGAATCAATATACTTGCACGGCACTTGAATATTTCGATGTATGTTATCAAAATTACCCCGGGGTGAAATTTGGATAACAGTTTTGGCGACTCAGCGGGGTCATCTGCCTGCTAGATGAAGTTACAGATTTCTGAAGCATCCATTGGGCATGGAGTCGTGAGTTGTAACCTACAACTGATCTGAACTTTGAAAACCTCCTCTCGAGCCACTTGGAAATCCACCGAAATGGAGCCGTCCTCACCAAAATGCCTTTGAAATGGACTGTGCAAGAGCAAAACCAACACCACAAAAACTATGTACAGAACTGAAAATCATACATGCTCCAAATGGAACATGCAGAGTGTGCACAAGCACTTCTTCTGCTGAAAGCAAACCTACCTACTCTACTCTAACTGGAGCAAAGGCAAGCTAAACAAACCTTGCAATTGGTTGTGAGAAATAGCTTCCCTTTCTCAAAAGTGGCAGCCATGCAATTGATTTAGAGTTGATCATGGCTGTTAGGATGAGTGGAAAATCAACAAGAAGCTGGTCTTCCACCCAAATCATCAAGGTATCAGCTGAAGGCAAATTCAATACCTCTTTTAGTTGCTTTGCATTTGGATTGGAGAGGTATGACAGCTGATCCTTGGTACTTTGTAGCTCACCCTCATGCTCAGAAGCAAGCATGACTGGTTGTGACTTCTCCTTTGGCTCCAATGAAGCCAAATACCTGATTGGGCAAGGTATGATCCGTTTGATATGCCCATAGCTCTGATTTTCAACTCCAAAAATGGAGTCTTCTTGTAGACCCTCCTGAATGGATGGTGTGGAAGAAATGGTGAAATTCCTCTGTCCTTTCTCTTCCTCCAATGAAGAACATGAAAGATTAAAATCTTCCAATCTTGGTTCCAAAGAGCTGCTATAAGATGCAGGCTGCTACAAATGAATGTTCTCCTTCATGAAAGAGACTCAAGTGTTTGGAGTGTGGATGATGAAAGAGAGAATGGTGGAAACTCAACCGGCTCTTCTCCATCAAAACAGTCCTCCAAATTTGACAGATAAATTGCCTCATGACTGTCCTGCTGCAAATTCTCCACTTCCTCCATGGTGTCTTCTTGATCTCGTAACTTGATCACCATGGTTTCTTTCACTCCTTCCAACATTGAGTTTGAGAGATCAAACTCTTCTTTAGTACTAGAAATTGAGAGAGGTGAAGTAGAAAGAAGAACTCGAAGGTTCTCTGTAGCTCGCTTTGTGCTCAAAGCCCTTGGATCTGCACTTTTCTCCCCACACCTAGGATGTGCTCCTCTTCTTTTGGATTTGGAGTAGCTTCTCCTTCCTCAAATGTTTGATGTAACATCCTCATTTTATACATTAGAACAAGTAAATTTTTTTTTTTGATAAATGCTTCTTGGTTCTAAATACATAATTTAGAACTCACAAATCAAAACAAACATTCTTATAACAGATAACCATATGCATCTGTAATGGCTCAAAGTACCTCCGATCTATTCATTCCATGACTCGGTAATCTATCGATCTATTCATGTGTATTAAGAGTTGGCATTTTTATTTAACACATCACTCTTGCGGTTCTCTTCCCTAATCTGGGATTTAGAATGCTCTGTCTAAGGAACCTATCTGAATAATTGTTACCATTATTCATCGACATCTCATCCCTTAGACTAGGTGACTTAGGACAACGCAATCAGCAGCTTGCGATACTTTGGCCAAAGATTTGAAACATAATGCTTATGTCTCGTATTCCTTGATGGCATACTCATCAATCTGGAATACGTCCTTCACCCCATTCCTATGTTATATAGAATGTCTTATACTGACTCCTGTCAGTCTCTCCTATCCCAAGTTATTCACTCGGGAACGGATTAGTAAGATGACAACGTTATATGGATGCTCCCGAGGACTAGGGATACGCTGACATACTGGGTCAACCCTAGTTAAACCAGTGTGTCAAGATACCCCGAGTCTCCTAGGGCAGCCTTATAATGAGACCACATTCCTAATCAGTCCCAGAGTAACTTGTTCGAGTTTAAGGTGTAAATATTAATGATCAATGCAAAGGGTGTCGTCATAAGTCACCTGCATTGTTGTATCTTCGAGAAGATCCTAATCTTCTCGAAGGTACAACCCTGCAGTTGACTTGTGCCATCAACCTTTAAATCCACCTCGAAAAGATCTACTTATTAATAAGTGTTACATACGTTGAGTTAAATTATACCATAAGACGCTCCCTTAAGGTAGTCTTTCCCAATCCCTGGGTTCCTCACCTTAGAATTACCTTCCTTAGTAAAACCCATTACACAAGAGAAGTTATTAAGACTAGAGGTCCCCTCAAGAAGTTCATAGAATATACATAATTCTTAAATCGACGAAATTGGACAATAACCCTCGATCTTCACATGAGATTGTTAACCAAACCCTTTTTAGGTTTGCATCAGTTCTCGTAACTGAATTTATATCTTACTTATTAGTATCGAGATATAGTGATTAAGAATCCAATTAAACGTCGTCTTGACTTAGATTAAGACCAGGAAGTAATAATTTATTCAGCTTGTTTAGCTTCCTGCTCAGGTATATTTTAACCCTAGCTTCCAGAAAGACAGTGAACTAAATTCCAATTTAGCTTTAGATAGAACATACTAGAACTACTAAACAATCATAAGTATTCAGTCACATATTCTTGCAAGCTTACATTGATAATCACAAAAGTCTCCAAATTATACAATAATAACAATGCTCTCAAGATCATTTGAACCGAAGAAGGTCAAACTTTCAAGATACGAATACAAATACATAGGTAACAAATATCTCTTTTCATTCCCTTCAAGCTAATCAAATACATTTTATGCATTCAGCATACTTGATACAATACTTCAACAGAAAAAGAACATTTTTCCTCATATAGTACATTTAGAGAATCAAGCTGTAATTCATCATAAAATCAAATTAAACAATCTGAACATCCTATCAGATCTGTGTGCTTTTACCACTTACGGAAACCATCTGCAAAAATTGTCAACATGGGTCAGTTCGATGAACTGAGCATGATAAGCACTAACTCTTAAAACAATTGCAATCCACCAACTGTTTTCATTAAACAACCTGTTTAAATGAGATCATTTCACCAAACAAATAAACATATTTCAGACTATGCTTTTGTAATACAAACATGACTATAAACGCGTAACTCATATTATCGTTACTGAATAGTCCTAGATACTTTTCAAATATTTCATCAAAATATTAGGGATCAAGAAGAACGAAAGTATCCAAAACAACTATCCATCTGAATCCCAAGGACAACAACCATCAGACAGACCATTACATTCAACTTAGTAAAATGAATATCATAACAAATCATGGTTCCATCAATATGTTAAAACAGTTCCCACGGTTAGATAAAAATATATCAACATATACTTTACAACAGAAGAGAAAGAGAACGAGTCATTCATATTTCCCTTCAAAACAAGCTCATGACTGTACCGTCTTCTCAAGAGTAAAGCATTCACCTTATACGCATGTGAATAAATCAGACGAGCCACAAGAAGAACCACAGTTTTGTTAAAATTAAAATATAACAATTTCCTGTAGCTTACTAGCAGTACAGTAGCTCTCGCGCCAAAACAGTGATGAATAATCTATTAAATAGACCCCACATAACCTTCCATACAAAGCGACAAACAAGAAAATATTCAATGCCATCGCTTTCGAGGTACAGTTAACAGCTCTATAGTTCAGTCAAGCTCACGACTGGATATTCATGCTAATAGAAGACGTAATCATGTTCAAACACAAGAACAATTCTACTGAGTCAAAACTCACATCAACATTCAGTTCAATTTAGTCCCTACTAAAACACAAAGCAAGGACAAAGATCGAGAATCG
Source organism: Taxus wallichiana var. yunnanensis (assembly GCA_018340775.1). Taxonomy (NCBI): domain Eukaryota; kingdom Viridiplantae; phylum Streptophyta; class Pinopsida; order Cupressales; family Taxaceae; genus Taxus; species Taxus wallichiana. The sequence continues at coordinate 345,636,625 of CM031236.1, forward strand.
AGCCAACATACAACATAACATGGGCTCCAACAGTGCCAAGTTCAACCAATACTTATGTTAAAGTTTTCAAATCAAGTTGAATTCATATGATAACAAGTCAAGAATACTAAAAGTACTCACAGCAGGAACTCCTACAGATGTTACAACATAAATTACTTTTCAGTGTCTCCCCCGAAGTTGATAACATTTAGTATTCATAATAACAACAGCATTCACAACCCAGCTTTGAATGAAATTAAAAATACTAGACACCTTTCAAGGACTCCCACCATATCCAAAATCATACAGTATTCACGATATAGCTTCTACAGAAGCCGATATACAAGATAAATATATATTAAGGATTCCAACCGTGCCAATAATGATAAATATTCACAATCAGGCTTTATACAGAAGCAAAATACTGGTTTCGTAACAAGGATTCCAACTGAACCCCTACAACAATATTCACTCTAAGCTTACACAGAGAGGAAAACATAAAAAGTACACCAACTGAGTCTGTACCAAGAAATTTCTTGCTAAACGAAGGTATTCATAACAAGACAACAGAAGTCGTATTACCAGTTACCCCTCCAGGACTCCGACTGAATCAAACTACCAGTATTCACATACATGACTTCTACAGTAGTCCATAATATATGAACCATTCCAAGGACTCCACAGAGTCATTTTGTATATAAATAAATATATTGCAAACTATCAACGGGTTAAATCCCGTAATTGCAACACAAGGGAGGGAAAACAACTTCTACAAGGTCACATTAAAATACTGTAAACACAGCAAGTTATCCGTTCAAAATAACCTAAGTATTATAGCGAAACCCAATAAGATTCAGTAACCACCACTTATATTACCACGACAGAACTTACAAAGAAGTCGAATTATACTGAACATTCAAACAAAAATCCAACAGTATCCTTTTCGACAAGTATCTACAGCAAGTATCGACTGTAGCCTGAACCCAACAAGGAAACAATTCATGGGCTCCCACAGAGCAGGTTTCGTATACTTTCTTGCATGCATTTCACAAACTTTATCCGGAATGCAAAACACAACGAGATAGTATAATCGTTCGAAACAAATATACACCCATCAAGGGTTCTCTAAAAAAAATCCATCCAGTAAGAAGATACAACAACTAATCCATTCACAGTTACCATAGAAACCAACTGAACCCAAAAATCATTTGAACAGAGTTGTTCTAATGAAATCATTTGAAAGAAAGCAAGATCTTTAAAGGTTAGGGCCTAACATGCCTGGTTATTTGCTTAAAAATCTGAAGAAGACCACTGAAAGAGCTCGTGCCTTCTCCTCTTTTTCCACGTTAGATTCAACAACAATAACTTGTTATTTCCATGCCTTATAAACTTTCCTTGACAGAGAAAAGAGCGAGTTACACTCATTTTTGCCATGCAACACCAAGTAGATTGGTGCAAAGACCTAGTGATCAGACAGAGGGAAAACCAGAGCGCATGAAAAACCAAACTACCAGTTTTCCATTTTGCATGCCTTCTCGAGAAACCCGAGCTCGAAGAATGAGTTCATTAATTGCATTTACTCCAAATTTCCCGCTCAATCTCCATTGCCACCGACCGCCATAGTTGGCGATGGATAAAAACAATTCAAAGACCATATCTAACTTTGGTGACTCTGCCACGTCGGCTCTTGCTAGCCGTTTAAACTTCTACCATTTACCTGTCCTTCATGCTTATCCATCCCATTTAATGCCATAGAAATTACCACCCATGGCTCGCACCCCTTCATAGGTCCCCTTTCTTCCTTGTTCATTAGTTAGGTTAGAAACATAGGTTAGGATTTAAGATAATACTTAGTCTAACCTTCATAGCAATAGGTTACTAACTTAGAACATTTAGCCTATAGCTTAGGCCTAGGTTAGATTAACACTAATCTAACCCATAGATTATAGTTTAGGTTTAGGTTACTAATCTTAATAAATCCAGTTTAGGTCTAACATTTAGAATGTTCAGAATAAGAACCTACAAACATACATTCACGAAAAGGATTCACTCCTGCACTGCCAATAGGCTAGTTGAATAAATGTATCTGAATTTATTACCTGGCCCACGATCGAGACCTTCCTGATATTACGATATCGGGAACCAATTCATTTAACACGTTCCGTCTGAGTTAGACTCCGGAATAGCTTGTTCAACGCATTCAGACCTTGCAACCTGCGTAAGGTCTATAATTTTTGTTCATCCCGAATAAACTTAAAGCATCTCTTGGATCAATGCCACTGATCCCAGGCTGGGTCTTATAGATGGATAACTCCATAATTCATTCCGAGATCAGATTAAACTCAGGTGCAAAAATGAAAGAAATAAAAGAGTCCAATCATATTCCGACTCAGTCAAAGATCTTCAATAGCAAAGAAGATACAGTACATATCAAGCATGACTTCACAATCAAAGGAACACATCCTTTTACAGAAGAAATCATATATCAACACTTGAATGCTCAGGAGGAAGTAACAATGATTCGAGTGTTACATTTGAAGAAAATCTTGCTCTTGATTGAACTCTTCCTCTAGCATGAAGTTTGTCAAGTCAAACTCTTCAATCTGCTGCTCTAGAGGATAAGTTGGGACTGCAAGATCTTCTTCTTCTACTGTAACAAAATCAGTCTTGACCACCATTTTTCTCCAACTCCAACCTCTTCTGTAGGTTTAACCATCAAGGGGATCTTTGTCATCCCAAATTTGGCAGCCCAAACCTTCAAGTTGTCTGTCATTTCTTTTCTGTTGGGCTCCTCTTCTTGCTATCCTTCATGGCCATTTTTTGTAATTTCTTCTTCCCCACATGGAATTGGGAATGCAAGAGGAGGGATGGGTTGTAACTCAATTGATTTGGAAATTTTTGTGGTGGTGGAGGTAGAAAATCTTGTTTCTTTGGAGGAGGGGGTATTTCTTTTAGCTCTTGTGGAGGGGATGACTGTTTGGAAGGAAAAAGGAAAGAAGAATTGAGGTGTGGTGGAAGACTAAGAGGTGGAGACATGGATTCAACACTTGGGACAGTAGATGGGGAGTTTAGAATTTGCAATTCCAAATGAGATGGTGTTGCTTGAGTAATGGGAAGAGAAAAACCAGATGATGGTGTAGAACTTACCCATTGACAAGGTTGTTCAACAACAAGTGCATAGGCCTCTATTTCTGCTGTCCATTGTGCAAGTTGGGGCAGCATCTTCGTCATGAAGTCTAGATTCTCCCGAGGGCTGAAGAGTCTTGAAAAAGGGCCTCCCATGGACAAGGTGTCCTGAAACCAACCTCTGAAAGCTCTCATTTGAGCTGTTGCTCTGGACTGCACCATCTTTACCTCCATCTTTTAGATTTTCTCCAACAGACCAACATCTTGCATCTGATTATCTTCATTATATGCATATTCTTGCTCTTGGAAAGCTCCATAGCCAAACTGATTTTGACATTACTGCTCATATGGGTATGCATGCTGATTTTGAATTTGTTTAAAATGCTGATTTGGAGGATTTGTAAAACATGTTGGAGGTGTGGTATACTGTTGTTGTTGTTGAAGATGTGAATCCCATGATGGAAATGAAGTCATGATTGCACAACTTCATGGAATGGAAAAGAATGAAAGGGATGGAAAGAAGGATGAATGGGAATGGATGAAAAACAGGTCTGCAACTTCATAAATGGGTTGTTGATAAGATGGAGTCACCAGATGTGTTTGCAAGTGCCTCCAAAGGCTGAAATCTTCACAGGAAAACACCAACCTGCAAAAGATGAAGTGGAAGACCTCTAAGGTCCCACCGGGTGTGCCAGAACTATTAGTGCAAAATCACAACACCCCTGGATGTTGATCAGATGTCTAGTTTGATCACTCTAGCATCTAGTGTGATTGCACAACATTGAATCCTTCCTCCAAGTGTGGGACTTGCAAGAATGAGAAAGGAATCTCCAGAGAAGGCTGGTTCCTGCTCCTAAACTACCTGCCACAAGCTATTCCAATGCAGGAAAGCTAATCTAATCCTAATCTAACCATGCCAAGGAGACAGAGAGAGAGAGAGAGAATGGAAAAACAGCAAAAGCCTACACTAAAATGGTGATACACCAGAGAAGGAGAATGTTGAACATCTATCAAAACTGCCATGGAACAAAGAGAGGTGAGTGATGGGAAGGATGGACAGATGCATCATAGGCCCAAGGATAGATTTCACACAGAAAATGTCCCAAAACTCCATGAACATAGCTCCAGACCTGCAATGAACATTCAAACTTGCACAAATACCTATAATGAAGAGAGGCAAGAAGAAAACAAGCAAAAGAACGAGCAAGGATGGACAGATGCATCACAAAACACATTTTTGTTGCTCAGAGAAGTTTGCATGCAACATCATTTCAGAAAAAATGCCATTACAGAGCAAGGGAGGAGATTTGAACTCCATTTTCAACCCTGGAGAAGAAAAGAAGGGAGGGCAGAGCCGAAAAGATGAACAACTTGTAATAATCCAAAATGAGCCAAATATGGCTTTTACATTGCATGGGTCGAGCCCATGAGAGAGAAAATGTACAAAAACATGGGAGCCCATTCCTCATTGACTGTAAATGCATTAAATCAGCATGGAGGACCTTACAAACCCATACCCCTGTCATTTGACCAAATGGGAGGAGAGTGCGACCCATTCTGTATTAAATTTGGTCGCTGAAATGTCACTTCTGGCCATGAACACATACCAGAAATGTTTTGAATTTTCTCTCTCCAAACTGAACCAAAATTAGAGATTGACCTCAGAATTATGTAGATAATTTTACCAGCTTTCCATTGATGTAAAGAACGTGCAAATCCGAGCTCTAGATCAAAAGATATGGTGATATGAAGATTTAGGGTAGAAGCGGCCCAAAAAAAATGGATATTTGAATTTTTTCCCACGCTTTGCCACTTGGATGACATGTGTCGGGCGCTGATTCGATGAGCAATTCTCTCTCCTCCACCTTTCCGCAGGCTTTCCTTTTAAATTTCAACCTTTTTAACTCTTTGGGAAATTTTCCATTTTTCCCCCGCATCCCCGCCATTTGGGACACGTGGCATGCTTTGGTTGGTTGACAGGGGTGCGGGGGCATCTTTTACCTTTTAGTTTTTGGCCAAAACTTTTGCCAAATTCTCTAAGTCCTCCCCGAGCCCCGAACTCCTATCTCCCTTAGGACACATGTCCTCTTTTTATTGGCTTGGAGCAACGCTCCAACTCTCTCCCTTTGAACTTTTGGGCCCAAAAACACTTAGTCAAAATTTTTATTGCGCCCCCTTGTGACACGCATCACATTTTGATTCGTTGGCGGCTTTTCTAGGTCTTCCCATCCCTCACGTATTTTTGGCCTAGATGTCCCAAACTGTCTAGGACAAATTTCTCCAATCCACCGGATTCGGGCTTCCCTGTCCCTCTTTGTGGCGAAGACACGTGGCACATTTCCATTGGCTCTCAAATTTTTCAGCTTTTGGCGTCCTCCGCGTACTTTTGTCCCAAATGTCCCGAATGAAAGTTTCTTGTTTCGGCCGAACCGGGTGGTTCGCGTCCTACGCGTACTCTTGGCACGGATGTTCCGCATCATGCGAAGTGAGACTTAGGCAAATGTTTCCCATTTTTCCGGCCGATTCGGCTTTTCGCGCCCCATGCGTCCCAAAGTGTCCCAACTGTCTCGGATGCCCCGCAGACTGCCTAGCGGCCTTTCGGTAGATTCACACCCCAACGTCCCAACTATCCCAAGGACCACCTGGACTAGGACTTAGCCGATTTTCATGATTTTTTCTGCCCCAAGCTTGTTTTCTGCATTTCTTCCATTTTCTCGACCTGTTGGGATTCCTCCTTGGATGGGAGAGTTAGAAAAAGGGCGAGGGAGCCCCAGAAACATGATTTTTTTCCTTGAATCAATATACTTGCCTGGGACTTGAATATTCTGATGTATGTTATCAAAATTACCGGGGGTGAATTTTGGATAAGCAAAGAACCTCTAATCTTAGTTGTGAAATCCCTTGACAAACATAGGGCAAAGAGTGGTGGAAGATCTATCTTGAGACATCTTGCGAGAATAACAACGTTGGGGCATGCATGCAAAGTAAGACTCAAGTTTTTTATCACTCCAACTATTGTTACTGCTGTCCCATCCAATTGCACTACCCCTTTGGATATGACTTCATATTGGAGCCCCAACTAATCAGCTATTTTCTTGGGCATTACTGAACTACTTGCCCCGGAATCAATCATGCAATTGTGTACTAATTGGTCCCCAATGATCAATGAAACATAGAATGGAGGGGGCTTCAACATTTTACCTTGTTGTCCTCCATGATTCCCTTTAGGTTGGGCAAGCATTTGTGAGTACCTTCTCTTACATTTGGACCTGTTGATTTGAAGTTGACTAGTCCTTCATGGCAGCTTGTAGCAAATCTCTTTGGCCTGGGATGGATAGTGATTCCCACATTGATATGTTTACATTTGTCTTCTTCATCTGATCAATGATGTTGAATGGAGATGAATCATCTCTACTACCATTTGGCTTTACATTCATTCCCGAACATGGGTAGCAAAAGCGGCATCCGAGTTGGTCTAGGAGCCGGCTTGGGCTGTCCTTGCATGTTTGGAATGAATTTTGTTTGCCAATAGTTTGTGGTGGGGTAGAAGGTTGTGGATTACTTGGAGCCAATGGTTGTCCTTCACCTAATTTCCTCCTATTTGACCTTGTGTTGGCTGTAACACTTTGAGAGATTGTTTGGTTCATGCCACAAAAGTCTTCTACCTGCCAGTTTACAAGTGTGGTATCATTTGGAGCTGATTGTTGCTGGGATGTTTCTTGTTGTTGGTTATTTCCTTGACTCCCTTCACCCTCCACACCAGTTTTTGTTACCATTAAGGCTTGATTTAGGGCACCATTGAAGCACATAGACTGGTTGTGAGGTTCATTGCATGGGAAACACCAGTCATACTCTTGAGCTATGTTGTTTTGTACTGGCACTAGTGCTTTAGAGGAAGATGCAACATTGGGATTATAGGGCTGAAATGGTCTGTTGGCAGGAGGCCTTGCTTGATTTTGACTTGCAGCTAGATTGGGTGGTCTTTGAGGCTGATATGGCTGCCTATTAGGCTGAGCTTGAGGCTGATAAGAAGGTCTAAAACCTTGGGCTTGCTTTGCCTCTTGAGTGTAACCAGCTCATTACCTAAATTTTGCAATTGCTTCGTGACTTCTTGGAGTTCATTTGAGGCACTAGAAGATGAAGTAGAAGATTCATTTGAACCCTAATTTCTAGGAGTGGGAATAGGAGCTAAATTACATGTTTGACTAGTGATTGGACTTTCTAAATTTGGATACAATGGCATTGGAGGCCTAGGAGCTATCTTACAAGCTTGAATCGAGACAAATTTTAGCTCTAATGACAATGCTATAAGCAGCGGGGATAGTTGTGCTCCCATGGATTGAATCAACATAGAAATATCAGAATTTAAAGCTTTAAGGTAATATAGAAAAGCACCTTCTACTGTTGCCCTTACTGCCATTGGAATTCTCTCCCAAGTCCTTTGAAATCTGAATTTGAATTCAGTCAGCTACTCATTGGGAGATATCTTGATAGTTTTCAATTATTTTGAAAGGGACAAGTTATCTCCCTTCTCTCCGAATCTGCTCATGGAGAGATATACATAATTGGTTCCAATTTTGGATAAAGCCTCAAGCAAGGATCCTAAGCCATTGCAAAGCTTTCCATTTGAATGAAGATGCCGAGTATTTTGTGGTGACTTGCATCTCATCAATCTCATGGATTGCACAAATATTAGCAATATCCTTGACATGATCACCAGGAGTGGTTTGATTCTCTCTAGTAAAGTATGAAATGTTCTTCAATGCTGAATTGGGATTGGATTTTTTGCATTGAGAGCAAGTGGGCTGCTGCAAGTGAAATTGACATAGGGGTTGTGTTGTGCCATTCTGATTGGCCTTAGAACCCTTGTTGATTGGATGAAAGGTCTACCAAGTGGAGGAGTTGATAGAGTTCTGTTTGGTGGAGATGGAGACCTTTGAATTCTCCTCCCTCTTTGTCTTCTTCTTGGAGATAATTGTAGATACTCAAACAACACTTCTTCTTCTCCAACTCTTGACCTTGTGGTGATTCTTCTCATGAGTTTTTAGGTCTAGACTGCTAAAACTAGTTGATTCTTCTTCTTTGGAGTCACCAGATGTGCAATTCAGGGCTCTTTTAAGAAAGAAACTTGCAACAAAGGCACATAAATTTTGTTGTAATGAAGATGAAGACCTCTAAGGTCCCATTGGGCATGCCAAAACTATTAGTGCAAATCAGCAGCACCCTTTGGATGTTCTATCATATTTCTAGTTGACATTTTAGCATCCAGTGTGATTGCACAACATTGGATCTTTTCACACAAGTGTGGGAATTGCAGGACTAGAAAAGATCCTCCATATTAGAGGTTGGTTCCTCAAATCCTCTGTTCAAGTGTGCACAACATTCTCGTAGAGGGTTTACCTATATTTTAACCAAACTTTGCCAAGGAGATAGGGTTGAAAAAATGCAAAAATAAACCTAGTCTAATTAAGGTGATGCACCAAAGGAGTAGTAGACATCTGCTACTGAAAAATATACACAATTCACTAGAAAATACAACACAAAACATGCATAGATTGCCAAGATGTAATGAGGGATTAGGAGATAATGATAAATAAATGAAGGGATTGATAATGTTCAATCATAGATCATACATTATCATTCCAGGTCCAATACAGTGCATTACGATGGCTAGGAGGAAAAAGGGGTGTTGTAGTTGTATGAAAAGGTAAAAATTCAACAAATCCACTTGATGAGGGAGAAAAGAGGAGTTGCAGAGTGAGATAAATGTCTCACTTTTTAAAAAATGAGCTCCTTCTAGATTTTACAATACAAATTCGAGCTCGGGGAGAGAGAAACGTGGGAAAAAAATTAGAGGAGCTTTCAACCACCAACCAAATTCATAAAAGTAGCATGGATTCCCTGAAAAATCCATCCCCAATGTTTAGACCATGTTGGGAGAGAATACGAGCCATTCCTCATTAAAAATGGAGGTTAAAATGTCATTTCGTTGATTTCCACGTGCGCTGAGGTGTTTTCCAATTTTCTCTCGAAACCCACCAAAACAAAAAAATTGAACCCAAAATCATGTAGATAATTTTTTCATCTTTCCAATGATATAAAAAAACGTTAAAAACCAAGCTCTAGATCGAAAGTTATGACCCTCTCGAACATTTAGGGCAACACGGGGCCGAAATGGGTTGGCAGGACAAAAATTCAAAAATTTCCCACTTTTTGCATTTGGGAAAATTTCCCCAAAATCTCTCGCACCCCACCACTCTAGTGCCACATGGCACATTCGATTGATGCGGTATTTCCTCGCCTAATTTTCCACTTGTTTGGCCTTTGGAAAATTTTCCAAAACTCACGCCCGATGACCCGAGGACATATGGCATGATGTGATTCATCACGAGCCTCTACTCTCAAATTTTCCATCGCTTTTGATCACTATCCTAGACTGGACACATGGTGTGATCCTTTGGATGCAGTCTAAACTACCCCTTTTATCCCTGTGGGCCTGCATTATTTTTTGTCGCCACGTGAACATGTGGCATGATTTTACTAGCTCAGGCTTTGGGGGTGGGCTTTCCCTTCAATATTTTCCTTGATTTTTCTTTGGAAAAATTTCCAAATTCCTCCCCTGGTCCGATCCTCGATGACCTTTGGGACATGTGGCCTCCTCTTATTTTCTCGGGCTTTGGGGGGTAGGCTTTTCTTTTGAAATTTTCCAAATTTGGGCAAAAAGGAAAAGATCCTTTTACACTTCGACCCCGATGCCCCCTGGAACATGTGGCACAATCTCACTAGATGGCGGGCCCACAGGCCAAAATTTCCCCTTTGCACCCCCGCCAAACACTTTGACAAATTTCCAAGTCTCCCTCCAACTCCCGCCATCCCTTTGCCGACATGGCGTGTTGTGATTCGCCGTGGACCTTCCATCAAAAAATTTCCCATTACGTTAATACTTGGTAAAAATTTGAAGTTTTCCTCCACCTTCGATGCTCCAATGCCAATGTGGCATGCTCTATTTGGTGATGGGCCTATCTAGGAAAATATCCCACCAAAACTCCGCCAAGCCATAACTTCAAAAATACATGGAGTTAGGAGGAAAACTTTACCTTTATGGAAAGTGGGAAGGAGTCAGTATCAATGGAAACATTTCCAAAACATTTTGAGGGCCTGAAAAGTGAAAAATTCTGACTGAGGCACAAGGGAGGAAGTAATTAAGGGAGTTAGCCAAAAAATAAGCAAGGGGCTTATTTTGGATAACACAAACATCCACTATATAGCCACCTTTTGAAACATGATTAGGGTATCTACCTACCAATACACTAGACATTGTGGTTGAACAATAGGAAGAAGGGGTGATAAATGACTCATAAGTGACTAAAGCAATGATTTTTTGTTGAAAGGATACAACAAATCCATCTCAAGGTAAAATAATAATTCAAGAATTCTCAAGCCAAGTACAAGGCTAGGCACAATCAACATCGTAGTGATCACAAGCTTCATCTTGGAGAAAAGTTTTGGTTATACTTGAGAAAGGAAAGACTATAAAGTCAAGCAAGGAATCTAAATCCACTACAAGATGGACCCTTCACTATACTAGATCAAGTTAGAAAAATTCTTTCAGACTTGATTTTCCACACTTCATGTGGATGTACTCAGTGGTAAATTGTGAGAACTTGCACCTATATGTTCCATCCACACTTGACAAATAATAATAATGTAAGTTTATACCTTCCATAAAATATTGCATCTTAGATTCATGAGGATAGTTTGAGGAGGATGTAGTGTTATAGCAGAATGTCGAGATAAATAAGGAGAGGTCCATTTGAATCTTGACATATAGGACTCAAGGGTAAGACACCAAGGTAGCCCCCATTGGTACTCGAAGGAGAAAGTGAGAGAATGTTTTCCTCATCTACTCCCCAACTAAGATTTTGTGGGACCAAAATCCTCCTAATTAGGGGTGGTGTGATCCATAAGGATCTAGAAACACACCACTTCATCAAAGAAAACTTAATCAAAAGGAAAATTAAGTAATATAATGAGAAAAAGTTTCAAGTACATAACCGCCACTCTTTGTAGATTGGTAATTGGGTAACCGCCCAACGGTTGCGTAACCACCCCTTTGCACAGACCTATGGTTATGTAAATGTGATGGTGGTTGTGTAACTTCTGGTATGTATTCACTAACATTTTTTTCACTAATAGAAACAAAAAAATACATCCCTAGATAGTCATGGATTTAAAGCATCTAGACAACATCTCTTCCCTGTTTGAACCTTCCTATTCTCCAGTGCATGGGATGACATAGGAAGAAACTATAAAATAAATAATAACACATGGATTTCATAATCAATTCATGGGAGAAGTGATCAAGAATAATTTTATTCTGGAATTTATTTGTAGAAGTAAGGTGTATGAATAGAGAAAACAAGTAGAGAGGGTGGAAGTAAATTGTTGTCTTCCTTCAGCTTCTTTTAATTTGTTTTCATTTCAATTGGCCAATATATAACTAGGAAGAAATAATGATTTCCCTTCCCAAATATTTTTCCTCAAATTAGGGGTTTCTAGGATAAAATATTGTGTTGTGTGTTTGAATTATTCATGTTATCTATTTTAAATTAGTTCTAAGTGTTAGAATTTATTCACTAACTTTCAAATCTGTCATTTTCAAATAAATTGTAAGTAGGAAAAATAATTGTAGATTTTTGTATATTTCTAAAGTAGAGGTTTACAGGTAAAATATATGATCACTATATAGAACATCATATCATATTCTCTACCATCTCTTGATGGTCATAAATACCTCTTACACCTCTACAAGCTTCCTTCTAGCTTGCACTTTCTCTCACACAACCAAAGAATAAAATAAGACACCAAAAACATGCTTAAATACTTATTTTAAGCATATAATTCATCTAGGTTAGACATAATAAGTAAAATAAAATAAATACTACTTACAAAAATCATTAGTACATCATACATAAGACCATATAGGTCAAAAATATCATCTAGAATATTCAAATCTCCATTAAGTCTCAATTAGGCCTAACATACCAAAACAACCCACTCACCAAATTTTATTGAGTAACAAATACCTTCACCAAGTACTAAATACCACTTATATTTTTTTTATAATCATTCAATAAACCTCCAAAAATCCTCTATAACTTTAAACCATCATTTCTCATCATGAGACCCTCTTGAGAATAAGGGAAATCAAGCCCCCAAAACTAGTCTTCAAAGATGAAGCTCAAACCCTCATCAAATCACCTCAACCATGTAAGTGTGATATATCAATGGAAATATAATGACCTTAAGGTCATGAAAATTTTCTAACAATTCCACAAATAAAAATGAAACACCACTAAAATACATCTATAACCAGGATACCTAAAATTTTCCAAAAATGTCCTAAAACCAATCTTGCAAGATAGGCCTCCAAAAACCTCCAAAGGGATCAAAAATATTTGAAAACATCATGTACATGTATAATATATTCCCAAATTCCTAAAACACATATTTAGTTAATAGGTCTCGTGCACAACTTAGGATAAAATGTAACTTCTTTAGAAACTTGCATATTTTAGTGGGGTCCTCACACAAAAATGACATCTAAATGCCACTTATAAAAATATGGAGTCCTATACAATATATAATCATAAAAAATAGTAAATAATAAATTTTGGACATGTATGATCAATTTATTCTCCATCACTTTTGACCTAGGGTTTTAGGAGGGCTTAAAAGTTGTTTACCTTTTTAACGATTGTTCATAAAGCTCCGCCCCTTGATCCAAAAAAATAATACATGGATAATTAAGTTATGAGCCTTCCAAAAATAACATAAATATATTGGACCACCATATAGAGTTTACACATGCCAATAATCATCAAACAATCCATATCAACCTTGGTTTCTCACTTTCAAAAACTCGGTAGAGGTAAAAATGTAATATCTTGCTTAATATTGCAAACCAACACATAAAACTTAGACCACACATCAAAAAAACCTTTCTACACATTTTCCAATGTTCACATTTGTATACCTAGATCTATAATGGATCATCTTGCTTCATTTTTTCACCTATATCTTGAGAATAGGTCTAGTTAGACCTAGAATGCATGACTTAGCTCTATACATGTACTATGAGACACTTGTGAGTGTCTCTAAAAATCATCTACATAATTATCATGCTATAACTGAGATCAAAAAACTGTTACAAACCTATAATCCATCATGTCATACCTCATCCTACTGACTAGGCTTCCTAACGAGGCCACTTGAACAAGATTTTTTCACCAATATTGACCTCCTCACCAATTTGGCACACGTGCACACCTTCTAGGATCTCCAACACACTTCATGAAAACTAAGAAACATCACCAAAACACTACAAAAACTTTGCAAGTCATAAAAATTCATCATACTGACTTAAGACACCATGATACACCATGCAATATCAGCTAGACCAAGCACTACCAATCAACCTTCATGTTTATTACTTCATTTGACATCAATGATAATAACTATATCATCACTCTTTTAACACCAATGACAAAAAAATATAACAATATCCCCCTTTTTCATTGAAGGTGAACACAAATGGCTCATTCTCCCCCAAAGGTACTTCACATGCCATAAAATCATTCTCCCACTTTTTACATTAATGAAAAAGATACAAACCTCTAACTTCTTCTAAAAACAGAATATTATTACCACTTGGTTGGAAACATTAACCAAACAATAACAAGGTCCACTTGACCTCTGAAACATTGGTTTGAATCATTAGATAAAAATATCTCCTCATGAATCACACACTTAATTATGAAAAACACTATCACACTATCCTTATGTCTTCCCGACTCTATGTTCCTTCTTATCACAAAAATCTATTCATGGAGCACTAGACACAATTGTATAGCCCCCTTTCTTCAAAACACCCCAAGGAAAATTAGAATGATACCAAAAACTTGATAAAACTATATCAATAAACAACTTACCTTTTTTATGCCAACAATACTTATTAGCTATCAATAATGTCTTGACCAGTCCACTAAGCTCAATAATCTTTCATGATACTACAAACATGATAGGGTCATCACATGTGTTCTTAAATATCCTTCACAACTCCCCTTGACTTCAATGAACTCATGTAGGCTCAAGGACATATTGTTCTTACAGACCAATCATTGCACTTCTTCTATTCAAACTCCGATAACAACATAAAAACTCTTTAAAAAATCATTTTAGTATTTTTTGATGCATAATAATTACAAATTTATCAACTAACCTTCAAGTCTTCACACCATTGTTTTGAATACCCACTTAACCCTTCTCATAGTTATAACAATTCAAATATTTGATCAAGTCAAATCACTACACACAACTCTCTTTAACCATATTTCCTCTCTGGCAAGTCTACATTTTTATTTGAAGCTCATATTATACTCAATCCTTCATGAAAATTCTCAAAGTAACAATAAAAACTCAAGACATAGATAAGACTATCAAAACATAGAATTATATCCTACTAACCACTTGTTGGATCTTCACATGAGTTACATACATGATTTACCCCCTTACTCATGCATATTTTTATCAACTTGAACTCATATCAACAAATTCACTCACCTTTGTGGCAATCAAACCTAATAAGAGTTCCCAAAGAATTTACAATACTATTCAAGACCTCCTCATTCTACAACTCTAATGGAATTTTGGGTAGCCTATCCCAAATAGGCATATCTTTCAAGGTTTTCTTCTTTGGCTCAAGCCATGACATCCATTTTTGAGATACAAGAACATGTTTCCAAGGAGCTAGGGCCTACCTAAAAAATATCTAGTATAGTCTACTTCTAGAGAAAAATTAACGAGGAAAAAACCTCTAGTCATAGAAGAGATTTCTATGTGACCTTTAGGGGTCCATTTTCTCTGGGCCCGTCTTCTAATAGTATCAATGTTAGGATGGGATCTAAGAAACTTACTAATTAGAGAGTACACATACTTGTCCATGGAATCCTTGATGATCGATTCAAGGATATTTAAATGCAAGTCTCCATCATTGTCCTAGAAGCACATGATTTTCTCTTTGGGATGATATTTTTCTATTCTCACATGCCCTATCAATATTGATTCCTTTTCAGAAAATTTTCCCAAAACCACAGAGCCCACATGATGCCATGTCTACATCTAATGGGGGAATCAGATTCATGACAGGATATGGGGAAGTCACAAGGATATTTCCCACCCATTTGAGTTCATTTTTTTCAAAATGCTTTCCAACGCCTCCTTATCCTTCTCCTTCTCCATGACCATCACCTTGACTTAGGAAAATATTTCTTACTGTTATCCCTAATCATACCCATATTTTGTACTCATAACTCCCTGATTTGAGAAAAATCTATCATCTTCATATCAGCTCAACACCTATATACAACATACATAGATTAGGTGAGCACTAATTAAATATCGACTTGTGTCATCCTAATTTCCTTCATCTTTTTACTGATTGAGACTTTTAAAATATTCCCAATATAATATAATTTTATCTTCATGCCCTCCTAATGCTATAAGATTTTATATCTCAAGATCATATTGGACTTATCAACTATTCACTGACCTAAAATGAGTCTCAATACACAATTATAGGCTCAAACATGAATAACATTATGTCAAACTTGTCTATCTTCTTATATAGCCTTCAATAATACGTTGAAATTTATATCATAGAATCCAAAATCTCCCCTTAATACCATTATTTCCTCTTGGTTCCACTTGATCAATAAAAACACTCAATAATTCTTGATGACATCTTGTATGCCCAAAATTCTGACTCAAACACATGTTATCTTCATGCTTCACACATTATGTTGATCCTTAAAGAACACTTGTAGCCCTCTTATATTTTCATGTTACTCTTATAGAACAAAGTCATATTGGTCTATCAGACCAATCTCCATCTCAAGAGACATGGATCTCTATCAGATCGAAACAAAAACTTCTTTACCCAATCATGCAAAAACTTCAAGAAGACCCTTATAAACATCATATACATAAATAAGCTAACTAACCATAAATTTGAGCATATCATACTCAAATATTCAAACCATATTCTTGAAGAACATAAACATACCTTCTTGAACAAATTCAAAATCAGTGACATAATAGTTCAATCAAAAATGTATACCTTATATCATAGCTTCAAATGGCTTCATACTCATGTTTGTGGCACATCAACTAATCTTCAAGAGAACACTTGTTAACCTGTTTCTTAAGACTTATAATAAACTTTTGTAGACCTCTTGAATATCCTTCCCAACACATATTTTTGCAATATATTAGAATGCTCTTATTTTAGCTACCTAATCATGACCTCGCAAGTTCTTTAATGAATCCATTGGGGTCTTTAAGTCATGTGAAATGTTATAAGGATCTATAACACACTAAACTAGATAAATATCTATCCCTCGGACCGAAATGAAGTCACACAACATAGTCCAATGCCCAGACATGCACATCTTACTCTTCAAATTTACCTGTCTACCCACTAGGTATTTGTTGAAGTATGACATCATCTTTGATACTTATACTCAGACTTGAGAATATTTTACCTAGATTTGATTCTTGTTTCCCTATATTTTCATAGACCTTGAGACACATCTTTGTTACATCCATTTAAGCTCCCCTAACTATATGCTTCTTCTTATTGATGAATTCATCTAAGAAGATTAATATAGACATACCAAACCATGGGGATATAAAACAACATCTTAAGGATATTCTAATACCTCCTTGGACCCGTAATCTATCTTCTTCAACCTTTTCGATAAAAAATTGTGTGCACTCATAACTTACTCCAACATTTGATTTATGCTTAGATGGACTACCTGATTCATTCTTGGTTCCCACACGTTATTATTCCTACTCTCTCGTATTCTAGGATTATGAAACTTTTTTTTTTCCTCGAAGGACCATGAAAACAAGACTTTCCAATATGACCAACATGATTACAGTTATAGAAAACAAGTTTACTCTTACCTCTTTCATGGTATGAGATAAAAAAATTTCCATGATTCCATCAACCCTCATTCATGAAGGAAATTCTTGTACATTCCTTTTCTCTATGAATAAACTCATTGTAAGTATAAAAATATCCATTAAAATAATTCTCATACCTCATTGAATTATGTTTCATAATAGACTTTGTATTTATATTACTCTTAAATATGTTCTCCTTATGATATTCTTTGGGAATTGAGCCAACATTATCCTTTATCGAGAAACATATTCTTGAGTCACCACTTCATCTAATAGGTATTCCTTGAATCCTAGGCCACTCCTATCACTTTTAGTATTTTGAATATCCAAGACATCATCTAGATCCTTGGAACTCTTCTTAAAATTCTGAAAGGATTTTACCTTTCTATTGCTTCATTTACTTCTTGCTTTAGGGACAAAATTTCTCTCTCATACTTAATGTACTCTTCCTCCTTAAACTTTAGATTTGTAGATGCACTCTCCAATTGGGTTTATAGCTCATGGATGTCAATCTAATGTATATATTCAATAATATGAATATTTTCTTCATACTACTTAACATGTTCCTTCAATTTCTTATTATTCTTCTTTGAATGCTTTAACTCTTCTTAGATACACATCAATTCGGTTTCAAGATCAAATTAAATCTCTTCTTCATCAGAATTCATACATGAACAAAAACATATGGAACCTTCATTTTTATAAGTCCCATTTCCTTTGGCCATCAATAGGAATTAATTCCTAACATCACAATGATCATAATTAGAATCACAAGTTTCACTACTTACCTCTTATGAGCTGCAATCCTCCTTGGAATAAAGTATTCTCTTGGACTTCTTATTATCTTAATTTTTTTTAATTTCTTCTTACTTTTATCATACTTATGGGACCTCTCATCATCATCATGATACTTATCATTCTCTTCACCCTTATGATTTTGAGGAAAATAGTTTGCAAAATTTCCAATCTCACCACAGTTGAAACACTTGAAGGGAAACTTACCCTTATACTTACCTAAACCTATCTTTAGCTTCCTAGAAAAAATATTAATTAATTAATCATCATAAATATCAGAAACATAATCATATAATATTTTCTTACCTTTTAAATTCATTTAAGATTAAAATTTGTCTTCCTTCTTGGGAGGTTTATCAACATTTGTCCTCATCTCATAAGTAGTCAAGATACCATGGAGTTCATCCATAAACAGAGTACTCAGATCCTTGGATTCTTCTATAAATGAGACTTTAGGATCAAATATAGGAGAGAGATATCAACACCTTTTGTACCACCAAATATTATTTCAATTCTTCTCCTAATCCTCTAATGGTATTGACCACTTGATCTACTATGAGAATATATGCAGCAATGGTTTCATTTTATTTTATATTTAAACTTTAAAATTGATTCCTATAAGTCTGGAGCTTAGAAAAATTTACCTTAGATTCACATTCATAAATAAATTGTATTTTATCCCACATATCCTTTGTAGTAGTACATTTCCTTACCTTGACAAACTCCAATTCAACCAATCCATGTAAAATGACATTCATATATTTAGAGTTATCATTACTATCCTTCTTACCTGTTGCATCAATGGAGGATTTTGAGGAATGATGTATCCATTTACAACTGAATACCATTTATCACATCTCAAATACATGATATGAGTTCTCATCCTGATACTCCAAAAGGCATAATTTTCTCATAAAACATAGGAGCTTTGCTAGTAGATTAAAGGATCACCTCAAGCTTGTTAAGATTAATTTATAGAACCTTCTATGATACCAATTATTGGAAGTAAAATAATTGGGAGGTGAATAATTTATCAATAAAAATTTCATTCACTTAACATTCATATCCATTAACCATTCAATTCAACTTAACCATTAAGCATGTATTCTTAAGAAACATAACCATTAGATGAGAAAATAAGAACACAAACAAAAAAACACTATATATAAGTGGGAATACCTCAAGGGGATGAAAAACCATTGAAACAAATCATTATTATAGGAATTATTCAAATTTAGTTGAGCACTAACCCAACAAGGAGCACCAACCCCTAGGTTTAGTGAGGAATCAACCCCACAAGGAACAAAAAATCCTAAATTTAGTAGAGAACCACCACTCCAAGGAGGAAATAACCCTTATATTAATAAAAATAAAATAAAATTTTGTACTGATAATTGATGATGACACCAATTTAGCTCACCTTCTCTCTATCTTCCTCAAAACTGCCTTTTAGCCTTCCTTGCTCAAGAACTTATTCCTTCAAGATGATTAGGTCATATGACCTAGCTCACCAATATATTATAACTCTCTAGAAAATCATATAATATTCTCTACCCTCTATTTATGGTCACAAATACCTCTTACACCTCCATAAGCTACCTCTAGTTTGCACTTTCTCTCACACACCCAAGAACAAAATAAGACACCAAGAACATGCTTAAATACTTGACTTAAGAATATAATTCATCTAGGTTAGAAATCATAGGGAAAATACAATGAATACAACTTAAAAATCATAATGACATCATACATAATACTATATACATTTGAAATATCATATATAACCTTCAAATCTCCATTAGGTATTAAATAGGCCTAATACACCAAAACAACCCACTCACCAAATCTTAATATTGTTGAGAAACCAAATATTCCCCAAGTATAAAAAAATTATACATGTTTTATAAACCTTCAAGAAACCTCCAACAATTTTTACAACTTTGAACCATAATCTCTCATCATGAGACCCTCTCAAGAATTAGGACAACCAAGCTACCCCAAAACTAGTCTTCAAAGATGAAGCTCAAAAACTCATCAAATCACCTCAACCATGAAAGTTTGATATATAAATATAAATATAAATACCTTAGGGTCATCACTAAATTCTAACAATTCCAAAAATCAGACTGAACACCACCAAAATACCTCTTCAACTATGACACCTAAAACTATGCAAAAACTGTCCTAAAACTAGTCTTTCAAGATAGACCTCCAAATGGATCAACCATGATATTAAAACATCATGGACATGTATAATATCCTCCCAAATTCCTAAAACACCAATTTATTCAATAGTTCTACTGAAAAACTTAGGATAAAATAATAACTTCTTCATAAACTTGCAGATTTTAGTGGGGTCCACACATAACCATGAAACCTAAATGCCACCTAGAGAAATATGGAGGAGTAAAATACAACATACAATCATAAAAATTGGTAAAACAATCAATTTTGGGAATATATGATCATTTTATTCTCCATCGCTTTTGGCCTAGGGTTTTATGAGGGTTTAGAATTTTTTTACCTTATTAACGATTGTTCATAAAGATCTTCCCCTTAATCCATAAAATAATACCTAAAACATTTAGCTAGGACTCTTCTCCAACTACCATGAAGATATTATTCCACCATAAAAAAATTACATGTTCTAATGAGCATCAAAAATCCATATCAACCTTGGTTTCTCACTTTCAAAAACTTGGTAGAGGTAAAAATGTAATATCTTGCTCAAACTTGCAAACTAGCACCAAAATCTTGGAAAAAAATCAAGAATACCCTTATAAAACTTTTTCAATGTTCACATTTACATACCTATCTTTGAAACAAATCAGATCACCTCATTTAGTCACCTAGGGCTTGAGAATAGGTCTAGTGCAGACCTAGAAAACATGACTTAGCCCTATACCTACAATCTAAATAACTTATGAGTGTCTCTATAACTCATATAAATAATTCCCATGATCTAACCAAGCTCAAAAACTTCTATAAACCTATAATATATCATGACATACCTCATCCTAATGACTAGAACTTCTAACTAGGCCACTTAAACAAGCTTGCTTCACCAATAATCACATCCTTACCACTTTGTCACACTTTCACACCTACTCGGACCTTACAAACACTTAATGACACCTAAGACACATCACCACAAAGCGCAACACCTCTACAAGTCATAAAAAGTCATCATAATGACTTAAGACAACATGTGATATACCATGCGATATCAACTAGACCAAGCAATAACAATCAACCTTCATGCTTCTTACTTCATTTGAAATCCATGGTAAAAAAATATATCATCACTTTTTTAGATCAATGAGAAAATAATTCCAACATTGATGCAACATGCATAAAATAGCCACCATTCGAGCATTAAAACAGATTTTAAAGTTAGAAAAATTTCTATAATGTACCTTAAGAAAGCCAAACACAAATGTTACATGTTATACACAATTAAAATATTAACTTTTAGTGAGGAAGGTAAGACTTATTTGGAATATTTTCCACTTTTACGTGATTTTAGGGATGTCTTTCTAGAAGAATTTCCTAGACTTCCTCCTAAAAGAGAGTTTGACTTTATAATTGACATTAAACCTAAAACATAACCAATATCAAAAGAACCTTATAAAATGAAATAATAAAGATAGTATAACTGAAAGCTCAAATACATGAACTTTTATTAAAAGGTTTTATCTAAGCTAGTGTGTCTCCTTGGGGAGCACTAATCATTTTTGTTAAAAAGAAGGATGGAACATTAAGGTTATGCATTGACTATCACATGCTTAAAAAAGAAATAATAAATAATAGATATCCTTTTCCAATAATTGATGATCTTTTCAATCAAATGAGAGATGCATCTATTTATTCTAAGATTTATTTATGATCTAGTTATCATCAATTAAGAATAAAATATGAGGATATTCATAAAACAACATTTAGAACACACTATGGGCATTATGAGTTTACTTATTTTTCCATTTGGACTCACTAATGCACTAACAAAATTTATGAACCTTATGAATAGTTTTTTTCAAGAATAATTAGATAAGTTTTTTTCTATTTTTTCTTGATGAAATTCTAATTTACTCTAAGAACATTTATGAACACAATGAAAACTTAATAATAGTGTTAGAAGTGCTAAGAAAAAGGAAACTCTATGGTAATATTTCAAAATATTATTTTTCATCAAAATGAAGTACAATATCTTGGCCACGTCATAAAAAAGTATGGGATTTTTGTTGACCCATCAACAATAAAGGTTATTAGTGAGTGGTCAAAACCTAAAAACATACATGGGGTAAGATTTTTTATGGGATCGCTAGGTATTACAGAATTTTTTTAGAATACTTTTCAATAGTGGATGGACCAATTATTTCAATAGATAAAAAAGGATAAAAATTTTGTATGGACTAACAAGTGTGACAATGCATTCAACTTGATAAAATAAAAATTACATTTGTACCCATACTAAAGGTTCTAGATCCCAATGGAAACTTTACCTTTGTCACGATGCCCTAGGTGAAGGATTGGGAAGAATAATTCTTCAAAATGTTCATGTAATTTCTTATGAAAGTAAAAAAAAAGGTGCATGAGAAGAACTATGTTCCCATGACTTAGATTTTGTTTCCATAGTTCAAGCCTTACAAATTTGGAATCATTATTTGTTAGGAAATCCATTTGAACTAAGAATGGATCACTTGGGGTTGAAATAAATTATTACACATCTCAATTCAACCCAAAACAACATGGGTGGATGGAATTTCTATCCCAATATGAATTTGATATTAGTTACATCAAAGGAAAATAAAATCAAGTGGCTGATGCACTAAGCCACATGAAGCATATTTTTGCAATTGTGACCCTTAGAACTTAGTTTAAGGAAGAAGTTAAGAAACAACTTCAAGTTGATTCATATTATCAACAAGTGAAAACTATGTTAGAAACAGATCTGAATGATATAAGATATAATGGTTATTAATTTGATAATGAAGGAGTATTACCATATGACAACGAAGTTTATGTACCCTTGGGTAATGATATTATAACAAAAGTCATGATACACCATAGTTTTTGCATCTCGAGTAATAAATATGTTGGCTAATGTTAAACATTGATATTTTGGAAAGGAATGAAGAAGGATATGATAAATTATGTTGCGCATTGTTTGGAATGCCAACGTGTAAAGGCAAAACACTTACATCCCACAGTGTCTGTTTTATCTTCTTGGTATTCCTCGGTATAAATAACAAGTAATCAACATAGATTTTGTGCAAGGAATTCCATTATCCAAAAATAAACATGACATGATTTTGGTAGTAGTGGATAAACTAACCAAAGTAGCTCATTTCATACTAGGAAATCTTAAGGATGATTCCCCAATACTTACAAAATGGTTTGTGCATGAGATTTTTTGATTACACGGAATTCCAAAACTAATCATTTCAAACAGGGATCCTAGAATGACCTCTCAATTTTAGAAAACTTTGAACTATGCAATGGGAACAACATTAAATTTTAGTTCACCTACCATCCTGAAATAGATGGAAAAATAGAAAGAGTTAACCATGTTGGTACCCATACATGTCTATCTTATTTTTCTAAGCTTTCTATTCTCTAAATCCCTTTGAAGAGAAATACATGATGAAAAATGATTTTGAGTTGTATTTCTCATATCTGAAATACGTCTTTTTGTAATGGGGTGGTCAAACATATAGTTGGTTTTATCGCTGCTATGAAGGTTCTTAAATTTCCACATACTTGAGGTATAGAAAAGATTGTATTTTGGTGGAAAGCGAGACTTTGAAAATGTTTTTCTAAGTGTGAGTATGGTGAATGAATTTTTTTCTAAATCCCAAATGTTAGGTATCTCTAGATATGTATGGCCTAACCTAAAAATAGACTTTAAATTTCCCAGAACTTTGAGCTAGGTTATATTTTCCATAGTACAAATAGATGAGTGTTATCTATTTTGGACCCTACCAGGAATGTTCAAAAAATAGTTTCTCCCAAAATTTGATGAAAGAACTTTACTTGACTTATAAAGTGAATAAAATTTTAGTGCCTGGGTATGATTTGCTATTGTTTGGCTTTGACACAATTCGTGAGTTTTTTTCCGGACTCAACCATTGGATTGATGATAGAAAGGAATAAAGAAACATGGTATTTCCCATTTTAAGGGAAAACAAGATGAAAAATGCCCACTTATTTCTCCCATGATTTTGTGCAATTATGTATGAATATGAAACCATAGGGTAGAATGGCTTTTTTGAGGATGTTCTTGTTGCAAGAAAAGAAAATAGGAAATGGAAGATATGCCTGAATGATTTAAAAGAAACAATATTTACACAAGTCATACATTTTAAAAATAGAAATAGAATCGGTAGAAACAATTACATTGAACAAAAAAAAGGGTTCTATTTTAGGGGCCCCTTCCTTTGAAAAGGTATAACCATACATAAACAAGTATGGATTTATAGAAGGAAAAATATAAACATCAATCCTTTACAGGAACATATTCACCTAGAGGCTTTGGAATACGTTTTAACAGGTCATCCCTATCTTTGAATGAAATCATCATGCGCCACCGCACTAAACAAAAATTGGACATCGGTCACTATACCCCGAGACATACCCATCTTCGGGAGTTCTGAGTTCCTAACTATGGTCCATTCAAAAATTAGGTGAACTCCATTCTCCTTTCAGGTGAGTTTACCCACTCAGAAAGGGAACATCCCCCTCTTATATATGATTTGGTTCTCATACTTGAGGAGAGATTTGAGATACAGGAAATGAGGAATTTTTCTAGAAGAACCCTCTCTCATGGTTCTTCTCTTCTTGAGATGAAAATCTTGGTTACCTATCATGGACTATACCTCAATACGGGAAGCCTATAAGGCCATTAGATACTTCTCTATTTCATTCTCTGGTGCAGTTTGGAATTTCTCTTCCCATGTTGAGTAAGCAGAAGGCTAGGCATTGTGATTTCTATGGTCAAATTAAGGGGTTGGTAATAATCCCTGTTCAAACACTAGTGATCACTTTTAACAAAAGGATAGTAGCAAATCCAGTGGGATTTAAATATTTTTGTGTCCACCTAGTATTCTAGGTGAACTAGGTGGAAATGAAGAACTTGAAAAATAGGAAATGAAGGGCACAATTCGAGAGGTGCTACAAGAAAGATGAAAACATGTCCTCTAGAGAGGAAACATTAGGAGGACTAGCCCTAATATCTAGTATGCTGAGGAGATGAAAATGAAGGCCTCATTTAGATAGTCAATTGGAAACACTCACCCAAATAGGTGAGCTCCCAGAAGAAGATTCAAGTCTAGAGGTGAAGAAGACATGGAAGCAGGATGATTGATGGAAGGAAAATGGCGGAGGATGCGGGAGGCAGTTAGGTGGTAAGTCGGTAACACAGTAAGCCATGATTAAATAGGCATGTATTTTGAATTAACATATATGGGAGAAATAATTTTTCCATTAATACCATATCCTCCCAAAATTGATGGCCTTGAGATGAAGTTTAATTGAAAATTGATTATCCATGTAAAATGTGTTGCCAAAGATTTAATTGGTACCCATGTGATTCAGAGATGTCTCATCAAATTTAATTCTTTGGCCACGTCATATTTTAAAGTAAGAGGGAAAAAATACGTTTAATAAATATGGGAAATTATTTATTCATAAAGGTGGCATACTAATGATGAGCTAGCAGCGTATATGATTTAATGCTACTGTGAGGAATTACTCGACAATGATTCCCATGGGTTTTAAGAATGTAAAATGAAATTGAATCGGTTAGAATCAATCTAAATATTACATAAAACCCTTTATGGATAAGGATATAAAGAGGGGGTTTTAGAGGAAAAGTAAGAGGCATTGGCATGAATAAAAAATGTGAGAAGCTCTTGAGAGGAAAATTGGAGGGAATTTGCGGACGTGTTGCAAACCTACGAGGATGACACAATTTTCTGATGAAGTTTTTAATATGTAACTTAGTTATTAAGAATCTATGTTAAGATGATTGCACGTGTACAATCATTAACTGGATTTGAGAGTGTATATTTATGTCTCCCTTGTTTTTCCTATATTTAACGCTGTTTCACCTAGAAAATTTATCAGGATTTGCGATAATTATTTGTTATATTTGTGAAATGATGTTGAGAATGAAGTGATATGTGTCTTTTGTTATGATTTTATGTGAATTGTTAATGTAATTCAATCGTGAAAGTATGTTGTTTCTACTTAGCTCTTGTCTAGGAAGGGTGTGAGAATTTAATGTTTTCTGGGGGTACCTAAAAGCATCATTTTTAAAACCTATAAAAATCTCCCTGTGGATTGAGTAGGATTTGGGGGTATGATTTATAAATCTTGGGGGTCCCTTGATCCAAAATATTTAACATGATTTACGGGACAATCTAGCCTTAGGTGTAATAAGCTGGATTGTTAGGAATTTAGATTTTGGCTTTCTCGGAGCTTTCCTTGCAAACCAGTCTCCTACAAAAGGCTCATTCATTTTTTCACTCCTATTCATGCAATAATGGAAGCATACAATAGTTGAAATTTTTTTAATGGGTTTTCCCTATCCCCTTTGAATATTTTCCCCTTTTCCCCTTTCTTTAGTTTAATTTTCTCCTATCCCCACTAAAATATAAACAACCTTTGGCAAACATTTTCTCACATTTTGCATGCACGGATCTCATATTGTCTATGCATACTTAACAGTTTAGCTTGGGAGAACACATTTTCAATGCACACACCTTGTGTGTTCTCACCTCGATATGATATCCCAATCATTGACCTGTAATAAACTTATGAAAACCCTCAGGATCAATGTGTGGGTAAGGCTAACACTACCTTTAGCGGTCCATATCGGAAGTGACCACTCTTTTGCATGGGTGCTTTCAATTCTTAAGTGACCAATATTCTCGAGTGAGTGTTGCATTCAAAGGTCTCATGCTTGACCCCAATAGTCTAATCCGATGTATTTGGGATTTAATTTTGATATCTAATAGTTCCTTGCACTCCATTTACCACATCTTGATTCCTCTCACCCAACTAAGGAAGATTAAAAAAACAACCATATTAGCCACACCCTTTATTTGAGTTCCTCCCTATCACTCCCTCGAAAAGGGTTCCTCCTATCACTCTAGTGGTGACTCGTTATTAGTTTGGTTGTAGTAGACTGGTGGTTTTTTCATGTTTATTTTTTCAACTCAATTTTTAAGTCTTGTTTAAAATTTATGTTCAATGTTTACCATTATGTCATCTAGAATTTATAGGGTGAAGATTTATCTATAAAAATAGTTCTCTATGAATAATTACATGGGCATCTGTAATATTAGTGAGGTATGTGCTCCTTCTAAATTCCCTTTTAAACCAAATTCATTTAAACCATTTAAATTTAGAAAAATATGTGGATACCCCCATTAGATCCCTACTGGAATCAAACTCAAATTTCCTATGTTTTGAGGATATGGTGATACTTCTATGGAAAAACATCTTTCCATGTTTGAGAAATGATGCATGAATACCAGGTGAGTTATGAAGATGTTTTTATGAGATTATTTTTATAAACACTTCAAAAAAATACTAGATCTTGGTTTAATTATTTACCTTAGAGATTTGTCTATTCATGGATGGAAATGGTAACAATATTTGGAAATCAATTCAGTGATGACCCTGCTTCCATTTTTTGTGGGCATGGTGGAGGTACCATGTATTTCGTTGAAGGAATAAGGTTCATATATTTTAGGAATGAATAAATTGACGCTAAAAATATGTGTCAAGTGTTAAGACATTGATTGAAGAATGTGTTTAGCATAATGATCAGACTGGTTATGTTTTTGTTTTGTATGAAAAGTGATTTTTTCCCCATGCCCCCTGTGTTGTGGATAGTATGCTTAATGTTGATCAAATGAAACTATGTATTAAAGGAAGAAATGCATTAGATGGTTCTGAGACCAAAGAAGTAGGGTGTCTTCCACTGACCTTCTACATGCCTAAAAAAATGATGAATTATGGAATGCATTCTCCAAAATATGTCAGGTTTTGATAAAATTATTTGATACAGTGGTTTTAGATATAGGTTTCACTTCATCTTCTCATGATTTTGATCTGTTAAAGGATGAAATTATTTATAAGTATATCATAGGCGTTCCTAAGTAGAAGAAAAAAATTCTTCCGCTTAACACAATATTGGAACAAGAGAAGCATCTCAAAATACAGTGTAAGTTATCGAGATAAATATGCAAAATGGAAATTGTGGATGAATCATGCACACTTTGTAGACCTGAATGTGGATGAGTTGATCCCCTTATATGTTCTTGAAACTGGTGTAGTGGCCTTGGATAAAGAGGAATATCACTTTGGTAATAATTATACTGAGAATACTGTATCAATCAATGAAAGGTATAAGGATGGTGATTTTGCTTTGGTCCCAAAGGGTGTTAGTACTGGATTTCTGTAAAGTAGGGGGTGGATGTTCTTGATCCCCTATTTTTGATTAATTGATAGAGTAACCCTTTCTTACCAAACCTTTAGGGATGTAATAGGTTATTTCACACGAGGATTGCAAGTTTCAAATATAGGTTAGCTCCTATCCTTCAAAAAGTGAGACTGAGGTGTGTGTGGAGTTTAGTGTCGGTTCCCCGCCTATTAATAAGAATAACATAAGAATATATTATCTCATTTCAAATATAGGTATGGTAAATACAAGTAAAGGTGAGTATGTTGATCATTGTCTTAATGCCTATGTTGAGTTTAAAAAGGATTGGATGAATGGATATTTATCTACTCTGGAAAGAGAGAAATTTATTAGACATCTTGAGAAACACATGCAAGTCCTAAGATTGTTATATCATATGGTGTGTTGTGAAAAGGGAACTGCTTATGAATAGACTATTCCTGGTGAGAAGAATGGGTCTACAAGTATAAATGGATACATGTTTTTACTTCTACAAAATGAAGGGGTTCTAGGTGATGGCAACCAGTTGATAATTTGTGTCTCATTTGGAGTAGTTGGGATCATTACCTTTGGAATTTGGTAGGTTAACTTGTGTATCTTGATGGGACAAGTGTGTGTTGTATGGGATCCTAATGGATTATAATGGATGTTTTTGGGTCCTTTAGACCATGGTGGTTTTCTTGTACAATGTATAGTAGTGTGTTTTATCCTTTTTGGCTTTTGCTTGGGTTTCTATTGATTTTTGTTGTTGGTTTTTTATCTCATGGTGATGAATTGTAGTTTTGATCATCTTTTGACTTTGTTTCCTAATGGATAGGCATTTGGTCTTCTTTTTCCAGCATTATTTCTAGTGTTCTTCGGATACCCACTTGGGAGTCTATCCATGAGTTGAAGCTAATGTTGGTACCCATACATGTATGTATTCTTTTTTCTAATTGTTCTATTATCTAAATCCTTTTTTAGGAGAAATACGTGATGAGAACTGATTTTGAGTTATATTTCTCATATCTGGGTTCATCTTTTTGCAATGGGGTGTTCAAACATAAAGTTGGTTTTATCAACTCTCTATGAAGGTTCTTAAATTTCCACATACTTGAGGTGTAGAAAAGATAGTATTTTGGTGTAAAGTCAAGACTTTGGATGTGTTTGGATAAGTGCGAGTATGGTGAGTGTAATTTTTCCATGAAGCCCAAAGGTTAGGTATCTCTAGAGTTGTATGGCCTAACCTAAAAGTAGACTCTAAAGTTCCCTTAGAACTCTGATCCAAGTTATATCTTCCATAGTAAAAACAAACAAGTGTTATATATTTTTGGGCCCTACCGAGGAATTTTCAAAAAGTTGTTTCTCCCGACATCTTTAAAAATCCTTACGACTTATAAAGTGAATAAAATTTCAAAGAACAGGGTTTGATTTTCTATTGTTTGGATTTGACATAATTCCCGAGTTTTATTCGGAACCAACCATCCAATTGAAGATAGAAAGGAATAAAGTAATGCAGTCTTTTCCCAATTTATGAGGGAAAACAAAGTGAAAAATTCCCACTTCTTTCTCTCATGATTTTGTGTGATTATGTATTAAGATGAAACCACGAGGTAAATTTAATATTTTGAGGATGTTCTTGTTGTAAGAAAATAAAATAAGGAAATGCAAGATATGCCTGAATGATTTTAAAGAAACAATATTTGCACACGTCATACATTTAAAAAAAAAAGAAAAGTAACTCAGAGAAATAATTACAGTGAACAAAATGGGGTTCTATTTTAGGGGCCCATGCCCTTGGAAAATGTATACACATACATATACATAGATGGATTTATAAAAGGAAAAACATAAACATCAATCCTTTGTAGGAATATCTTCACCCAGAGGCACTGGAATATGTTTTAGCAGGTCATCCCTGCATTGAATGAAGTCATCATGAGCCACCACACTAAACAAAAATTGGACATCGGTCACTAAACCCCAAGACATACCAATCTCCAGTAGTTCTTGAGTTCCTAACCATGGCCCATTCAATAATTGGGTGAACTTCATTCTCCTTTCAGGTGAGTTTACCCACTCAGAAAGGGAACATACCCCTCTTATATATGCTTTGGTTATCGTACCAGAGGAGATCGAGATATGAGTAAATGGGGAATTCTACTAGAAGAACCCTCTCTCATGGTTCTTCTCTTCTTGAGAGGAAACTATTGGATGCCTATCATGGACCATACATCAGTAAGGGCAGCCTCTAAGGATGTTAGACACTTCTCTATTTCATTCTCTGGTGAAGTTGGGACTTTTTCTTACCCATTTTGAGTAAGAAGAAGGACGTGCATTGTGATTTTTGTGGTCAAATTGAGGGGTTGGTAATGATACTTTTTCAAAGACTAGTGATCATTGTTAATAGTAGGGAAGTAGTGAATCCAACGGGATTTCAATTTTTGGTGTCCACCTGGTATTCTAGGAGAACTAGGTGAAAATGAAGAACTTGAAAAATAGGAAATGAAGGGCACAATTCTAAGAGACACTGCAAGAAATATGAAAGCATGTCCTCTATAGAGGAAAAATTGGAAGGACTAACCCCGGTATACGGTATGTTGAGAAGATGATGAATGAGGGCCTCATTTGGCCCAGTCAATTGGAAACACTCACCCAAATGGGTGAGTTCTCTAGGAAGAATATTCAAGTCTAGAGGTGAAGAAGACATGGAAGCAAGATGATTGATGGAAGGAAAATGGTGGAGGATGTGGAAGGAGTTAGGTGGTAAGTTGGTAACATGGTAAGCCACGATTAAATATGCATGTCTTTTGAATTGACATATATGGGAAAAATCATTTTTCCATTAATACCATATCCTCCCAAAATTGATGGCCTTGAGATGAAGTTTAATTGAAATTGATTATCAATGTAAAATGTGTCACCAAATATTTAATTGGCACCCATGTGATTCAGATATGTCTCATCAAATTTAATTCTTTAGCCATGTCATATTTTCAAGCATGAGGGAAACAATATATTTAATAAATATGGGAAAGGATTTATTCATAAAGGTGGCATAGTAATGATGAGTGACGGTGGATATGATTTAATGCTACTATGAGGAATTATTCGACAATGATTCCCATGGGTCTTAAGAATGTAACATGAAATTGAATCGGTTAGAATCCAAAGCTGAATATTACCTAAAACCCTTGATGGATAAGGATATAAAGAGGGGGTTTTAGAGGAAAAGTAAGAGGTATTGGCAAGAATAAAAAAGGGTGGGAATCTCTTGAGGTGAAAATTGGATGGGATTTGCGGACACACTACTAATCGGGAGACAACACAATTTTCTTGTAGATATTTTTGTATAAAGATATTTTGATAAATAGCCCCCTTTTTGTTGCCCCTTCCTAACTTTTATTTTCTCGGATTGAAAAATTCGACTAAGTATAAAGATGAACGTGGAGGGTATCTATTTGTCTCGTTGGCACAATTGGGATAGGAACAAAAAAGGACATGATTTTAAATGTATCTTGACCTTTGTACACTGTCAAAGACGTTGAAGGTTTTCCTTAGCAAGGAAAAGGTCATAAATATATTAGGGATGCTGGACAGGCCCTCCACATGTCACCTAGGTGTTGATTCAAATAAAGGAAAGGAAAGAGGCCACTGCAAAAAAAAACATACACTCTCCATGTGTCTATTAGTTTGCATTTTGAAAAGAAGGGTCTTGGATAAAATCCTCAAGAAGTGTCACCTTCCATGTAGCGAGGAAGAAGCTTCACCAACTTAGGAAGCACCAGCCGTATAAATTAAAGATAGTTGTAGATATCCCTAACAAGTAGTTGAGATT
This sequence comes from Taxus wallichiana var. yunnanensis, assembly GCA_018340775.1. Taxonomy (NCBI): domain Eukaryota; kingdom Viridiplantae; phylum Streptophyta; class Pinopsida; order Cupressales; family Taxaceae; genus Taxus; species Taxus wallichiana. The sequence goes on from CM031236.1 coordinate 345,668,838, forward strand.
TTGGCTCAGAAAGGAAAGATCATGTAAGAGAATTGAATGCTAGAAGTTAAGGCTCTAGTTCTAAACATTGGGGATAGATCCCTAAGCATCTAAAAATGGGATATCATCCCGAGAAAAAAGAGGATCTTTTCGGGAGAGAAAAAGAGGTAGAAGCTAAGGAAGACAGGAGAAGATTCAGTTTTGTAATAGCCAGCCTTAGCAAGATCTTTCATTATAAGGAGTTGTAATCTGTGCCATTTCGGCCTTATGTATGATTTCCTTTATATATTAAAGTTCTTGTTTTGTGCACTTTGGAGCTCTTCATACTCTGAATCTTCATTTCGTTAAATGATGTTAGGAAGTTATGCAATCTATCGTGCTATATGCCCTTAGATTTTGACTTATCTTTTATCTGTGTCTATTGTGTTTTCCACCCCCCTTTTACAACTCTAATTTAAATCTAAGGTATCACTAAATAGATAGATCATGCTTTAACGCTCTTTAAACTATTTTGATCGAACTCTCTAGACATTTCTCCTTCGTAGGATTTATCTTGGCGCATCACCCCCGTTATGGTTTATTTTTCTTTTCCAAATTTCTCCTAACTTTACCTCATACAACCTGAGAAGAACCAACTTATTTAAAATATCAAGGTCACCTTGGAGTACATTTCCCACTAACATAAGGTTTCTATGAATCTAAAGGTCCAGCCATAAGGATAATCATCAACAATTTTCCTGGCACGCCCGGTGGGACAACATCTACACATTTATATTTTTAATTGCCAAGATCTACCGATCCTTGAAGTATTCAAGTAATCCTCTCAAGTTATAATCTGAATGTGAATGAGGGTGAGAGAGAGGGAGGAGGGTGCACTTTACTATTTACATCTATCTCCACCACGCAATAGGAGAGGTTGACAGATTCCAGAGATCCTCGTCTCCTCCAGATAGAGTTCTCTCAACACCTCCACTAGGTAGGCCTTTTACACAGTCAACTAGAACTCTCAGACCCATTTCCATGGCTCATCTTCAACCCCACCTCCGAGGTAGTTTGTCTCTTGGGATCAAGGAAGCCCACTCATTCTACCCACGCCCCCGGTGGTGTGGAACCCTATTCCGGCTAATGCGTTAAAAGCACTACCCAAATTTAGTAGGGAAGACTTCAAAACCCTTGAGGAGCACCTCCAAGATGTAGCAGAAATATGTGCAAAGTGCATTATGTAACATTCCCATTTTAAGAATTCAGAAACGAGGATTTTTATAGTGTTCACATTTCTAAATATAACATTATTTAGAACAAGAATTCTATGATAATCAAATTCAATGGATAAACATATGAAAGCAGTAATGACTCGGTGATTCACCAATCTATTCATTCTATAACTTGGTAAGCTACTGATCTATTTATGTTATCTTATGTATCGAATACATATCATATACTTTTTCATCCTACCCTACACTAGGTACTAAGTGATCTATTTAAAGAACATATCTGAATATCTGCTACCAATATTCATTTGATATCACGTTGTTTTAAACTTGGTGACATAGGACAACACAACCAGCAGTTTGTGATAATTTGGCCAAATATTTATAACATACTGTGTATATCACTATTCCTAGATGACATACTCTTCATATTGGAATATGTCCTTCACCTCACTCCTCAATTATCATAAATGGTCTTTATTGACTACTGTCAGTCCACTTGTTCCAGGTTTAACCCTAGCCCTAGATAAGGACATAACCTATTATAGGAAGATGCTCAGAATGGCTTAAGGTAAATGGGCATACTCGGTTGACCTAATTTGATCAAATGTGCCAACGCACCACGATCCATTGGAAGCTAATTCATATCCTAAATATGCTCCTACCTGCAGACCTAGAGAGGGAAACTAAGTTCAAGTATAGAGTTCCCATTGGGTGTAGATCTAGATGATCAATGTGGAAGGGTGATGTCACATGTCAACTACAACGTTGTATTATCGAGAAGACCCAAGACTTCTCAAAATTATAGCTTTGTAGTTGGCATGTTCCACCATCCTACAAAAGCGCCTCATCGAAATGTACATACCCCCAAGGGGATTGTTAATACATTATTAGTCTGAATTATTTCTTGATTAAAGCAACCCTACCAACCCCTAATAAAACACTCAATAATTTCTTTCCTAATTTTTCTTTATTTAGTCCATGAAGAACTTTTTATACTTACCGTTGTTTTTATGTTTGATCACACAGCTTAAACCGCCAATTAACCGTAACCAAACATGTTATCATGTTTCGTTTTAAAAGCACAATAACTTTTAAACGGGTTCAATGTTTGAGTATATATCAATTAAATTAGACTTCATACAAAATGAATTCTAATAAATTGTAATCACATTAACATAGCTTTTTGGTTTATATTCAATTAAGAAAGATAAAACGTCTTTATCTACATGTTAAGTGTTAGGGTATATCCTACCCAAAGTATCCACATTTCTTAATGTATGTTCAACACACATTACATTACCATATAATATAGTTAAGATAAGAACATCATATTATGCGACTTAATAAGCCACATCTTAATTAGGAAATTGAACTAAATCCCTTTATCCTACCTATCAAAGGATAACCAATTAAGCATAACAATAATATGAAGAATATCAAAAAGATAGAAATCCATCTTTTTTATATGAATACAAGTAAATTCTCATCTTTCAATTAATATTTATAACTTATACATTTACAAACCTTATGTACTTTAGGCATACTAAATAACAACCGCCTTCATCCCAAAAGAATACTAATTTTTGTTTCAATACAATCTCAAGAAGGAATCATAATTCTTCACAAGGAATCGATTTAAATCAACTAATGCATCTCATAAGTTTAGCCTTATTTTATCACTTACAAATTCCATCTGCAAAAATTACTAGCACGGGTCGATTCAATGAACCGAGCATGAAAATTACTAAGCCTTAAAAAAATGCATTCCACTAATTGTTCCATTAAAACAACTTTGCTTTAATGGGACAATTAACATATCAAACATACCCAAAGTATAAGTAATAACAATCGAAAAGAAGTACATTAACCAATCAATTCCCTTCTAAGAGGATAACATAATATAATCCACAACATTTGCCTTACAAATTAAAGTTTAATTGATCCTATCAATTAAATTTAAATAAACAACAAATCATATCATCTCATTGTTCCCAATTCTATCATAATAGAATAAAACATTTATCTTTACTATAATACAAAAGAAGTGTTTACATGTATGGTTCCCATTAGGATGATTCATCTAACTCTTAAGCAAAAGAAGAAGAACCATTACAAACTATGCCCAAACACAAAACATCTGAAAAATAGAAACAGGTTCATAACATGAATTTAACTGTTTCATTTAAAGGACAACTACCTTAACATTCAACATTTAAGATATTCATTAGAACAAAATCCCATGTCCATCCCTGAAGGAATATAGAATCAAATAGTCTATCAACAAGTTTACATTTTCTATTCAACAAGACCGAAACATCTAATATCTTTTTACATCATTTCAGTCAAATGATATGTATAAGAAGACTAATCAACATAATAAATCTCCATTCCCTAAGAGAATCAATAATGAAGGTTTCAATCAAATGAACTTAACCCAACAACATAGAAAAGGAATCTTATTAGAATGTGATTCCATCCTTAAATCATTTCACTACACTTAACAACAAATTCCCTTTCTAATCCAAACAATAAGCTCATACACTAGTTCCTAGAAGAGAGAACAAAACCAACTCAAGGTAAGAAGAAAACATACTGCAAGTCTCCCTTACAATTTTTACCTTCAATAAAGCATGAGTTCCCATTTCAATTCAGAACAAATACACAGTAAAGTTCAAAACAACATATTGTCCCAAATGAATCGAAATTTCTTTTCTCTTTAAAAAAAAGAATAAGGATTCATTTACTAAATCCAATCAAGAAATAGAAAATCCCTAACAGAAAACTAACAATTCTTAATTACCCACGAGCTCAACAAAGACTAAAACTTCATTACAAGATTTCAACATTTTATTACAAAGAGCAAGCGGTTCGTGGTTTCAAGAGAGAAATAATCCAAAAAAAAACTATCTCAACTTCATGTTTCCAACAGAGGAGACATTGTTTTAAACAAAAAAATCAACCCAAGATGCGGGTTTCCTCAAAACAGAGGGGAAAAGGCTTTCCCTACTTAAATTCCATTGCTAGTTCAAAGAAGATGAACAATCCACAAAAGAAGTTCTAATTCCATTATCTAACGAAAAAAATTTCTAGTTTAATTTTCCAAAAGATATTCAAACAGCTCGGTTAAACTACTCTACCAGATTTCCTTTGAGTAAGTAGTTCGAATTAATAGAGTTATAAGCTTTTAACTTAAATGAAATTAAAACCAACTCAAAATTACGAGCAGGGTGACACATCATTCCAATTTATAAATTCCAATACTAAGTACCAAATTACATGTACAGTGTCAAATCACAAAGTCTCAAACATGAGCTCAAATATACACCAATGTCTTAATAGGAACAGTATATATTACAAATATACATTAATAGTTCAAAACAATAGGGAGCCTCCATTACCAATTTATATCTTATCAAGAAGCCCTATTTCCAACTCAAAATGAAACACGAGTTTCCAACAAGAGTTCAGAACCATACAAGTAACAAAATACGAGTGTGGTGAAAACAAGAACTTCCATTAACAGTCAAGAATATCACAAGAATAAAACATGAGTACAGAGCTACATACAGACTTCAAACAATAGTCCCAAGTTTCCAAACATGGGTTTAGAGCATCAAGAATTATTCAGTACCAGTTCTTATCCAAATATGAACCCAATACAAGTTCCAAACCAAGCACTAGCTCGAATACAAGCTCAAGATTAAACAAAACACGAGTTCCAATGCAAGATCAAATGGGACTCAAGGTTCCTAGAAACTTATAACCATATAAATAGTAACGAAATTCAGTTAAAACACAACATTTCAAATATCAGTTCCATAAATTACAAGCAGAGCTACTGAAACAAGTTTCCCATGAATGATTCAAAATTTAACCCACATAAAGAAAGTTTCCAAACTTAATGTTATTTTGTTGATAATTTCATATCCAAATTTCAGAGATTTATAAAACCCATCAAGAAAATAACCAGATAAAACATGAAGAACAAGAATCTCATAAGAGCAAAGTCATTTTAATGAAACATTTAGAAGAAAACAAGAGATCTTAATGGTTTGAGCCTATCATGCACGATAGTGCTTCGCTAAATTGAAGGATACTTCTAGCCAAGCTTTCAACTCCTTTTCTTCTCCACAAAAGATCAACCAACCAATAAATTTCCTTAGAGTGCCTCATATACCTTCCCATTATAAAAAATAGACAAGGTGAGTTAAAAATATAAAAGAAGTGCAAGTTGAACTCTTTGGTTCAAAGAACCGATTTGCTCCATGAGAGAAAAATCTGAAAAGCATGTAAAAATCAACAACCTCCCATAAACCTGCCTTCCAAGTTTCCTAGACGGTTTGTGAACAGAACCCGAGACCAATAAATTCTATTAATTCCAATTTTCCCACTTATCTTTCCTTGCACTTGTCTTCCAAGTCTGGCGAATGCCAATTCAAATTTAACATGCAATTCCATCTTTAGGAAACTTCCACATAAGCCTCCGCCAATTCAACTAGCCCCTACCAAAAGCGGCGTACTTTATGCCTTAAAAACCTTATAAACAACTTAAATTCCATTGAAATTGTCTCCTTTGATGCATGTGACTCCCTTTTGGTTCCCTTTCAAATAGCTTAGGATAGATCCCTTAGAACTTAGGCTAGTTTAGAATTAATCACCTTAGGCCTTACACATTACCTTAGGCAGTCTCCACATAGGTTAGATTAATTCACAACATAATAGTTTTATGCATTAGGTTAGATCATCACATAATCTTATAGCATTAGGTTTTAGGTTAAATTAAATAGCCTAGTAACCTCTCCATAATCCTTTAGCACAAATATTAGGTTAGGATAAAAATTTAATTAACATAGCTAAGTAGTAAATAGTCTTACCTAGCTTAGGATTCGAATCCTTCCTATGCCGTGAACAGGTGTATTTCATTTACGTTAGCAATGTTCTACCATGATCTATCTCTAAAGACATAAGAAAAACATGCAACTAAATGGAAACAAGTTAACAAAAATCTAAGAACATGTAGAAACAAAGTTCAATCCAATATGTCCCTCAATTTTATTCAATGTCAATTTACCCTTCATTCAATCGAGAAAATTTAAAACATTCCTTGGATCACTGAAATTGATCCAAGGATGAGTCAGATAAGGAGATAAGTTTGCAACTCTTAAACTAGATTGCAATTCAGCTACAAGAAGTGAAAAATGGGTTCAAGGAAGCCATTCCATTTCAGATATAGTGATCTTAAGAACAAAAATATTTATCCATGTCAAGCATGATCTCCAACAACCAAAAGAATGCATCTTTAGAAGAAGATCACATATCAACACTTGAAATGCAAAAGAGGAATATAATAATTATCGAGGGTGTTTCATGCTTCCCTCTTGAAAATAATCATTATCTTGATGATTACCTCATTTTAACAATTTATATCAATTACAATCAATTCATTCACTTCTCCTATCATAAGTCAAATATATCAAAAAATTATAGTTCCGAAATCAGATTTAAATAGTTGTTTGTTCAATTCTTATAAATATCTTCCTAAAACTAGCATACTTATAGTCATATACAAAAGAAAAATCACAAAAATTTCTAACAATCCATATAATCAATTTTGTTCAAATAGATATGGAAAAGAAGTTTTCATATCCTCTAGGTTTTCCCAAGTTGCACTATCTTCATTAAACTGGTCCCACTGGAATTTACATTGACTTATTTCTTGATTTCTCAAATGCAACTAGTGAGTTTCAAGCACTTGTATGGGTTTAACCATGATTATTCCTGGGTCCTGGACCTACAAGGAATTCCAATTTAACACATGTGATAAATCTAAAACATATTTCTTAAGCAAATAAATATGGAAAACATCATGCATTTGTGACAAAGTAGGAGGTAATGCTAAATGATAAGCTACAGGGTTGATTACTTCAACTATCTAAAAATGTCCCACATAACGAGGTGATAACTTGGCAGCCTTGTCAAATGTTATAGAACTCTTTTCCAGTTTAACCCAAAAAACTTTCTCACCAAGTTCAAATTTCCTATTAACCCTCTTCAAGTCAGTGTAACTCTTTTGCCTATCTGTTGCTTCTTTCAAGCGTTCACGAATCAATTTAACTTGTTGTTCCATTTTAGTAAGAATTTTAGGTCCAATTACCTCTCTATCTTCTATGTTATCCCAACTAATAGGGGTTACACATTTTCTTCCGTATAATTCCTCGAAAGGTTCCATCTTAAGAAAAACATGATATGTATTATTGTATATGAATTCAACTAATGGAAGATACTCTTCCCACTTATCTTTGTTGATCCATGCAATACATTCATAACATATCTTCTAAAACTTGATTTACTCTTTCAAGTATGCCCATTTTTTTCGGATGATACGCAGAACTAAAATTCAGCTTAGTTCCTGTGGTTGCATTAAGCATTTGCCAAAATATTGATGTCATTCTAGGATCTCTATCCAAAATTATTAACTCGGGTACTCCATGAAATCTAAAATTACGTGTACAAATATTCTTGCAAAAATAGGAGAATCATCCTTCAAATTTCCAGCAATAAAATGTACTACCTTTTTTAGTTTATCCACAACTACTAAGATAACATCATGCTTATTTATTGACATGGGTAACCCTTGTACAAAATCCATGCTTATTACTTGCCATTTTTTCTTTAAAGTATGCTATGAGGATACAACAAATTGGTAGGTGCATATGTTCCACCTTAACATGTTGGCACTCAAGACAATGTGTCACAAAGTTTAGAACATATTTTTTCATTCCTTTCCAGAAATATTTCCATTTTATATCAGCAAGAATTTTTGTAATGCCGTAGGTGTCTAGAAAAAGGTGAATTGTGAAATTCAACTAACAATTTTTTCTCAAATCATTAAGCAAAGGTACATAGACTCTGTTTTCAAATTGTAAGATTCCTTCTTTATCAAAGTGAAAACCTTTATACCTCAAATCATTAGAATCTACAGAAAGTTCTTCTTTTACTTATTGGAAGTAAGAATTAGATTCCATAACACTTTTTACTTCATCCTTAAATTGAGTTCTTAACATTATAAGAGCAAAAATTTTCTTCCTACGAATTAGAGCATCAACCACTCTATTTTCTTTACCCTTAATGTAACTTATGTAAAAATCATATTGAGATAAAAAATCTAACCACCTTCACTATCTTGCATTTAGATTTGGCTGAGTGAAAATATACTTCAGCCCAAGATGATCAATTTTTAACACAAATGGTTTACCAAGCAGATAATTCCTCCAAACTTGAAGTGCATGAACAATGGTAGCAAGATCTAAATCATGTGGAGCATAATTTAACTCATGTAACTTAATTTTTCTACTTTCGTATGCTATAACATGACCACTTTGTAACAAAATACCTCCTAGACCTTCACCGGATGCATCAGTTACCACCATAAAATATCCATTAGGATCTAGTACTGCAAGAATAGGTGTTGAAGTTAACTATTCCTTCAAGGTTTTAAATGCAATTTCACATTTCTCACTCCAAACAAACTTTTTTCTTTCTTCTGCAAGGAAGTTATTGGTGCAACTATCTTAGAAAAATCTTTTACAAATTTCCTATAGTAGCTGTGAAGTCCCATGAAGCTTCTAACTTCATGTACATTCTTTAGTGCATGCCACTCGATTCATGACTATAATTTTTGAAGGATCTACAACAATTCCATCTTTACTTATTACATGACCCAAATAGTGGACTTCGTGTCATAGAAAGAACATTTGGATGGCTTACCAAACAACCATCTCTTTCTCTGAATTTCCAAAACTATTTTCAAATGCTCATGATGCTCCTCAATGCTTTTAGAATATATGAGAATGTTTTCCAAGAATACGAGCACACATTTGTCCAAGTATTCTTGAAATATATTATTCATTAAATTCATAAATGTCGCAGGTGTATTCATTAATCCAAAAGGTAAAATTGTAAACTCATAATGTCCATACCTTGTTCTGAAAGCTATTTTATGAATATCCTCGTCCTTAATTCGCATTTGATGATATCTAGATTGAAGATCTATCTTAGAATATACTGATGATCCATGCATCGATCAAATAAATCATTAATCCTAGAAAGTGGATATCTATTCTTGATTGTTTCCTTGTTTAACATTCTGTAATCTATGCACAATCTAAGTGTTCCATCTTTCTTTTTCACAAAAATTACGGGTGCTCCCTAAGGTGAAACACTTGGTCTAATCAAACCTTAAGGAAAAATTTCATGCAACTAAGCCTTAAGCTCTACTAATTCTATAGTAGTCATTCAATACGGTGCTTTAGAAACAGGTTCAGTTCCAGGCTTGATCTCAATTGTTAAATCAAATTCCCTTTTGGGTGGAAGACGACAATTCTTCTAGAAATACATCACTAAAGTCTTGTAACAACAAATATCATTCCATAATATCACTAATCTCTTCTATTGATTCAGTAATTTTTCTGCATATAAGGTACATACTTTAGTTTTGGCCTTTTTAAGTTGCATAGTCATCGGTTTTTAACAAAATCTCACGTTTCACACCACGAATCTCTGTTGTTTTCTGCAGGTCATCTAAATAACTAATGTGTTTTTCAAAATAGTCTACTTTTTCCCTATGTTCTTCTAACTAATTAACATCTATGATCATATCATAAGACCCTAAAGGTGCAACATTAAGATTAACCTCGGTGGAAAAGTTAGGTAAGTCAAGTATTACTCTAAAAAGACACATACTAACCTGTATGAACAACATTATTCCCATACTATACAGTCCATGTTTTATCCATGTTTCCATATTTTCTTTTTAATTTTGATGCTAATTTACTAGAAATAAAACATTCAGTAGCTCCGGTATAAAAAATAATAGTTATTGGTAAGCCAAATAACTTACCAGGAACTTCATGGGTGTGGCATGTTTTTCAACTTGCTTATCACTCATGCATCATGTATCTTGTGCTACTGATTGAGATCATCCTTATTCAAAGGAAATTGATTTTCATAATGATCTTTGCCACAATTATAACAGCCTCCTACAGGTCCCTTCATAGGCTCAGGTTTATTTCCAGCCTTAGAGTTATCATTCTGACCCCCATAAGACTTTTGTTCGTTATTATTGTTCTTGGAAAAGTTGTTCCATGCATTACTAGAAAACTTGTTTGTTGCTACTTTCCTATTTGTATCAAATGAAAACTTACTTTTCATTTCAAATTTCTTCCATGGTCCTTTCTTGGGTGTAAGAGAGGATGAAGAGGAGTTGGTATTCTTCTTCCTTACCTCCTCCTTATGAGTAGAAATTGCCTTTAATTTCTATTCCTACCTAATGGCATTTTCAACAACCCCTTCCATCATGGTTGGGTTGTGAACATACACCTCTCCTCCTATAATGGGATTGAATCCCATGATGAATTTCCATATCCAAAACTTCTCATTAGTTTGGTACTGGGGCACATACTTAAAGAGTTTTGTAAATCACTCCCAATATTTAGTTACAATTAGCTTTCCTTGAGCTAAGTTCTGAAATTAAATTATTTTATGATCATAGTAGAGTTGTGGCAGTCATCGTTGCCTAAATTAACCTTTAAATTGGTCTCATGTGATATTAGATTTATCAATGTTCAACTCAGCCTTGCGGCTGTACCACCACGAAGATGCTTCATGTGAAAGTTGATATGCTCCCCATATCACCTTTGTTTCTTCTGAGAAATTTCTTATTGCAAAGTATTTCTCCATTTTATTGATCCAGTTCTCAGCCCCATCTCCTAATGTGGTTCCATCAAAATTGGGTGGACTTATCCTTTTTATGTCATTAGTGAGTTCTATTGCTAGCCTAGCCTTTTTGTTCTCAGGCTCCACAGGTATGTTAACATTGTTATTATCAACACCCACATTGGTGTTGTCCCCTGGAGGTGGCTGATTATTGTTATCAGCTTCTTCTTCCTCCTCATTATCCATTACTTGATGTTCAAGCACAACCAAACGATCTCTTATGTCCAACAAGGCAGCAAGGATCTCATCAAGTTTTTCGGTTGTTGTTGCTCCTTCCTAGGGTAGAGGGTTATTTGTAGCATTTCCTCTTGTTCTCACCATTTTCTATTATAAGAAAAATTAAGTTTCATCATATTATGGACACAATAGGTCCAAGAGTTGCAACCTTCAACTCTAATACCAAGATGTAACATTCCCATTTTAAGACTTTAGAAATAAGGGATTTTTATTTTATTTTATAGTGTTCATTGTTCTAAATATAGCATTATTTAGAAAAAACATTCCATAACAATCAAATTCAATGGATAAACATATGCAACTATAATGACTCATTGATTCACCAATCTTTTTATTCCATAACTCGATAACCTACCAATATTTTTATGTTATCTTATGTATCGAATACATATCGTATACTTCATATACTTTTTCATCCTACCCTACTACTTTGGGTACTAAGTGATCTATTTAAAGAACATATATGAATATCTGCTACCTATATTCATCTTGAAATCATGTTGTTTTAAACTTGGTGACATAGGACAATGCAACCAGTAGTTTGTGATAATTTGGCCAAAGATTTATAACATATTATGTATGTCACTATTCCTAGATGGCATACTCGTCATATTAGAATACATCCTTCACCTCACTCCTCAATTATCATGAATGATCTTTCTTGACTCACCGTCAGTCCACTTGTTCCGTGTTTAACCCTAGCCCTAGATAGGAACATAACCTATTATAGGAAGATGCTCATAATGGCTTAGGGTAAATGGGCATACTCGGTTGACCTAATTCGACCGGATGTGCCAACGTACCTTGAGCCATTGGAAGCTAATTCATATCCTAAATATGCTCCTACCCAGACCTAGAGGGAAACTAAGTTCAAGTCCGAGTTCCCATTGGGTGTAGATCTAGATGATCAATGTGGAAGGGTGATGCCACATGTCAACTACAACACTATATTTTCAAGAAGACCCAAGACTTCTTGAAAGTAAATCTCTGTAGTTGGCATGTGCCAACATCCTATAGAAACTACCTCATTGAGATGTACATACCCCTAAGGGGATTGTTAATACATTATTAGTCTAAATTATTTCTTGATTACAACAACCATGCTAACACCTAATCTAATGCTCAATAAGTTCTTTCCTAAATTTACTTTATTTAGTCCATGAAGAACTTCATTATACTTATGGTTGTTTTTAATTTTTGATCACATAGTTAAACTTCCAATTAACCGCAACCGAACAACATTATCAAGTTTCATTTTAAAAGTACAATAACTTTTAGACAGGTTCAACATTTGAGTATACTTAATACAAAATTAAGTCTAATAAATTATAATCACATTAACATACCTTTTTGGTTTATATTCAATTAAGAAAGATAAAGAGTCTTTATCTACATGTTAAGTGTTAGGGTATATCCTACCCAGTATCCACATTTCTTAATGTATGTTCAACACACATTACATTACCATATAATATAGTTTAGATAAGAACATCATATTCTGCAACTTAACAAGCTGCATCTTAATTAGGGAAATTGAACTAAATCCCTTTATCCTACCTATCAAAGGATAACCAATTAAGCATAAAACTAATATGAAGAATATCAACAAGATAGAAATCCATCTTTTTCATATGAATACAAGATAATTTACACAACCAATACAAGTAAACTCTCATATTTCAATTAATCTTTATAACTTATACATTTACAAACCTTATGCACTTTAGGCATATTGCATAACAACCGCCTTCATCCCAAAAGAACACTAATTTTCTTTTTCAATATAATCTCAAGAACGAATCAGAATTCTTCACAAGGAATCAGATTTAAATCAACCAATGCATCTCATAAGTTTAGCCTTCTTTTATCACTTACGAAGTCCATCTACAAAAATTTCTAGCATGGGTTAGTTCAATGAACTGAGCATGATAAACACTAAGCCTTAAAATGAATTGCATTCCACTAATTGTTCCATTAAAACAACTCTACTTTAATGGGACAATTAATATATCATACATACTAGTATAAGTAATAACAATCGGAAAAGAAGTACATTAACCAATCTGAATTCCCTTCTAAGAGGAGAACAAAATATAATCCACAACATCTACCTTACAAATTAAAGTTTAATTGATCCTATCAATTACCTTTAAAAAACAACAGATCATATCATCTCATTGTTCCCAATTCTATCATAATAGAATAAAACATTTATCTTTACTATAAGACAAAAGAAGTGTTTACAACATGGTTCCCATTAGGATGATTCATCTAACTCTTAAGCAAAAGAAGAAGAAGAACCATTACAAACTATGCCCAAACAAAAAACATCCAAAAATAGAAACATGTTCATAACATGAATTGAAATGTTTCATTTAAAGGATAACTACCTTACCATTCAAAATTTAAGATATTCATCGAGAATAGAATCCCATGTCCATCCCTGAAGGAATATAGAATCAAAGCAATCTTGTCAAACAAATTTACATTTTTTGTTCAACAAGACCGAAACATCTAATCTCTTTTTACATCATTTCAGTCAAATGATATGCGCAAGAAGACTAATCAACATAATAAAACTCCATTCCCAAAGAGAATCAATAACAAAATGTTTCAATCAAATGAACTTAACCCAACAACATAGAAAATGAATCTTATCATAATGTGATTCCATCCTTAAATCATTTCAGTACACTTAACAACAAATTCTCTTTCTAATCCAAACAATAAGTTCATACACTAGTTCTTAGAAGATGAAAAAAACCAACTCAAGGTAAGAAGAAAACATACTACAAGTCTCCCTTACAATTCTTATCTTCAATACAACATGAGTTCCCATTTCAATTCAGAACATATACACATTAAAGTTCATAAACAACATTTTGTCCCAAATGAATCAAAATTTCTTTTCTCTTTAAAAGAAAGAATAAAGATTCATTTACTAAATCCAATCAAGAAATAGAAAATCCCTAACAAAAAACTAACAATTATTAATTACCCACGAGCTCAACAAAGACTAAAACTTCATTACAAGATTTCAACATTTTATTACAAAGAGCAAGCAGTTTGTGGTTTCAAGAGAGAAATAATCCAAAACAAAACTATCTCAACTTCATGTTTCCAACATAGAGGAGACATTGTTTTAAACAAAACAATCAACCCAAGATGTAGGTTTCCTAAAAATAGAGGGGAAAAGGCTTTCCCTACTTAAATGCCATTGCTAGTTCAAAGAAGATGAACAGTCCACAAAAGAAGTTCCAATTCCATTATCTAACAAAAACGTTTCAGTTTAATTTTCCAAAAGATATTCAAACAACTCGGTTAAACTACTCTACCAGATTTCCTTTGAGTAAGTAGTTCGAATTGATAGAGTTATAAGATTTTAACTTAAATGAAATTAAAACCAACTCAAAATTACTAGAACAGAACCGACACATCATTCCAGCTATAAATTCCAACACTAAGTACCAAATTACATGTACAAGTGTCAAATCACAAAGTCTCAAACATGAGCTCGAGATATACACAAGTGTCTTAATATGAGGTAGTATATATTACAAATATACATTAACAATTCAAAACAATAGGGAGCCTCCATTACCAATTTATATCTTATTAAGAAGCCCTATTTCCAACTCAAAATGAAACATGAGTTTCTAACAAGAGTTTAGAACCATATAAGTAACAAAATATGAGTGCGGTGAAAACATGAATTCCCGTTAACATTCTCGAATATCAAAAGAATAAATAATGATTACAGACCTACATACGAGACTTCAAACAATAGTCCTAAGTTACTCAAGGTTCCAAACATGGGTTTAGAGCATCAACAATTATCCATGCAGTTCTTATCCAAATATGAACCCAATACAAGTTCCAAACCAAACACTAGCTTGAATACAAGCTCAAGCTTAAACAAAACATGAGTTTTAATGTAAGATCAAATGGGACTCAAGGTTCCCAAAAACTTAGAACCATATAAATAGTAATGAAGGTCAGTTAAAACACAACACTTCAAATACTGGTTCCAAAAATGACAAGTAGAGCTATGAAACAAGTTTCCCATGAATGATTCAAAATTTAACCCACACAAAGAAAGTTTCCAAACTTAATGTTATTTTGCTAAGGATTTCATAGCCAAATTTCCAGAGATTTATAAAACTCATCAAGAAAATAACCAGATAAAAAATGAAGAACAAGAATCTCATAAGAGCAAAGTCATTTTAATGAAACATTTATAAGAAAGCAAGAGATCTTAATGGTTCGAGCCTATCATGCCTAATAGTGCTTCTACCAAATCGAAGGATACTTTGAGCCAAGATTTTAACTCCTTTTCTTATCCATAAAATATCAACCAACCAATAACTTTCCTCAGAATGCCTCATATACCTTCCCATGTTTGAAAATAGACCAGGTGAGTTAAAAATAGCAAAGTAGTGCAAGTCAAACTGCTGGTTTGAAGAACCAGTTTGCTCCATGCAAAGAAAAATTTGAAAAGCATGTAAAAACCAACAACCTCCCACAAACCCGCCTTCCAAGTTTCCTAGATGGTTTGTGAACAAAAACCTGAGACCAATAAATTCCATTAATTCCAATTTTCCCACTTATCTTTCCTTGCCATTTCCTCCCAAGTCTGGTGAATTCCAATTCACATTTAACATGCAATTCCATCTTTAGTGAAACTTCCACATAAGCCTCCACCAAGTCAACTAGCCCCTGCCAAAACTGGTAGTACTTTATGCCTTAAAAACCTTATCAACAACTTAAATGCCATTGGAACCATCTCCTTTGATGCATGCAACCCCCTTTAGGTTCCCTTTCAAATAGCTTAGGATAAATCCCTTAGAACTTAGGTTAGTTTAGAATTAATCACCTTAGGCCTTACACATTACCTTGGGTAGTTTCCACATACGTTAGATTAATTCACAACATAATAGTTTTAGGGTTTAGGTTAGATCATCACATAATATTATAGCATTAGGTTTAAGGTTAAATTAAATAGCATAAGTAACCTCTCCATAATACTTTAGCACAAATCTTAGGTTACGATAAAAATTCAATTAAGTAACATAGCTAGGTAGTAAATATTCTTACCTAGCTTAGAATTTTGAATCCTTCCTATGCCATGAACAGGTTGTATTTCATTTATGTTAGCAATGTCCTACCATGATCGATCTCCAAATACCCAAGCATGACATACAACTAAATGGAAACACGTTCACACAAAATCTAATAACATGTAGTAACAAAATTCAGTCGATATGTCCCTCAATTTTATTGAATGTCAATTTACCCTTCATTCAACTGAGATGATTTAAAACATTCCTTGGATCACCTTTGAAATTGATCCAAGGATGAGTCGATAAGGAGATAAGTTTGTAACTCTTAAACCATATTACAATTCACCTACAAGAAGTGACAAATGGGTTCAAGGAAGCCCTTCTATTTCAGTCTAGTGATCTTAAGAACATAAAATATTTATCCATGTCAAGCATGATCTCCAACAACCAAAAGAACACATCTTTAGAAGAAGATCACATGTCAACACTTGAAATGCAAAAGAGGAATATAGAAATTGTAGAGGGTGTTACACATTATATAAGGATCAAGACATCACCTTACGTTTTTGGCTGCATCATTTAAGGGAAAGGTCTGGAATGGTGCGATCCTTAACCCCTAATATTATCAGTTTTAGGACCAATTAGGAAGGGCATTGGTGACAAGGTTCGAGTGAGAAGGGTGATTTGGTCATCTCTTCTACAACAACAACTAATTTACATAAAAAAGGGCACACAGGAGTTAATGAAAATTTTAAACACAGTTCCATAATACACGGTAGAGGATTCCAGCCCTAGCAAGGCTACCCATAGGTATGGATATTTTCTTTTATTTAAAAGCTTTAAATTTAGATATTTTGGTAATGATTCAATCATTAGGAGGGGATTCCTTTCCGTGGGCCTATAATAGTGCGGTCAAGATGAGAATACTTTAATAGATCTTTGGGAAGCTCCCTCCTAGAAATCTTTTACCGATGAATCCTGGGATATCCCCCCTTCCATAAGTACAACTACCAGACCCTTCTCAAGTCCCTACATCCTTATATAATTACCCACATTCTCATATGACCTCAACCTCTATTACCACACTCTCATCTTCTTCCCCTGAGATGGAGGAGATGAGAAATATTCTTAGAAAAATTTCTAATGAGACATTAAACCTTAAAAGGAACCAGGTGACTTATCCAAGAAAAAATTATCAACATTTCCAAGGTAGCTGACCCACTTATCTCACTCAATACCAGAATACTCAGAGACCACCAACCATGTACCTGTCAAATCAATTAGTTATTGCATCGATGCCACTCTGTATTGTTCCTCCCAATAGCGGGAGAGATATGGTCGCTGGATAGAACCATTTGGCTAAAGACCCCAACGCTTAGTGATTTCTTTGCAATACATCTCATATGCTTTGAGGTATTACCCCAAGGGAACTTACAATAAAGGGTGGCTAAACAATGATCAAGAGAAGGTTATGATGTATGTATGTCTAGAGCCCACCAGTCTGCGGGAGCCCAAAACACCACTTTCACTTCCTAGATTCAAGGAATGTCCCTGGAACAAGAGACAAAGATTGCACCAGAACATGCCCTTTTATTTTGGGTAGAAGGAGAGGAGTTCATATTTACAAATGAAGTATCTATCTCGAAACTGTTTAGTTTAACTATAACACTCACTTCAAGAAGATAATCATTGAAGAAGATGTGCCAAATCCAATTTTGACTGAAAAAATGTGTAAATATCCTTCAACCATCGTAAACACGCCATCACCAAGAGTGAGGGAAGATCCAAAGAAACCTATCCAAAATCAAGATACCCATCACCTTGATAAATAAAGGATGAAGTATCAGCCATCTCCTAAGTCATCGTCACCTAGATCTGTCAATGTAGTCTAAGAGTTTAAAAAAGAACCAGCCAATGTGTCCTTGTGGGACATTCTATGTATCCTTGAGTAGAAGGATTTTCTCCAAGAAGCGCTCAGACAATACAATGATCTGACCATCGCAACCATGGATAAAGGACGGGTCAGAATCACTTGATTGCCTATGGAGGCCATATTGTTGAACCAAAAGGGAGATGTCAGTAAAATAAGGTCCAAACCCTTCTTTTTACTCTTATTATAGGCAAGAAATTATTACATAACTCCATAATAGACTCTGGTGAAAGAACTACTAACATGCCCCATTAAATCGTAGATGCTTTGGGAATTCAGTACAAACCCTTGAAGAAAGGAGTTATGCAACTGGATAAGAAGTCTATTCAAACCATTGGGATTATCAAGGGACTCCCATTACAGCTCTATTCTTTCCCGAATATAATTGTCTGACAAGATATCATGGTGATTAATGTTTCACCTGTATTTGGGCTTTGCCTCTCCCATGATTTCACAGCTAATATTAGAGGTTATATGTCTCTGGATTGGTCCCATTTAATCCTACAAACCAAGTACGGGTCCAAAATGAAGGTCTTTTCAGAACCCCTCTCTAAGGAGCATATAATGGACCAAGTTCCTTTTGGCTTCGAGGCCTCTCATGCTATGATCACTAGGAAGAAGAATTATACGTAGAAGATGGGGAGCCTCAAAAAAATGATCATCTATCTAATCTCCCCCTGGAGATCCTTTTGGGAACTTTGATTCCCTTGGGCACTTACGTCATTTTCGATGAAAATCCCACAATCCCAAAGGTGGAGAAGGAGCATGATGAATGGGAAGGAAACTCTCCGGGAATCCTCCAATATGGACCCTACATTTTGATGGGGCTAAAAGAAAGAATGGCTCGGGAGCCGGAGTGTGCCTAATATCCCCAACTGGTAAGAAAATACTCTAGTTAATCTGTTTCTAGTTCTCTTGTACTAGTAATGAGGTAGAGTATGAGGCCTTGGTGTATGGTTTGTCCACCACCCAGAAAGAGGGTATCGGGAAATTGAGTATTTTGGTGACTCGAAGTTGGTGGTGATGCAAGTAAGGAATATTTCCACCACCAAGAACCCAAGGATGAGATCCTATCGACACTAGGTATGGGATTTGGTAGATGATTTCGAGGCCTTCAATATTAAGGTAATTCCCCATGATCAAAATATAGAGGCTGACATGATGGCCATGATAGGGTCTCAATTTGACCCAACTCAGGATTTGATTGTAAATAAAAACACCATAAAAGTGATCATCCGCCCTTCTATCCCTAAAAATTTGATCATTGGCAGGTGTTTGATAATGACCGACAGGTCATACACTTCCTCCAATAGTCAGACCAATTTACAAATCAACTCCAGCCCAAAATCGAGGAAGCATATGAAGATCAAATAATTTAGCTAAAGAAAAACAAGCTCCCAAGGGGGTTAATTACCCTTGAAAGTATTTTTGACTCAGATGATGCTAGTTTTGACTGAAGAAAGTTCAAGCGGTGAAATAAGACTATATAGAACTAGAAATAACTAAGGAAAAATGGTGAAAGTCAGAAAATCGGTGACTCAAAAGGAAAGAGATAGACTTGTGGCCTTATGTCACAAATATGATAAGGTAATGGCTTGGACATATGATGATCTACATGGTTATGAAAAAGACATTATCTAGCACACCATCGACCTGGAAGAAGGGACTAAGCATGTGTGTAAAAAATAGAGGCCTGTGAACCCTAAGGTAGAAGCCCTCATGGCTAAAGAATTGAGAAAGCTATTGGAGGCTCGTATAATTTTTCCAATCAAACACATGACGTGGGTCTCCAACCTGGTCCCAGTGAGGAAGAATAATGGTGAAATACGACTCTATGTAGATTTCAGAGATCTGAATAGGGCCTCCCTAAAATACCATTACCCCTTTCCCTCTATGGAACAAATATTACAGATTGTCATAGGCTCCGAGATGTTTTCTCTATTGGATGGATTTTTAGGCTATAACAAAATATGGCTTGCAAAAAGATATCAATATAAGACTACCTTCACAACCAAATGGGGAACCTTCACTTATGTGAAAATTCCTTTTGGGCTCACCAATGCAGGGGCTACTTTTCAAATGGCCATGGATATTGCGTTTGGGGTGTTAATAAACAAGGTAATCCTCATATACCTTGATGACCTTATGGTGTTCACTAAAATAGTGGAGGAACATTTTGATGCCTTAGAAGCCATATTCAAAAAATTTCAAGAGTTTGGAATCTCTTTGAACCTAAAGAAATGTATCTTCGGAATACCCCAAGGAAAACTCTTGGGACATATTGTGTCAAAGGAGGGAATCTCTATTGACCCCAAAAGAGTTAGGGCCATTTTGGAGCTTCCCTTGCCAGTTAACAAGAAGGTTGTTCAATCCTTCTTAGGAAATATCAACTTTGTTGGTAAGTTTATATCAGATTTTGTGGGGACAATCCACCTAATCACTTTCATGCTAGGGAAATACCTCGGCTTCAAATGGACCGATGAAGGTCATCATTCCTTCAAATTGATAAAAAGTGCTATTCTATTGGCCACGGTGCTCCACAATCATGATTTCTTAAAATATTTCATTATGTATGTGTACGGGGAAAGCATAGCATAACGTCTATGCTGACCCAAAAGGGAGAACTACAAGGGGAGGAACACCCAATCACTTTCTTTTCAAAGACTCTCCATGACTATGAAACAAGATACAATTTTGTGGAAAGACAAGCTTATGCCATAGTTAAAGGTCTGAAGAAGTTTAGACACCTTGTTACACATAAAAAATATGGGTCATGGTGGCTCACTCCAACATCAAGGAATACATAATGGAGGGTGAGATAACTGAAAAAAGGGCCAACTAGATCACCAAGATCCTAGAGTATGACATAGAAGTGAAACCCACGAAACTTGTGAGAGGTAGGGGATATGTCAATATTTGACATAGGAATCTATCCTAGAGGTCAATAACGAATTGGGGGAAGTAATGTACCTACAGGAAGATAGGTCTGAAGGATGGGTCTCTGATAGAATTCACTTTATGCAAACTGGAAAGTACCCTGTCATCTCCCCTTAAAAAAGAGGAGATATTATAGGCAACAGGGGAGTAATTTCATCATAGTTAATGGCTTCCTATTTAGGAGGAATTTTAATGGAATCCTGCTGAGATGCCTAGATGATGGGGAGGCTAAATTTTTTTACATGAATTACACCATAGAATCTCGGGAGGACATTTTTACGCTTGGACTACAGCCATAAAAATCTTACAAGAAGGATATTTTTGGCCAAGTCTATTTTCCAACTGATCGAGAAAGAGGTAAACAGGATGCGAGGGTGTGACAAGTTTATATGGGTTTCATAGGAACATGGCATTACCCTCAATCCTATCTTGGTAGAGGAACCCTTCACCCAATGGGGTTTGGATTTCATTAGAATGGTAAATCTGGTTTCTAGCACTAGCCACAAATGGATCCTCACAGCAACTGACTACTTCACTCGGTGGGTGGAAGTAGTGCCCCTTAAGGAGGCCACGGAAAATGTAATCCTAGGACTCCTACAAGATATAACCACATGCTTTGGGCAACCCCACATTGTTATATCAGACAATGCTAAAGATTTTTTGGGAGCCAAGGTATCTGATTTTGTGGTAAAACATGGAATTTACCTAAAGACATCTTCCAACTATTATCCACAGGGAAATGGTTTGGTGAGAATCTACCAATAAAAACTTAATCAGACTTATCAAGTGAATGGGGCATGAGCATAATAAATTATGGCATGAACACATCAAGACAACCTTATGGGATGATCGAATCACCCCAAAGAAGATCCTAAGAGCTTCACCATATGAGATAGTTTATGAGAAAAGCATTGTGATGCCAGTTTCCCTAGAAATCCCCACATTACAACTATTAAAGCAGGTTGAGATAGGTGAGAATGGGGAAATGTAAGTGAGACTCTCGAGCTAGTAGAGCTCCAAGAGAAATGAGAATCAGCTCACGAGGCCATGATTAGCTGCCAGTAGATAGTCAAGACTTGGTTCGACTGAAAGACATCAGAACCAAACTTTCAGGTCGAACCATGGTCCTAAAATGGGACGCAAGAGCTGCCAAGCCCGGGAATCATGGAAAATTTGATCCCCTATGGATAGGGCCCTTTAGAATTAGTGGGTGCAAGTAGCACAACTCATTTGAGCTTGAAACTATGGAGGGTGATCCCTTAGCCATCCCGGTGAATGAGATCCACCTAAAGTCATTCTTGTAGGCCCTTCGCCAATATTGTATTATATGTACAGTTTCTTTTATCCACTTGTCTATTTTGTTTTCTTTTTATAAGTGTCTCAGACATGTGTCCCTTTCGGAGGAATTTTTTCCCTTTTGAAATTTTGAGTGAACCATACCACCCTATTTTATTTCCGAATTAATGATCTAGCAATTTCCTCAGCGCCCGAGGGGAGAAAATATTTTGACGTGATGCGAAGTCCCTCGAAAGATGCAGAGCATCAACTTGAGTTCATTAATTGGAAAGGGACCATTGTGTGAAGTGACCCTGTTTACGTGCAAACCATTATGCCTAAAGTGAGGACGGATCTTTAAGTATTAAAGAGCATTCAATATGCTAACTCCAAACACCAAGGTTCCCAAATCAGTTATCAAATTATGGAATTAAGGAAGTTCTAAATTTTTCTTAATTGAGAGGACAACCGTGGAATCTTCTAGCTCTGCACCAGCCACAAAGTCTTATGTAGGGTGACCTTGCCCCCTAAGACTCCACTAGCAAGACTAAAGTTTCCACATGAAGGGATCCGGTTCAGCGACCCCATTGTAATCTTTGACCCTACCAATAATTTTTTTGACTCATCCCTCAACATAAATCCTAAATATTTAAGGAAGGAAACTTTTTCTAGGTTCCTTGAGTTGGGAGATTCAAAATATTTTAGCTTTAGGACCTAGAGCACCATGCTTTCCCAGTACATGGTGCCCCTCACACACCCATTCCTAGAACTCATTCAGATGTGCGCGAACTATTTCAAGTCCAGAACCCACACCATTTAGGGTAGGTACTTAAAGGTGGTGATTATGCCACAAACTATTTGGGACATGTTGTCCCTAACAAAATACCCAATGACCAGAATCTATGACATGGCTAAACTCCAAAATTTCTGAGGACAATATGAGAAAAAGGTTTCATTCCTTAATAGGGAACTAAGACAGGAGGATACGGGTAGTATGGGAACCGTTGGCTTTCCCATACCATTGAAATGAATTTTACTAGACTCTCAAGATGTTTGCTCCATGTTATCCTTCATTCAATAAAGATTCGGATAGATGTGTCAAAGATTGGCGGCAGATGGTAGCCTTTGTTACGAATGAGTTTTGTTGCCAAGGAACAAGCGTATCACTTTGATTTCATGGAAGGCATCACGTAATTCATTTGCAAATAACTCGATCGATTCTCAGTGTCCTTAACCTTCAGGTATTCTTCCTATTTGTTTCACCTCATTCTTTATCAAAATGTTGAATATTTTAGTCAATTTATGACCTTGAATATATGGGATACGGAAGTAGACTCCCAGAAGGTCATACCAGTGTCTGCATGGACCCATGTATTGTCTCACTCGTCAGATGTATATGAATTATGTAATTCTTTTATGGATTACCTATTACTCGAAATTGATCTAGAAGGGATAAACAATATTATTAACAACTCGGTGCGTTCTATATTTGTAAATCCCCCGCACCCCTGCGATTATTTATTTTCCAGAGGAAATTCCATGATTCACCTTCACGGTTTTAAGGAGGCATCCTTCATGCTCCCCAGGGTCCTCGGTGCTCAAGTAATTGGCCTTTAAATTACCTAGTAGCTTGTAATCCTAGATACGAGTTTGGTTCAACTGAAAGAAGAAGGAACTTTTTGAACTTCCCTTAAGCAAGGGAGGAATTACCATATTGAAAAGAAAGGCAGAACATGGCCTTACGAAAAAAATTTCCTCCTATGGGTTTTCCCTAATTCAGGATTCATGGAGGTATGACCCAGATGGAAAAATGGCTAAGATTCTGGTTGATAACAAAATATCGACTCCTGCAAACATGAGCCTAGGGAGTTTTTTGACACAAGGCAAAGTCCCCAGGAGGAGTCACCTAACATATTTATCGAGCTCTCGGACATACCAACCCCAAGCTGGGAGTCATTCCATCAGGTCAAATACAAGTATGATCCCACTCTTACTATGGCTAAGGGACTTCGAGCGGCCCTAAAAGAGGACTAAAATGTAGAAAAATTGAGGCCTTTTGGAAATACATGCAAGATATTTTTCGGACTACGCCAATTTTTTAGGGTGTCTCCAGTGATGAGCATTGCGAAGAATTCTTGGACATGGATCATGCACCTAAAATAGAGAGTGAGGATATAGTCACAATCACATCGGGGTGGCCCATGAATTCATCCATAGGGTCCTCTGGACCCCAAGGAAAACAATCATCGACCCTCCTCTATCTTCCATTCCTCAATAGGATCTTCCAGTTCCAGCTTCCATGCCACAACCTCCAATTATCCCCTCGAGGGAAGGACCTATGGAAGAACCAGCCTCTAACCTGCCACGTAAGAGGTCAAAATCAATAGTGTTTTTTGTTTCTCCTCAACCTCTCCCTCCTCCCGAGCTTCATTTTAATCTCCCCCTCCACCTCCTTTTTCCCTTTCTGAAGGTTTTCCTTTATCTCTTACTCCGTCACAGACTCTCTCTCCACCCGCACCACTTTATTTCCATAACTTCCCTCAAACATACCATCCTTCTCCCCTAAGTGATGACAGGATCCTCCATGGCCCTAGTAGATTTAATGCCCCAACCATATATTACAATCCCTTATGGTTTGCCTCCCGGTTTCCCATTCATGGGAGGGATGGTCCCTTCTTCATCTGAGTTTTTGAGTCAAGCCGAGTCTGCCAAGGCTTCCCAAGATAGTAGAAGGGAAAATAAAAAGAAAAAGGAGATGATGGCTGGAGCTACCAAGCACATATGGTCATTATATGACAATCAACAAAGTTCCTTAATAATCACCCATCTTATCCCTTAGGTATCAAAACCGTGGGGAAAATGTAGCTAAAGGATTATTCCATTAGCGTTGTTGTGATCAATCTTTGAGTTTTGGCCTCAGGATAAGGTCTAATTAATGAATGAAACCATAGCAATAGTCATTACAAACTATTTGAAGCTCAATATTCAACTAAAGAAGGTACATTCTAACCTTCAGAAAGAAAAATCCATGGTTACTACATACTAGACCAAGATAAAGGCCAAAGGGAAAGAAATTGACCAGCTCCATAAAGAGTTGAAAGGAGCCCCATCCCAAGAGACCCTCATAGCTTTGTAGGTGGAGGTTATAACAATCTAGGCCAAGTTACATATAGTTGAGTTGGAAAATAGTTTCCTTCAAACCAAACTCAGATCATCTGACGATGCGGTCAAGGATTTGACCCATAAATTGGCGCAACAATCCTAGAAAGGAGGGATTATAATGTTAGTATAGGGGTTGTACGCCTCCTAATGTAACCAAATTAATGTTATGGCCATGGCCTTAGCCCCTACACTTGAATCTATATGTGATGCTTAGGGATTGTGCTCAAATATGGAATCGTTACTTCCACCACCATCAACGTAGTTTCTGCTAAGGTCCCTGAAGCTAGACTCTTGATTTAGAAGCATTAAGATGCTTTAAAATCTACCTTTTAGGGGTGGGGATCACAGAAAGGAAGCTCATTGTTGTAAAAATTAATGAGATTCTAAGATGCGATAAGGTTTCTACCAAATGCCAAAATCTCTTGGCACAACTATCCCATGGGATCAGGGAGAGGAAGTAAAGCATTAATGAGCTAGTTTAGTTAGGCTTCCCTTCTCCCTTCCTCGATGATTCTACAGTCCTCACAAAGGACTAAATCCATCAGCTCTTTATTGCTAAGCACCAAGACAAGATTGTCTTTCAGTATTTAAAGTAAATCTCTAGTGTAGCTGAGGTGGAGACCATCTTAAACCCCATTGTCTAGTTGGATTTCTGCCTACATGTAGTAGTGTAGAACCTTCACAATTTCTCACATAAAGAGATAATTGAGCTAGACCAATCCTTTTAGGTGTTATAGAGGAGAACCTACCCAACTAAAGAGGAATGGCTTGGGTATCAAGCTACGTTGCAGAAGCTCTGAGTGGCATTTGTTAAAGCCACAATTTTGATATTTTGAGAATGGGAGATTATAGGATTCTTCCATGACTGACATGGATTCCCCTGGTGAATTTCCATAATTGTAGAGATTTTTGTATAAATATATTTTGATAAATATCCCCCCTTTTTTCCCCTTCCTGACTTCTTTTGTTTGCTCAACTCGAAAAATCGACTAAGTATAAGGTGAACGTGAAGGGTATCCACGTGTCTCATTGGCACAATTGGGATATGAACAAAGAAGGACGAGATTTTAAACTTGCATCACATTATACACCTATCAAAAACCATGAAGGTTTTCCTTATTAAGGAAAATGTCATAAATATATTAGGGATGATTGACAGGCCCTCCACATGTCACCTAGGCGCAGAGTCAAATAAAGGAAAGGATAGAGGCCACAAAAAAACATGCACTCTCCATGTGTCTATCAAGCGCATTTTGAAAAGTAGGGTCTCAGATAAAATCCTCAAGATGCATCAGTCTACCATGTATTGAGGAAGAAGCTTCGTTGAATTAGGAAGAGAGAAATTGTATGAATTAAAGACAATTACAGATATCCCTAACAAGTAGTTGAGATTTTGGATTGGAAAGGAAAGATCATGTAAGAGAATTAAATTCTAGAAGTAAAGGCTCTGGTTCCAGACATTAGGGAAAGATCCCCAATCATCTATAGAAAGGGATATCATCCCATAAAAAATATAGATCTTTTCGGGAGAGAAAAAGAGGTAAAAGCTAACGAAAATAGGAGAATATTTAGTTTTGTAATAACTAGCCTTAGCAAGATCTTTATTTATAAGGAGTTGTAATTTGTGCCATTTCGGCCTTATGTATGATTTCCTTTATATATTAAAGTTCTTGTTCTATGCACTCGATCTCTTCATACTTTAAATATTTATTTCTTTTAAATGATATTAGGAAGTTATGCAATCTATTGTGCTATATGCCCTTAGATTTTGACTTATCTTTTATCTGTGTCTGTTGTGTTTTCCGCCCCCTTTTACAACTCTAATTTAAATCTAAGGTATCGCTAAATAGATAGATCATGCTTTAACACTCTTCAAACTATTTCAATCAAACTCTCTAGACATTTCTCCTTCGTAGGATTTATCTTGGCGCATCGCCCCCATTAAGTTTTATGTTTCTTTTTAGCTTTCTCCTAACTTTACCTCATACAACAGAGAAGAACCAACTTCTTTAAAATATGGAGGTCACCTTAGGGTGCATGTCCCACTAACCTAAGGTTTTCTACAAATTTGACGGTTCATTCACAAGGATAATCGCCAACATTTCTGATGAAGGTTTATGCTATATAACTCAATTATCGAGAATCTATGTTTAGATGATTGTATGTGTATAGTCATTAAATGGATTTGAGATCATAAATATATGGCTCCCTTGTTTTTCCTAAGTTTAATGGGTTTCACCTAGTAAATTTATCAAGATTTGTGATATTTCTTTGTTATTGTTGTGAAATGATGTTGATAATGAAGTGATATGTGTCTTTTGTTATGATTTTGTGTGAATTGTGGTGTAATTCAATTATGAAAGTATCATGTTACTACTTAGCTCTTATCTAGGAAGGGTGTGAGAATTTTATGTTTTCTGGGTGTACTTGAAGGCTTAATTTATGAAGTGTATAAAAATATCCCTTTGGATTGAGTAGGATTTGGGGGTATGATTTGTAAATCTTGGGGGTCCCTTGATCCAGACTATTCAACATGATTTACATGGGACAATCTAGCCTTAGGTGTACTAAGATGGATTGTTAGGAATTTAGATCTTTAGAGCCTTCCTGCAAACCATTATCCTACAAAAGTATCATTAAGTTTTTCACTCACATTTGTGTAATAATGGAAGCATACAATAGTTGACATTTCATTTATGAATTTCCCCAATTAAATTTGAATCATTTCCCCTTTCCCCTTTCTTTAGTTCGAATTTCACCTATCCCCACTAAAATATGAACAACATTTGGAAAACATTTTTCACACACTATGTGGATCTCAGACTGTCTATGCATACTTTACTGTGTCCACTGGGAGAACACATTTTCAATGTGTATACCTTGCATGTTCTCACCCCCAATCCGAGATCCCCATCAATGACATGCAAAAAACTTGTACAAACCCTTGGGATCAATGTGTGGGTCTGGATAACATTACCTTTAACATTCCATATTGGATCTCCAGGTGCTTTCAGTGCTTAAGTGACCACTCTTCTGAGAAATTTTTGTATTTAGGGGCTATGCTTGACCCTGATAATATAATCTGACAGATCCAAGATTTCATTCTGATATCCAATCATGCCCTTTACTTCCCAAACCTCATATTATATCCTCTCACCTTGACTAATACTGATTCAAAAGCACCAAGGATATCGGCCACACCCTTTGTTTGGGTGCCTCCCTATCACTCCCTCGGGAAGGGTTGGTGAGCTAGTTGGGGAAGATCCCAACCTCATCTGCTAAATGATGTTTCACGTGGGTCCAAATCCATCACCCCATCTTCCAGAACATTCATTGTCTTGTTCCCCTTCCCCGGGGTAAATATGATCAGAATTTATTTCATGTATCAACAATACAAATGGGAGGAATATCTACCATTGGTTAAATTTTCCTACAATAACACTTACCATTCCTCATTGAAAATGTCTCCATTTGAAGCATTGTATGGTAGAAATTATAGAACTCTTATTAGTTGGGATAACATGGAGGACAAAGAGGTGGTGGGTCTAGAAATTTTGACTGAAATGGAAGAGCAAGTTAAGCTCATTTGTGAGTGGTTGAAAGTAGCAGCTGATAGGCAGTAAAAGGTATGCTAATTTAAAAAGAATTGATAAAAAATGAGCAAGGAGGGAAGGTCTTTTTAGGGTAAAACCCAAAAAGAGCTCTATTTCATTTTAAAAAGTTATCAAGTTATCACCTAGATATGTAGGACCCTTTGAATTCCTAGAAGTTATAAGTTCGGTGGCTTACAAATTAGATTTACCTCCCACATTATCCAAGATGCATAATGTTTTTCATATATATTTTCTTAAAAAGTATGTTTATGATATATCACATATTATCAATTAGAACTCATTATAGGTTTAGGACCTAGGAATCATTGTAGTTGAACCAATAAGAGTGTTTGAAACTCACAAATTATATCTCATAAATCAAGAAATTACTCAATGCAAGTTCTAATGGGACCAATATTCTAAGAACAATGCAACTTGGGAGAATATGAATGAAATGATGATTACTTTTCCTTTCTTATTTCAATGATCAAAACAATTGTTTTTGGTAATTTATATGGAATTAATTTAAACCATTTTATATTTACGTAAATTTAAGCCGTCATGAATTTTTTTAAAATTAACTTTTTGGGATAAGGCTGATATAACCAAGTTTTGGAACAATGATTGGTTAAATCCTAGAAATTTTTACTTATGAGAAAAATGAATTGTATTATTTTGTGGATTTTGAGTTTTCTTATTTTTGATATGTTAGAAATTTTTAAATTTAAATCATGAGAATGATAATTATTAATATTTATGTTGAATTAATGAGATCGTTATCACTTGATTAATTTAAGTAATAATTTTTAAATTTGTTACATTGAGACTTGTAAATAACTAAGTATTTGTTAATGAATTAATAAGTTAATAACAAATACACACACACATAGATGTATGTTAATGATGATTAATTGAACTAATAATAAATGGATATGTGTGTGTGTGTGTGTGTGTGTGTGTGTGTGTGTGTGTGTGTGTGTGTGTGTGTGTTTATGTATGTGTGTATGTAAGTATGCATGCATGCATGTATGTATGTATGTATGTATATTAATAATGTTACTTATTTGGTTGTTTTTTGTCATATGTCCACCATGGTTAATGTTGTTGACATACAAGTTAGTCATAGACCACTAAGGCATAAACTTTGGCTAGATTGGTTTGTGTCATTGTGATGCCCACCACACAAATATTGATTTAATTAATTTTGAAATAAACTTAATCTTAGCTTAAGTCATGACAAATGAGGAAGGATTTTTATGGTTTTTGGTGGTAGTATAATTATTCACGAGCTAGCGGGGTAGTAAGGAAGTAATAAAGAGAAATTAATGAGGATCCTTGGGAAGTGGAAACTTCCTCGAGAAGATAAGCATGTGTTGATCCACCATTCTACACATTATTTTTATTTTTCATTTGGTGTTTTGAGATATGCATGGAGCCAGGCATAGAGTTTTTGGGAAGGTGTTTTTGCTTTACATGGTGAATTTATGACTATGTTTCTAGCTATCATGGATATTTGGTTATTTAAATATAATAATGGAATGTTTTATGGTGTTTCGGATGCATTGGATTTGGAAACAGGTTCTGGGGAGATTAGAGGTAAGAAAAACACAAACATGAGTTTCATTCTCCCACTCATTGCTATTATTATTATGAAATACCCAAATATGTTTGGTTTTGTGATTTTTTTGAAAACTAGAAAAATGAATGCATTTAGTTTTGGGTTTTTGTCAAAATATGGATATGTATTTCTTTGGCATGAGAATATTATTTGAATCATGAATTTATTTCTTTAGTTTTTGATTTAAAAATCTATAATTGAAACATTTTCGGGCATTGTGTGAAGTTGAAAAAAAAGAGGAAACAACTATAAATGGTTGTGGGTTTTGCATGGTTGCATGAGAACTTGCATCTGCATACATTTTGATCTTGATATGAAACATGGGAAATGAATAAGGAATCAACAATAGACACTTTGGTTGTGGGATCATTATTGGTTGGATTTGAATACATTGTTAGGACTATTGTTGTTGAAAATTGTAGAAGTTTTTGGAAGCATTTTTGAGAAATGTGGTAGATAAAATCACTTTTTGGTTAATTACATGAGTATAAGATTTAGGTAAATATATTATGGAGATTATTGTGTTGAAATATGAATACTTATCTTTTTTATTGAAAATATTAAAAGTAAATGAGGAAAAATTTAAAATGAAAGGGGTATTTTTTGTGAGGTTTTACTCTTCATACATTTGTGTGGTTAAATTGTGAAATCTAGAAACATTTTTGGGTTTTAAATGTTGTGTGAGTTTTAGTATTTTCATGCACTCTTGGTTATTCATGTTTGGATATAGTTTGAAAGATATTTATAGCTCATATAGAGATTTTACTTTTTTGGTTCATCTCATCTCTAAGATTTTATATTAACATTTTTGATAGATCTTGTCAACCATGACTATTTTTACCTATCTTGGATCAGGTTTTGGTTTTTATTTAATTGGTGAAATATGGAAAATTAAATAAGAATGCTAAACATCTCTTATAGAGCATTATTATTACCATTCCCTCTCCCTACATACGTATTCAGATTTGGGATATTATGTGAGTTTGGAAATGAACACACTTGTTTGGTTTATTTGTTAAAACTAGAATAGATACATTTTGGTCTTGGTTATTTGTGAACTTGGAAAATGAGAAAAGAGTTAGAACTAGTTCCTCCTTGAGAAATTATTACTATCATTTTGGTTACATTTTTGGTTTGGTTATTTTTTCAAAATTGGTAAAGGAAAAAAATGTTACATCTCTTTTATATAACATTATTGTTACCATTTTATCTTCTTAAGTATGTTTTTGATTTCAAAATAAAAGGAGATAGTTCATAGCTCCCACTTTGAGCTTGTTGTTATCATTTCATATTTTGACATGAAAATAGGTTCAGATCCTGAGATGGTTAATCAGGAATAATTTGGTTTTGTCTCTTTCGATTGCTTATTTTAAGTCCTATAATTACTTGAATGTTTATTTGCTTATTAACGATGGACTCTCTCTCCCCTCATGAAATTATACATTTTAGTAACTCTTGTTTTAAATGAATTAATTCCTGCATGGAATCAAGGAGTGTTGTTAAATATTGTATATACATATATAAGGGAAGTCAACTCAATAAGGAACTCTAAACAATAATACTTCATTAGTTTCAGTTAACTAAGGTACTATTTGGAACGAAATTGGATTATTATCATTATTATGTTTTCACAATGATTGATATCCAAACATGGTTATTTTGAAGTTAGTTGGATAAATTTGTGAGCTATTATATTTGTGTATGATGATTGGTGATGTTGTATATGTTTTATTATCATCTTATAACTAAGTTATAATAGGAAGGATGCATAATGTAATAGTAAACATAATGTTCTTTTATAATTATGAAGTACATTATTAATTGTTAATGAGATAGATCTCTTAAGTAAATAAGGGAGTTTATAATTATGACTTACTGATTAAAAATAAACTTAGCCATAACTTATTCAATTATTTCATTATGATTACAACATGGATTATGAGTTTGCGGACTCATGTTAGTTCTTATGGGCTGACCAATACCTATATATATCCTATAGATCTGTAGAAAAAATCCATCATTCTTGAAGTCACTTTGTTTGGACTTGATTTGTGATTACATTATGTCTTAAGTTTATTTTGATATAAATATGAAAAGGATTATTTTAATCAATTGATAATTTGAATGGAATATCATTGCATATTATAAATGGAATTATGTCCGATGTATTATTCTTGATGATTTTTATATCATTATTAATGAAGATTAAGGTTATCCTTAATTGAAATTATATTGTATGACTTATCTAGTTTACAACTTATATTTTTGAGTTGAAAATATGGATACTTTAGTTATACACTTAGTTATTAATTAAGTTTATTATTCTTAATTTATTTGTTGATTACTCGATTTTATTAATTCAGTTTTAATGATAAAAGCATATTCAATAATGACACAAATAATAATGATAATAATGAAAATGAAATAAAGATGATATATAGTTAATGGTATTAAAGACTATTCATAACGAGAAAATGTAATGAAGAAACTCGGTAGAGAAAATGAAAAGTAAACCTATAAATAGTGATAAATATTAAAATGTGAAAATATGAAAAGAGGAACTAATCTTTTGTATAGTAACGCGATGAGTTACTATGACCTCTTAAGATAGTTTATTAAATATCGTGAATAAATATTTTTGGCATGTCATAAATAAATACTTAATTAATTTATCTATCAAAAGTAACGCAAGAAAATTATAATCATGGGTGTAATGTAACCGTATTCTCATTAGTATCCTACTTCATGCCAACTTAGGATGGCTATGGGAAGGGTAGTGAGGACGTAATGATGGAAATCATTACATGGTCCCTATATTTCCCATAAGGATCCTAAGATGGTACATATACGATCCTTTCATTTAGTGAATTGATTTAGTTATGGAATATTCTTCTTCTTAACTAAATATCCTTATTAAACAATAAAAATGAATCTAGATAATTGTGTAGATATGGTTGTGTGGTGATGGAATAAAACTTTCATAGACTTGTTTATGGTATCAAAACCAATATTACAAATAAATGTTTGAATCTTTAGCCAAAGGAATGTAATAGCTGACAACATTGTTTGTTCACCAATCCCCTAATTTAATGGTGTTGGATCCTAGATGGAATACATCATGAATTTCTTCCAGATAGGAACTTAAGATATTCACATATTTATCATAAAATGTAACTTAACCAAGTATAAACACTCGGGTAGAGTGATTTAAGGAAGATCGTGGAGATTTGGATATACCCTTACAATTGCACATGGTTATCATATATTATTATATGGATTGTGAATATTTAATTATGTTGGATTATTTAGTAAAAAGCTAAATAATAATGTAAATATTAAAGACATTAATTGTGCTTAAGGGGTTTGTTTATTTTTATAAAAATAATACCCTCAATTTTGGATGAATCATAACATGGGTGTTAAAAGATCAATGGAATGTTGAATAATTATTGGATAAAACCCCTTAATTTCTTCATAATTTCCTATGAGAATATATCATTAAAATTTTGACAAAAGGAGATAAAATATTTCATCTCATCTTTACGGCATACTTTTCGAGCAATAACTCCTTACCATATGTAATAGTGATTGGTTAACATTCCTCTTCTTTTCTTGTTATGTTTTTCTCTTCTTCTCTTAACTCATCATTGAGATTAAAAAAATTCTCAAGAGTAACTAACTTTTTAGGAATTTTTTATCCTTAGCTAAATAATTTGATTGCCATAGTTGTCATACAAATAAAATTAAATGTTTGAGGAGAATTGAACTTAACTTTGGATGAATTGAATAGTTTGTTCATCACTATCAAATACATGCCATCTGATTTCATTATCTAGGATTGATGGGCTAACCACCAACTTAGCATGTTGTTTATTTCCTTGAATAAGATCTTCAAATGGTGAAAATTGTGATCCAAGGGTTGTCTTCTAGTCTTCTTATTTGTTTAATCTTCTTGTAACTACTTATAGATTAGGAAAATTCAAATCTTTATAAGAGGTCCCAAACTCGTGTCTATAAGAGTTATGAAGCTTATTCTTGGAGGCAAATTTCCATCTAACTTGGTGTATGATCAATTCAAGTATCTATTAATATCTATAAATCCATAATTTTTCACTTTTTAGTAGTTAAAAGACCATGAATTAATACCTCATACTCTACTATGTTGTTAGAATATACAAATTTCAATATATGGGTAAAGAATAATTTATCATTCATTGGATAAATTAAACCAACACCTGCCCCAACTCCATTTTTGCTTCTAGAACCATCAAAGAATAATTTCTATTATGTAGAAGAATTATCCTTTTCCTATTTGAGCATTATGGGGAAGGTAGATTGTTCTTCATGAATGCAGTAGGTTCCTAATCTAGTTTCCAAAAATGTGTCATAAGGGTCAAATTCATAATTCTCCTTGGCCCATTCATCCAACACGAGGTAAATAATTGAAGGGGAAATAGGTTTCTCAATTAAAATTGACACATGTCATTTCTCCTCTTGTATGATACAATTAGATTGGAGAGGGGTAGACTCATAAGAATCAACATGATAAAAAAATATAGGTTCAAATTTTATGGTAAATATAGTACCATATCTAGTTCTTAGGAACATGCAAGACCAATTTGAAGACAAGTAAACACCCACTTTAGTTGTGAAGTATCTTAACAAACAAATGGAAAATAAAGGAGGAAAATCAATCACAACTACATCTTGAGTTATAGTTAGACTTGGACAAGCATGAAGGGTTAAATCAAGATCTTTTATTACTCCTAGGATGTTGACAATTGATCCATCAAGTTGTAAAACACCTTTGATAACATGACTGTACTTAAAACCTAAGATATAAACAATCCTTTTAGGTATTACAAAGGTACTATCCCCTAAATCAACCATATAGTTATTATCAAGATGTTTTCCAACAATTAAAAAAATATAAAAGGGTGGGGTCTTGAAAATGTTTCTTACTCGATCCTTGTTTTCTTTGCGAGAAAATGTGAGTAGATTGAGTGTTTTGGGTTAGTGGGTAAAATTGAGGGAGTTGTTTCATAGATTCATGCAAGAGATCTCGTTGAGATGGAATAGCAAAGGTATCCCACATTGTCAAATTCACATTTATATTCTTCATCTACTCAATATTTTTTAAGGGAATACAATGGATTTATGCATTAGAGGTACCATGTTCTCTTTTATTGATTTTTATAATGTTGGAACATGTGCCTTTGATTGACATACAAATTTATTTGCCAAAATAAGTCTACTAGGAATTTCAAGAAATATCTTTTCTCTCAAATCTGCTGCAATATTATTTTCTTTCTAAATAAGACCGATCGATTAGAAGAAGATGAAGGTTGATTATCCAAATATCTCTTTTTAGACCTTGTATTATGAATAACATGAGTATGAGGCCTTATAAACCTATCCATATCTTGATTAATTACATAAAACTCATCAACCAAAAACATAAGATTAGTCTTTGGATTAATTTTCATAGTTTATTCCATGCTAGACTTGTTTATTTCCATCAATGATTCATGCCAATGGGAAGAATTTTGAGCTATAAGGAATGAGATTGCAATGAATTGCATAGTCATACTAATTATGTTGTTGATTACATGTAATTCAACAATCTATCTCTTGTATCACATTATTTTGTATTGGAACCAATGCTTTACTTGAGCAAGCAGCATGAAGTAGTGAGTAAGAGTAAGCTGTTTGAATCAGAAGATGTGGATTTTGACCCTGTTATCTATCATTTTTCTGATTTTAATGATATATTTGATTTAAATATTTATTTATATAGGGATGATAACCTTTATTAAATCCTTGGTTAAAATATTATTCTTCATTAGGATTTGGATAATATTCATAATATTGGGCTTGTTGTTTTTCCAAGGATATAACTATGTTGTATACATTTTTTTATCAAGGTTTTCATTTCATCATCATCCTTTTGCTTTTATGGAAAGTAGGATGTGGAAGTAGTGGGATGTGAATTTTTTTTAGGAATGGGGGCAATAAAATTTTGAGAGGCTTGAGGCAATTCAAGGAACAAAGGCATAGGTAATCTAGGGGATATCTTTCTAGCTTGTATTAAACAATTTTTAAACCATAATGGCTATTGGATAAACATTAGGTAATTGTAAAACACCCATATATTGTATCATTATGAAAATATCAGAATTCAATGCTGCTCGAAATAAAATAAATCACCTCGTGGAGTTAGTTGCAAGAGAATTGGAATTTTGTCCCATGTCTTCTGAAATCTGAAGTTGAAATTAGTCAT
The DNA here is from genome assembly GCA_018340775.1 of Taxus wallichiana var. yunnanensis. Taxonomy (NCBI): domain Eukaryota; kingdom Viridiplantae; phylum Streptophyta; class Pinopsida; order Cupressales; family Taxaceae; genus Taxus; species Taxus wallichiana. Next base: position 345,705,897 of record CM031236.1, read on the forward strand.
GAGTTCATTTGAGGCTCTCTTAATGGTTGTAATTTTATATAAAAAATATATGTTGTCTTATTTCTCCTCAAACTTATTGTAAAGAGTTATGTAAATCTCATCCTAATTGTAAATGGAATCAGGTATCAAGCTTTTGTACCATTAACGTTCTTTTCTTTTAAGTGAAGAAGTAAGAAGTGTTACCACAACATCATCCTATATAAATAGGTGAAGTGAACACACATTAGAAATATATTGAATTTGATCAGCTATATTTGAGGTTGAATACTATAGGTACAAGGATTGGGGGTAGGAGTGCATTCTTGTATAAGCATGTAGCAATACATAGGAATCCCACAAGTGTGTAAATAAAAATGTGGGGAGTTGTGGTGATAGATGCAAGATTGTAAGAGATGTTGAGATGTATGAGTGGTTAGAGAAACCGTGGAGGTAAACTACATGGCTCATGGATTGAATTATACATGTGTAACCTGCCCCTAGAAAAATTAAAACAAGGCCCCCTTGTAAAATTAATTGAATTTTTGGAAATGGGTAATTTTGCTAAAAATTGGAATGGTGATGTGAATGTTAAGGGACAATAACAAGCCACACAACTAGGGATTTTTTTACCTAAATTTGAAGGGGAACACCTACAACCCATTAAGTTCTTATGTCTAGTCAAAACATGACACCAAATTTTTTTAATGAGTTACAAGTTGCCAAAATATCCTTGGGGGTTATTATGGGAAACAATTACCACACTATCAAATTTTTAGGTTGAAAAGATGAATTTTCTAATCAACTCATTGATATTGAGCCTATGATAGAAGTGTGTGATGGAAAGGAAACCTTGTTTGGGAAGGAGGTGATTCAATTGAAAACTAGCAACATCCCAATAGGGCTAGTCAACTTTGAATCTAATTTTGATACTATTGATAGGGCTATTAACATATCCATCCACATTCAAAGATATGTCATTGACTGAAACTTAGGGAATTCCCAAGATCCAAGAAAATTTTAATTAGAAAATAGCTTAAGTGCAGATAAAAAGTAAGCATATACAAAACTATTAAAGCAATATCAAGACCTCCTACGTTGGTCTTATTCTAAGTTAAAGGCTTATAAGGAGGACGTATTCCAACATGTGATACCCCTATATCCTCATACCAATCCTTTTGTGTAAAATAAAATACCAAAAATCCAATCCTTGTAACTTAAATACAAGAAGAACTCAAGAAGCTCAAGGATCAAGGTATCATAAAAATCACCAAGTACTCTTCATTGGTCCCGTTAGGAAGAAAAATGGGTGCATCAGATTGTGGGTGGATTTATAAACTCAAAAAAAGATTCACTAAAGGATAAATATCCTTTACAAAACATGGATAACCTTTTGCAAAAGGTAACAAGGTCTGAAATTTTATGAACGCTTGATGGGTTCTCGGGATATAATCGGTGGTGGTTAAGGAATTAGAAAAATACAAAACTAATTTTACCACTCCTTGGGAACCTATGTGTTAGGAATTAGAGAACAAGTATGCGGAAAAAATTCCTCAAACCACATCGGTATGAAACTATATAGCAAAATTATACTTACAAAAATATAACAACATAAATAAATAATGGACAAAAGAAGACAAGATAAGATTTAACATGGTTCACCCAATGTGGGCTATGTCCACCAAGATCTTGCTCAAATTTTATTATCAACAAGAGTAAAACAACTCTTACATTCTTATCTCACTATTAACTCACAATAGAATTCCAAATATGTTAAACCACATCTAAACCACAATTGACACCCAATTTATTAACCTTGATCACTCTTGATCACCTCTTGATCATTAAGATTCAATAACTCTTGAATACTCAAGATATCTTCAAGATACCCTAACAAATCTATTTATAGGATTAAAATCCTCTTAAGAAGTCCTAAATCGACCATAGAAGTTTGAAAGTTGCGATTTTTCAACTTCCCACGGTTGGAAAAATAGTCCCAACATTAACAACCAATTAACAACATGTTTAAAGCAACATCACAACAACAACATAGTAACTACACAACAACATCACAAAGAAACGACAACAAAATTCTCCCAAAGTCTCCAAACTTAACCGTTCAAGCTCCAAAGACTTCAACATTGATTCAAGAAGACCAATAACATGATCCACACCCAAAAATATCCCACTTTGAGACTGTTTCCCTTTGAGAAAAGTTCTTAACCTTTCATTATCAACCATGAAGGCCAATCAAAGTTGAACAAAAATTCAAATTTTCCTTGTGAGTGCCTTGGTCATCATATCTATAGGATTTCGACTGGTATGAATCTTTTCTAGCTTTAACTTATCTTCTTCCAAAGTTGTCCTGATGAAATGATATCTTAGCTGAATGTGCTTCATCCTAGAGTGGAAAATAGATTTTTACACCAAATGAATAGTGCTCTAACTATCACATGTATTATCCCAACTTCTTGCTTATGACCCAACTCATCAACCAAATACTATAGCCAAATCATCTCCTTGCTTGCCTTCGTGGTAGTAACATACTCATCCTATGTGGTTGAAAAAGCCACAACATTTTATAACCGTGAAATCCAACTCATTGTTGTATCACCAATCGTAAATACATAACCTATCATGCTCCTCCTGCTGTCCAAATCTCTTGCGATTTCTTAATTTACATATCCAAATAATGTAGTGTCTGATCCACCAAAAACAATGTTTCTCCCATGGTCCCTCTTAAATACCAAAGGATCCACTTTACCGCCTATCAGTGCTCCCTACCTAGATCACTTATAAACTTGCTCACTTCTCCCATTACATGGGAGATGTCGCCTAGTGCATACCATAGCATACATCAAGCTACCAACTGTTGATGAGTACGGTACCCTAGACATCTGTATTCTATCCTCCTTAGTCTTGGGACTTTGCTCCTTTGATAATTTAAAGTGACCTGCCAAAGGAGTACCAACCGGTTTAGCATCCTACATACTAAACCTCTCTAAGACCTTATTTATGTACTCTTCTTGAGATAATACCAGCTTCCTCTCCTTCCTATTTTGAGTTATTCTCATACCAAGGATTTGTTTTGCTGCCCCCAAATCCTTCATAGCAAAGGAGTCACCTAGCTGCTTCTTGAGTACCTTTATTTCCTGCATGTTCTTCCCTGCAACAAGCATATCATCTACATACAGGAACAAAATAATATAACTACCATCAAGAAACTTATTGATGTACATGCAATGGTCTGAGTGACACCTAGAGTAACCCTACTCCTACATAAAATTGTCAAACTTCATGTACCACTACCATGGAGCTTGTTTCAGGCCATACAAGCTCTTCTTCAATTTGCACACTAACCTCTCCTTCCCTTTGACCTCATAACCCTGTGGCTACTACATGTAAAATTCCTCCTCCAAATCACCATGAAGGAATGCAGTCTTCACATCCAACTGTTCTAAGTGCGGGTCTTCTCTTGTAGCTAAACCAAGAACAATCCTAATAGAAGTCATTTTAACAAGCTCGGAGAAAATATTTCATCAAAGTATATACCTTTCTTCTATTCAAATCCTTTGACCACCAACTAGGCCTTGTATTGTTTCTGCCTCCATCTTCCTCTTTGATTCTATACACCCACTTGTTTTGTAATGCTCACTTTCCCTCGGGTATCTCCACCAGATCCCAAGTCTAGTTTTCCGTAAGAGATCTATGCTCTTCATCCTTGGTCTACTCCCACTTCTTCTTGACATCTACCTACACTTTGCTTTCTAAAAGCACTCTAGCTCTCTCTTGTCGGTGAGCAATAAATAATTCAAATATGGAGTAAATCATTTAGGATCCCTTCTTACCCTAGAAAACCTTCTCACCTCGGGATTTTGGGGTTCTGATGAGTAGGTACTTGAATGGGCTGTGTTGGAACATCTTTGAACCTAAACCAGCCCCTTGGACACCTTGTTATCCGCAATGTCCTCTAAAACTTTGTATTCTTTCTTTAATTCCTCCTTTTGTTTCAGCAAGTGATCTTTATACATGAATTTTTCATTAAAGACAATATCTCTAGACCGAAATATTTTCTTGTCTTTAAGACTCCAAACACGGAAACAAAAATCATCTTTACCATATCCAACAAAGGTGCATTTCTCAGACTTAGCCTCTAACTTGGTCCTATTATCTTTATCAATGTGAACAAATACCTCACATCTAAATACTCTAAGAAATGAGTAATCAATTTTCTTACCGAGACCAACCCTCCTAAGGTATACCTCCATCTAAGGCCATAGAGGGTCATTTTTTAATCGAGATAAATAGTTGTGCTTACCACTTCCACCCAAAACATGAGTGGAAGCCCCACATGTAACCTCATGCAAGAGCACACTCCATGATTATCCTATTCATTCTTTCGACACTCCATTTTCTGTGGAGTATTTGGAATCTATTATTTTCTGTAGATCCTGTTTGCAAACAAGTAATCAAGAAATTCATTGCTGCAATATTCCCCTCCATTATCTGACCTGAGACATTTCAACTTGAGACCTGTTTCATTCTCAACCAAGGATTTCCATCTTTTGAAAGTTTCAAACACATCATATTTATTTCTAATGCAATATACCCAAACTTTTCTAGTTGCATCATCAATGAAAGTGATGTAATAACATGAACCACCAATAGAGTTTACCTTAGCTGGCCCCATACATTTGTATGCACTAACTCCAACTTACCCTCCTTCCTGGTAGGTCTAACCTTGAGGAATCTCACCGCTTCTATTTCCCATTAACACACAGTCCTCACGAAGTCTAAATATAACTTCTTTAATGTGGGAAACCTATCCTTTATAATCGCATGCCCTTATGACTCATATGACCAAGTCTCAGGGCCACAAAGTTGTATCTCCATCTACAACAACTAAATTTCAATAATCAGCACCCTTTGGTTAAGTACAAAGTACCATTTTTCTTACCTCTTACAACCACAAGAGCTCCTTGGTAACCTTCCAAGAATCCACTACAAAAGTAACAAGTAAGCCATCACTACCCATTTTTCCCAATGATATCAAATTTCACCTCAACTTAGGAACATGTCGAGCGTCCTTAAGTAGCCATGTTTTCCCATTACGCATTTTCACACGAACACAATGTTTCCCTACTATGCTTTGCATGGTTCATCATCACCAAGATATACATGTCCAAAATCACCTTGAACAAAATTAGTAAAGTAATGTCTATGTGGGGTGGCATGGAAAGAAGCCCCTGAATATAACACTCAAGATTTAGCAATATTATCTAAAGAAAGAATTAAGGCATCTTGACAAACATCACTGCTTTACCAAATTTACCTCTTTAGTTTACTCCTTCTTGTTCTTCTTATCCTGAAGAGCCCAGAAATATTTCTTAGCATGACCAACCTTCCTACAGTGACAACATTCTAACTTACTCTTGGACTTTGACCTTCCATGATCATTTGAATTCACATGGTTACCTTTCCCTCTATTCTTTTGTCTCCCTCTACTCTCCACCATCAAAGAATTTCTAGAAGTAAAAGAATCTCTGGTGCTCTTCCTTTGCATTTCCTCACTTAGGATCACACCTATTACATCCTCAAACTTCAGCTTTGAGTTATTAGAGACTGAATTACTTACAGACCATAACCAAGTTGTCCTAGCTATCTGGTAAGGAGCACAAAATCAAAAAATCCTGACGACCTCATCATCAAAGTCAATTTTAACCAAGTTTAACATACTCACAACATATTAAATTCATTCAAATGATCAGCAACATAACCTTCTTAGTCATCTTCATATTAAATAACTTTTTCATCAAAAATATTTTATTAGAGGCAAAGGGTTATTCATATATCTTCCCAATGCACTCATGAGACCTTCCGTGGTCTTCTCCTGTGATATGTTGAAAGCAACTGAAGATGCAAGGCATAAACAAATTTTAACTTTCCCTATGATTTATAACTTCAGTAAAAAAACCACTAAAGATCTGATACCAATTGTTAGGAATTAGAGAACAAGTATGTAGAAACAATTCCTCAAACCACGCGGTAGGAAACTATATGGCAAAATTATACTTGCAGAAATATAACAACATAAATAAATAATACATAAAAGAAGACAAGACAAGATTTAAAGTGGTTCACCCAATGTGGGATACGTCCACCAAGAGCTTGCTCATATTTTAATATCAATAAGAGTAAAACAACTCTTACAATCTTCTCTCAGTTATGAACTCACAATAGAATTCCAAAGATGATAAACCACATCTAAACCACAATTGACACCCAATTGTTTAACCTTGATCACTCTTGATCACCTCTTGATCATTAAGACTCAAGACCTCTTGAACACTCAAGATATCTTCAAGATACCCTAACACCTCTATTTATAGGATTAAAATCCTCTTAAGAAGTCCTAAAGATGACCCTAGAAGTTTGAAAATCACAATATTTTGAATTCCCATGATTTGGAAAAATAGTCGACATTAACAACCAATTAATAGCATGTTAACATTAACGTCGCAACAATGGCACGCAGTGACTTCACAACAATGTCACAACAAATGACTACTGAGAATGCTCCTGAAGTCTCCAAACTTAACAGTTCAAGCTCTAGCACTTTAACATTGATTCAAGAAGACCAAAAATAGGCTCCACACCCCAACACTATGTTTATATCGGAATGCACTTTTTATTGATAAATGTTGGAATTACTTTCTAAAAAAGAAATTTATGTTGCATTTGCTAGATTTATATATGATTTCATTATGGATTATCAAAATGATATTAAAATATTTTATAAAAATAGAAATGACCACATACACCACCTTGATAAGATTTTAATCATTTGCGAGGAATTTGGTACCTCATTGAATTTAAGGAAGTGCCATTTTGGTGTGCAAAGGAAAAGTTATTAGGACACATTGTGTCTCAAGGAGTTATGATTGAAAATGAAAGGGTATAATTAAATGATAAAGTACTTATTCCCCAATCTAAGAAATGTATAAAATCATTCTTTGGTCAAATCATATTTGTGATAAGGTTCATATCAAATTTAATTGAGATCACTTTACCTATAAAAGTATGCTAAAAGGACCCGAGTTATTAAATGGGGTAATGAGGAAATAAAAGCATTGAGTAAAGGATGCATTAAAGACTGCCCCTATGTTAGTTAGTCTTGACTATAAGGAGTTTCAAATTTTCTCCTTTGCATATGAATTCACTCTTTGCCTCAGTCTTATTATGTTGGATCTAGATACTTTACAAGGTTGGGTTCTCTGTCACTTTAATTAGACGGATGTCGAGCCTCTCACTTGAATCATGCACAACCTAATGAGTCCCTTCTCTGTGTCACTTGTCAATATTTTAATTATGTACTTAACCTTTATATCATGTATTAAAGATAAAATTACAATATAATATCAATAAATAAAAACAAGGAAGATCATTCATAAACATAGACAATCAAGAAAAAAATTTGGATCTCCATTACATCTTACACATCTCTATTAACTATAGCAATCCATACACAATTTTCCATCATAAACAAAATTCAATGTATTACATATATACATGATGGGAAATTTTACTTTACCACTTACATGATTTAACTCTATCAATAGATGTCCTAAATATAGGTTGCATTCCCTTAACCCTTTCTTTAATCTTCAACTTGTGTTATAAATAGTTTATGCTTTCATCCTATAAATTATCTCTATCTATGCATGGTCTTCATCTATCTTGTATGTCTTTTACTTTTAGTTAGTGCATTTTCTATTTCTATACATTCCTTGATTGATACTCCATATCTTATTTTCCTATTTTTATCCTTCAATAGGAAATTGGATGACTCCTTGAACTTGTGTGTGTATGACCGGTCCATTATGTGTTGATATGATTTTCCCTCATGCACATAATTTTTATTCATTGGCATATCTATGTAGAAAATCTCTTCTTACACATGTGCTTTAATGCATTACTATGGCCTTAGTTGTTTCCTCTTAGTTTATGTAAAAACTCATGTGTGTGGTATTCAACATCCATCCATGACTAGTACTTAGAAAGTTTCTTCGCTCAACATTACCCCACATTAGGAGTATTATCTATCCTAAAAATAACATGAATCAAAGAATGACTCCTCAAAGAATAACTGAAAGAATGAAATAATATCTGAAAAATAAAAATATGGGAGAATTTACCTAACGAATGAATAATATGTATCCCTACTCGCATCTAAAATTCAAGTCTTAGGTGAAGGAGGAGTTCTTAAAAATCTCTATTTAATACATCTTCTAGTTGATTCCATCATTTGATCTTGTAGAGTTATTTTCATATAAAAATATTTCATTGATCATCAAATTTTGTCACCCCGACCCTTGTTTCTATTTCTGCTGAAGCTTAAAATCAACTAAGTATGAAGCTAAATGTGGAAGGTATCCACGTGTCTTGTTGGTGTAGTCGGAGCATGGAAAAAAGAGGAAAGTATCTTAAACTTGTGCTACATTGTCCACATGTCCTAGGCCGATAAAGGTTACCACAGTGGGTTCTGACTTAAAAATCATAGAAAAGATGCAACATGGCCTCCACGTGTCACCCGAGTGCACTTTCAAGTAAAGAAAAAGAGGAAGGCCCCCAAACTAGTGTGTGCCCACCACATGTCTTTCAGGCACAGTTTAGAGGATCAAGTTCTAGAAAAGGCTCCCAAATGAGTGCCCACTCTCCACATGGTGGAAAATAATCATCACCGACTCAAGGAGCACTAGTTGGGAGAATTAAAGGCAAACACAAATATCTCAACATGTAGTTGAGATATTGACCCAGAAGGAGAAGATCATGTAAGAAAATTGAATGCTTCTAGTAGAAGCTCTAATTCCAGACATTGGAGCAAGAGCCATGAACATCTATAAAAAGACATCTAATCCAGAAAGAAAGGAGGAGTTTTGAAGAAAATGGGAGTAGTTTTTGGAAAAATAGACAAAATTTGTAAAAGAGATACAAGATCTAGTTTTGTAATAGCTAGCCTCAGCAAGACTCTATTATAGAAGGAAGTTGTAATTTATGCCATTTCAGCCTTATGTATCATTTTCTCCATAAATATATTTCTTGTTCTGTGCACTTTAGCTTTCAAAGTTCGAGTCTTTCTTTTCTGCTAAGTAGTTCTAGATGAATTAAGAATTCTATTGTGTTATACACCCTTGGGTTTTCACTTATCTATTATCTACACATTGTCATGTGTTTCGTATCCTCGAACTCTTATAAATCTAAGGTACTTATAAAATATGTGGATCATGCTATAGCACTCTTTGAACTATTTTAGATAGTCTCCCAGGTATCTCTCTCTACCTTTATGATCTATTTGGGTAGATCTCTTTAGTTAGTTTTATGTTTCTTTCAATATTTTATCTAACCCTATCTCAGATCATAGAGAAAATCCAACTTCTTTAAAATTTTGAGGCTACCTTAGGGCGCACATCCCACTAACCTAAGGTATCAAATGACTCTGATGGTTCATCTATAAAGATCATCATCAACATTTTTCCTGACACACCCGGTGGGACGAGATTTACACATCTAGATATTTCATCATCAAATATCTACTAATTCTAGTAGTATTTAGTTGGTCTACTCTAATTTTCAAAATGAATGCAAAAAGGAAAGAACAAGGGAGGAATGTGTCTTTGACTACTTGCAGTTATCTCCACCACACAATAGAAGAGGTAGACATATCTAGAGATCTTTGTCTCCTCCAAACTGAACTCTCTCAACACCTCCACTAGGTAGGCCCTTCACACAGTTGACTAGAACCCTCAGGCCTATTTTTATGGCTCACCTTCAAGCTCAACCTCTGAGGCAGTTCATTTCATGGAACTAAGGAGTTCGTTCATTCTACCCACACCCTTGGCAATGTGGAATCCTATTATGGCTAATGTAATAAAGGATCTGCCAAAATTTAATGGAGAAGACTTTAAAACTCCTCAAGAACACCTCCAAGATGTAGCAGAAATATGCGTGGTACATTACATCAGAGAACAAGACGTCACCTTATGATTGTTAGTCGCTTCCTTCAAAGGAAAGGCCCTTAAGACCAGTTAGAAGCTATGTTGGTAACAAGATTAAGTGAAAAGGGAATAGATCATCACTCCTACAACAACTTATTAACATCAAGAAGGGCCCGCAAGAGCTAATGATAGATTTTAATACCAGGTTTCATAAAACTTGGCAAAGGATTCTTGTCCTAGCAAGACCACCCACAGGTATGGCTATTGTTTTTATTTAAAATATCTAAACTCAGATATTTCGTAATGATTCAATCATTGGGAGGAGATTCCTTACCATAAGCCTATAATATTGTTGTCAAGCTGAGAATAATTTAATAGATGCTAGGAAACTTCCCCAGGACCCTTTGTCAATGTACCCTGAGATAGTCCCCTTCCGCAAACACAAGTACCAAGCCCTTCTCAAGCTCCTACGTCCTTGTGCAACTACCCATCCTCTCATTCAGCCCCAAATACCACTACCGTGTCATCATCTTCTTCTCCCAAAATGGAGGAAATGAAAAATATTATGAGAAACTTTTCTAACGAGATAGTAAATATTAAAAGGAATCAAGCTACTTATCCAAGACAAAATTATCAAAATTATCAAGGTAGCAGCCCACCTATTCCCCTCAATACCAAAATACCCAAAGACCATAGCTGCATAGTTGTCTAACTAGCTAGTTCTGTACCAATGCCACTCCAAATTGTTCCACCTAATAGTGAAGAGAGATGGTACCTAGCCAAAACCATTTGGCTGAAGACCCTAACATGTGGTGCTTCCCTGTAATAATTCCCACATGCCAAGAGACTACCCCAAGGGAACTTGCAACAAAATGTGGTCGAACAATGATCAAGAGAAGGCTATGATGTAGATACATCCAGAACTTATCAGTCCACGGGAGTCCAAAATGCTTCTTTTTCTCAAAATTCAAGGGATGTCCCTAGAATAGGAAGTAGAGATTGCACTAGAGCATGCTCTTTTCTCTTGGGTAGAAGGAGAAGAATCCATATTTACAAATGAAGAATTTGTTTCAAAACCTATTTAGTTTAATTATAACACTCACTTTAAGAAAAGGATCATAGAGGTTGACACTCTAATCCCAAGCATGACTAGAAAGATGTAAAAAGAGATATCAACCATTATAGTGTGGTCACCACCTATTTTGTAAAAGAATTTCCAAGAGGAACTATTCATAATCAAGATGTCTCCCACCCCACGGTGAAGGAACAAAATACCAATTATCATCTAAATTATTTCTTCCTAGACAAATTAATGTGGTCCAACAACTCAAGAAAGTTCCATCTAACACATCCTTGTGGGATATTCTGAGCATCCCGAGAAGGAGTTTCTCCAAGAAGTGCTCAAACTAAATGACGATACAAATACCTCCGAAAAGGAGAAGGAATGAGTAAAATCCACCCTAGTCTCAATGGAGGCAGTACTGTTGAATAAAAAAGGGGAGGTTAGTAAACCAAGGCCAAATCCTTTTTCATGACTCTTATCATAGGCAAGAAATTACTTGCATAATTCTATGATAGACTCTAGTGCTAGCACTACCGTCATGCCTAAAGTGATTGCAGACACCTTGGGCATTAAATATGAACCCTTAAAAAGAGGATTCATGCAATTAGATGGATGGTATGTTTAAAACATTAGAGCTATCAATGGTTTCCCATTATAGATCTATTACTTCGAACATAACCATCATACGGGATCATGGTAATCATCATCGCAGATGTATTTAGACTTTTCCTCTCTTGTGATTTCATAGCTAAGATTGGAGGCTATATGTCTCTAGATTGGTCTCATATGATTATGCGAACCAAATATAGATCTAAAATGAAGGTCTTGTCAGAACCCCTTGCCAAGGAGCATGTAATCAGACCAAGCGGTTTCAAGCTTTGAAGATTCCCATGTTATGATCACAAGAGAAGAGGAATCATACACAGAGGACAAAGACCATGAAAGAAACATTAATTTATCCAACCCTCCCTCAGGTGATCCTTTTAGGAAATTTGATATCACTAGTTTGGGCACTTATGTCATTTTCAATGAGGACTCCATGATCCCTAACATGGCAAAAGGATATGATAAAAAGAAAGGGAATCCCCTAAATATTCCTAGATATAGACCCTACATTTCGATGGGTCCAAAAGAAAGAATAGATCAGGAGCCAGAGTGTGTTTACTATCCCCTGGTATAAAAAATATACTCCATTCATTCCATTTCTAGTTCTCATATACGAGTAACGAGGAAAAATATGAGGCCTTGGTACATGGTTTGACTACGAATTGAAAATAAGGAATCAAATAGTTGAGAGTCTTTGGTGACTCAGAATTGGTAGTAAAACAAGTAAGAAACACTTCCGCCATAAATAATCCTAGGATGAGATCCTATTGGCATCGGGTGTGGGATCTCATAGATTATTTTGAAGCCTTCAATATCAAAGTGATTCCCAAAACAAAAATACAGAGGTTGATAGGATGGACTTGATCGGGTCACAGTTTGAACCAATTCAAGATTTGATAGCAAATGAGAATACCATAAAACTGATCATCCATCCTTCTATCCTTAATAAATTTAATCATTGACAAGTCTTCAATAGTGACTGGAAAATTATACACTTCCTTCAGTAGTCTAATCAATTTGTGAACCAAATCCAGTCTAAGATCGAGGAAGCATATGGAGATCAAATTATCCAATTGAAGACAAATAAAATTCCAAAAAGGTTAATAACCCTAGAGATTCTTTTTATTCAAATGATGCTAGTTCCAACCAAAGGAATTTTGCAGCAATAAAGGAGGACTATGTCGAAACTGGAAGTAACTAAGGAGAGAAGACTAAAATTTGGGAGATCGGTGACTCAAAAGGAAAGAGAGAGACTTGTGGCTCTATTTCATAAGTACGATAAGGTGATGGCTTGGATGTATGATGATCTGCATGGTTACAATAAAGACATTATTTAGCACACCATCAACCTTGAAGAAGGGGCTAAGCTGGTACGGCAGAAGAAAAGGCCTATGAATCTAAAAATTTAATCTCTCATGGCCAAGGAATTGAGAAAACTCCTAGAAGCCAATATAATCTTTCCTATCAAGCACACGATGTGGGTCTCCAATCTAGTTCGGTAAGAAAGAAGAATGGAGAAATTCAGCTCTGTGTGGATTTCAAAGACCTAAATAGAGCCTCCTTGAAGGATCACTACCCTTTTCCCTCTATGGAACAAATATTATAGATGGTCACAGGATCAGAGATGTTTTCTCTACTGGATGATTTTTCAGGCTATAATCAAATATGGCTTGCGAAAGAGATCAACACAAGACGACATTCACAACCAAATGGGGAACTTTTTCTTATGCAAAAATTCCTTTTGGACTCAAAAATGTTAGGGCTACATTTCAAAGGGCCATGGATTTCACATTTGGATCACTAATAAACAAAGTGATCCTTATATATCTTGACGATCTCATGGTGTTCACCAAAATAGTGGAGGAGCACTTTGACACCTTAGAGGTTGTATTCAAAAATGCCAAGAATTTGGAATCTCCTAAACCCAAAGAAATGTGTCTTTGGAGTGCCCCAAGGATTTTTTTTGGGACATATTGTGTCAAAGGAAGTAATCTCCATTGATCCTGAGATGATTAAGGCCATTATGGAGTTACCCTTTCTAGTCAATAAAAAAGCGGTCCAATATTTCCTAGGAAAAATCAACTTTGTCAGCAAGTTCATTTTGGAATTTGTTGGGATAATCCACCCGATCACTCTCATGCTGAAAAAGGACCTTAGTTTCAAGTGGACCTCTAAAGGTCATCAGGCCTTCAAGGTGATAAAAGAGGCTATTGCATCCACTCTAGTGATGTTCAATCTAAACTTCTCAAAGGATTTTATTATGTATGTATACGGGGGTAAGCATAGCGTAACATCTGTATTGACACATAAAGGAGAGTCACAAGGAGAGGAAAATTTGATCACCTTATTTTCAAAGACCCTCCATGACTATGAAACAAGGTACAATTTTGTAGAAATATAGGCTTATGCCATAGTTAAAGGCCTAAAGAAATTTCAACACCTTGTCACTCATAATAGAATCCAAGTCATGGTGGCTCACTCCAGCATCAAAGAATACATAATGGAGGGTGAGATAACTAATAAAAGAGCCAATTGGATTACTAAGATCCTTGAGTATGACATTGAGGTAAAGCCCACAAATCTTGTAAGGGGTAGGGGTCTGTGTCAATATTTAACACAGGACTCCATGCCCCTAATTGAAGACGAACACGAGGAGATACTATATCTCCAGGAAAGTGATTCAGATAGTTGGGTCTCAAACAGGGTCCATTTTATGCAGACCAGGAAGTATCCAAGCCATCTCCCCTTGAAAAAGAGGAGATATTATAGGAAACAAGGGGCCAATTTTACTATGATCAACAATTTCCTTTTTAAGAGGAATTTTAATGGAATCCTGCTGAGATGCTTAGAAAATGAAGAAGCTAAAAGAGTCTTATGAGAATTACATCACGGGAGCTTAGGAGGCCACTTTTCCACCAAGAATACAACCATGAAAATCCTACAAGTAGGATACTTTTCGCCAATCCTTTTCACTAATAGTCAAGTAGACGTAAACATATGTAAGGTTTACCAAGTTTACACCGGTTTCAGAGAAACATGGCCTTTCCTCTCAACCCCATCCTAGTTGAGGAACCCTTCACATAATGGGGTTTGGACTTCATCGGAATGGTTAATCCAACTTCAAGCACTAGCCACAAATGGATCCTCACAACAACCGATTACTTCACCCGATGGGTGGAGGCAGTCCCCCTTAAAGAGGCCATTGAGAATGTAATCCTAAGACTCCTACAGGATATAACTACATGCTTCACCCCCCAACACTATCATATCAGATAATGTTAAGGCCTTTATAGGAGCCAAGGTATCTAACTTTGTGGTAAAGCACATGATCTACCTAAAAATGTCCTCCAATTATTACCCACATGGAATTATTCTAGCATAATCTACCAACAAAAACTTGATTAGACTCATAAAGTGAATGGGGCATGAGCATAAGATATTATGGCATGAACATATCAAAACAACCTTATGGACTGATTAAATCACTGCAAAGCATATCCTAGAAACTTCACCGTATGAGGTAGTCTATGGGAAAAGCACCATAATACCAATTTCCGGGAAATCCCAGTAGTAGAACTATTTAAACAGGATGAGATAGAAGAGAATGGAGTGATGTAGGTGAGAATCATTGAGTTAGTAGAGGTCTAGGATAAACGTGAGTCTACTCATAAGGCCATGATCAGCCACCAATAGGTGGTCAAGACTTGGTTTGATAAGAAGACATTAGAATCGAATTCCAAGTTTGTACTATGGTTATGAAATGGGACAAAATGGATGCCAAGAAAGGAAATCATGGAAAGTTTGACCCATTATGGAAGGGACCCTTTAGAATCAGCACATGCAAGTAGCATAATGTATTTGAGCTTGAAACAATGGAAGGAGATCCTTAGCAATTTCAGTGAATGGAATTCACTTGAAACCTTTTCTTGTAAGTCCCTTCATAAAAGGGTTGTATCATATGTATATTTTTCTTTTCTTTGTTCTCTACTTTGTTTGTTTTGTTCCTTTTTAATAAGTGTCTCGAACACACATGTCCTTCACGGATCCCCATTCCGACTTTTAAAATTTTGGAGGGAGTGTACCTCCTGTTTCTCCCAAATTAATGACCCAACAACTTCCTTGACACTTAAGAGAAAATATTTCAAATTGGTACAAAATCTCTCAAAGAACACAAAATTCAATGCTTAAGGTCATTAATTAGAAAGGGGTCATTGTGTGAAGTGACCCTATTTGCATGTAATTCATTACTCTCTAAGTAAGGGTGGCTATTTAAGACATTGGGAGCATTCAACAAGCTCATTCCAAACACTAGAGTCTTCCAAATCAACCGTCAAGTGGCAAAACTAAAGGAATCCTAGCCTTCTCCAAATTTAGAGAAAATGCCACAAAAACCTCCAAATCTGCACCACCAATAAAATCTTACATGGGACAACCTATTCTCCCTCATCTTCTACAACCAAATTTTAGGTTACCTTATGGAAGGTCTTGGTTCAGTGACCCTACTATGATTTATGACCCCAATGATGATATCTTTGACGTGGTCCTCAACAAGAAACGTAAGGCTTTGAGATAGGAAACCTTTGCTAAGTTTCTCAACCTGGGAAATTATGAATATTTCATCTATAATATAGAGTATGATGCTCACCCAATACATGGTGCCTCTCATGCACCCATACCTAGAACTTATACAGATGTGTGAGGATTGTTTTGATTCAAGAACCCATACCATTTGGGGTGGAAAATTAATGGTGGTGATTACACCACAAGCTATCCATGACATGTTGAATCTGACTCATGACCCAACGGCCACTTTCTATGATATGGCAAAACTCCAAAGTGTTTGGGTGTAATGCTAGAATAAAGATTTGTTCCTTAATAGGGATATGTGATAGATAGATATAGGTAGTTTGGGGATCATAAGGATTTCCTATTCCATTGAAATAAATTTTAGAATATTCTCAGGATGCCTATTCCATGTTAGCATTCATTTTTAGGAAATATTTGGATAGAGGTGTTGAGGATTGGTAGAAGATGACCTTACTTCGAATGATTTCTATCGCAAAGATTAGATATACCACTTTGATTTGCTGAAGTCATTGTGAAATATATTTATGAACATATCGACCAATTCTTGGTGACCTTAACTTTTAGGTATTCATCCTATATGTTCCATCTCATTATGTATCAGAACACCCAATATTTCAGTCAATTTATGACTCTGACTCTATGGGACACTGAGGTGGATCCTCAAAAAATCATTCCAGTGTCTCCATGGACCCATATATTATCCCTCTCATCAGACGTATATGAATTCTTTAATTATTTATTGCATCCTGTCATGCCCATTAAAACAACCTACTTGAGACCCAAGAAACAACCTAGGGTTAATTAGGAAAAATTATGGAATATTTTTTTTTTTGTTTAGAAGTGTCCACAACCACGCTATAAGACAAAAATTGACACTAATAGGTTCTATAATAATATTAATCTACTACAACATACATTTCCTTTATTACAATTATCAAATGTCACAAGGTCCGAATTTTAGGGTTAGAAGTTTTGATTAGGTTCGGGGTAAATCAACACCATATCCACTCTCTAAAAGCTCAAAGTTTTAAATAGTTTTTTTTCACACTTAACAAATTAAAAATTTCCCTGAATCATTCCCATTGGATAGGAAATTTTCTCACCTTTCCAATGATATAAATAAGTCCTCCTAACTCCTTGTAAAACTCCAGATATGGACCGACGGACTTTAGGGGTCAAATTTTCCCCAAGGGGACACATGTCGAGTGGGGAAGGAATCCCATTTTTCAAATTGGTGGGTTGTGGGGTAGTGTTTGAAATTTTTCTTGTGTGGGATAATATTCCCATTTACACCCGTGCCTCCGCTATGCCACCAGGGACACATGTCGAGGATCCGAGCTTACGTGAGGAAGGTTGGAAAATTTTGCCAATGGGAGGGAGAAAATCCAAATTAACACCCACACACCCATGGGTCTAGTAAGGACATGTGGTTCTCAACCAAACCACATGGAAAAGGAATGAGGGAAGGGCAGGGCAGTGGAAGGGTTTGGGAGGTTTCGCCGTGGGGAGACAAAGGGAAGAAGGCATGCACGGGTCCGTGCATCTACAGGGGATAACACCGAGGTGAGGATGGGAGTGTGGGGCCATGGATGTTCTAAGGGAAATTTTCCCAAAAAAAAATTCATAGGAGAGAGTTGTAAGGGTTTCGCCACCCCGCTTTCACTCCATGCTGCCACTGTGTAGCCTCTCGGTTGGTCAGAACCGGCGGGGAGGAAGATAAAATTTCCCAAATTGTTTTTTTAAGGCCCAAGGATAAAATGATGTCGCACCTCTCTGCTACCCTGTGAGGACATGTGGTAGCCCTTGATTGGCTGTGGGCAAGTGGAGGAAAGGTTAAAATTTTTCCCTAAAAAATTTTCAAAAATTTTTCTAAGGAAATTTCGACGGGAAATTTTCAGTCAGCGGCTTTCCAAGGAAAATTTTCTCAAATTTTCCCGCCAAGGCAAGAAAAATTTAGAGGGCCATAAATTTTTCTAGAAATCTTAGTTTTGGGAAAATGAGGACTTTCTGGAAATATCTTAATTCCCTCTTTACATAGGAATCATAATATTTACATTTTGATAAGGTTGAAGGGGTCAATTTTATGAAAATGATCTGTAGGCTTTTAAACAGCCAACTAGTAAATTTTAACTTATTAAATTTATTCAATTTGGTATCCTTATTCTCTCATAATGCAAAACAGACATGGAGAATTGATCTAGGAAGGATTTAGAGTGTTTTAGGAAGGTAATTTCACTTGTTTGATTTTTCAATTCACATTTTTCCAACAATTGATAGAAAATGACTGAGGAAGGGATTGGGCTCAATTTTGCAGATGTTTAAATTGTTTTCTTAAGTGTTCTTTGTCAATTTGAGTTCATTGGTGTCATAGCATGCCAAAATATATCATTTCCAAGTTGATTATTGTATGCAGGTCCAAACTATACATTTTGATTAACTTTATTGCCAGTTTTATATTTACAACAGAGATCTATTTCTTTGAAATCTATATATCAATTTTATCATTCAAGTGTGGCATTTCATTTCTAAACTAATCCAATACATTCATTTTTTTATAAACAAACCATTTCAAATCTAAATTGTAAAGTCTAATTTCCAATTTAATATATTTCCAAAAGAGACAAAGCAATATAATTCCTTCATACGTATTTCTTCTTTTCGATTTTTCTAAATAGAGATTTTAATCACAAACTGATATTCCAATTTCACACAACACAACCGAGGGAAAGTCTTGCATTCTGTATTGACTTCAATTATACAACTTTACATCTTTCAATTTTTAAATGCAACAAACAAATTTCTATTTCTTTCTTTCCAATAAATGTAACGAGTAAATACATCCTTCATAATTTGAATGTACAACTTCCACAATCAGTTACATACATCTTTTCTTCACAAATATATATTACAATTTCATCCACTTCAAGTGGGAAAGGTTACAATTGAATTTGTTTCACAAGGGGCTGGAAAAATTGTCTTCTTTTGCTCTAGAACAGCAACATGCAAGTTTCCTCCATTTTCAATTTGATCACAACAAAAGTGGGGGAAAGGCAACACTCTCCACCCAACCAAGACATCCAATGAAAGGAGAATCCATCCTTCATCATTGGCCCCCGAGCCCTAACCAAAAACAATAAAAGGTGTGATTCAACCCATGGTAACAACTGGCTTCCACAAACACACAACATTCATTCAACATGCATTTTTCAAATAAAAACATAGTTCAACACAAAACAACAGTTTACAACTACAATTGAAAACATTCAAATCAGAACTTAGGCTTGATCATGCAAGCCAAAGGAGTAAGGACTATGGGGGAAGCTACTTATGCCTCCCAATGGGAATTGGGCATCCACCTATAAAAACCACCAATAAAATTCACCAAACATATCCTTATGCCCCCACAATCCCTCCTTATGCCCCCCACAAAGTAAGAAATGCAAGCTATTTCTTTTCCATGGTGGATCCCAAACCCAAACTCCAAAGACAAAATTTTGATGCCAATGGCATTCCCTTATGCCCCCACATGGATTCCCCATATCCTTCTCCTACACCATTCCTATGGTAGTCTACCCATATAGCCAACAAAAACATAACAACATTCACCATTCACACAACACAATCAAGAAAATAACAACATAAAAGAAGAGTTAAACTCCTACCTCTCCATGGTAGCTTTTGTTTCCAAACAAAAAGCTTCAATGCCAAAAACATAGTCCCAAAATAACAATCTCCAAGCATGAAAAGTTTCTCCAAACTCCTTCCAAAATAAAGAGCTCCAAACACAAGAAAAATGTGCCCCCAAGGAAGTATGCAAAAAGATTCAACAACCAAAAACAAGCAAAGAGTTTGAATTATATATAAGAGGGAAGAGAAGAGGATGATGTGGATCCCACAGGATGCCACATCACACATCCTCAACTTCAACACAAAAGACAAATTTTCATTCTCCAAGGCACAATAAAGAGGTGGGTGAAAATATGACAAGTTACTTGCACACACCAAAAGGCCCATACCCAAAAGGACTGAAAATTAAATAAAATGTAAGAGAGTGTAATCAAAACTTGCAACATGATTTATAAGATTCATTAAAAAATTCTAAAATCACCCTCCAACCATAAGCATGGTTAGTAAATTAAATTGAGAGGTATGGGACAAGTTTTTCGTGTCCCACAATCCTCCAAAAATAGCCCCTAAGGACAAATTCAAATTTCCAAGGAGGTGGAGTGTTTCATACTCCAAAATCTAACTTACACAACTCTTACACAATTCTTACACATCCCTTACATAATTAATACAAAGAGCCAACAAATTCCATTATTATTTTCCCATATCCCAATTTAATTTATTTAAATTTTAATCATATGATTTCCCACATTAATTCTCCACAATTTAATTAAATAAAAGAAGGGAACACTTCACTAATAAAATACATACAAACAATAATAAAATTTAACCACATTAATAAAATACACAAACCCATGGTCACATATAAAGGTGATCCCCCCCACAGAATCCCTAACAACAACAAACACAACACAATAAAACAAGTTTCCATGGTGACCTTGTCGAATTCACCTAGAATTTCATTGTGGTTGGTCTCCAATCCCCCGATGTTTGTTGTGATATTTAACTTGAAAAACACAAATACCTCCTTCGGCCTCGTGGCCATATCATAACATCCAAAATGAATCTAAATATAGTCACAAAATCATCCAAATATTTGAATCACAATAACATCAAGGCAATTTAACATTATCACATACAATTTATATCAAGAACTATATCATCATCATATAATATCCATTTTCTAGATCTACTCGTAATATCTAAAATCACATGTTTGAACAACATCCATAAAACATCTATATCAGATAGTATATCATCATCCACATAGGAGTGTGTCCAATAATCATCATGCATCATAACCAAATCAAGATCACAATAATCCATGATCAAATATCTAACATCATACTAAATCAAAGCATAATAATGTCCATAATGTAAAAAACAGTATCAAAATAAGCATCAAAGGTGTCAAAGGGAAGTGGGCACTACATCCCCCTCCCCTTAGACCCAACTTCCTCCTGGAAGTCACTAGAACAGATGTGGAAATTGAACTCATAATAAGGTAGCATCCTCCCATGTAGTTGCAATCTCATCATATCTGTCCCACTGCACCCAAACCTGATCAACCTCTCTACCTCAAAGGCCTAGGGTCTTGCGATCTAGGATGTGAATGGGCTCCACCATCACCTACCCCTGATCCTACACTTGCAATGATGTCTAATCCAATACATGAGAAGGATTTGTAATATATCTCCTGAGAACTGAAACATGAAAAACATCATGTATGTGAAACAAGCTAGGTGGTAATGCTAGATGGTAAGCCAAAGGGCCGATACACTCCAAGATCTCAAAAGGACCAATGAATCTAGGAGCTAACTTAGAAAATTTTCCATAATAGATAGGGCTCTTGTGTGGCCTGACACGAAGGAACACCTTCATGCCTACATCAAAACTATGATCTATCCTATGTAAATCTACATACTTCTTCTACATGTCATGTGCCTCCTATAATATTTTCCTGATCAACACCACCTGCTACTCCATGTCCTGTAGAAGAGCTGGTCCAAGAGATACTTTGTCCTCTAACTTGTCCTAGCTAAGAGGTGTCCTACACTCTCTACCATATAAAGCCTGAAAAGGAGCCATGCCTATAGAACTTTGGAAACTATTATTGTAGGAAAACTCCACTAAGTATAGGTACTCCTCCCATTTAGAATTCTGATCCATCACATACATCCTGAGCATGTCCTCTAAAATCTGATTCACCCACTCAGTCTATCCATCTATCTCGGGGTGATATGTTGTGTTGAATTTGATTCTCATCTCGAGGACATACTGCATGGTAGTCTAGAAATGGGAAGTGTACAAAGGATCACGATCACAAATGATCTTCCACGGAATCCCATGTAACCGGAAATCTCATCCAAATATACTCATGCCACTACTCTAGTTGTATAAGTGGTCTTTACCAGAGAAAATTGAGCCACTTTTATCAATTTATCAACCATGACCATAATGGCGTCATGGTGATATCTCAACACCGGTAGCCCAACAATGAAATCCATGGAAATGGTGTCCCACTTCCATTCTAGTATAGCATGGGGATAAATAAGTCCTACTAGATGTTGATGTTTGGCCTTAACTCTCTGGCACTCTAAACATCATGACACAAACCGAGTTACATCTCTATGAAGTCCTCTGCAATGGAAGCAGGTTGTTGCAAGGTGGCATGCATCTTCTTCACCCTATGATGGGCTATATAGGGTGCATGATGTGCCTCTAGCTAGATGTCCTACCTCAAGCTCCCATCTCTAGGAACATATATCCAGCCTCGGTGCCTAAGAAGACCAACTTCCTATAAGGAAAAACCATCAAAATTCCCATCAAGGGGTCTGCGTGACTCGATCTCTGCTCGAAGGCGCAATGTAGAAGCTTTCAAGAGGAAGCTATTATAGGATCTGCTCTACAAATATATGCTCACTCATGTGGACATAGCCACATTTCTCTATCTATTAAGAGTTTCGCTACCACATTCTCCTTCCCCTTCACATGCTCGATATCCATAATACTCATAAAGCAACTCCATCCTACATCGTTGACAAGTGTTGAGATTGGGCTGCATGAAGAGGTGGAAAAGACTCAAATGATTCTGTCTTGAGTGTGAATCTCCTACCAATAAGAAAATTCGTCCATTGAACCAAGGTGTGCACAATCGCCACAAGCTCAAGATCATGAGTTGAATAATTGAGCTCATAATCCTTGAGTTTGCAAGACTCAAAAGCCACTACTCTGCCATCCTGCATCAACACACCTCCAAGTCCTACTAAAGAAGCATCTGTATAAACAAAGAACTCACCTTGTAGATCCGGCACTTTGCAAGAATAGGTGTTGTAGTGAGGTACTCCTTTAGTGTCATGAAGGCCTACTCACATATGTTCGACCAAACAAACTTCTTCCCTTTCCTCTAAATGGAAGTGATAGGGTGTGCAATCCGAGAGAAGTCCTGAAAAAATCTCCAGTAGTACCCTACTAATCCCATAAATATGCATGCCTCGGTCACTATAGTGGGTGTTGGCTAATCCATAATAGCTCTAATCTTAGAAGGATTGATGGTGATACCTTCCCCAGAAATGATATGACCCAAATACTACACCTCTGTCTAAAATAATGCACACTTCTCCAAGTTCCCGTAAAGTTGTTACTCATGAAGACACTAAAGAACCTGGTGAAGGTGACCCTCATGCCCCGATGCATACGTGAGTATATCAAAATTTGATCTAGGAAGATGAGCACGAAGCGATCTAAGAATGTCCTGAATACCCCATTCATCAAACTCATGAACACTACTGGGGGCTTTAGTCAAACCAAAAGGCACCATTGTGAACTCATAGTGCCCATATCTCATGTGGAATGTGGTTTAATGAATTTCTACCTTTGAAATCCTCAGCTGATGGTAGCCTAACTTAAGATCAATCTTAGAGAAAATTGTGGCTCCCTTCATCTGATCAAACAAATCATCAATACGTAGAAGGGGATAATGAT
Source organism: Taxus wallichiana var. yunnanensis (assembly GCA_018340775.1). Lineage (NCBI taxonomy): Eukaryota > Viridiplantae > Streptophyta > Pinopsida > Cupressales > Taxaceae > Taxus > Taxus wallichiana. The sequence goes on from CM031236.1 coordinate 345,729,735, forward strand.
TCTTGATCGTTACCTTGTTTAGCTAACAGTAATCAATACACAACTATAAGGATCCATCCTTATTCTTCACAAAGATCACCAATGTACCCCATGGGGATATACTAGGATAGATAAGGCCCTTCTCCAAAATGCCCTCATGCCGCTACTTGAGCTCATAGAGCTCTGGGGTTGTCATCTGATAAGGTGCCTATGAGATAGGATCTTCTCCAAGAACTAGATCTATATGAAAATCAATCTCACGTGGGGGTGGTAACCTCGGTAGCTCCTTTAGAAAGACATAAACATACTCTCTCAAGATGGGATGATCATCTAGTGATGGTCCACTAGACCCATTCTCTGATCTTTCACTAACTATAACAACATACATCTGACAACCCCATCATACACACTACTTAAGCTGCATAATAGAGATGGTGCAAATAGAAATGGGTCTCCTGACCCCTGAAATCACCGACTCAACTCCCAAATCATCTACATAAGATATAGTCTTTTGGTAACAATCCATCCTGGCCTTGTGTGTAGATAACCAATCCATACCCAAAATGACTCCATACGAGCCCAAAGGAAGGATACAAAGATTTGAGGTAGTGGTGAAAGGTCTCAAATCCACTACACACTCCTTAACTAAGGAGTCTACAAAGATCTTGGCTCTAGAAGCCATCTCGACATCCCAACTAAGACCCTACCTAGTTGTCACCAGCCTACATTTCTCTACTAAATATGGTGTAATGAAAGAATCAGAAGAACCAAAATCAAACAATACAGAGGTAGGAATACCACTAATGCTACTTGTGGTCTCAATGACTATGCTCTGATGCTCTACCTAGTGGTTCTCAAGTTTTGCATAAATCTTGTGGCTATGTCCCATGTCACAAACCATAGGCTCAAAGATCTATGTCTTACCCTTGTTGTTAGGGTTCTATGGGTAATATCTCCAAAAGTGTCTAGTAACTCCACAACTAAAACATCCTCATGATCCTCCCCAATGAGTATAACCTCTAGTAGGTGCCTTGAAATTCTATTGAATGGATCCTAATGATCCACCTATGGTTTACATCGAGGTCTCTACTTGGTGAGCTCCCATTGCATGAGCTTTAGGTCCACCACGTGTCCCGATGGGACCCTAGAGGAGGCCCCATAGTCCAACCTCTTTGTGCATCAACTCTATGGAGGTCTATGAGGTTAGCAGGATCGTTGTTTTTTTTGTTGGTACTATGGCCTAAAGGATGGTTGTGTTAAACCTTGGCCACCTTGAGGAGGTACTAACCCCCTTGATCTATTTTCTTGCATCGATGTATGCAGATCCAAACTTAGTCTCTAGCTTTGTTGGGTCTTTCCTGAGTCTCTTCTACAATATAGGCCTTCTTGACGGCCTCAGTTAATGTCTGTGGGCAATGGATCCACACTGCACCTCCAATATCTAAATTCAGGCCCCGGATGAACCTATGAATCCACACCTGCTCATCCTACATATACTCTACATACTGGAGTAGATCCAGAAATATACTCTCATACTCACAATTTGCTAAAAGAGATGCATGTCGGAGGTCATGGACCTTGTCGATCCTTTGCTGTATGAACCTCCATGACAAATATTTGCTCCTGAATCTCTCCTCAAATAGCTCCTAGGTCACTATCTCGAATCTAAATGGAGCTTCGCTCCTCTCGCCCTCCAACATACTCGTGCTCCATCCCTCAGTAGATGGATCACAACATGAGATTTCATGTTGCTAGAACAAGGAAAAATCTTGAAGTAACCACTCAAGCTCGGTAGCTGAGCCTCTTCCTAAAATCCACCCATGTCCCCCGAGTAATGGGAGGGCCAAAGCTTTAGGATCTCCCGATGTGATTTGTTGTTGTGGTCCGATGGCCTCAGGTCTCTCTCGCATGCTCATCCCTAAGCCTAGGGCTCCGATACCTCTCACTATTCTTTGGAACTCTGTAACCCTATCCTCTCGGTGGTGACTCACGATCCGGCTGACTCCACATAGGATTTATCTCTTCTATGCTCCTCACTTTGGGTTGAGGAGATTCCGACCCTCAATGTAAGGGGCTCTATCATGACTAGTTGCATGTCCTCCTAATCCTCTGTGTAGAGTGGCATTGACATCCTGAAGGGTTTGCAAGATCTAGGGTAGGATAGATACTACACCCTAATCCAATGGTGGTGGTGGTGGTAAGTATGAGTCTCTATGAAAATTCCCATCACCTATCTGTGCCTCCTGTATAGACCAAAGTGAGATTTAGTTCATTTTATAAGTTTTATTCAATTCTCCATGTTTACTACAATAGACAGTTTCTAAACTAATTTGTCTTTTCTAGATTTTAAAGAAAATGTGCTAGGTTTAAGTTTCATGTCTCAAGTTTTCTAGTGTGCCCAATGGTCCAATATTTTGAACCACTACTCTAATACCAAGTGTGATTCCCATTAAAACAACCCACTTGAGACCCAAGAAACAACCTAGGGTTAGTTAGGAAAAATTATGGGATAATTTTTATTTTTATTTAAAAGTTTCCATAACTAGGTTGCAAGACAACAGTTGACACTAATAGGTTCCGAGAACAAGATTAATCTACTACAACATACTTTTCCTTTATTATAATTATCAGAGGTCACAAGGTCCAAATTTAAGGGTTATAAGTTTGATCAGTTCGGGGGTAAATCAACACCATACCCACTGAACCATATACTTCCTACTATGACCTGGATTGTCACTATGGCAATGGATTTATCCCCACACTTGTATTTATATCTCGATGCTTTGGGATTGTGATCTAATGTGGAAACCATAACTTCCACCATCACCGCCGCAATGTCCACCAAGGTCCCAAAATCAAAACTCTTGATTCAGAAACTTTATAATGCTTCGGAGTTTTCCCTTGAAGGGGCAATGATTCCTAACAGGCAGCTAATCACTGTGAAAATTAATGAGATTCTAAGTTATAACAAGGCCTCTATCTAATTCTAGAATCTCTTCTTGCGGCTCCACTAGGGAATCAAGGAGAGGAAACAAATCATCAAAAAATTAGTTCAATTAGACTTCCCTTCCCCCTTCCTTGACGATTTAACAGCCCTCTCAAAGGACCAAATTCAATAGCTCTTGATTTCCAAACACTAAGACAAGACTGTCTTTCAATATTTAAAGGAGAAATCTATTTTTTCTGAGGTGGAAGCCATTCTAAAACTCATCATGTAGTTGGAGTTTTGTTTACACGTAGTAGTGCAAAACCTCCAAAATTTCTCACATAAGGAGATAATTGAGTTGGATCAAGATTTATAGGTGTTGAGTAGACATAATATGACACTAAGGAGAGGGCACACAGGTGATTCATGTATGGGAGCAAGGCATATTTGAAGGCATGAAAGGATAGGGAAGAAAACACGTGTGAATGACAGATTGATTTGGGACTTAGCCATTTTCATGGTTATGGGCTATTTTTGGAGATAGCATATGGAGCACATAATGGGATGGAGACTTGTAAAAAAACAAATGCTATTTTAGGAAGAGCATCTACTAAGCTCCATTCATGAGTTCAAGTTAATAATAGGAATACTACTACCAATTAACTATAAGAGATCTATTATTAGTGCACTTGCATGTGTGCATGTTATTGTAAAGGAGCATGAATATTTTCAGCATGCGACCTATTTTGGGAAGTGCGTAAGTGGTGAAGGGAAAGTCCCCACCCCTATAAATATGTATTAATCTGTGTAGTTAGAGATACATTGTGTATGAGCTATTGTAGAGTTATGTTGTCAGATCGATGCACACATAAACTTATTATACTACTTATTGTAAGAACACGTATTTACTATGTTTTAATTTAATGGAGTATATTGGGTGAATAATGGTGTTAAACATGATGAATCTGGTTTTTCATGGTTGAATTCATTATGTTTATCATTCAATTCATGATTCTTTTAGATATAGATCTAGAATATGCTCTGTGGAATGTTTATGTTATTTATGGATATGCATGCATTATATCTTCATCATGTTCACATCCTTCATAACAAACTCTAAGGAAGGGCCTAGTACCTTTGTGTGCTTGGTGAGCACTCATCTCAGGATGGGTGATGTTCCAAAGTGCACCTCGGTTATTCATTGTAAATTGTAGGCTACATCATTGGTTCCATACATCAAGAAGATGTGGAAGAACCCAAGGATGAGGATATGAAGGATGAAGAGGAAGGTGCGAAGGAGATAAAATAAACGAGCATGATATTTCTCAAAACATCGAAGATCTAACTCCAAAAAGGTGCTCAAGTTTCTAAGGGGCCAAAATGAGGAGAACTAGCGGGGAGTATGTTGGGCCAAGTATGGGCTATCTTGAAACACTGTTTCTAGAAAAAAATGGGTCTTAAGGGGTTGTATGGATGAGATTTGATATACCCGGACATGGCCACTATGTACGTGTGGAAACACCTATCTGGTCCATGCAGAGTCAAATGGATGAGCCCGATTTTGATGTATATGGGGAGTCACGTGTGTCTTGAAGAATGAAGAAGGCACCACATAGTAGGCACATGAGTATAAAGCCCACTCTCATGTCGATGAGCAGTGAGCAATACCACCTGGTTAAGTTATCTACGAGAGGTTACGTAGAGGAACATAGATAAGGATGCCACTATTAGACCGCTACGAGAAGTTAAAAAGGTAAAAGTTTCAGAAATATATTGTCTAAAAGGGGGAAGGACTTACAATAGAAAAATAATGAATCCTTCATCATCATGCTAGAAGAAATTGGCGATTATGTCCTGAAAGCAAGACCGCACTTAGAGTCTAAGGTACCTGAAAATTTTCCTTTAGCTATGCATTATGTGCATATGTTAGTTGATTTGGTGCTTGAGGATGGACCAATTCACATGCCAGACACTGAGAGAGGACCTTGAGAAGGAAGAGAGAGAAAGGGCATCTATGGTTATAAATAGTTTATCGTATGAGGCATTTCTCAAAAATTTATAAGATGAGCTGAAGAAAGTAGACCAAGATTTGAACATATGTGTAGCTCTAGAAGTAGTGATCAGGATCAAAAATATATTATAAGATAATGAAGTTCTGAAGGCAATGAAGGATGAGACTTTAGGGTGCACACAAAAATTGACATTAGTGAAGCAAAAGTGCAAATCCCTTGTATCACCACAACATTCACGGAAGGAGAGGTGGATGAGCTTGGAAAGATCATAACACAAAATATGGATCTTTTGGAGGGAAGGATGTCTACTATGGCTAACATTTTCCTAGTTTTGTAGAATGAAAATGGAGATATGACCTATGACAAGTTGGAATCCATCGCCACAGATGTTCTAGAGAAGACTAGAAACATGCTCGATGATTGGAAATCCTTGGAGGTTGCAATTAAAGAAGAATATCTGGAGTTAATCCTACCATTAGAAGCAAAGGGTGGTAAAGAATAGAATTACATTCTTTTTAAAGTAATTATTTACATTCTTTCCATTCTTATTCTTTATTATTTTGTAACATCAGGATGAACCCCATTGTTGAGACGACAGTGCAGCTTAGTGTGGGGTAATGTTGAGCAGAAATAATATGACACTAAGGAGAGGGCACACAGAATATTCATGCATGGGAGCAAGGCATATTTGAAGGCATGAAAGGATAGGGAAGGAAACACATGTGAAAGATAGATTGATTCGGGACTTAGCCATTTTCATGGTTACATACTATTTTTGGAGATAGTGTACTGAAGCACACAATGGGATGGAGACTTACATGACACACAAATGTTATTTTGGGAAGAGCTTCTACTAAGTGCCATGCATGAGTTTGAGTTAATAATATGAACACTACTGTCAGGTAACTTTAAGAGATCTATTATTAGCACACTTGCATGTGTGCATGTTATTGTAAAGGAGCATGACTATTTTTCAGCATGTGACCTATTTTGGGAAGTACATAAGTGGTGAAGGGAAAGTCCCCACCCCTATAAATATGTATTAATCTATGTAGTTAGGGATACATTGTGTATGAGCTATTGTGGAGTTATGTTGTCAGATCTGATGCATGCATAAACTTATGATACTACTTATTGTAAGAATATTTTGTATTTACTGTGTTTTAATATAATGGAGTGTATTGGGTGAATATCGGTGTTAAAAATGACTTTAAATTGTGTTTAAAATGACTGTAACTACCTACTAAATTCCCTTTAGCACTCCATTTTGGACTTTCAGAAGCACTCCGTGCTATCCCTCTCCACCAGGGCCTCATCTTCCTGCTTCATAAGCTCTGTGTCTCCAAATTCCCGGCTTCCTGACCACTCCCAACAATCTGCACATCACTACCTCCACTGCTCCCACTCCCATACTAGACACCTCTTCCAAACCCAAGACCAAGAACCCAAAGCTTCCAAAAACTGACACCCCTCACTCTACCTAGGTTCTTAGAAGCACCAAAGAGCTGGAAGTTGCACAAAATTTGCTGCATATTAGCAATGTTGGCCTGGATATGGCCCTACATCAGGAGGGGAATAACGTACCTCATAGATTGGAGTCTCTGGAGAAAGAGATGAAGTAGCTTAAGAAGGACCTATAGCACATGGAAAAGTAGAAAGGTAAAAGAAAAATTGATGATGATAATGACATTGGGAAGGATCAGATTGTTGACATTTATAAGAAACTGAACTCTGGATAGTAGATTGGGGAGAGAAAAAGATAGGCATGATCACAACATGGCTATCTTCAATGCCATTAGTGACTTCTTAGAGCAGCATGTTTGAAGCATTACCATGCTTAGCAGATCCCTGACACTATTTGGGGGAATGAAAAAGAGAGAAGCTAGACCATCTTGCAATTGAACGCAACTGACCCAACACACATCACCACATTGGCATTGTTCACCTCGTTGCAAACTATCTAGTCAAAATTGGTAGAGCATCCAAGAAGTAATCTCACTCGAGGCTAGTGGGCATCGTTTTAGTCGCTGCTCTTTTTGGTCTTTTTGTTGTTTCTATGCTACTTTTGTGTTGTATTGTTGTAGTTTATGTTCTGTTTTGTTTCTTTCTTGTAACTATCTTTTGGTTACTGTTGGACATAGTGTTTTATCTAGATTTTGATCCTCTTTTGTTGTTCCTTTATAGCTATATTTGGCTATTGATCCCTTTTTGTAATAGGGTATAGTCCCTTTAAAACTATTTACCAATAATAAAAAAACTTGTTTTTTCATAGTTGACTTTATTATTTTTATCACTCAATTCATGATTCTTTTAGATCTAGATCTCGGAATATGCTCTGTGGAATGTTTATGCTATTTATGGATCTAAATGCATTTTATCTTCATCATGTTCACATCCTTCATAAGAAACTCTAAGGAGGGGATTGATACCTTTGTGTGCTTCAAGTGAGCACTCATCTCGAGGATGGGTGGTGTGTCAATCCACTGGGTTATTCGAGGTAAATTCTAGATCGCATCATTGGTTCCGTATAACCGAGAAGATGTGGAAGAACCCGAGGGATGAGGATATGAAGGATGAAGAGGACGGTGTGAAGGAGGAAGAAGAAACAAAGCATGATATTGCTCAAAACATTGAAATTTAGCTCCAAACATTGGCGCTCAAGTTTTTAAGGGGCCAAGAATGAGGAGAACCAAAGTGGGGAGTATGTTCGGCCAGCTATGGGCTATCTTTGAGGACACAAGTAAAATTATCTACACCCATTCCTAGAGCATAATGGGTCTAAAGCGGTTGTATGGATGGGAGATGATAAACCCGGAAATGGCAACTACATGTATGAGGAAACACATGTCTGGTCCATGCACACTCACATAGAAAATCCCAATTTTTATGTATGTGAGGAGTCATGTGTGTCCTGAAGAATTAAGAAGGCACCATAAATAAATCACATGACTATAAAGCCCACTCTCATATCTGATGAACAGGTGAGTAATACCTTGGTTAAGGTATCTATAGAGGTTACGTGGAGGAAAATAGATAAGGATGCCACTATTAGAGTGCAATGAGAAGATAACAAGGTAAAAGCTGCAAAAATAGTGTGTCTAAAAGGGAGAAGGACACGAGAATAGAAAAAAATGAAGCCTTCATCATTATGGCGAATAAATTGATGATTATGTCTTGAAAGCAAGACCGCACTTAGAGTCTAAGGTACTTGAAAATTTTCCTTCAGCTATGCATTATGTGCATACGTTAGTTGATTTGGTGCTTGAGGATGGACCAATTTGCATGCCAATGCTAAAGGAACCTGAACAGGAAGTAGAGAGAGAAAGGGCCTCCGTGGTTAGAAATATTTCATCGTATGAGGCATTTCTCCAAACTTTACAAGATGAGCTGAAGAAAGTAGACCAAGCTTTGAACATATGCGCAACTCCAAAAGTAGTGATTAGGATCAAAACTATATTAGAAGATAATGAAGTTCTAAAGGAAATGAAGGATGAGACTTTAGGTTGCATAGAGAGATTAACATTAGTGAAGCAACAACGCAAAGCCCTTGCATGACCAAAACATCCACATAATGAGAGGTTGGATGAGCTTGGAAAGATCATAGCACAAAATATGGATCTTCTAGAGGGAAGGATGTCTACTATAGCTAACATTGTTCCAGTATTGCAAAATGAAAATGGAGAGATGACCCATGAAGAGTTGGAATCCATCTCCGTAGATATTCTAGACAAGACCAAAAACATGCTCAATGATTGGAAAGCCTTGGAGGATACGATTAAAGAATAATATCCAGAGTTAATCCTATCGGTGGAAGCGAGTGTGGTGAAGAATATAATTCCATTATTTTTAAATTAATTATTTACATTATTTCCATTCTTATTCTTTATTCTTTTGGAACATCCGGAGGAACCACATTATCAAGATGACAATGTAGCTTTGTGTGGGGTAATGTTGAGAAGAAATAATATGAAACTAAGGAGAGGGCATAAAGAATATTCACTCATGGTAGAAAGCATATTTGAAGGCATGAAAGGATAGGGAAGGAAATGCGCATGAAAGATAGATTGATTTAGGACTTAGCCATTTTCATGGTTCTGAGTCTATTTTGGAGATAGCATAAAGAACACACAATGGGATGGAGAATTGCATGACAAGTAAATACTATTTTAGCAAGAGCATATACTAAGTGCCATACATGATTTCGAGTTAATAATAGGAATACTACTATCAGTTAATTGTAAGAGATCTATTATTAGCGCACTTACATGTCCTGGATGTTATTGTAAAGGCGTGTGACTATTTTCAGCATTCGACATATTTTGGGAAGTGCGTAAGTGGTGAAGGGAAAGTCCCCACCCCTATAAATATGTATTAATCTATGTAGTTAGGGAGACACTATGTATGAGCTATTGTGGATTTATGGTGTTAAATCGATGAATGCATAAAATTATGATACTACTTATTGTAAGAAGTTTTTGTATTTACTGTGTTTTAATATAATGGAGTATATCTAGTGAATAATGGTGTTAAACATGACTATAATCTGGTTCTTGCATGGTTGACTTCATTAATTTTATCACTTAATTCATGATTCTTTTAGATATATATCTGGAATATACTACGTGGAATGTTTATGCTATTTATGGATCTCGAATGAATTATATCTTCATCATGTTCACATCTTGCACAAATAACTCTATGGAGGGTCTTGGTACCTTTGAGTGCTTTGGGTGTGCACTTAGCTCATCTTTGGGTGATGTGCCAAAGTGTGCCAAGGTTATTCATGGTAAATTCTAGGCTACATCATTGGTTCCATATAACCATAATATGTGGAAGAACCTAGGGATGGGGATATGAAGAATGAAGAGGAAGGTACGAAGGAAGCAAAAGAAAAAAAGCATGATATTTCTCAAATCATCGAATATCCAACTCCAAACCTTGGTGCTCAAGTTCCTAAGGGTCCAAGAATGAGAACAAGTCAATGTAACATCCTCAATTTTTTTTTTTTTTTGATAATTGCATCCTGGTTCTAAATACATAATTTAGAACTCACAATTCAAATAACCATTTATATAACAGACAACCATATGCAGCTGTAATGACTCGGAATACCTCCGATCTATTCATTCCATGACTCGGTAATCTACCGATCTATTCATGAGTAAAAAGAGTTAGTGTTTTTATTTAACACAACACTCTTGCGGTTCTCTTCCCTAATCTGGGATTCAGAATGCTCTGTCCAAGGAATCTAACTGAATAACTGTTACCATTATTCATCGGCATCTCATCCCTTAGACTAGGTGAATTAGGACAACGCAATCAGCAGCTTGCGATACTTTGGCCAAAGATTTGAAACATACTGTTCATGTCTCGTATTCCTTAACGGCATACTCATCAATCTGGAATACGTCCTTCACCCCATTCATATGTTATATAGAATGTCTTATACGACTCATCGGTCCTTCCTTTCTTTTGAATCACTCGGAGGGCAGATTAACAAGGTGATAATGTTATATGGATGCCCACGAGGATTAGGGATATGATGACATCTTGGTTGACCTTGCGGTTCAACCGGTGTGTCATGATACCCCAAATCTCCGAGGCAGTCTTATAACATGACCACGTTCTTAATCGGTCCCAGGGTAACTCGTGCGAAATCAAGTGTAAATCTTAGCGATCAATGCAAAGGGTGTCGCCATAAGTCACCTGCATTGTTGTAACTTCGAGAAGATCCTAATCTTCTCGGAGGTACAGCCCTGCAGTCGACTTTATGTCGTCAACCTTTAAATCCGCCTCGAGAAGATCTACCCAATAACAAGCGTTACGCACTTGAGTTTAAATTACTTTTAAAGACTTTTCCCTAAGGTTAGCCTTTCCAAATCCCTGGATTCTTTGTCTTAAGACGACCCTCCTCTAAAAGACTCATTACTTGGTAGAGGTATTACGGTCACGCTCTCATCAAGGAGTCATTAGAATACACCTGATTCTAAAGTAACAGAATGGGACAATATCTCATAACCTTTACTTGAGATTGCCATCTGAACTCCATTGATTGCCTATCAGTTCTCTTAACTGAATTTATATCATACTTTTAAGTTTAAAGGTATAAATGATTAAGAATCCAATTTACTGTTGTCCTTTCATACTTAGGACTAGGGATTAGTAATTTAATCCAGTTTGTTTAGCGTTCTCTTTTAGGCTCAATTTTAACCTATCTTCTAGAGAAACAATAATTTAATTCCAATATTGCTTTTGCTAGAACAAATTAGAACTACTAAACACTCATAAGAATTTAATCTTATTACTTACGAGCTTTCATTGTCAATCACAAAAGCGTCCATATTATACAATGAAAACAATGCCCCTTCGTTACATAAACCGAAGAAGGTCAACTTTCAGAAATAGAATACAATACATAAGTATCAAACACTTATTTCCATTCCTTTCAAAACTATACAATTACATTTTATGCAACAACATACTTGATACAATGCTAACGGGAAGGAAACATCCTTTCACACATAGTACATCTGTAAAATCAAGCTGCAATTCATTACAAATCAAATAAACAATCTGATCAGCCTGTCAGATCTGCATTGCTTTTACCTCTTACGGCAACCATCTGCAAAAATAGTCAACATGAGTCAGTTCAATGAACTGAGCATGATAAGCACTAACTTTTAAAACAATTGCAATCCATCAATTGTTTTCATTAAACACCCTGTTTAAATGAGATCAGACATTTACATAAGTAAACATAGTCAGACTATGCCCTTGTAATACAAAATGATTACAAATATGTAACTCTATCATTGTTACAAATAGTCTTAATCACTTTCTAATATTTCATCAAATATTAAGAAACAAGGAACGAATGTACACAACAATCATTAAATCCAAAATCACAACATTGGACAGATTGTTTCATCCTCCAAAAAGGAAATAACATAACAATTCGGGATTCCACCAATATGTCACAAACAATTTCCCACTGATAGTCAAATATCAATAATATTAAATAAAGGAAGAGAAAGAACCAAACCATTCATACTTCCTTTCACATAAGTTCATCACTGCACTGCCTTCACATATGAAAACATTCAACCAGTACATAAATGAACAAGTTAGACAAGCCGCAAGCAAGATCACTGTTTAATCAAGAAACAGAAACACAGCAAACTCTGGTACAGCAACTAACACATCAACAATTCATGTATCAATCCTACGCCCAATGCTAGTTCCTTTTACACAGTAAGGCTTTGACACAAGTTGAAAACAAGAAACTACAAGCGTATCGCTGAAAACAACAACCTCATTGCATCAAGCAATCTAAGGTTTCCAATGGACTATGCTATGTTGCCCACACGGTATTTCCAAATCATGCACAGTCAAATCGGACAGATTAATTGGAGAAGAACATAGCATACATATTCTTGCTCAGTCAAAATCGTACTGAAGTAAAAGAAAGGAATTCAACCAAACGATCCCTACCTTGCCGCATGCAAGTCTTGGTGTGATATTCGCGACTTACCCAAACAAGGTCAGAACACGAAACGGTCATCCATGCTCAAGGACCTCAAATAGTGACAAGGACAGTGTCCAAGGTCAAGCTCAGAAAGAGACAGAAGTACTAGTTACCTTTCCAGAATTCCAATGATTCAAACGGAGGTAACAATTCAAGCAAATGAATATGAATTCATACTGATATTCATCAACGAAGCATAACAAGAATCAGACAACAAATTACTCTCTGCCAATCATTTTACACTAATTTGCACAGGTCGAAGACGTACATGTCCACCTAAGAATCTGTACCTCAAAATCCCAAAAACACGAAGGAATTCCAATCGCAATAACAAGATCGAAATACATGTTATTCCATTAAGTCGCCGGCACTTAAAATACCAACAACTTAACTTTATTCGGCTCAAAAATAAAATGAATCATTCAATCGACTCCTCAGAGTCGTCCAATTCACAATAGCATAAATCTATATATTCACACTATAACTGTTAAAGGTTTTGCACTCATAACCACTGAACCCTACAGCAACGTACTATGAAATTGGTTGATAAATCCATATATGCCATTCATGGCTAACATTCAGAATGAAACAAGTGAAGCAAATCGAATACCCATTTCAAGCAAGGAAATCAACTGAGCCGCTTGAAACTTTCGAACAGCTTTCACATAGAAATGAAAATGCATACAGGAAGTCTTTATCCTTTAATTATTTCAAATAACAGTGGCAAAAGACCTGTTTCTTCTTACCAGGCTTCCACGAAAATCCATTCACAAAACTTATGGATGAATCTACATTCTCAGCAATAGATAGCAATATACGATTCAATCATCGACTCCCTTTGAGTCGATCTGACAAAATACTGAGGTGTATTTATATTATACACAGTCCACAAGTAATCCCGCTAACACAATAACAAGGAAAACAACTTCCGCAAGGTCGTAAAGACTACGGTAACACAACAGTTGCCTGTTCCAAGCCAAAAATTGAATACAAATGAAACCCGAAAGTATCATTAGTCATTTGTCAACAAATCCCATGAGTACCCAAGGAAGCGATAATACTAATCAATCTTCTTGTATTCATCCAAATCATTCCATACAGTTTCTATAACAAGAAACAGCGACCACGAATCAAAGACATACAGTGGTCTTATACTGCACACAGGTATATTCTAAGGGCTCACGCCAAACAGGCCGAACACTCAAACCTTTATAAATAAATACCTCACATGCATAAGCCAGAATGAATACTCAAACAAATAGAGTCGAAGTTCGATTTCAACAAACACCCATCAAGCGGAAATTGAAAAAATCGAATCAGAAGAGATATAGTGCCAAAAATCAAACTAGATCTCATAGAAAATTCATCTAATCTTCTCAAAACATTTGAACAGAGTTGTTTTAATGAAAGCACTTGAAAGACAGCAAGATATTTAAAGGTTAGGGCCTAGCATGCCTGTATTTTGATCAAATTTCCGAAGCAGACCACAGGAAGAGCTCAAACTTCCTTTTCTTTTTCCACGATAAAGCGACCAACAAAATTTCGCTGTCTCCTTCACAAATATATCCTCCATGACAGAGAAAAGAGCCAGAGAAATTCATTCTTGCCATGCAACTCAAAGAGAACTGGTGCGATGAACCAGTAAACAAGCAGAGAGAGAGAGAAGACCGAAAATCGCGACAAGCCAAACAAACCCCCAAATTTCCGCTTGCATGCCTTCTCGCGAGTTCCGAGCTCGACTTCCGAGAGTATTGAATGCCATTAAACCAATTTTCCCGCTTAAACTCTACTCCCACCGACCGCCAGAATTGGCGACAGTCCAACTAAAAACTCAAGTTCATTTCCAAACTTAGCAATTGCCAAGTCTGCACAGATTAGCCGCCGCTTAAGCCTCCGCCATGACCTGTCCCTCATCCTTATCCCTTACATTTATTGCCATGGAAAACACCGCCCATGGTTCGCCACCCTTCATAGGCCCCTTCATAATCTCTTCATTAGTTAGGTTAGTATCTTAGGTTAGAGTTTAGGGTAATACCCACACTAACAAATTTACACAAAGATACTAACTTAGGATATTAACAAATAGCCTAGGTTTAGGTTAGACTAACAATAATCTAACCCCTAGGTTAGGTTTTAGTTTTAGGTTACTAACCCTTAATAATTCAGTTTGGTCCTTGTCCTGAAAACTCGGAAAGACCTGTATCATACCTTCTAGAACAGAGTTAACTCCTGTTCTTATTACAGAATTGTATGTCAACGAATTATTACCTGGTCTACAATCGAGACCTTCCAGATATACTTTGATATCGGGAACCGTTTCATTTCTCAAGATCAGCCTGAGTCATACTCCTGACCAGCTTATTAAATGCTTCCATACCTTGCAACCTGTTCAAGGTCTGTGATATAATTTTATCACAAACAGATTTAAAGCATTACTTGGATCAATCCCTCTGATCCAAGTCTAGATATTATTGATGAATACCTCTATAATTCATTCCGTGATCAGATTAATATTCAGACACAAAATGAAATAAATAAAAGAGTCTATTCATATTTTGACTCAGTCAAGATCTGCAATCTGCAAGAAATTCAATACATATCAAGCATGATTTCTGAATCGAGGAACACATCCTTTTACAAGAAATCACATATCAACACTTGAATGCTTAGGAGAAAGTAACAATAGTTCAGGGTGTTACATGCTTCCCTCCTAAAAAGATTCATCGTCCCGATGAATTACATATTAAATTTAACCTTCAGGTCAATCAATTTATTAGTACACAAACAATGTGACTACTTCCATATTAAACAGTTTCAGAAATCAATGTCACAACACTTTTATTCAACCTGAATAAAGTCTGCCTTCATCTGGCTTTCATAAATACTTAAAAACAATAAGTTCATAACAGTATTTTATCAACAGATTTCATTCTGTTGCAAAAAGAGAAGGAAAAGCAATTTTCATCTCTTCCAGGTTTTCCCAAGTTGCACTTTCTTCGCTAAAGCTGGTCCCCTTTGGACCTTACATTGCTGAATATCACGATTCCTCAAATGCAATTGGCGAGTTTCCAGTACTCTTGTGGGTTTAACCACGATTATTCTGGGTCTTGGACCTGCTGAGGAATTCAATTTAAAACATGTGAGATCTGAAACGTATTTCTTAAGCAAAGAAATATGGAAAACATCGTGCATACGAGATAAAGCGGGAGGCAATGCTAAGCGATAAGCTACGAGATTGATTATTTGACAATTTGAAAGGTCCCACAAATCGTGGTGACAACTTGGCAGCCTTGCCAAAAGTTATAGAACTCTTTCTGGGTTTGACACGAAGAAAAACCTTATCACCAAGCTCAAACTTTCTATCAACCCGCTTAAGGTCAGCATAGCTCTTACGTACATCGCATTTGCTTCCTTTAATCGTTCACGAATCAGCTTAAGCTTAACTTTGTTCCATCTCTGTGAGAATCTCTGGTCCAATTACCACTCTATCCTCTACCTTTGTCCCAACTTACGGGGGTTACGCACTTTCTTCCATAAAGTGCTTCAAAAGGTGCCATCTTAAGAGATGAGTGATAAGTGTTGTTGTATGCGAACTCAACTAATGGGAGATACTCTTCCCATTTATACTGTTGATCCATGCAATACATTCGCAACATGTCCTCCAACACTTGATTTACCCTCTCAGTTTGCCCATCCGTTTCTGGATGATATGCAGAACTGAAGTTTAGTTTTGTTCCTAGGGCTGCGTTAAGCGTTTGCCAAAACCTTGACGTCATTCTAGGATCCCTGTCTGATATAATCAGTTCTGGTACACCATGCAATCTGAAAATTTCGTGTACGAACCTCTTGGCCAGCACTGGTGAATCATCCTTTAGATTTCCAGCGATGAAATGAGCTACCTTAGTCAGTTTATCTACAACTACCAGGATAACATCATGTTTATTCCTGGACATAGGTAGTCCTTGTACAAAATCCATGGTTATTACTTGCCATTTATCTTTGCGGTATGCTATGAGGATATAACTTGATCCAGCGGGTGCATATGCTCTGCCTTCACCCGGCCCGTGACATTCAGCGATGAGTCACAAAATTTATCACATCCTTTTTCATACCTTTCCAGAAGTATTGTTGTTTCAAATCAGCTAGCATTTTTGTGATACCGGGGTGCCCAGAGAAAGGTGAATTATGAAATTCAACTAACAACTTCGTTCTCAAATCATTCAACATGCACAGTACATATACCCTATTTTCATAACGCAAGATTCCTTCATTATCAAGATGAAAACCTTCATACCTTTTATCTTTAGGTTGCGGCAAGCTTTGCTTTTACTTGCTGAAAATATGCATCTGATTCTGAGGCACTTTTTACCTCGTCTTTAAACTGAGTTCTCAACGTTATAAGAGCAGAAATGTGCCTCCTACGACTTAGAGCATCAGCTACTCTATTCTCCTTCCCTTTGATATAGCTAATATCAAAGTCATATTGTGATAAAAATTCTAACCACCTTCTTTGTCTGGCATTCAGATTGGGCTGAGTAAATATATATTTCAGACCCAAGTGATCAGTTTTCAACTCAAAAGGTTTCCCTAGTAAGTAGTGTCTCCAGACTTGAAGCGCATGAACAATGGCAGCAAGTTCCAAATCATGAGGGGCATAATTCAGCTCATGAATCTTAAGTTTTCTACTTTCATAAGCTATGACTTGATCATTTTGTAGCAAAACACCTCCAAGACCTTCCCCAGAAGCATCAGTTACAACAGTAAAATTCCCATTAGGGTCTGGTACAGCCAATATAGGTGCAGAAGTTAACTGGTCTTTCAGACTTTTGAAAGCCGCTTCGCACTTGTCATTCCACATGAATTTCTTATCCTTCTTCTGCAATGAAGTTATTGGTGCAGCTACCTTAGAAAAATCCTTTACAAATTTTCTATAGTAACCTGCAAGACCCATGAAGCTTCTTACTTCATGCACATTCTTTGGTGCAGGCCACTCAGTTATTGCCACTATTTTTGAAGGATCTACTGCGATTCCTTCCTTACTTATGACATGACCCAAATAGTGTACTTCTGAATCATAGAAAGAACATTTGGATAACTTACCATACAACTTTCTCTTTCTCAAAATTCCCAAAACTATCTTCAAATGCTCATTGTGCTCCTCAACGCTCTTAGAATAAATGAGAATATCGTCCAAGAATACAAGTACAAACTTGTCCAGGTATTCTTGAAAAATATTGTTCATTAAATTCATAAAGGCTGTGCAGTGCATTAGTTAACAAAGGCTAGAAGCGTAAATTCATAATGTCAGTACCTTGTTCGGGAAAGTTGTTTTATGAATATCTTCCTCTTTAATTCTTAGCTGATGATAACCAGATCGAAGATCTATCTTAGAATAAACCGCTGCTCCACGCATCTGATCAAACAGATCATCGATCCTAGGAAGTGGATATCGGTTCTTGATTGTTGCTTTGTTCAACATCCGATAATCAATACACAGCCTCAGTGTTCCATCCTTCTTTTTCACAAATATCACAGGTGCTCCCCAAGGTGAAACACTTGGTCTAATCAATCCTTTAGACAAAAGCTCTTGTAATTGTGCCTTAAGCTCGACTAACTCAGTAGTAGTCATCCGATAAGGCGCCTTGGAAATAGGTTCAGTTCCAGGCTTGATTTCAATGGTAAAATCAAATTCTCTCTTGGGTGGTAACCCTGGTAATTCCTCAGGAAAAACATCCCTGAAACTTTGTAACAGTGGAATTTGCTTCATGAAATCACTATCTTCTTCTGAAGATTCAGATATCTTTACTGCATAAAGGGTACATCCTTTATTCTTAGCCTTTTTAAGCTGCATAGCTGACAGTTTTCTAATTGAAATTTCTCGTTTCACACCTTGAATCTCTGCTGATTCCAGCTGATCATCTAAACATTTTATGTTCTTCTCATAGCAATCTACCTTTGCTTTATGGTCAGATAACCAATTGACACCAATAATAATGTCATACGATCCCAAAGGTGTAACATAGAGATCAACTTCCGTGGAGAAATTAGGTAAATCAAGGACTGCTCCAAAGAGACACATACTCACTGTATGAACAGAATTATTACCATACTCTACAGTCCAAGATTTATCCATCTTCCCAGCTTTTCTTTTAAGTTTAGAAGCAAGTTTATTAGAAATAAAACATTCGGTAGCTCTGTATCAAAAAGAATAGTGACAGGTATGCCGAATAACTTACCCGGAACTTCTATAGGTGTTGCTTGCTTTTCAGCTTGCTTGTCTGCTACTGCAGCATGTATCTTATGCTGCTGATTACGATCATCCTTCTTTAAAGGACATTGATTTGCGTAATGATCTTTACCACAAGTGTAGCAGCCTCCTAGAGGTCCCTTCTTAGGCTCAGCATTACCTCCAGCCTTGTAATTGTCACGCTGTCCTCCATAGGACTTCTGTCCATTATTATAATTTTTAACAAAATTATCCCTTATATTTCCAGCAGGCTTATTTACTGCTGCTTTCTTATTGTTATCTCCTGGAAACTTACTCTTGTTTCCAAACTTTTTCCACGGTCCTTTTCTGGGTGCAAGAGAGGTTGAAGAAGGGTTTGCAGTCTTCTTCCGCACTTCCTCCTTATGAGCAGAGATAGCCTTCAATTTCTGTTCTTGCCTTATGGCCTTTTCAACAACTCCTTCCATAGTGGTTGGAGTGTGAACATCGACCTCTCCCCCTATCACAGGATTCAATCCCATGATGAATTTCCGTATCCTGAACTTTTCGTCAGTTTGATACTGCGGTACATACTTGAGGAGTTTTGTAAACCGCTCCCAAGAATTCGGTTCTTGTTAACTTCCCTTGAGTCAAGTTCTGAAATTCTGTCATTTTCTGATCATAGAAAAGTTGTGGCAGCCAACGTTGCCTAAAATAGCCTTTAAATTGATCCCAAGTGATATTGGTCTCATCAATGTTTAGCTCAGCTTTTCGGCTATCCCACCACGAAGATGCTTCGTGAGAAAGCTGATAGGCTCCCCATATAGCCTTGGTTTCTTCTGAGAAGTTCCTTATAGCAAAGTACTTCTCCATTTCGCTGAGCCAGTTCTCAGCTCCATCTCCTAATGTGGTGCCATCATACTTAGGTGGACTTATCCTTTTTATATCATTAGTGAGTTCTGCTGCCAATCTGGCCTTTTTGTTTTCTGGTTGCACAGGTGCATTCACAGCATTAACATCAACACCCGTGTCGGGATTGCCCTCAGGAGGTTGCTGATTATTATTATCAGCTTCTTCATCCTCCTCATTTCCGTCCTGCTTTGTTCAAGTACAGCCAAGCGATCTCTTGTGTCCAGCAGGGCAGCGAGGATCTCATCCGATTTCACGGGTTGTCGCTCGCTCCTCCTGGTGGAGCATTACTCGCAACGTTCCCCTTGTTCTAACCATTTTTACATTACAAGAAAATTCAGGTTTTTATCGGAGTATGGACTCAATAGGTCAAGAGCTGCACGACCTTCGACTCACGATACCAAGATGTAACATCCTCAATTTAGACAATAGAACAAGTCAATTTTTTTTTTTTTTTTTTTGATAATTGCATACTGGTTCTAAATACATAATTTAGAACTCACAATTCAAATAACCATTTATATAACAGACAACCATATGCAGCTGTAATGACTCGGAATACCTCCGATCTATTCATTCCATGACTCGGTAATCTACCGATCTATTCATGAGTAAAAAGAGTTAGTGTTTTTATTTAACACAACACTCTTGCGGTTCTCTTCCCTAATCTGGGATTCAGAATGCTCTGTCCGAGGAATCTAACTGAATAACTGTTACCATTATTCATCGGCATCTCATCCCTTAGACTAGGTGAATTAGGACAACGCAATCAGCAACTTGCGATACTTTGGCCAAAGATTTGAAACATACTGTTCATGTCTCGTATTCCTTAACGGCATACTCGTCAATCTGGAATACGTCCTTCACCCCATTCATATGTTATATAGAATGTCTTATCTTGACGACTCTTTACATCGAGTCCTTCCTTTCACTGTTGAATCACTCGGAGGCAGATTAACAAGGTGATAATGTTATATGGATGCCCACGAGGATTAGGGATATGATGACATCTTGGTTCAACCTTGCGGTTCAACCGGTGTGTGTCATGATACCCAAATCTCGAGGCGATCTTATAACATGACCACGTTCTTAATCGGTCCCAGGGTAACTCGTGCGAAATCAAGTGTAAATCTTAGCGATCAATGCAAAGGGTGTCGCCATAAGTCACCTGCATTGTTGTAACTTCGAGAAGATCCTAATCTTCTCGGAGGTACAGCCCTGCAGTCGACTTTATGTCGTCAACCTTTAAATCCGCCTCGAGAAGATCTACCCAATAACAAGCGTTACGCACTTGAGTTTAAATTACTTTTAAAGACTTTTCCCTAAGGTTAGCCTTTCCAAATCCCTGGATTCTTTGTCTTAAGACGACCCTCCTCTAAAAGACTCATTACTTGGTAGAGGTATTACGGTCACGCTCTCATCAAGGAGTCATTAGAATACACCTGATTCTAAAAAATGTGAGAATGGGACAATATCTCATAACCTTTACTTGAGATTGCCATCTGAACTCCATTGATTGCCTATCAGTTCTCTTAACTGAATTTATATCATACTTTTAAGTTTAAAGGTATAAATGATTAAGAATCCAATTTACTGTTGTCCTTTCATACTTAGGACTAGGGATTAGTAATTTAATCCAGTTTGTTTAGCGTTCTCTTTTAGGCTCAATTTTAACCTATCTTCTAGAGAAACAATAATTTAATTCCAATATTGCTTTTGCTAGAACAAATTAGAACTACTAAACACTCATAAGAATTTAATCTTATTACTTACAAGCTTTCATTGTCAATCACAAAAGCGTCCATATTATACAATGAAAACAATGCCCCTTCGTTACATAAACCGAAGAAGGTCAACTTTCAGAAATAGAATACAATACATAAGTATCAAACACTTATTTCCATTCCTTTCAAAACTATACAATTACATTTTATGCAACAGCATACTTGATACAATGCTAACGGGAAGGAAACATCCTTTCACACATAGTACATCTGTAAAATCAAGCTGCAATTCATTACAAATCAAATAAACAATCTGATCAGCCTGTCAGATCTGCATTGCTTTTACCTCTTACGGCAACCATCTGCAAAAATAGTCAACATGAGTCGGTTGATGAGGCCAGAGCATGATAAGCACTAACTTTTAAAACAATTGCAATCCATCAATTGTTTTCATTAAACACCCTGTTTAAATGAGATCAGACATTTACATAAGTAAACATAGTCAGACTATGCCCTTGTAATACAAAATGATTACAAATATGTAACTCTATCATTGTTACAAATAGTCTTAATCACTTTCTAATATTTCATCAAATATTAAGAAACAAGGAACGAATGTACACAACAATCATTAAATCCAAAATCACAACATTGGTCAGATTGTTTCATCCTCCAAAAAGGAAATAACATAACAATTCGGGATTCCACCAATATGTTACAAACAATTTCCCACCGATAGCCAAATATCAATAATATTAAATAAAGGAAGAGAAAGAACCAAACCATTCATACTTCCTTTCACATAAGTTCATCACTGCACTGCCTTCACATATGAAAACATTCAACCAGTATATAAATGAACAAGTTAGACAAGCCGCAAGCAAGATCACTGTTTAATCAAGAAATAGAAACACAGCAAACTCCTGTACAGCAACTAACACATCAACAATTCATGTATCAATCCTAAGCCCAATGCTAGTTCCTTTTACACAGTAAGGCTTTGACACAAGTAGAAAACAAGAAACTACAAGCGTATCGCTGAAAACAACAACCTTATTGCATCAAGCAATCTAAGGTTTCCAATGGACTATGCTATGTTGCCCACACGGTATTTCCAAATCATGCACAGTCAAATCGGACAGATTAATTGGAAAAGAACATAGCATACATATTCTTGCTCAGTCAAAATCGGACTGAAGTAAAAGAAAGGAATTCAACCAAACGATCCTTACCTTGCCGCATGCAAGTCTTAGTGTGATATTCGCGACTTACCCAAACAAGGTCAGAACACGAAACAGTCATCCATACTCAAGGATCTCAAATAGTGACAAAGACAGTGTCCAAAGTCAAGTTCAGAAAGAGACAGAAGTACCAGCTACCTTTCCAGAATTCCAAATGATTCAAACGGAGGTAACAATTCAAGCAAATGCATATGAATTCATACTGATATTCATCAACGAAGCATAACAAGAATCAGACAAACAAATTAATCTCTGCCAATCATTTTACACTAATTTGCACAGGTTGAAGACGTACATGTCCACCTAAGAATCTGTACCTCAAAATCCCAAAAACACGAAGGAATTCCAATCGCAATAACAAGATCGAAATACATGTTATTCCATTAAGTCGCCGGCACTTAAAATACCAACAACTTAACTTTATTCGGCTCAAAAATAAAATGAATCATTCAATCGACTCCTCAGAGTCGTCCAATTCACAATAGTATAAATCTATATATTCACACTTAAACTGTTAAAGGTTTTGCACTCATAACCACTGAACCCTACAGCAACGTACTATGAAATTGGTTGATAAATCCATATATGCCATTCATGGCTAACAATCAGAATGAAACAAGTGAAGCAAATCGAATACCCATTTCAAGCAAGGAAATCTATTGGGCGCTTGAAACTTTCGAACAGCTTTCACTTAGAAATGAAAATGCATACACAGGAAGTCTTTATCCTTTAATTATTTCAATTAACAGTAGCCAAAAGCCCTGTTTCGTCTTACCAGGCTTTCACAAAAATCCATTCACAAAACTTATGGATGAATCTACATTCCCAGCAATAGATAGCAATATACGATTCAATCATCGACTCCACTGAGTCGATACAACAAAGTACAGGTGTATCTATATTATACACAGTCCACAAGTAATCCCGCTAACCTAATAACAAGGAAAACAACTTCCGATAGGTCGAAAAGACTACGGTAACACTACAGTTGCCTGTTCCAAGCCAAAAATTGAATACAAATGAAACCCGAAAGTATCATTAGTCGCTGTCAACAAATCCCACGACAGAGTACCCAAGGAAGCGATAATACTAATCAATCTTACTGTATTCATCCAAATCATTCCATACAGTTTCTATAACAAGAAACAGCGACCACGAATCAAAGACATACAGTGGTCTTATACTGCACACAGGTATATTCTAAGGGCTCACGCCAAACAGGCCGAACACTCAAACCTTTATAAATAAATACCTCACATGCATAAGCCAGAATGAATACTCAAACAAATAGAGTCGAAGTTCGATTTCAACAAACACCCATCAAGCGGAAATTGAAAAATCGAATCAGAAGAGATATAGTGCCAAAAATCAAACTAGATCTCATAGAAAATTCATCTAATCTTCTCAAAACATTTGAACAGAGTTGTTTTAATGAAAGCACTTGAAAAAATGACAAGATATTTAAAGGTTAGGGCCTAGCATGCCTGTATTTTGATCAAATTTCCGAAGCAGACCACAGGAAGAGCTCAAACTTCCTTTTCTTTTTCCACGATAAAGCGACCAACAAAATTTCGCTGTCTCCTTCACAAATATATCCTCCATGACAGAGAAAAGAGCCAGAGAAATTCATTCTTGCCATGCTGACTCAAAAAGCTGAGTGCGATGAACCGATAAACAAGAGAGAGAGAGAAGACCGAAAATCGCGACAAGCCAAACAAACCCCCAAATTTCCGCTTGCATGCCTTCTCGCGAGTTCCGAGCTCGACTTCCGAGAGTATTGAATGCCATTAAACCAATTTTCCCGCTTAAACTCTACTCCCACCGACCGCCCGAATTGGCGACAGTCCAACTAAAACTCAAGTTCATTTCCAAACTTAGCAATTGCCAAGTCTGCACAGATTAGCCGCCGCTTAAGCCTCCGCCATGACCTGTCCCTCATCCTTATCCCTTACATTTATTGCCATAGAAAACACCGCCCATGGTTCGCCACCCTTCATAGGCCCCTTCATAATCTCCTCATAAGTTAGGTTAGTATCTTAGGTTAGAGTTTAGGGTAATACCCACACTAACAAATTTACAAAGATACTAACTTAGGATATTAACAAATAGCCTAGGTTTAGGTTAGACTAACAATAATCTAACCCCTAGGTTAGGTTTTAGTTTTAGGTTACTAACCCTTAATAATTCAGTTTGGTCCTTGTCCTGAAAACTCGGAAAGACCTGTATCATACCTTCTAGAACAGAGTTAACTCCTGTTCTTATTACAGAATTGTATGTCAACGAATTATTACCTGGTCTACAATCGAGACCTTCCAGATATACTTTGATATCGGGAACCGTTTCATTTCTCAAGATCAGCCTGAGTCATACTCCTGACCAGCTTATTAAATGCTTCCATACCTTGCAACCTGTTCAAGGTCTGTGATATAATTTTATCACAAACAGATTTAAAGCATTACTTGGATCAATCCCTCTGATCCAAGTCTAGATATTATTGATGAATACCTCTATAATTCATTCCGTGATCAGATTAATATTCAGACACAAAATGAAATAAATAAAAGAGTCTATTCATATTTGACTCGATCAAGACTCAATCGCAAGATCTGCATGATCTGCAAGAAATTCAATACATATCAAGCATGATTTCTAAAAGGGGAGAAGGATCGAAAAAGGAACACATCCATGGTAGTAGAAATTTACTTGAAAGCAAAATTATTATGAAGTTACGAAAGTCAGTCATACGGGATGATATTTTAGGGTGCAGAGAGATATTGGCACTAGTGAAGAAAAAGCACAAATGCCTTACAGTAGCAAAACATCCACATAAGGAGAGGCCGGATGAGCTTGGAAAGCTCATAGCATAAAAGTTGGATCTTCTAGAGAGAAGGATGTCTGCTATGGCTAACATTCTCCTAGTATTGTAGAATGAAAAGGGAGAGATGACCCAGGATGAGTTGGAATCCATCACCACAAATGTTCCAGAGAAGACTAAAAATGCGTTGGATGATTGGCAAGCATTAGAGGCTGAGATTAAATAAGAATATCTGGATTTGATTCTATCGGTGGAAGAAGAGGGTGCTATAGAATAGAAGTCTATTCTTTGTAAATTAATTCTTTACATTCTTCTCATTCTTAATCTTTATTCTTTGGGAACATCAGGAGTAACACCATTTCCAGGATGAAAATGTATCTTAGTGTGGGGTAATGTTGAGCAGACATAATATGACACTAAGGAGAGGGAACATAAAAGATTCACATGTGGGAGAAAGGCATATTTGAAGGTGTGAAAGGATAGGGAAGGAAACGTGTGCAAATGATAGGTTCATTCGGGACATAGCCGTTTTTCATGGTTATGGGATATTTTGGAGATAACATACGGAGCAGACAACGAGATGGAGACTTGTGCAACATGCAAATGCTATTTTGGGAAGAGCATCTAATAAGTGCAATGCATGAGTTCGAGTTAATAATAAGAATACTATTGCCAGTTAAATGTAAGAGATATATTATTAGTGCACTTGCATGTGTGCATGTTATTGTAAAGGCACATGACTATTTTTAGCATGTGGCCTATTTTGGTAAGTGTGTAAGAAGTGAAGGGAAAGTTTCCACCCCTATAAATATCTATTAACTGTGTAGTTAGGGAGACACTTTGTATAAGTTATTATTGAGTTATACTTCCAGATCCGATGTGCACATTAACTTATGATACTACTTATTGTAAGAAGCTACGTATTTAATGTGTTTTAATATAATGGAGTGAATTGGGTGAATAATGGTGTTACACATGACTTTAATTGGTTCTTACATAAAATAATTCATTATGTTTATCGCTTAATTCATGATTATTTTAGATCTAAATTTGGAATATGCTCTATGAAATGTTTATGCTATTAATGAATCTGAATGCATTATATATTCATTATGTTCACATCCGCACAAGCAACTCTAAGGAGGGGCCTCTGGTAACTTTGTGTGCTTGGGTGAGCTCTCAGCTTAGGCTGGGTGATGTGCCAGCATTCCTGGGTAATTTGTGGTAAATTCTATGTTTCTTGACCAGGCCTTACAAAGGACTTACCCAACAAAGGTAGAATGACTCAGTTATCTGGCTGCATTTTAGAATCTTTTAGTGGAATTTTGCAAGGTAACATATTTTTTTTTTAGGCTGATCAAATTGTTGGATTCTTCCATGATTGGCATGGAATCCCTTGGTGATTTTCCATAACTATAGAGTTCTTTTTAAATAAAAACTTTCATTGATCACCATATTGTGTCACCCTGATCCTTATTTCTTTTTCTACTCAATCTTAAAATTGACTAAGTATGAAGTTGAATGCAGAAGGTATCCATGTGTCTCATTGGTTCAATCGGAGCATGGAGAGAAAGAGGAAAGGTTATTAAACTTGTGCCACATTTTCCACATGTCCGGGCCCGATAAAGGTTACCCCTCTAGGTTGAAAAGTCAAAAGTATAACAAAGATGAAATAGGGACTCCATGTTTCACCCAAGAGCAATATCAACTAAAGAAAAGAGGAAGGCCCCTAAAAATAGCACATGCCCACCATGTGTATTTCAGTGCGATTAAGAGGATCAAGTTCCAAAAATGCTCCCAAACGATCACCCACTCTCCACTTGGTGGAAAATAATCATCACCAACTCAAGGAGTTCCGGTTGGGTGAATTAATGGTAGACACAAATATCTCAATAGGTACTTGAGATATTGACCCAGAAGGAGAAGGTCATGTAAGAAAATTGAATGCTGCCAGTAGAAGATCTTATTCTAGATGTTGGAGCAAGAGCCATGAACATATATAAAAATATGTCTGATCCATAAAGAAAGGAGGAGTTTTGAAGAAAACAGAGTAGTTTTGGGGAAAAGAGACTGAAGTTGTAAAAGAGATACAAAATCCAGCTTTTGTTATAGAAGGAAGTTGTAATCTGTGCCATTTTGGCCTTATGTATCATTTTCTCCATAAATAGAGTTCTTTTTTTGTGCACTTTAGCTTTCAAAGTTCGAATCTTTCTTTTATACTAAGTATTTCTAGATGAATTAGTAAGTGTATCGTGTTATACACACTTGGGTTTTCACTTATGTATTATCTATGCATTTTCTGTGTTTCATCTCCTCAGACTCTGAAAAATATAAGGTACTTCTAAAATATGTAGATCATGCTATAACACTCTTCAAACTATTTTAGATAGTCTCCTGGGTATCTCTCTATCCCTTTAGGATCTATTCAGGTGCATCACCTTAGTTAGTTTTATGTTTCTTTCAAGACTTTTTTCTAACCCTATCTCACACCACAAAGAAGAGCCAACTTCTTTAAAATCTAGAGGTTACCTTAGGACATGCATCCCACTAACCTAAGGTATCCAATGACTCTAACAGTTCATCTGCAAATATCATCATCAACAGATCTCTTTGGCGACCTTCTCTAGCAATGCTTCTACAATATCCAGTATAATCATCAACCTTCTCTTTCACATCCTTAATCATTATATCTAAATATAATATGAGACTCTCCAAACTATCCATCCTATGCATTACCATAGGATGGATCTCCTTGAGCCTCTCATCAATAGCATCGTGTTTGGATTTTATTAACTCTCTCTTCTCTAAAACCTCTCGTATTACCTTCTCGCACTTGGCCTTATTGGTTTTCATTGTGTCCTATATTTTCTTCAACTCCACCTCTTCAACTATGGTGTGCATGTTACATATCGTAGATAAATCTTGGAAGATGTCAAAAACTTTCTCTGCATTTAGCATGGATTCTTTCACTTCCACAAAAAAACATATCATATTCTTTAATATTTTCTCAACCTTTTCTTTATTCATAGTAGTTAGTTCTTGACTAATGGTCTGACTGCTTTTCACTTCAATCAACAACATCTAAACCAGATCCTCCAAATATTCCTTTTTGTATCATATTCTAGCTTATCCCATTTCACTAATTTTGGTCATAAATGCATAATACTATTCACTATATCAACTACTTTATTTTATGTATTGGTTGTCCTCTTCTTCTCCTTGTTCAACTCTTCTACAAGTTGTTGGTTTCTCAACCCTTTGTGATGTATGTCCAACTATGGACCCTTTCTCAATATTTCTTCTCACAACCTCAAAAACATTTTGTTAAGTGCATTCTAGGATTATTTATCTCGAGCTTTGTGGATTTGATTAAAGGTAACACCCTTCCTAGATCCTTCATTTTCATCTCTTAAAATGGATCTTTTCTCAATTTAAACTTAGGCTCCTCCATGTGAGTTTACATGTTCCATGAGAAAAAAATTGTCTCGTGAGAGGGCCTCGACCTTATCAAAAAAATTCCAATAGAATAGGTATTTTATTAGTACTAAACTCTAAAATATGGACCTTAATATATTTATCTTGTCATCAAGATATGACATCCAGGGTCCTGTGGGACTTTCTATCACTTCCTCCCTCATGCGTGTAGAGTTTTGGGGTCTCTTTTGCAATGTTTAACTACTCATGGATCATCTCCCCTCTAATGCCTTAGACTTCCCTAAGCTTCTATTTTCATCACCCCCTTCTTCCTCCTTATGATCATATTCTTACGCATTGCACGTATAGTTTTCCTACTAAGGGCCTTATCCTTCTTCTTGCTTAGGATCCTTCAAGCTAATGGCTCTACTTCTTATTTTTTATTCTCCATGCATAGTTCCTTATGTACTTCTTTCTCATCATATTTATGTAGATCCCTTAAAATGACCAAGTACCTAAGGTGCGAAGGGTTATGGCATGTAGGAATAGGGCATGAAGGCATGCACAAAAGTAAATTTTGGGGATTCTCAATGGCTCACACCAAAGAAGGATGGATCTAGGAATTATTCATTTGTAGACTATGAGTAAAGTCATGTTAAGGGAACAAATAGAAAGGAGACAAGATATAGTTATGGACAGTGTTAAGCTATGGAGATTTGTAGCTCAAGAAAAGCATATTACAGGGCATCATTATGGTTATCATAACATGATAAGGAGATGAGTTTGTTATGCATTACTGGAAATTTCCTACTACAAATACTCAATTAGGGAAACACGTGATGACATTTGGAATGTCCTTGGGTAGTGGTTAGGAGATCATAAAAGGTTCCTTGGGAATTTTCTCATAATGATGACTTTGCAGAGGAAAGGAGAAGTTTGTGTATACATAGAGAAATAGGAAAAAATGAGATATATAGGAAATAATGGATATGTATGCATATGGATAGAGAGAGGGATAGAGATAGGAATGGAGAATGTAGTACATGATTGTAAGCTTTGTAATGAAGATATCATAGAAAACATGTTGAGGCTCTTTTGATGTATTATCTCCATCTAGTGAATCTTTAATGTATTTTTGGCTTGTAATGTGATGAATTAATACAATGGAGTGGTTCTAAACATCTTTTTTATGGATCTTGATGTATGTGTTTTCTTTATTGTCTATGAATTTGAACCCTTGTGTTCTTGATATTGTTTAGGGTTTATCTATGATATTGTTGTAATGTGATCATGTTTACTTCCATATGTGGTGCACCCAAACCTAGATCTAGTTATTGATTTGGATTGTAAGAATGAATGTAACCAATTTCTATTTGTGCAAACACCTCTTCGTTAATGGATAACATTATCATGAAGCTCATATAAAGGAGGGGCATAGTGATATGCCAACATGTTTAGGGTTTGAAGAGAAGTTAGAGATAATTAGAGACTACATTTTGGTTCCATTGCCGAGGCCTCTTTTGAAGTTGTGAGAATGATGTGTAATGACAAAGTTCTTGACCTTGGATAGTGTCGAAGCATGGCTTAAAATCATAGAGGATGAATTTTCTCAGAGATTTAACACCAAACCTAATTTTGATGCATGTAAATGGGTAGAAGAACACCTATATGATGACATGTATGAAACATTTGTTTGTGGTTTCCCTGTGGAGTTATATGAATGGATATCAAAATATGCATCAAGTCAAGTTGGTATTATAGACCTTGTGTATAGACCAAGGATTTGTATCAGATGTTGCATGATGCCAATCTGACCTGGAATCACATTGTTGATCACTGGTGGAGTAGAGTGTTGACAAGTTATACCCTAGAATACGTGATTTCTACATATTCCTTCCTGGAGGTTGCTGAGTTTGAGTTCTTGAGGGAGCATATAGGATCATTCTTTCATGTTATTCCACTAGCTTTCAAGATCCTGATTATTAATTTGAGTTTGGAAGCCTTCCCCATGGCTAGCTAAACTCTCGCTGGGCATAGGGCATATAAGATGGCATGGTAGAAGATGGTGGACCTTACAGCCAAAATAAAGAGAGAGGAAATATGGCTCAAGTATAATGAATCTCAGAGAGAGGTAGTTGGTGAGAGAACACGAGGTTGATGGATTGATGGATGTATGGAGGTAGACATTGTGGGAAGGATTTGAGGTTCATGTGGAGGGCATGGAATTTAAGCAGTCTTTGCTACCCCATCTTGAAAAGTATGGGAGAGAGACCCCCTCGGCTTCTAGTGAGAGCTCATCATTTGGAGAAAGGAGATCCATAGGTGTGCATATAATCCCACACCTAGTGACCAAACCTCGACACTTAGTTTTGCAAATCCGGAGATAAGTATTGTTAACCTGGTTAGTCATGGTATTGGTGGTTGAGCGACACCTAGGAGATATAATTTTTCATTTAGTACATATATGGCTGCACAATAATTTCTTGTTTTGGAGGGATCTTGTATAGTAAAAAATTTGGGAAATATGGGGGTACGCAAGGCTTGAACGCCACATCGGGAGTGGGTTGACATCGTAGACTACCATCATGTAGTTTAATGTGATGGAGGTTTTATAGGGAGAAACTATGTTAGGCCCCTTACCTACTACATGAGGAGGATTTGGTGGATCTGAAGGAGTTAGTAGTAGTGGATCTAGTGGTGCTAGAGGTGGTGGAAATATTGGATGAGGTTAAGGTTCTGGATCTGGTGGGCAAGGGCCTCAACAACCTCAATAGGTATTTTTTGAGATGTCTTTACATTTTCCTTATTATAAGGGTGTGGAAGACATTGTAGAGCATGTGCATAAATGTGAGTTTCCATGGAACACAAAGGGTATCACTTCCCTAAATTGAAAGGTGAGTCATTTTGCGACCATGTTGCAAGGGCACACACATATAGTATAGAAGTATGATCAACACTAGACGGTGGTGGATTACACATTGCTTTGCGTGTTACATTTTTGGAAAAGTTCCACATTCCTAAGTTTTAAAAAAGAAAATCAATGCTCTAAAAGAGATTCAACAAGGAATGCCAAAGAGTGTGTGGGAGTATGACACATGTTTCAAGACTCTCCTATATAAGTTGTCTTATGACATTCATCCTTCGCAACATACTTAGTGGTTCATCAAAGGGCTGATCACATCATCTAAGAGGGAACTTTCACATAAGACCTTTACATATCTACGTGAGGCTCGTGGAGGCTTCCCTTACATGCTTTGAGGCTATGGGATGCATTGATACGAGTTAGTCCATTCTTGAAGTCCAAATTACTGCCATGGTAAAATAGATGGAAAAATTATCTGCAAATCAAATCATAAGACTTACAGTGGGCTATGGTGAATGGACTATGAAGTAGAGGGATATACAAAGAATAGTTTCCCACTAAGGTCGGTGCATGACATGTTGGTAGACTGTGAGATTTTCCATGGATATCATAATGCAAGTAGATGTCCTATTGCTATAACGCGTGATCCAGAAGAATGTATCTTGTTATTGTAATATTTTCACCTCTACTACTCATGGCATAAAGGATTGTATATTTATTCACCAGATACATGATGCTATTGAAATTGGGGTGCGGTAGGCCAGAATTACCAGTAATTCCAAGGATGAGGGTCATCATTATGAAGGTCGCAAGGATGGAGGAGGTCAAGGTAGAGGATTTTATGGAGGATTTAGAGGTCGTGGCAATTGCGGGGGAAAAATAAGTGAATTTCCTTATGGAACTTATTATAACTGTGGATCTACATAACATTACAAGTGCAAGTGTCCCAATTTGTTACAATGCTCATGGTGTGGAAAGAAGCACAAGTATGAAGAGTTCCCAGAGTTATATGAGCACATGAGCCAGAACCAGAAGAAGGATAGGGGCATGTAGATGGTGAGCATAAAATGTGTTGATCCACAATGGATGTCATGAGTGGCATGTGAATCTGAGTTAGAGCCTGTATTGGTGACAATGCGAGCTAAGGCTACGTGAACTAGGGAGATACCAAATCAAAGGCCACTTATTACAAGATAATAAGTGATACATGGGAAGTATTTGAACCCAAATCATCGAAGGAAGTCTATCAAGAGACCATGTAGGTGATTAGGAGTCTTCAATGGGATATTCAATGCTTGAAGGAGAAATCACGAAGTTGGAGTAGAAGAAAAGCATTGAAGTCCCTCAGGTGGATATAGATGAAGTTAGAGAATCATGTAAGATGTTGTGCAAAGATAATATCATCCCTCTATTAGGATAATGGCTAAGAGGAAAAGTACTAAGCACCAGAGGAGAGCATGAGAGGCAAGTTTTGCATGTTAATATACCTCCTCATAGTCTTGACTATGATAAGGAGATTACCTTGAATATAGTTATTAATGGATGGATCCTAAGAAATATTATGATTGACACGGGAGCTGAAGTTAATGTTCTCACATTCGATGCATGGAATCAAATGGAAATTCCACCATTAAATCCATCTTCAAATGTGATATATATGGCTAACAAGACAAAGGCGATCTCCATTGGTGTCTTCAATAATGTTTTTATAACTATCTAAGGGTGAAATTCACTAGAGACTTGAAGTCTTGGTGCTTGCTGACACGGAAAAATTTCTAGCATTACTTGGGCACCCAGTGCTATAAGAACAATGTTGACATATATTTTAATAAGGGGTATATAATTTTTGAGAACAAGGAGGAACATGTTATCATTCCTTTAACGGATGGAAATTCAGTGCCCTATACCAAGCTCTTGGGATAAAAAGACCTGGACATAATATATGTGTGCATTATTAGAGACCTCAAGATTGTGCACCCAATAAGAGGAGTTATTCAATAGGAAGATACTCAATCTATAAGTGATACAACTAGTGTGGCATGTGACAATTGGGTTCATGGGAAATATGAGGTAGTTAGAAGGTAATTAAAAGGCTCTGTGATGAGAAAAACAAAGGCGCACTCAGTTAGATGCCTAGGAGGAAAATAGTTGTCAAGTTACACTGGGAAAGGAAACCCTAATGTTTTCCTATGAGTAATGGAGACCAAGTGGAATATTTGAGATCAAAAGGAGAAGTACGATTATCTATACTTTGCATGGGACCGCAACATGTTGGTGGGAGACCCATCGGGATAACCTTATAGAGTGGCACGAGGTGAGAATCACATTCTCTATTAGGTTTCTCTTGAATCAATGCACCTAATTCTATACAATACTATCATGGGAAGGAACCTACCTAATTTCACGTCCAGGCATGTGAGAAGGCCTGGATGGAAAGTGCGGAAGCTTTGCCTCCATCACTATGGGTGCATAAGCTTTACTCCAATTTAAAGGTTACATGAGCACATGGTATATTCATTCAAAGTTGTGCCGGTAGACAAGAAAGCGGTAGGAGTTATCGGTTGATCTTATTCATACTTTTGAGTATCGAATTACTAAGCCATCAGTGAATGAGGTGTTACCGGTTATTAAGCATCTAAATATGGGAGATAGTGTCATGGTGGAGGATATAGTACTAGATTTCTTGGGTGAACCTTGTTTGGAGGTGCGTTTCGATGAGGAAGAATCATATGAGTAATAACTTGAGTGTGCCTACATGGAAAAGGAGAAAGGAAATTTGGTCTACGTGATAGATGGTGAAGAGGTGGAGAACTAGGATGTTAACCATATTGCTGGTATGTGCGATGTTATGGATAGTGCTGATGAGAAAGCACACACTTACCATGAACCCCTAAAAACTAAGAAGGTTAACATTGGCTTGGAGGCGAAACCCAAGGAAGCTACTATTGGAGATTACTTGGTCGAAAAGGGAGGTTTCAAAGATTATTGATCTATTGCATGAATTATAGGATTTATTCCCATGCTGGTACCAAAAACTCAAGGGATTTCACCACTCTTTAGGAGAGATATGAATAAAAATGAAGGAGGGATCCTACCTAATTTAGAAGAGACCTTATCGAATGAATCTTAATCTATGCATCAAGGTGAAGGTGGAGATTGACAAGATGATCGCATCAGGAATCATTGAGGCTATTAAGGAATCAGAGTGGATAATTTTGATGGTCATCAACATTAATAAGGATTAGAGGATAAGGTTTTATGTTGAATACATGGATTTGAATGTGGTGTGCTTCATTTATCCTTTCCCAACCCCATTCAATAAGGATATCTTGGAATGAGTAGTTGGGCGTGAGATCTATTTATTTATAGATGGGTTTTGAGGTATCATCAGGTTAGAATTGTAAAGGAGGACCAAGAAAATATGACTTTTGCCACTGAATGGGGAATTTTTTCCTATACGGTCATGCCTTTTGGACTGAAGAACATGCCTATTATGTTTTCAAGTATTTTAGTTCAAGTGTTTTAGGACTTCATCGATAAGTTTATTCAACTCTACCTAGATGATTAGATGGTTTATGGACTAGTAAAGGACCATTGTGAAAATCATATATTGATGTTTGAGAGATGCGGTAGTTGAGTATATCTCTCAACATTAAGAAATGTGTTTTCACTACTCCATTTGGCACCCTATTGGGACATATCATATGTAAAGAAGGCTTGTTGGTGGATCCTACCAAAGTTGTCGTTATTATGAGATTGGGGGAACCTACCAGAAGAGTGTAGTGTGCAAATTCCTTGGACATCTGAGGGTTACTAGGAAGTTCATCAACGGATATGCCAATATTTTCATGCCATTGGAGGATTTTCTAAAACACAAGAGTATGTTCTATTAGGGAGAGACATAGGAGAAGGATTTCAAAACACTGAATAATAGACTCATTACTACACCCATATTATGATTTCCCTCTTGGTATAAACCTTTTCACGTGCATGTTGATGCATCTGCGATGGTGATTAGATAAGTCTTAGCACAACCTAGAGAGGGAATTATTGACCATGCCTTGTGCTTTCTTAGTAGGAATCTAACCCCAGAAGAAAAAAATTATACTACCACGGAGGGAATTTTTGATGATCTATGTGCTACACAAATTCAAGAATTATTTTCTAGTGACACTTTTTATCTTTTATATGGAACACATGTCATTAAAGTACTTTGTGAACAATCCCTTCTTGTAAGGGTGCATATGCAGGTGGTTTGTATTGTTTTAGGAGTTTGAGTTTACGGTTGTTGTAAAACTAGGTAAGAGTAATTTGGGGCCTGACCATTTATCAAGGATTGAATCAAGAGAGGACACGTAAAGCATTGAGGATACAATGCCAGATGCACAATTTTTAGATTACAGTGCACACCCTCTGATTTGGAAGATATTGTGTTCTTAATAATGGGTGTGGTGCCAAAAGGGATGAAGGCCTTAGAGAGGAAACAATTAGCTATATGTGTCATGCCCTACATATTAATCATTGGAAACTTGTAAAATTTATGTCGGGATGAGGTCTTGTGCTTGTGTGTCTTTGGATCATTAATGCATTGCAATCATGGAGGAAGCACATGGTGGATTTTAGGAGGGAACACGTAGAAAATGCCACCACGTGGAAGATCTTATTGGTAGGTCTTTGGTGGAAACCCCTTTACCATGATTGTATTGAGTATTATAAGGCCTATGATCATTGTCAACACCTTGGTAAGCTAGGGAAAAGGGATGAAATGCCATTGAGACCAATAGCTAGTGTTAAACCATTTGAGAAATGGGAAATTGAATTTGTAGGCCCTATTTCATCTCTTGCATGAAGGATGGGTTTACGATACATCATTACTTACATTGATTATCTTACATGGTGGGAAGAAGAAGCACCTATTAAGGATTACATGGTAGCAAAGGTAGCTATATTTTTATGGGAAAACATCATTAGCAGATATGGGTGCCCACTAAGTTTAACAAGTGATAGGGGTATGCATTTCCTAAATGAAATAATCAGGATTCTGTTGGTAGAATTCATGGTGGCCCATCACAAGACTACCCCTTACCACCCACAAGCTAATGGGATAGCAGAAGCCTTTAACAAAATTTTGAGTCACACGTTGACCAAGATTTGTGATGTTTGGAGACAGGACTAGGATGAAAATTCTCGTCCATACTATGGGTGTATCAAACAAATTAGAAAATATTGAACACGGCCACACTGTTTTAATTGGTGTTTGGAATAAAAAAATCCGGTAGAGTTTATGCTACCCTCTCTACATATTGCACATGCAGGAGGATTGGCTGATGAACATGCATTGCAAGAGTGCATTGATAAGTTAATACAGTTAGATGAAAGATGATCCCTTGCTAGATGGAGTTAAAGGACTGAGAAGACATGAAAAAGGCATGACATGATCGTCACATTAAGAATAAGAAATTTTAGGTTGGGAAGATGGTTTTAATTTATGATTCTAAGTTTTTGTGCCATCTTGGGAAGCTCAAATTCCATTGGTTGGGGCTGTATATTATATGCTTCATACTGAATTTAGGTATGTGCGATTCAAGTGTTGGATGGGACACAATTGCTAGGTTATTTCAATGGGAGTAGGTTGAAGCCCTACTATAAATAAGGCTTTTGTGTGTTTATAAATAAGGTAGTATTTCCAGTTAGATTAGGTTTCCCTTAATGCATTTCCCTTTTGTGTGTTTCCTTTTGTCATCATTTTTCTTTGTCTTCTCTATTTAGTGTTGTGTTGCACATTGGTGTGCTAGTAGCTAATTACATTGTAAGTGATTCCATGTGTAGAGGACCATGCATACATTTAGTGTGGGGTGGATTGGCAGATATGTTTGGTTATGGTTGAAAAATTATTTGAGAAGATGGACTATTGGGAGACTCATTCTGAATGATTAGCACAAAGGTAGAAGAACAAGTGGTATGGTGTATAAGGTGTTTGAATTCATGTGGTTATAAAGGTGTGTTGAGAAAAGTTTTTTAAAGACCATGCAAAAGAGAAACAACGATCACAGTATAACAAGAGGAAGGTGGCACCATGGGGAACTACTTGGTGGATAATGCAGAGGTTATGTACTTTGGTAAAGTGGCATGCGCGAACAAAGTGCTGTGGCGAAAGAAGTAGTGTTAGAATACCAGAAGGTTATAATTTTGATGCATGGAGTGAAGTCACGAAAGTTGATTTAAGTGGAATAAAGTGCTTTATTAAAAAGAGACATTAAGACACGTGGTTGAAGGAACTTTAAGGTGTTGAAAAATTATAAATAGAGGGTAAAGGTAGTCATTTCAACTACTTTTCCTTAGAGAATTTTGTGCTCCCAAGATTGAAGTACAACGAGGGTTTTGAGAAGAAAGAAAAGGTACTTGTCACAAACCAGTAGAGCTAGGTGAACTGTGATGTGACCTTGTGGTAGAGAAAGAGGGGAAGGAAGACAAAATAACAACAAGGAGTTACATGAGAGAGAAGTGTGGAAATATTCAAGTTTAGGAAGATGAAGGAAAAGTTGAAAGTACCTAGGACATAAATGAACAAAAGATAAAGGAGATGGAACCCAAGAAATCTTGTACAAAGAGACCAAGTGGTGGAAAAGGAAGAACCCGTGGAAGTTTATTTGGAAATGCAGTATCCCCAAGGGTTATTAAGGTAGAGAAGTGGAGCTCAAAGTTATATAGATGCAAAATCAGTGAGTTCAACCATAGAACCACTGAATACAATGAGTTAATGTGGGAGGATATGTACAAGGAGATTCTAGGGTTGGATAAATAAGGAAACCCTAGGGTAGATGATTCGGTGAAGGAGTTGCAGAAGATGGGGGTTTTACAACTTTGGGAGCTACTATTTTTTGCTAAACCCACACCGCTTTTAGATGGTTAATGTCGTGAGTGCATGAATACTTATTCTACTTTTCAGGGAGAAGGATGAGAATCACATATAATTTAATCCAAGAACAAAGGTGAAGACATGGCCCTCGATTTAGGTGCCACTGCAAAGATAGAAGAGCTAGCCAAGAAATTAAACTATGAGAAAGGGGGAAGGGCACAAGTTATTATAGATCTACCAGAACCAACATTGAGATTCACTTCCTGACTCATTAGTTGAAAATTGAGCAAGTAGAAGAGGTGGATGGACATAAATAGGAGGTTCTTGTATGTGGCCTACAGAGTGTCCAAGTGGGCACATTAAAATTTTGTACAGTTCATTGTGGATGGTATTATTGAGGAGGCACGAGTATAGAATGACTTAGGAGCAAAGATAACTTGGGGGTCCATTATGTTATTAATTGTATTCTAGAAATTGGTGTCCCAGATGGACCAGATGATAATATGTGGGTTTACCCACTGGTACACTCATCTCTTGTAGTACAGTTCAAACAATTCACTTATGACAGAGTATATATAATGCGTACAAGGTGCAAATAAGAAAATTGTATGAGAGACTACACATAGATTTTGAAAATGAATGGTGCATCCCACACGATCTTCCAAAGGTCATTGGGGACCAAGTTCAATTTTTAGTCATGTAACATTTTAGTCTGACACGATTTGTGATGGCTAAAGGAGAGAAAGGGTCATGGTGAAAAATCCCATTTGCATTCACCACTAAGTACTTGAAGTGTGCCATAAACCAGTTGAAGGATGCACAACTTTTGACCTTCAACGTAGATCAGGTGGATGTGGATGTTCACACCCTGTGCGTGACTTATAGATACAACTTGAGACCAGTGTACATGGAGACCCTAGAGCTTGATTTCTTGGAACTATATCCATAGATCAGTGTTACCATCAATGGATACATCAATAAGGTATTTTTGTAGTTGTGTGTTAGGAATAATATATGTTATTGCTCACATTAGTATGGGTTAGTATATAAATATTGTGCAAATGATTAATAATGAGTTAATATACTTAGTGTGTGTGTGTGTGAATGAGTTGTAATAACAACTAACCTAGCTATAGGAGGTTAGTGAGAGATATGTGGATCATGGAGAGATAAGGGTGATTCATGATTGGAGTTGAATCCTCCTTTTTAGAAGATCATCATTGTATAAATATCTCACTACATGCATAAAATATCCCGGATGGAATAGAATAAGTATTTTAATATTATTTCCGATGTTATTTGATTAAATTTGTGTGTTCATTATGTATGCAATCTAAACCAAAATAATATTTGGTATCGAGCTAGTACACTTCCTTTAACTATGGAGAATTAGACAAAATGGACACTCTATAGTATTCATATCCGTGTTAGAGTGTTGATTTGTAAGAATTTTGGTGGATTCCATCCAATTCCAAAGCTATTTGTGCATAAGTTGAATATACACCATATTTAATTCAAGTTTGCATTGGAGTTTTATGTTAAGGTATTTGTAGCAGATTATGGCAATATTTTGGTTTAGTATTTGCTTAGATTTTATCCCCACACATGGATTTTACTATTGATGATGTTTCTCATTTGTATCAATATGAAATTTGAAGAAACATCATTATATTAAATGCCATAAAATTATGTGGATTGATTTTCTTGGCTTGGATTAAGCTTGCATTGATTTAAATTTCAGATTCAATCATTACCTCTTGTGCTTAAAATCATATTCTGTTGTGAAAATCATGACTATTAGTTTCAATTATTTTCATTTGAAGAGAATATTGTAACTTTTGTTTTAAGATTTTATTTTTTCTAAAATTTAATGGGTTTTATGGTATATATGTGAAAGGAAACTATAGAAGAAATTTCATCTCGAACCCAAATTACATTTTCAGAGAAAAATGAGATTCAAGGTGCAACATCTATAGAGAATCATTTATGTGTTGGATTTTATAACAAGCTCTGCATTTTGCCTTATATCCTGCATGCAAATCATATCTTCACATAATTGTGCATTGTCTTATATTTCTCAAACAAATCATTGGTGTTTGGTAGTAGCAAATGAAGTATTAAAACTTGTTCAACAAATCAAGAAATATATGTGCTTCCTCCCTCTCTCCATGTGAATAAAGATACATTCCAATATACTTCCCTCATTCATTCTCTCTTAGTATTGACTTTCTCGCCCATGAAATATGACTCATTGTTGTTTTAGTAAAAATTGAAGGAGGTCTAGTTTTAATTTGTTATGTTTGGTTTTAGGCGAGTCTTCATTATATTTATAGAGTAATATCATTTTAATAAAAAAATATTTCAAGTTTGTAGTTTAGTGGTCATTTGTTTATTTAATGCATTATAATTCATAGTTTCATTTTATTTTGTGTGTAGTCATTTTTGCACCCCAACAAGAAAAAGGGAACCTCATGCATGTCGGCCTATCACCCAATGGGAACTAGGTGCTCACCCAAGGTGCACGAGAGGAGCCAAGTCTCTCTTTTATGTGAGTTTAGTGGAAGGAATAATTCATGATTCTGACTTAGTGATTTAATAGACATGAAAATATATAGAGCTTAGAACGGATTCTAGACCATTTTGCACCCCACCAAGAACAAGGCAACCTCATGTGCACTGACCTATCACCCAGCGGGTGCTGGGCACTCACTTGAGGTGCATGAGAGGGAGCTGAGTCTCTCTTTTATGTGAGTTTAGTGGAAGGCATAATCCATGATTCTGACTTAGTGATTTAATAGACATGAAAAGCTATAGAGCTCAAAACGGATTCTACACCCCTTCAGTCATAACAGAAACAAAGCATGCAACAAAATTAATTGGAACTGGGAAGTTGTAAATCCATAATAAGACTTAACATTCAAGTAAGGTTCATGATTATACAAGATCAAAAGCATAGTGGAAACATGTAGATATTACAGGAAGGAGATCTTAACATAAACATAGTGGTAACCTTATCACATTCATTCATAGTATTACTCCAAAACATCATAGAGAGGCAGACCACAGTCATGCACCATATCTAGATCCATACATGTATGCTCACAAAATAAAATTTGCATTCCCCATTTCCCCATTACATCCTTCCTAGAATCATCTACCCATTTATCCCATAGTTCTCATCGTAATTCTGCAGAGCTCCGCTACCTCACTTGTGTCTCTATTCTTTTCCAAGGGAACACATATAAATAGGCATCTAAGCTCTAAAAAACTCCTCTACAACCTCAGATCTTCCCCCAAGTGTCAAGGTGTGGGTTGCCCTAGGTGCATGCCTCTCCATGTCATGATTAAATTTTTGTATCTTCCTATCACAAGGTATATTCCTTCCATGACACCCTGTCACCAAGCTGGAACCTTATCCAAACAGAACATGTTCTTCATGTGTTCTGTCCAAAAGTTTTAAAATGGCTAAGTCTCAAATTTTTCTTCACACACATGTGTGTACTTGGTTCTCCAAGAACCCCTTTTGAATTCTGCCCTTCGTGCCTTCACTTGCGTGCTTCCTCTGACCATGCCCGCCTACGTACCTTTAAGATTTGGAAGATTTATCAGGGGCCCAACATTACCCCACACTTCACCTGTTCTTCACCCTTGGGAACCTTCTCAAAAAATGTAGTACAAAAATGCAAGGCCTTGCCTTAGAAAACAATGGAGGGAAATAATAAATAATGGGGGGAGAGGAAGAGAAAGAATAGAAGGAAAAATTGCCTAAAGAAGTAGAAGGGGAAAATTTTGTCGTAGGTCAACCTCCAACGTATCCTATGCCTTTGAGCTCATCCTACACCCTTTGCAAAGGCTGTTAACCAATTCACTTACCTCATCAAAGGTTAACCCTACCCCCTTTGTGGTGATGGTCTCCACCATGATTCCCGATTCTTTTGCAAAATCCTCCAAGGCATCCATCTTCCTTGTAATGGTCTTGTAGAGTTCTTTAAGCCGTGTTTTGATTGAGACACGAAGGGTCTTAATATCTTTAGTTATTCTTTCTACCTTGACTAAAA
Organism: Taxus wallichiana var. yunnanensis; assembly: GCA_018340775.1. Taxonomy (NCBI): domain Eukaryota; kingdom Viridiplantae; phylum Streptophyta; class Pinopsida; order Cupressales; family Taxaceae; genus Taxus; species Taxus wallichiana. The sequence goes on from CM031236.1 coordinate 345,772,265, forward strand.
TATTTTCTCGTTTTGCTCTATTTCCTTTGTTCTTCTCCCTGAAGTCTTTTAGCTCAGCCTCGTTGTCTGCAAGTAGCATGCCTGTCACCTTGTCCTGATCCATGCAGTGGTCGTAGGTGACCCCTGTGGTTTGTGCAGCTACTCTTACATCAGCCAGGACCATATTATATTAAGATATGAGTGCAATTACCTTCAGCTTATCCTCCTCCAAACACGCAGCTACATCCTCTGCCAACTCCAAGGCCAAAGGTTGCCTTTCCATGGTGAGGATCCAAGTCAAGTCCTTAAGACATTCCAGGGAGGAACCATACTTTTGCACGGGAGGGTTAAGGTCTGGGTGCTTTACTATAATAGCCTAGGAGATGAGCTCCACCTTCTTAGAGACTTCGTGCACTTTAGCTTTCTCCTCCTGTAACTCTCGTTGTAGTTGAGCACTGATCAGATTTTCAAGGCTGAGTTCCTTTGTCAGCTTAACTACTTCTTCCTTCCTCTTTTCCAATAGGTCCTCCAAGGCTTTAATATTCTCATTTCTATAGAAGAGCCTTACCTCTACCTCCACAGAGACCTTGTTGAGTGCATTACACACTTTCTCATCTAACAAGTGTTGTGCATTTATGAGGGGGTTGACCCCCTTTGTCTCGAAGAGCTCCAGTATTGCCTCTTGGTTAACTTCGAATTCGGGCTCATCAATGTGGGAGTTGAATGCCCACGATAGCATTTTCCTCGTGCGTGGGTATCCACCCTAAGGATCGAAGGACTCCATAGCGGTGAGATCCTTAGTGGAAATGATATCTTGTAGAAGCACACGCGTAAAAATTTGGTAGGGTCATTAGCATACCCCATCACCAATTTTCCTTCCTCCCTTTGTTTACTTCCCGTGTGCATGCACTTTAGAACATTCACTAAAAGAGTTGGGCCTTTTGTGCTACTTCCACTCTTCTCCCTTTGTTCTTTCTTAAACTTGCCGAGCATGAGCTCCACACTACACCACAACTCCTCATCGACCAAGGCATCAATCATATTTTCCACCTCCCTTGTCAATTTTTCATCTATCTCCTCCTGGGTGAGCTTGGGCATTTCTTGCTCCTTGGTGCTTGCCCCTTCGCTCCTTTCTTCACTCTATGAGTCCTCCTCCCCTCAGGCACTCTTCCTCTGCACAAAGATGAATGCATCAATGTAATCCTCTCCTCCCTCCCCTGAGTCATCTATACTTATCCTCCCTTGGGTCACCTCCAACTCTTCTCCTTCGCCAACATTCTTCTTTCCTAAAAAGGAACTTGTGCCTTCAGTATTCTCTACCTTCTCTTCTTATTCTTTTGCTAAAGACTTTGTCTCGGGAGATGCAGTATTCTCTTCATCTGAGGGCTCCTCAAGAGATGGTGGCTTTACCGGTTCAGGGTCTTCTCCCTAACTACCGTCCTCTTCTTCTTCTGGACATAGGTACTTGGCCCCACGATACCTACATCCTGCTCCTCCACCGCCCTTTGTTCCTCTTTCTCTTCTCCCTCCTTACGATTTGGTGTGGGCTTATTTCTGGTAATAGGGTCGTGTGGGACGGATATCTCATTCTCTATGTATGCACCCTTTTTGAACTTTTTCCTTATGCATAGGTAGATCCTAGCAAGCATCGCTCTCAGCAATAGGTAAGGTCATGGGCCTTACAATGTGCACATCTTGTGATACATATCTTTCAACGTACATGCACTTCCCTAGGTAGACCAGCTTCTTTCTCATTTCCCTGTGTTCACTGTCAAGGGTGGACAGGTCAAGTTTAATTTCTTTGACTCCTTGTACCTATTCACTCCCACCTGGAAAAATTGGGCAGTAAATGAGAAGGGGAGTTTACACCAGGGACTCCAACTACCATCCACCAAGATGAATCTGCCAATGTAGAAGTGTTGGTATACCACAAACTCTGCTTCTCCTTCAGTTACCATGGGGAGTTGTTCAGGATCCGCCATTCAGCCCCGAATGTGTTCCTAAGGCACGTATACCATTTATCTAAGTGCACCTTGTGCACCCCTATCATTGATTCACATGTATACTTGGGAACCTCTCTGCAGGAAAAGGGTCTTCATCGAGGATACTCCCATATGAACTTGTCAGATACATCTAGCACCCCGACTTCTGAGAACACAATTTTTAACATGATGTTCCCAAATAATATCTTTCCTCCCTTCTCGAACCGTTTATGATCTCATCTGCTAGGTACTATAATATGTTGTACACGGTGCCTTCTGTGACATTCCTGCAGACATTCAGCCAGGGATTGCTCACCTGGGTCCACCTCTCTTGTCCATTTAGCTTGGAAACAAGGTGTGTGGCCATCTTCATCACTGGATCGGTGATATCCATGACGTCATAGTACCTTGATCCCTTCTTATATTCTGCGATGTAATGGTTTCTTTAATTGCCTCCTCATCTAGGAGGTCATCTATGAGTGCGTCCCCTTTATAGCTTAGGCTTGTAAAGTGTGAAATTAACTGGGGAGTTATGCACATTTTATGCCCTGCAAAGCAGAAGAAGTCTTTGTGCATGTGCGTCATCAGCCACTGGTACAAGCACTCAGGATTCCCAAAATATGGTAACTCGTAAAGCTGGAGAAGCCCTACCTTCTCCATTTTCACCTTGACTACGTCACTGTAGATTGGCATCCCGTCAGGTGTTCATTTATTTGTAGGGCGCACTAGCTCTAGTGCCATTTCCTTCGCGATTGTGCTTGATCGGTGATTGTAGTCAATCACAAGCATCTTTCTGATGTGGGACTCCCACTCTTGCCCCAACAAAACCCCATCCAGGTATTGTATTTCCAATTACCATTCTTCATTGGTATTCAAGGGGATTTCTTCTTCTTTCTTCTTTCCTTTTCCCTTACCCTTTCCCCTCTTAGATTGTACTATAGGTTTATCAATTGGTTTTTTGGCCATCATTTTACCCCTTGCTTTCATTCCTAGGTTAACTTGTGATTTTGTTTGAACATTTTCCCCGCGTTCCCTATGCCCTAAAACACAAACCCTAATCTCAGAATTTTCTCCTTTTATCATGACGCTTCTTCACAGCGTTCCTCACACTCGTGAATCACTTCTTCACTAGTTTTTAGATCTAATGAGACTAGTTGTGCTTAAGTTTTTGGTATTTTCCTTCGCACGAGTCAGTCTTTGAAACCCTAGCTCTTGAAATAAAATCACTCTTCTTGTTTTCGCAAAGTAAAATAATGAAATGCCCACTCTTGTATTTATAGCTTTTCCCACTTTTACGTATTAAAGGCTAGGCTACCTACCACCGTATGACAATGTTTAATGTGGCATTTTTCAAACAAACCCAACTTCAGCACTTTTCCTTACGCACCAAATCCTTGCGCAAATTGTTTTTTACCCATGCCCTATCCCTATGTGAAACCGCTTCCACCCGTGCTCAATCCTTGTGCGAAAACTTTTCCAACCTTCTAGCACAAAAACAATCCATCTTGATAGAAGACTAGATTGCGCACATGTTACCAGTGCAAAGGCACCTCTTCCATCCTCATGATTCTTGCTTTCACCTACCTCATGTTTTTGCGCTTTTTCTCCTTTGTATGTGGATTTCCAATGTAACCTTATCTTGTCATCCATCTGCCTTATTTTCTCCTAATGCATCTTTTCAACAGGGCCAATTCAAATGGTCTACCAACCCAATCCTCTTGTAGAATAACTCCATGCCCCTCTTTATCACCTCACCCCACACTAAAATGATGTGTAGTCCTCTCTGGGAATTCATAAGTCAAAAAGTAATAAGGTGACCATCGCCAAGGAGGAAAACACAACAACAACGCGAAAGGGAAATACAAGAAAGGAAAAACATAAAAGGAAATTCTAAACTAACTGGCAAAACTACCTTATTTACAAACACCAAGAAGCATTATTTATAGTAGGGCTTCAACCTACTCCCATTGAAGTGTCTAGGTAATTTTGTTCCATCTAGCGCTTATAACTGGCATGCACCTAAATCAAGTATGTATGAAATTACATAAGGACCCAACCAATGCACCTTCAAATTTCTAGGATGGCATAGAAATTTTGAATCATATAGTAATACCATCTAGCCAACCTCAAACTATTTGTTTTTAATGTGGCAGTCATGCCATGCCTTTTGCTTAGCTTTTTTAGTTGTTTGGATCCATCTTGCTAGTGAGCACCTTTAATCTAACTTTATCAATTCATCAATTCTTTCTTTCAAAGCACTTTCTCATTTTCCAACCCCCTACGCGCATTATACATAGTGATGGTAGCATGAATTCAATTAAAAAAAATAGCCTCCGTGCAAACACTAGTTGAAATGGTGTGGCCTTGTTCAACCTTTTATACATTGTTTTATATACCCAAAGAACTGCTAATACCTTTTCATCCCAATCCCGCCTACCCACATCACATATCTTAGTCAATGAGTGAATAAGGATTTTTTGAATGATTTTGTAGTCCCATTTACCTAAGGGTGATAAGGGGTAGTCTTGTGATGGGATATCATGAATTCTTCCAATATAATCGATGGTTTCATTTAAGAAGTGAGTTCCCTATCATTTGTTAAACTTAATGGGCACCCATACCTGCTTATAATGTTTTCCCACAAAATCTAACATCGTGGCTATGGTGCAATCCTTAGTGGGTGCGGCCTCTACCCACCTTATCAGATAATCAGTACAAGTAATAATATACCGCAAGTTAGTCCTCCGCATAGCCGGGAGATTGGTTTGAAAAAATATATTACCCATTTTTCATAAGGTTCCACATTGGCGATGGGGCGCAAGGGCATCTCATCCCTTCTTCTTCAGGTTTTCCAAGGTGCTAGCTGTGGTCATAGGCCTTGTAAAGCTCAAATCAGTCCTGGTCAATTGTCTCCCACCATAGCGCTGCGACTAGGATCTTGCGTGTGGTTACATTCCCCACATAGTTTCCTCCAACAATCCCACCATGGGATTCATCTATTATTGCTACATGCTCATGTTCTAATAAACACCATTGCAAAGCCTCGTCTGTGGCCCATTTTATACAAATCCCCATTGATCGACATGAAGGGTGTGGCACGTATGGCTAACCTTTTCCTTTCCATAGAATTCATCCCTTCGTGGTGCCACACCTTCCTTGAGAAAAATAGTAATGTCTTCTAATTTTGAGGGCACACGCTATAACCTAAATAGTTTCACATCGACATGGTTTCCTCGATGCTCTACACGTCCTCTCTCGAATCAATCCTAGATAAATGATCCAGCCCACAATTGTTCTTTCTCAATTTTACCACCACTTTGAATTCAAATTCTGAAATAAAAGTACCCAATGACATATGCGCCTTGCAACACTGCTTTGTTTACTAGATACTTCAATGCCATATGGTTAGTGTAGAATATGAAGGGAGTCACCAGAAGATATTTTCTGAATTTTTGGAGTGTGTAGATCATTGAAAATGCCTCATGCTTAGTCGTTATATAATTTTGTTTTGCTGGTGTCAACTTCCTACTTGTAAAACACAAGGGATGATCAACAATTCCCTCTCTTGGTTGAGCAAGAACAGCTCCCATTACTATACCAGAGGCATCTAGGTGGACATGGAAAGGTTTATCCTAGGATGGAAATCATAGAATAGGTGCAATGATAAGCCTTTCTTTTAGAGTGTAAAATACCCTCTGTTGTGCCTCTCCCCATTGAAAGGCACTCTTATGTCTTAGAAATATTTTTAAAGGCGTGGCAATCTTGGCGTATCCCTTAGTGAACTTTCTCTAGTACCCAGTGTGTATAAGAAATCCACGCACGACACTTTAGTTGGTGGGATCCCTGGTCCCATAATAACTATAACTTTTGTGGGATCCACTAGTAATCCCTCTTTGCATATGATATCCCCCAACAATGTTCCAAAGGGGGTTGCGAAAGATACACTTCATAATGTTGAGGGAAATCCTCAACTATCGACATCTTTCAAACATCAATCTCAAGTTATTACAATGGTCCCCTACTAATCCATACACTCGTCCAATAATCCAAATATACTTGAAGGAACTTGTGGATGAAGTCCTTAAATGCTTGTACCGCTATGCGCAAAAAAATATAGCAGTGCATTCTTCAATCCAAAGGGCATGACCGTGTATGCAAATCTTCCCCACTCGGTGGCAAAATTTTTCTTACCTTGGTCTTCCTTGGCAATCCTTACTTGGTGATATCCCAAGAATCCATCCATAAAGGAATAGACCTCGCACCCTATAACTCCTTCCAAAATATCTTGGTGAAGGGGGTGGGAAAAGGATCTATGATACAAACAACATTCAATTCCCGTAATCCATGTATATCCTAATCGCCCATCCTTCTTTATCGATCACCATTAGAGTTATCCATTCGACTCCTCCAAAACATCATTGATACTAGACGCTATCATTTTTCTAGCTCTTCTTTAACCTTTACATGCATGTTGGGATTCATCCCTGTAAGGCCGCTTCCTAACCATGCGTGCACCATCTTTCAACTTTACCCTCATTTCCCTAATGAATGGTGGATGAATTTCAACTCATGGTATCTACATGGGAATAAATCCTCAAATTTGTAGAAGAGATCAATGATATTTGATACTTCCTTGTCAGACTAGTAGTCCCTAATGATAGCTTCCTTAGGCTCCTTCTCCGAGCTGATGTTAACTTTCTTGGTTTTTAGTGGTTCATGATACGTGCACGCACATGCATCCACACTGTCAACTACTTTGCACACTCCAACCAAATGGCTGAAATTCAGGATTTCCATCTCCTCTCCATCAATAACGTATACCATATTTCCTTTCTCCTTTTCCACACATGCGTGCTCGAATTGTAGGTCTTCTGGTTCCTCCTCTTCGAACCGCACTTCCTAGCTAGGTCCACTAAGTAAGTTTACTAATCTATCTTCCGTCATGGCACAATCCCCGAGAGTGAGGTGTTTAATAGTATACAACGTCTCATAAACCATTTGCTTGGTACTTCGGTACTCAAATGTGTGAACCAAGTCATTGCCAACCTCGCCAATTTCCTATTTGGTGGCGTGTTTGAAAATGGATGTACCAAGTGTGTGTGTAACCTTGTAGTTTCGAATACAGCTTGTGCACCTAAAGGGAGGGTGTTAAATCTTCCACGCCTTCTCCCTGAGACCCTCTCACATGCTTAGATGTGGGAAGAGGTGGGTTTATTGCCATTGTAATCCTAACTTCGTGCCATTCCAACAAGCTTTCACTATGCGTGGCCCACCACTTCACTATTGTGCCTATAAAAACATTACCTAGCATACTTTGTCACTTGTCCTCCCTCCATTGAGCTTCTATTTCTCTTAAAAAGACCTCAGGGTATACATCCCTAGAATACTTGGTTATTTCCTTTCCTCCTAGGTGCCAAACTATACACGTCGTTGTTACCTTGGTCACCGATCCTTTCGGATGTCACCCAATCAATTCGTAAGTCCCATACACCAAATTATTACATGCTATCTTGGTAGTATGAATGATAGATTCAACATCATCAAACTAGATGACTCCTCCTATAGGGTGGATGGTCCCCTGGATCTCTTATGGAGGGCACATATATTACGTCCGGGACCTCCTCTCTAAGGGGTTCAAGATAGGGGTATAATTCCTATCAGAAGCGGTATATGCTATCCAGAATTCACCCTCAAGGTAATATTGATAACATGCATCAGATTATTCAGTCCCGAGCAAGTAGATCGATTCGAGGCCCAAAATCATGTTTTTGGGGTCCCCTCGGCCTTCTTCTAACTCTCCCATCCAAGAAGAAATCCCAACGAGTTAGAAAAAATGGAAAAAATGCAAAAATAAGGTTGCATGACTATTTTAAAGCATTTTGGGTCTGAAGGGTTCGGGTCATACTGAGGTTCGTCGTACCAAGCTTGGGGCCGAAAAAGTAAGAAAATCGGCTAAGTCTTTTATCCCAGGAAGTCCACGGGATAGTTGGGATGTCAAGCCATGAGGGACGCGAAAAGCTGAAATGACCGAAAGCAAGAAAAATCATCTAAGTCTATTTCACACAGTTTGGGAAAGCGAGACAAAAGTACGTGGAGGACGTGAACCGGCCGATTCACCGAAAGACAATCCATTTCAGGCGGTTCGAGAGATATTTGTCCTGCATAGACGATGCAGGACAGCCAGAAAAAAAAGTACACAAGGGACGCGTGGGATGCAAAAAGGTGAAAAGGCTGCAAACAGGAACAAGGAAGCCAAAATTGGTGAAGTAGGAGATTTTGTCCCAGTGAAGTGGTGGACAAAAGAGAAGGACTTAAAATTTTTTCCAAGTTTCAGTCAAAGTTTTCAAAGACAACAATTTTGGCCGCTGCCCGACCATCAAATGGAATCTTGACACGTATCATCCAAGTGGCAGAGCATGGGGGGGAAATGGGAAATTTTCCCAAAGTGAAAAATGTCAAATTTTCGAAGGGAAAAGTGTGCCCCTCAGGCCCGAGCTAATGAAATAGTGCCACATGTCCAAGTGGCAAAATTTTAAGGAAGGGCCCAAAAGAAATTTTCAAAGGATGAGCCCATGGATGAATCAAAGCCTTACACGTGGCACCTAGAGTGGTGGAGCACGGGGAAAATTTGAAAAATTTTCCAAAGACCAAATGGGTAAAAAATTCAAACTTTTTGCCCGCCGATCCGATTTTGGCCTGTTTTTGCCCTAAATCTTCAAATGGCCATAAATTTCGATCCAGAGCTCAGATTTTTGCATTCTTTATATAAATGGAAAGCTGGTGAAATTCCCTACATGATTCCAGGGTTAATCTTACATTTTGGTTCAGTTTGGAGAGATAAAATCAAGAAACATCTCTGGCACGTGGTAATGGCCAGAAGTGATGTTTCAACAACTAGTTTTAATGCAAAATGGGTCGCATTCTTCTCCAGCATGGTCAAAAATGTCAGGGCATGGGTCTGTAAGGATGCCCATGCTATTTTAATGCATCTTCATTCAATGAGGAATGGCTCCCACGTTTTTACACATTTTCTCTCTCCTGGGCTCGACCCATGCATTGTAAAAAGCCAGATTTGGCTCATTTTTCAAAGGGTGGTTCATCTTTTCTACTCTGCTCTCCTTTATTTTCTTCCCGTGGTTGAAAATGGAGTTTGAATCTGTTCCCCTACTCTGTAATGGCATTTTTTTCCTTTTACAATTAAAATGATGTTCTGTGTAAACTTCTGGAGCAACAAAAACGTGTTTTGTGATGCATCTGTCCATCCTTGCTCGTATTTTTACTTGTTTTATTCTTGCCTCTCTTCATTGTAGGTATTTGTGCACATTTAAATGTTCATTGCAAGGTTGGAGTTGTGTTCATAGCAGTTTTGATAGATGTTCAACATTTTCCTTCTCTGGTGTATCACCATTTTAGTGTAGGCTTTTGTTTTTTTTTCTTTTCTCTCTCTCCCTGTCTCCTTGGAGGTTAGATTAGGATTAGATTAGCTTGCCTACACTAGAATATCTTGTGGCAAGGTAGTTTAGGAAGAGGAACCAGCCTTCTCTAGAGATTCCTTTCTCATTTTTACAAGTCCCACACTTGGAGAGAGGTTTCAATGTTGTGCAATCACACTGGATGCTTAGAATGATCAAACTAGAAATCTGATCAACATCCAGGGGGTGCTGCTGATTTGCACTAACAGTTTTGGCATGCCCGGTGGGACCTTAGAGGTCTTCCACTTTATCTTTGACAGGTTGGTGTGTTCCTATTAAAGATTCAGCCTTTTGGAGGCACTTTCAAAAGCACATCTGGCGACTCCATCTGGTAAACAACTCATTCTCTAAGTTGCAGACCTGTTTTCCATTCATTTCCATCCATCTTTCTTTCCATCTCTTTCATTCTTTTCCATTCCATGAAATTTTGCAATCATGACTTCATTTTTATCATGGAATTCACATTTACAACAACAGCATATCACACCTCCAACATGTTTTACAAATCCTCCAAATCAGCATTTTGGTCAAATTCAAAATCAGCATGTCTACCCATATGAGCAGCAATACAAAAGTCAGTTTGGTTGTGAAGCACATCAAGAGCAAGGGTACACATGTAATAAAGACAATCAAATGGAAGATGCAGATTTTGTGGAAAAAATCCAAAAGATGGAGGCAAAGATGGTGCAATCAAGAGCAGCAGCTCAAATGAAGGCTTTAGAATTGGTTGCAGGACTCCTTGTCCATGACGAGGCCCTTTTCCAAGACACTTCAGCCCTCAAGAGAAGCTGGACTTCATGATGAAGATGCTGCCCCAAATTACAAAATGGACGGCAGAAATAGAGGCCTATACACTTGGTGTTGAACAACCTTGTCAATGGGTAAGTTCTACACCATCATCTAGTTTTTCTCTTCCCATTACTCAAGTAGCATCATCTCATTCAGAATTTCAAATTCTAGATTCAGTCAATGCTGCCCCAGGAGTTAATTCCATTTCTCCATTCCCTAGTCTTCCACCACATCTCGATTCTTTTGTCCTTTTTCCTTTCAAACAGCCATTCCCTCCAAAGAAACAAGAGTTTCTACCTCCTCCACCACCACGAAAAATTACCAAGCCATTTGAGTTACAATCCACTTCTCCTCTTGCATTCCCAAATCCATGTTGGGTGGATAAAAATCAGAATGCCAGTCAAGGAAAACAACAACAAAAAGAAGAGCCAAACAAAGATAAAGAAATTGAAAGTCTGAAGAGTTGGGCTCTTAAATTTGGGATGAAAAATATCCCCTTGATGGTTAAGCCTTCAGAAGAGGTCAGAGTTGGAGAACAACTAGTGGTTAGGACTGATTTTGTGACAGCAGAAGAAGAGAAAAAAGAAGAAGCAGATCAACGATTAGTTTGCTCATAAATTAGTGTCCATGTTGGCACTCTATTTGAATTTAATGCTGATTCAATTCAAGTTGCACAATCAGCCATAGAGGAAGAAAGCTCTTAAGAAGATCCTACAGTCTCAACTTGTCCTCTAGAGCAACAGATCAAAGAGTTTGACTTAACGAACTTCGTGCTAGAGGAAGAGTTCTAGCAAGAGCAGGATTGTCTTCAAGTAGTAGAAGAGGGAGAAGCTGCTCCAAATCCAAAAGAAGAGGAGCACATTCTAGTTGTGGAGGAGAAAATTGCAGATCCAAGGGCTTTGAGCACAAAGTAGGCTACAGGAGAACCTTCAGTTCTTCTTTCTACTTCATCTCTCTCAAGTTCTAGTGCTGAAGAAGAGTTTGACCTCTCAAACTCAATGTTGGAGGATGAAAGAAACCATGATGATCAAGTTACAGATCAAGAGGACACCATGGAGGAAGTTGAGCATTTGCAGTAGGACAACAATAAGGTAGTTTATCTATCAGATTTGGAGGATTGTTTTGATGAAGAAGAACCGGTTGAGTTTCCACCATTCTCTCTTTCATCATCCACATTCCAAATACTTGAGCCTACGGTCATGAAGGAGAACATTCATTTGCAGTAGCCTGCATCTTATAGCAACTCTTTGGAACTAAGATTGGAAGATTTTAATCTTTCATGTTCTTCATTGGAGGAAGAGAAAGGGAAGAAAGTCCTACCATTGCTTCCACATCACCCACCCAAGAAGGTCTACAAGAAGACTCCATTTTTGGAGTTGAAAATAAGAGCTATGGGCATATCAAATGGACCATACCTTGCCCAATCAGGTATTTGGCTTTATTGGAACCAAAGGAGAAGTCAAAACTAGTCATGATGACTTTTGAGCATGAGGATGAGCTATAAAGAACCAAAGATCGGTTGTCATACCTCTCAATCCAAATGCAAAACAACTAAAAGAGGTATTGAATTTGCCTTTAGCTGATACCTTGATGATTTGGGTGGAATACCAGCTTCTTGTTGATTTTCCATTCATCCAATCAGCCATGTTCAGTGCCAAATCAGTTGCATGGTTGCCAATTTTGAAGAAAGGAAGCTATTTTACACAATCAATTTGTGGGGTTTGTTTAGCTTACCTTTGCTTCCAGTTAGAATAGAGTAGGTAGGTTTGATTTTAGTAAAAGAAGTGCTTATGCACACTCTACATGTTCCATTTGGAGCATGTATGATTTTCAATTTTGTACATAGTTTTTGTGGTGCTGGTTTTGCTCTTACACGGTCCATTTCAGTGGGTTTCCAAGTGGTTCAGAGAGGAGGTTTTCAAAGTTTAGATCAGTTTGCAGGCTACAACTCATGACTCCATGCCCAATGGATGCTTCAGGCAACTGGTAACTTCATCCAACAGGCAGATGACCCCGCTGAGTCACCAAAATTGTTATCCAAAATTCACCCCTCAAGGTAATTTTGATAACATGCATCAAATTATTCAGTCTCGAGCAAGTAGATTGATTCGAGGCCCAAAATCATGTTTTTCGGGGTCCCCTCGACCTTATTCTAATTCTCCCATCCAAGAAGAAATCCCAACGAGTTAGAAAAAATGGAAAAAATGCAAAAATAAGGTTACAGGACTGTTTTAAAGCATTTCGGGTCTGAAGGGTTTGGGTCGTACTGAGGTTCGTCGTACCAAGCTTGGGGCCGAAAAAGTAAGAAAATCAGCTAAGTCTTTTGTCCCAGGTAGTCCGTGGGATAGTTGGGACATCGGGACATGAGGGACGTGAAAATATGAAATGGCCGAAAGTAAGAAAAATTGTCTAAGTCTTGTTTCGCGTAGTTTGGGACAGTCGGGACAAAAGTATGCGTGGGACGCGAATCGGCTGATTTGCCGAAAGACAGTCCATTTCGGGTGGTTCAGAGATATTTGTCCCAGGCAGTCCAGGAAAGCCAAGACAAAAGTATGTGAGGGACACGTGGGATGCAAAAAGGTGAAAAGGCCAAAAATAGGAACAAGGAAGCCCGAATCGGCCGAAGTAGGAGATTTTCGTCCCAGGAAGTGGCGGACAAAAGAGGACTTAGAAAATTTTCCAAGTTTCAGTCAAAGTTTTCAAAGACAACAGTTTTGGCCCGCTGCCCCGACCATCGAATGGAATCTTGACACGTGTCATCCAAGTGGCAGAGCATGGGGGGAAATGGGAAATTTTCCCAAAGTGAAAAATGTCAAATTTTCGAAGGGCAAAGTGCGCCCCTCAGGCCCGAGCTAATGAAATAGTGCCACGTGTCCAAGTGGCAAAATTTTAAGGAAGGGCCCGAAAGAAATTTTCAAAGGATGAGCCCATAGATGAATTAGAGCCTAACATGTGGCACCTAGAGTGGTAGAGCATGGGGAAAATTTGAAAAATTTTCCAAAGACCAAACGGGTAAAAAATTCAAACTTTTTGCCCGTCGATCCGATTTTGGCCTGTTTTTGCCCTAAATCTTCAAATGGCCATAACTTTTGATCCAGAGCTCAAATTTTCAAGTTCTTTATATCAATGGAAATCTGGTGAAATTACCTACATGATTCTGGGGTCAATGTTGCATTTTGGTTCAGTTTGGATAGTGAAAATAAAGAAACATCTCTGGTACGTGGTAATAGCCAGAAGTGACGTTTCAACAACCAGGTTTAATGCAAAATGGGTTGCATTCTTCTCCAGCATGGTCAAAAATGTTAGGGAATGGGTCTATAAGGATGCCCATGCTATTTTAATGCATCTTCATTTAATGAGGAATGGCTCCCATGTTTTTACATGTTTTCTCTCTCCTGGGCTCGACCCATGCATTGTAAAAAGCCAGATTTGGCTCATTTTTCAAAGGGTGGTTCATCTTTTCTACTCTGCTCTCCTTTATTTTCTTCCCCAGGGTTGAAAATGGAGTTTGAACCTCCTCCCCTGCTCTGTAATGGCATTTTTTTCCTTTTACCATTAAAATGATGTTCTGTGCAAACTTCTGGAGCAACAAAAAACGTGTTTTGTGATGCATCTGTCCATCCTTGCTCGTATTTTTGCTTGTTTTCTTCTTGCCTCTCTTCATTGTAGGTATTTTTGCATGTTTAAATGTTCATTACAAGGTTGGAGCTGTGTTCATAGTAGTTTTGATAGATGTTCAGCATTTTCCTTCTCTGGTGTATCACCGTTTTAGTGTAGGCTTTTGTTTTTTTTTCTTTTCTCTCTCTCCCTATCTCCTTGGAGGTTAGATTAGGATTATATTAGCTTTCTGCACTGGAACAACTTATGGCAGGTAGTTTAGGAAGAGGAACCAGCCTTCTCTAGAGATTCCTTTCTCATTTTTACAAGTCCCACACTTGGAGAGAGGTTTCAATGTTGTGAAATCACATTGGATGCTTAGAATGATCAAACTAGAAATCGATCAACATCCGGGGTCTTTGTTGATTGCGGTAATAGTATAATCACCCTCTCTTCATTGTTTTCAAAGCTTATGTACCCCTTGTTAAACTAGAGATCTGCATTATTCTTATAACACCATGGGCACCCAAGTAAAGCTAGGAAATTATCTACCTCTTTAACCACCAAGACTTTAAAATCCCTAGTGAACCTAGTCCCTGAATGGTAATGGTCGCATCCTTCAAGACACATATGAGCATTTCCTTTGTCTTATTTTCCATATACAACATATTTGAAGATGGTTGTAATGTAGTTCTTCCCACTTGATGCCAGGCATCCAGAGTGAGAACATTAACCTCCGTTCCTATGTTAATGAGGATGTTTCTAAGTAACCATCCATCCACTACTACGTTCGAGGTAATCTCTTTGTCATAATCAAGGCTTTGAGGTGGGAGGTTTGCATGCAAGATCTACCTTTTTGTTCTTCCCGGTGTGTTGCACCTTTTCTCTCAACCATGCTCCTAGCAAGGGAATAATATTCTCCTACCTCAAAGAGTTTACACATCTCCTTAACCTCATCTAAGGCATCCTTTGGTGCTTCTCGGTCTTCTTTGCTCATCTTTTCTAGTTTTCTCTTTTAAGCATTGGATCTCCCCTTGTAAGATTCAAATTATGTCCATGGTTTCCTGGTAGAATTCTTTCTGGTGAGCTGGGTTTGGATACTTCCCATGTACTACTTCTTCTCTCGAAACTAGAGGTCTCTTCCTAGGCACTTCCCTTGCACACGCGGACTCTGCCCTTGTTGTTACCATAACAGGTTCTAGTTCTGATTCACGTATTACTCGTGGGAGCCATTGCACATCATCCTTCTTAATACTCACCATGGTAGCACCCTTATCCTTAAAGTCTTTGTTGACTCATATGTTTGTATAACTCGGGAACTCTTCATACTTATGTTTTTTCCACATCATGATCATTGTAGAAGATCTAGACATTTGCACTTATAATGGTCTGTGGCTCCACAATTAAAACACGTTCCACGTGGGAACTCACTTCTTCCCCTATGGTTACCATGACATAAAAATCCTCTGTGAAACCCTCTTCCATGTGCACCTCCATCTCCATGCTCTTCATATCGACATTCATCTCCTTTAAAACTACTGGCAATGCTAGTCTAGTGCACACCAAGATTGATTGCCTCATGAATCTGGGTCAATCAATCTACAATCCTTGGTGTCATGTGTGGTTGAGGTACATATCTTGTAATAACAAGATACATTTTTGCATATCATGTGATGTAGTAGGGGCACCTACTTACATCATGATCCTCATGAAATATTTAACAATTTACCACTACGGTGCGCACCGCCTTCGAGTACATATCCTACCATTATCCTTTGGTGCCCTTCTACATTACAATTTGTGCACCACATCCCACCCCGAATCTTTAGAACTATGTTGGCACATAATTTATCCAATTGCTTAACCATGGCAGCAATCGAGCCTCGAGAAATGGGCTAATACCAAAGTGTCAACACTACCAACTACCTTAGCACGTAAAGCATCTTCTAATACTTCACACAGGTCCATGAATGTTTTATGAGAAAAAGCCCTCCTAAAGGGTGTGATCAACCCTTTCACAAACCACTGAGCATGTTATGAAGGGTGGATATCATAAGATAGTTTAGACAATAGAGTTTTAAAGCATGCATCATATTCCTCACACTCTTTACCATGCCTTGTTGGATTTCTTTGAGAGAGCTAATGCTCTTCCATTCAAACTTCGTATGTGGAATTCGCAAGAATGAATTTTTCAGTGCGGTATAATCCACAAAAGTCTGATGAGGGTCATACTTTCTATACCAAATATGCGCACGTCCTTGTAAATTTTTTCATGAATTAATTGGCCTTTCGATCCTAGGTCATGATCCCCTTTGTGCACCATAGCAACTCACACTTATGCACATGCTCTGCAACATCTTCTATCCCACTGTAATCTGGTAAGTGTAGAGACATCTTGAAAAAGACTTGAGGAGGTGGCTGAGGTCCTTGTCCTCCGATCCAGTCCCTTGGTTTCCTCTAGTGTTTCCTCCTCCACTAGACCCACTAGATCTTGAGCCACCAGCTCCACCACTTCCACCTCCAGATCCTCCTGTGTTAGGTACAAGGCCTATGTTTGTCATGTTGAATGCTCCCGTTGTCCCACTAAATTATGTGCCGACAGTTTGTGAACTAGTACCACTCCCAGTCATATTTCCTCCACCACTTCCTAATGTGCTTCCAAAACTAGTTGTATATGTGCCTTGTCCAAACATTCCACCAAATACTAGAATAGTGTGTGAAGCCATAGAAGTCCCAAATGAGAAATTATATCTCCTGGGTGTCGACCGATTGCTTCTACTAATATCAAATGGATCAACTATACTTTTCCCTCATTCAAACAAACCAAGCACCAAGGTTTTGTCACTAGGTGGGATCAGATGTTCACCAATAACTCTTCTCTCTCTACATAATGGACTCTCATCAGAAGCTATAAGGTTTTCTCTCCCATGCTTACCAAGATGGGGTATCACAGACTGTTCGGGTTCCACATCCTCCACGTGAACCTTAACTCCTTTCCACCATGTTTGGCTCCATAACCCACTTGTAATCCCATGTTGTCTATCGATATCATTTTCATGTGCTTTGTTATACTTGAGCTGTCTCTCCTCCCTTTCCCTTTCAGTCATCAAATCAACCATCCTTTCCCAACTTGGCTTCCTCGCCAAGTGCTTAGGGTGGTTTATCCAACCATAGGAAATACCTCTAAACCCATGGTTACCATCAAGATTTTGATTGTTAGGGGGATAGCATCCAGAAATGATCCTCTTGGATCTCGCAAGAATTAAAAATCAGGAACTTCTAGATAGGAATATGTGGAAATGGCGTATTATTCCAGAGTGTAGCTAGTCAATACTCCCTTCCACCAATGATCGATAACACGGGTCCATGTTAGATCAGCATCTTGCAAGTTCTGATATGTTTCTTGGGTCCAAGGGTGTGACTTATAATACCACCCCGATCTAGATGTATAAGATGAGAGCCACTCAAATAACCCTCTTTGGGAAATAGCAGAGAAGAAGGTTTCATATAACTCATGATAAAGAGTGTCTTCCACCCATCTTCGCGTATCAAACTCAAATCCAGTATTGAATCTCTAAGCGAATTCATCCTCCATGCTTTTAAACAAATCTTCAACACCTTCAAGTGTTAAGCACTTTGCCATCACTTTTTGCATAGATCATGATGTATGTCATGTTCCACTACAAATTCTAAAAGAGTTCCCTGGTAATGGAACCAAGATGTAGTCATTTTTTCACCCCACCAAGAACAAGGGAACCTCATGTTCACTAGCCTATCACCTAGTGGGTGTTGGGAGCTCACCCGAGGCATGCAAGAGGGAGCCAAGTCTCTCTTTTATGTGAGATTAGTGGAATTCATAATTCATGATTGACTTAGTGATTTAACAAACATGAAAACCTATAGAGCTCGGAATGACTTCTACACCATTTTACACCCCACCAAGAATAAGGGAACCTCATGCATTCGGCCTATCACCCAATGAGTATCGGGTGCTCACCGAGGTGCGTGAGAGGGATCCAAGTCTCTCTTTAATGTGAGTATAGTGGAAGGCATAATTCATGATTTCGACTTAGTGATTTAACAAACATGAAAAGAAATAGAGCTCAGAACAACTTCTACACCCCTTCAGTCATAACAGAAACAAAGCACGTAATAGAATTAATTGGAACTGGGAATTTGTAAATCCATAATAAGACTTAACATTCAAGTAAGGTTCATGATTATACAAGATCAAAAGCATAGTGGAAACATGCAAATATTACAGGAAGGAGATCTTAACATAAACATAGTGGTAACCTTATCACATTCATTCATAGTATTACTCCAAAACATCACAGAAAGGCAGACCATAGTCATGCACCATATCTAGATCCATACATGTATGCTCACAAAATAAAATTTACATTCCCCATTTCCCCATTACATCCTTCCTATAATCATCTACCCATTTATCCCATAGTTCTCATCGTAATTCTATAGAGCTCCACTACCTCACTTGTGTCTCTGTTCTTTCGCAAAGGGAATGCGTATAAATAGGCATCGAGCTCTAAAAAACTCCTCTACAACCTCAAATCTGCCCCCAAGTGTCAAGGTGTGGGTCACCCCGACGCATGCCTCTCCATGTCATGATTAACTTTTTGGATCTTCCTATCACAAGGTATATTCCTTCCAGGACACCCTATCACTAGGCTGGAACCTTATACAAATGGAACACATTCTTCATGTGTTATGTCCAAAATGTTGAAAACAGATAAGTCCCGAATTGTTCTTCACTCACGCACGTGTCCTTGGTTCTCCAAGAACCCCTTTTTAATTCTTCCCTACATGCCTTCACTTGCGCACTTCCTCCAGCCATGCATTCCTACACACCTTTAAGATTTGGAAGCTATATCAGGGGCCCAACACTTCTCTTCCTTCCTCCACATATTTACTTCCCATGCGCATGCCCTTTGGAACAGTCACTGAAAGAGTTGGGCCTTTTGTGCTACTTCCAATCTTCTCCCTTTGTTATTTCTTGAATTCATTGAGCACGAGCTCGTGGCCGTGCCCCAACTCCTCATCGACCAAGGCATCAGTCATCTTTTCAACCTCCCTTGTCGCTTTTTCATCTATCTCCTCTTGGGTGAGCTTGGGCATTTCTTGCTCCTTTGGAAAAAAATTTTGTCCACCGTGTAAGTTTTAATGTGTTAATTCATTAGGTTTTTTTATTAGATTTTCTAATTAAAATTCATATTATTGTCAAAATTAGTGGTTTTTTAACTTGTGGTCCGTAATTGTGTATAGTGTTATCATGCTATCATAACATTTAAAAAAATTCTTGCTCCTTAGGCATTTTTTTGGTCCACCGTAGGTTTTAATGTGTTAATTCATTAGGTTTTTGTAAGATTTTCTAATTAAAATTCATATTATTGTCAAAATTAATGGTTTTTTAACTTTTGTTTGTAATTATGTATAGCGTTATCTTTCTATCATAACATTTAAAAAAATGTCTCATGTGAAAGAGTCATCCACAAAATATTTTGTATAGCTATATTAAAAAGTAATATTTAATTACTTTTTAATTTGTCATCTTTTGTGTCACAATACTATTGTCTTGTTTTCGTCCTTTGTCTAAAGTCGAGTCAAAATTTTTAAAGTCCTTTTTGTATCATTTAGGAGATCATTAGGAAAATTGTAAAAAAAAAAGGTTTCCCACATTTCTCCTGGTCGCATTTTTGCTTGTACACGATGACCAAGTTTAAATTGAGTGGGGGCATTTCATATTGAGCTTTATTTTAAAATTTTCTAAGTAACTAAGTATATTCTTGATGAGGATAGAGGAAATAAAGGAAGGAGGTCAATCAAAACCTATCGCTAGCCACAAGCGATGAGGCCGCACAATGAAGTTGTGGCATTTTTTTAGTTGTGTGTTTGATTTTTGCTATGTGAAAATAAGAACAAATGGATCATACCTGTTCAAAATTGTAATGTGTGAGAAATTTCTTGTATTTTCCCTAGATGTAAGAAGGTGATGAGAGTTGAAAGAGTATTGTTATATCTAGGTTATTGGTTGACCTTATAAAACCATCATTTGTTATGGTTATTGGTTAACCACATGTAAAACCATCATTTGTTTGTAGGTTGTTGGTAAACCGAGTGTAAAACCATCTTGTTTGTTTGTAGGTTGTTGGTAAACCGAGTGTAAAACCATCATGGGTATTTGTAGGTTGGTGGTTAGCCAAGTGTAAAACCATCATTAGAGTTGGGTAGCAGTACAAGATAATGTTTTCCCCATGTTTGCACTAAGGGGGAATGTTAGGAATAATATATGTTAGTGCTCACATTAGTATGGGTTAGTATATTAATATTGTGTAAATTATTAATAATGAGTTAATATAACTCATATTAATAATATAGTTAGTGTGTGGGTGTGTGTGTACGAGTGAGTTGTAATAACAACTCACGTAGCTATTAGGAGGTTAGTGAGAGATATGTGGATCATGGAGAGATAAGGGGGATTCATGATTGGAGTTGACTCCTCCTTTGTAGGAGATCGTCAATATATAAATATGTCTCACTACATGAATAAAATATCCTGGATGGAATAAAAGAAATATTTTAATATTATTTCTAGTGTTATTTGATTAAATTTATGTGTTCATTTTGTATGCAATTTGAACCAAAATAATATTGTGCCCCAAAATGCGGGGAGGATTTGAGATGGAAGTTAGAGATGCCCCCTTCCCCAAGCCATGAGAAGCATTGATCCCACCTATGAAAGTGGTTCAGGAAGATGAGGAGGTAGTAGTAGAAGAAGAAGAGAGTGAGGGGAAGTTGGACACCTCCTGGAAGAGAAAATATTACATGCGTCAAGAAAGTAGTGGGGATGTGATTAATTCACAGCCAGAAGTGCCAAGAATTTTCGAGTGGGGTACAAGGAGGTTCAAGTACTTGAAGCGGAGAAGTTGGAAGAAAATAAACTGAATATAAACGATGTATCGAGTTCCACGATAGGCTCGGAAGAAGGAGAGGAGGAGGAACACACTGCCTTCAGGGAAGAGTTAGAAGCAGAGCTGGAAGAACATGAGAAGGGAGCTGAAGCTAGGGCCAAGGATGTGGGTGAGGTATGTGAGAAGTAAAATGAGCATTCTACAAAAGGACCAGAGAAGATTCCAGTGTGAGAGGCTTCCCTACACAACCCACCAAACTAGAGGAAGAAAGTAAGGGAGACTCATTTACTATAAAGGAGGATAAAGGGTTCATACCAGGGTCGAAGAAGCAACGCACAAAGTGCAAGGCCACAAGGAAGAAGTGGGCACCTAGGTCCCCACATATGGACTTCGTGGATGATCCTCGCGAAGGTAATGCATGTAAGGTTTTAGGGAAAACTCCCTGCAGAGAAGCTATATGCATGGGATCTATTAGATCAAAGTGGGGGTGTTATAAGAACTAGGAAAATGATAAGCTAGACCTTGCATTGACATTGTGAAGAGCCGAATTTGAGGTCAATATCACGTGAGCAATACCATTCATCTAACAAAGAAGTGATGAGAGACATACAAAGTGGTGGATCCTATTCACCTCACAAATGAGAAGGCATGTAACGTGCTACAAAAGATGTCCTTAGAAGTGATTTGGAATAGCTTTGGTACAATTTTCTCTTTTATTGATTCTTATAATGTTGGAACAAGTGATAAAATAGGTCTACTAGGAATTTCAGGAAATCTCTTTTTTTCTCAAATCTACTCCAATATTATTTTCTTTGTAAAGAATATCAATCGATTAGAAGAAAATGAAATTTGATCATCCAAAACTCTATTTTTAGATCTTGTATTATCAATAACATGAGTATGAGGCCGATAGAACTATCCATAGATTGATTAATTACCTAAAACTCATCATCCACAAAAAACAAGATTAGTCTCTCGGATAAACTTCCATAGTTTATTCCATGCTAGAATTGATCGTTTCCATCAATGGTTCATGTTGATTGGAAGAATTTTGAACTATAAAGGCATGAGATTGTAATGAATTTGCACAATCATACTAATTATGTTGCTAATTATATATAATTCACCAATCTATCTCTTGTATCACATTATTTTGTATTGGAATTGTATGCACCCAAAATTGCATGTGCTACATTATCAAAAAATGGTTACAAAACTCCCCAATTATGATTGAGGTCCTTTGAAGAAGGTGTTTGAGCTCTAAAATCCATTTGCAGTGATTATTTGTTGCCTAGACATCTTTACTTAGCCTTCCCACACTTTTTCCAGCTTTCTACCTCTTTCTACGCATGTTTTGGCCTTTAGTGCTAGGACCACCACCCAGGGAGGGTGACGGTCCCTGCCAATTTTTCCATATTCCATCATGCATGTTTTAACATGTGATGATTCACTTAACTTCACTTTTAGCATGCATCTCATGGGCCAAATTGTCTAAAAATAGTTTTTATTGCTTGGTTCTCCTTCCCTCTTCTATTTTTTCATGTGCTTTAGTTATTTGGAGCTGCATCTTCTTGCCTTGTGCATGAAGGCATATCCCAGCCCCAATTCTTATATATTCCATGCTTGTATTCAAGAAAAAATCCTGAGAATTTTTATGTATCTTGCATTGTACTACTACCAGAATCTTGCTAGGAATTATATATCCAAGCTCAAATCTCTTGTGTTATCTCTCTTCTACTTGTATTACATCTAGAATGCCTTCAAGATGTCATTGCTCAAGTGTCATCCTCCTACTGTTGTTCTTGCATTCCCAATCCCTTGGACTCATATGAACACTCAGAGAAAGAAAGGAAAAAACTGAGGGGACAAATATAGATACAACCAGATTTTCCAAAGCTCTTGCTTATCTAGGTTAGAATTGTGTTTTGTTTTCTTTATTTGTTAAATTATTGATTTCAAATCACTAATTTCAATTACATATCAAATAGAGTAGTAAAATTGTTCATTTCAATAGGTTAGGAAATCACAAGTAGATCAAATCATTAGAAATTTTTCTCTTTAACATTACTAGGGAAGTTCATGGGAACAATATCTCTTTCATGGTCATGATTAATTCTTCACCTCTGAGGTAGGGTTTGAAGGGTTTTGATTGGATTAGGTTATTTGTTTTAGATTAGATTCACATAATCGTACAGGTAACCAACTACATCCATATGATTAGTTGTCTTTAGTTTATTTATTATATTAGAATGCATTGATTAAAAATTAGAAAACATCAAAAAGATTTCCTTTGATAGATTAGTTTGATTTTATTTCTTTGATCTAATATATTGTGAAAACTCCAAAAACATAGATTATATTTCCTTCAGTAATTATTTTTCTTATCAAAATCACTTTATTTCATTTTGTATGACCATCAATGGTCCACAACAAGAAAAGACATATAGTTTTGATCCCTTGGTCCCATAACCCAACATGCCAGAATTGCTAACTAAAATTGATACAAGTTTAAGTTTGACATTCTTATGCACACCTACAACTTATGTTGAGAAAATAGAACAAATAAACACACTAAACATCACTAATAATCAATCCTATGATTATTGGACTATTGTTGGCAAGAATGTTTGATTATGTGCATGACCATACAAGGGCCACAACCTCCACGAGTCTTTGGTTTTGATCCTTAGGTCCCACAACCCAATGGGCCTGCTAACCAGTTAGACATTGACACTAGTTTGCATACATTAGTATTTAGATCTTCACCACTTCCACCAGACATTATTGCACAACTTTCCTTACTAAACATAGCAGCTAATTAGGCTAAGACTTTTTGGACTAGACCAGAAAATCACCCATAAATCCCTATGGCTCCACCACGTCTCTCATTCTTACTTTCATGACCTTATCTAGAAATCCATACGAGGTGCCCATGCAGGTCATTTTCTGCATGTTCAAAAACCAATAAATAGAATCTCGACAGATCTTGATATTAATTGGAGTCTCTAAGAAGCTATTATATTAGACCAATCCATCACACCACTTCAAGTTAGGAGATCATTCTTTTCCTTAGACTCGCAGATCCCAATATTGCATGTTGAAGATATAAGATTACCTAATTAGCTTGATCCCCATCACTACACTCACATTCACATTCATTCTACACTAGTTATCTTGGCATGACCTCGAGAGGTCAGGTGTGAAGAAGGTCATGTGTTGATTTTCTATCATACAAATTGGTGAACCCAATGTGAATATCTAGTCTCTAAATGTTTCCACTTTCTTCATCCATCCTTTATTTTTAGGTATTTTTATACCCTCAAATATGTCGGTATACAACGATTACTGATCAACCCATCCTTGTTTTTGACATGTACAACTACCAAAAAAGTATACCACAACAATCACCTTCACTCTCAATGTGGGTGGACAATCGCTCAACTACTCAAAACCCTCTTCTTTAGGGAACCAATGTTGGTTCCTCTGTACTTATTGAGAAACTTGACCAAATCATGCATACCTATCCTCATAAATAGTCAAGTTCAAAAGCATGACTTTCACTAGGGAATAAATTTCATCTCCTTGGGTATTGTTTCAATAGCCCATTAGCATACAATTAGACCAAATACCTCATCTAGATGAGGAATATTTATCATGATATGCTAGGAGTGAAAAAAACTTCCAGAACATGAACCAAGTTTTTGATAGGTTGTAAGGAAAAGGTGATGTTCTACTCCAAAACAATAACGCTACCCCTCCACTAACCAAAAATACTACTAATGAGGGGTGGCAACATAGTGAACAATTCATAGTAGGATACCATACTCCTCAACAACCTCTGAGGGTTCAACAAAAAGCACCTAAGAAAAGAAATTCCCTGACAACGGGTGATTTCATCTCGGTGTTGGTAGATAAATTCAAGGAGCTAGAGCTTTCCCAAAATGCTTAAAATTCATACACATGGCAAGAAAAAACTTCTCCATACCCACAAAATTACAGACAAATACCTCCTCTAGGTTATATGGGTACTCCAAACCTTGAAGATCTACTTACGGGGATGGGAACCTTAGGTATGCCCCCTCACACCATGTATGGATATCTGCAACAAGCACTAGCTGGAAGTGCATTATCAAACAACATACGATGTAGAAATATAACGTTCCCTGGCTTTGTGCCTTTGATTCCATATCAAGGTAATCAACCCCCTACATACACATGCATTCTAAATCTTCATAGGTGGATATGCACACCTACCTAGGTCTTTATGGATAACCACAGGGGATGTCATATTCCCAACAAATGTTTATGATGTCCCATTCTAGTAACCGATGCAACCTCCACCTCCCTAACAAGGATCTTCAATGGTGGAAACATACGTAATGGGGACCTATTTTGAATATCTTAAGGATCCTCTAGACTTATCCATTTGGATAGTCATGCTCCCGAGACCCTTTCTTGATCTTCTAAAATTCAAAGGGGAGGGTGATCCTAACACCCACATAAAATCTTATGCAATGACCATTCGAGAGCTGATCCCATGGGACATAGTTGTTGCGAATATTTTCCCTAAGATGCTAGAAGGTAGGATTCAATACACTCATTTAATAAAATCGTATCAAAATTTATTAAATATTTTGATATGAACAAACTTTTGAGAACATGAATCAGGGAATTCCTTCATATCAAACAAGATCACAATGAGTCTACATCCCACTTCATTCAAAGGTGGAAAAAATTCTCTACTCCTCTGCAAGTGCTCTAAATATGGATTAGATAGAGCTTTGTGATTTGTTCCTCCACTCTCTCAATAGGGAGATAAAGGAAGAGGTTCAAAAGTTCCCACTAAGGAGATATGAAGAGGTGCTAGAGGGTGCTCTTTGAATTGACCAAGAAGCCATTGACAGTGGTTGTAAGACTTATGGAGCTAATGGAAGGTTAGTCACCCCTAATCAAAATAACCCCAGTTACTCCAAAAACACAAATAGAAACCAAGGACCAAAAATCCTCAATAAGAATTGTGGAGTCATGACGGATGGGGTGATAGACCAACCTAAGAAACCTAACATTGTTAATGCTCCCAATACAAGCACTTCAAACAACAACAATAACAATGACAACAATCAAAGAAACAATAACTTCTCACCCTCAGTCAATGTCTGTAGATTTTAACCATCAATAACAACAACCTTAGCAATCAAGACAAACACAAACCCAAGGCCCTAACCAATACCCAAGCGGGTATCCAAACCAATTTCAAAACCAAGGGAAAGGGTTCCCAAATTTTAACCATAACAATCAATAGTTGAACAATAACTATAATTTCAGGCCGCAACAAGGTGTAAACCAAAGGCCTCGAGATTACAATCCTGATTTATATTGCGGTTTCCATAGGGTTCATGGGCATGACACAAGAACATGTCACGATTGTAACAAGTTTTTACAGTGTTTGCTAGAGGATCAAAGATAGTTATTTGTTGACATGTTTTTGGAAAACCTGACAATGCCCACTCAAAACACCTACATGGGACTAGTATCTCCATAGAACACACCACTTGGAATCTTTAATGATCCTCTCCCCACACGTCCAAAGGACAATAGAATAGATCCCAATGGTTCAAAAAAAGGTATTGTAATAGGGACCCATGATCATGAAGCCTCAACTTCATCAAACCCACAAGTGGCACCTCCTTTGGATGGTCACTAGTAAAAAAATTGTGGGGTTGGTCGAGTTGGACACTGAACCTCAAATTAACGTTGCCACTAGAACCAAGGATTATTCTTTATAGCCTATCCCGATCTACCCGACCACATCAGATGACATTCACGATATGCTAAGCAAGCCAGTAGGAGCTTACAATTTGATCAGTGACTTAACTAAGACCTTATCTCACATTTCCTTCTTGGATATGTTAAATAATCCCCCGCTCATAGGGTCGATCTACTAGAAGCACCAGGTCTTGGTAATTTAACTAATGTCACCCCTCCTCCAGAAGCAATAATAAACCATGTGGCCTTTGATGTCTATCCTCAAGAAAATGGACAGACTAAGGCTATGAATAAGACATTAAAGTCCATCCTCCTTAAGACTGTTAAGGAGAACAAATGAGATTGGCATTTAAAGCTTTTTTTGGCCTTATGGGCCTATCGGAAATCAGTTAGAACACCAACAGGGGAAACCCCCTTTTATTTAGTATTTGTTGTGGAAGCAACTCTACCGCTCGAGGTTGAAATACCAAGTCTCTGTATTTTGTTGCAAGGAATCTTGGGAGAAGAAGGTTATCAAGAAGTGTGAATATCTCAGTTAGAAATTCTTGATGAGGTTAGGCTCAAAGATGAATAAAACATTGTTTATGTTGACCAGATGGCTCAGAAATACAACAAGAAGGTTTATGAGCATGAAATATATGAGGGAGATTTGGTGTTAAGATTTGAAAGTCGGATAGACAAAAATACCGGTAAAGGAATAAAATTCAGATCCAGGTGGTTGGGTCCATATCGAGTAGTATAAGACTACAAAAATGAGGCATTTCACTTGTGTACACTAGAGGCTAAGGATTTTAGTGAATATGTGAAATATCTTCACCTAAAGAGGTTTTATACGTGATCCATCGGAATTTTCATATGTACATTAATGCATCTCGCATTACACTTTCATTTTCTAATTCATTTTGTAAAATTTGTGATCAAGTGACTTATTCTTATAGCACCTCCTAAAAAATTATGAAAAACATTGGTAAAACATTCAAATCATATCTCTTCAAATTTTCATGGTATCATCAATTGTTTCTAAATCATTTCATCAATTCAAATAGGATAAGACAAATTTTTGACTGTAACCATACCAAGGCCTGCATACTTGGTTCTACTTATAGTCTCTTTCTAGATTAGGTGTATTTTCCTATAGTCTATTCTAGAAGCTTCATGGTGTCACATCTATCCCATAAATATCTCTTTGGAAATAAGAACATACTAAACATTTTTCCTAAATGAGTAAGTCAAATGAAAATCCACAGAAAATTTTTATTTTACACATTTATTTGCCCTACCAACCTTCGGTGTTGAGCCTACATCTCTTACTAGTGATGTAGGGTTTGTAAAGGATAAAAATTCCCTTACGCACCTATTCCTTTTCCATAGCGATGAGCCCATGCTTCCTACTTTGGGAGCATGGGGCAAGGTGTAGGGGTATCTTTGATAAACTTGAAAGTTAGAAATAATCCATTCAAATAATATAAAATCATAATTCAAAAACAAGGTGAGTTAGATGTCCAAAATTCCAAAAGAGTTTCAAGTCTCAAAACCAAAATTTGTCAACTAAGTAGCCATCTACGGATCTAACCCAAGATAAACTAGAAATTAAATTAAATTCTAAACTATGAAGTAACTTGAGTAGGGTGAGGTTTTAGTGTCTCAATTTGGTCTTGTCAAATCATTTTCTTTCCCTCATCGTTATTGTTGGTACCTAAATTTTTTATCCTTTTCATCTGGGTAGCATCAGAGATATGGCATGAAGCTTGAATTTAGATAGATCATGATGTCTATCATTTTGCAGCCAGGGTGAACTAATTGGTAGTCGATTTGTGGAGAGATGGATAGCACTTTGAAAGGATTTGATCTGACCCTCACTATTTTAGGTTGTGCCTTTTCAACCAAGGTAAGAGAACCTATATTGTAACCCCCAAATGGTGAAGGAGATGAAGATATCCCTCAATTTATGCAAATAGTATGAAAAGGCCTTGGGAAAATATGATCAACACTCCAAATCTAACTTTCACAAGTTGTCACTCCCAGATCATGGAGATATTTTCAATGCAAGGAAAGGGTTACTGAAGACATTGTATAATCCTGATTTTCCTTGTGCATTTTTGTAGATGGGTTAGATCCTTTTGTTGACACACAATGCAATGCAAGGGTAGTATGGGTAGGATTAGTTTGTTTGAATGAATTTTTGGTGGGGTGTTGACAAGACAAACTGGGATATATCAGATCTTTGACAACCTCTACAATACTTGAACAACTATCAGATAAAATGCTTCAAATAATCAGGATATTCTTTCAACTAGAAGAGGCATAAATGGAAGCCCAGGTTGCACTCTTCACATAATCTTTAAGAATTCATCACAAAATCTTGAAGTAAAGAACTCAATTAAACACAAAAATCCTTCATCAAACCATGCCTAAGGTACCCCAAAGGCTTACAAGCAATCTCTACAATCAAGGAAGGTAAAGTGATTTTAAATTTGTTTATCTCTTTATCAGATGAAGGCTCTTCTGAACATGAGATTGCAAATGCCACTAAACTATCAACAAAAATGGAGACTCTATGTGATTTCTAAAGACTTTCAATGCAAGATTGTAACAAGAACAATGAAAACTATTTGCATGCATTTAAAAATGATAACAAACATCATATTTCCCAGAAAAACATTTCTGAAGAACTCAAGAGATTGTTAGATTAATCAGCGGGGAGAGTTTCTTGAACAATCTCGAGCTATGTGATGGCTATACACTTGTAACCAACTCACATACATGAAGATCCAACATAGAAGAAATTATTCTGGTTCTTTGGTGGTTTTTTCGAAAAATGAGCTTTCTCTTAGAATTTGCTCATGATTTTCAACTTCTTCCCAACCTCTTACATGTCTCCTAACATGCATTATATATCTATTGCCACCTTGGAGCCTTCTTTCCCAAGAAAATTAAATGCCAAGGGATCAATTCTACTACAACCATTTTTCATGATTTACTAAAAACGACATGAAACGAGAAAAACATTCGCAGTCACTAGGTGTGCCTAAAAATATTAAATCATTTCAAATATGTGGATCATTATCCATCCTGGAAGGCGGAGTTTTTCATCATTGAGGTATGCAGACACCTTTTACTCATCATTTTCACCTTTTTACCTTTTCAAATTACCTCTACAACTTTTGATTTTGTCATTTCACATTTTTAGACGGATCGGGTAAAATTTATTTTAAAAATCACCTCAGATCAAAGAATCAAGCCATGAAAGTGATGCGAATGATCCTGGAAAGCCAAGAGGAGACAAAATCACTATAAATTTGATGCAAAAATTGTGAATCCAAGCTTCCTGGAGTTCCCATGGCAGAAAAAACAAATGGATGCACATCAACCATTGATCTTATCCATCAACTTTTAATCCTAGCCCTCCACGTGGAAGATGAGGGCTCGAAAATAAGCTTGAGTCACCTTTTTAATTTTTTGGATAAGGCCGGACACGTGGCAAAAAATGATTGGATCAGGCCCAGTTTTAAAACATTTACTTTATGACCTTTTGAAAATTTGAAAAAATGGAAAAATTTGACTTTTTCCCCCACCCCTCCACCTTTGAATTTTTGAGCTAAGACATGGCACATGGTGGGTCCCATTGGGATCGCGCTTCAATTCTGCACATTTTGACCTTTTTTGGAAAATTGGAAATTTTTCACTTTTTTCCCGTGGGCCCGCACCTCGATTTCTCCCTCACCACATGTCTCCTTGTGATTCATCACGGGCCAGTGCTCCAAATTTTGATTTTGAATATTTTTTGTAAAAGGGAAAAAATTCTCTCCAACCTCCACTAACCTGTAGACCCATCTTGTCTGCTCTGCCCACCACGTGTCACTCATTGATTTGCTTGTGGGCCCATGGCTTAAATTTTTGCCTTAACTCCTTTTGCCAAAAAGGAAAAAATCCCCATTTCCCTCCATGGCCCGCACTTCCCTTTGACCTGTTGGACACATGTCCACCTATGATTGGCCATGGGGCTGTGCTCTAAACTTTTAATTTTAAGCCTTTTTTTCACAAAAGGGAAACAACTCCCTTTGCCTCTGTCGGCCTGCCGACTCACTCAAATTTGATGCCATGTGTCCTCCTCTGATTGGAGTGGGGGAAAATTGATTTTTACAATTTTTGGAAAATAGAGTTAAAACTCTAAGTCCCCAATCCGGCCCGCTCCTCCATTTTGAAACTTTTAGGAAACGTGTACTCTTCTGGTTGGCTGCGGGGATTCAAAAAAAAATTTGACTTAGGAAATTTTACAAAATAAAGCAAAAATTTTCAGAGGAGATCCAACTCCCCACCTCTCCTCGGCCAATAAGAACATGCCACGTAGGTAAATTTTAAAAAGGTAGAGCCATGGAGCCAAATTTGCCACATTTCCAAAAAATAAAAAAATGACAAGTTAGAAACATTTCCCACTGCACCTCGGCTAATGAAAATTGGCCATGTTGCCTATTTGAGGATGAATTTGACGGGGGAAAATGATGCTCGTATATACCGTCAAAACACAAAAAATTCAAAGGATGCCCTAGAATTCAATTTTTTCACCAAGGATGGCATATTTTTCAATTTTAAATCAACTGAACCATGTTTTTAACAACATTCCCAATCTAGGATTTGGATTTTCAAATACAAAAAGTATGATTTGATCAATTTTGATTTTTCCATGATCTGGAAAAGGGAAAAAATGACATAGCTTGCAAAATTGGAAAAACTAGGGCATAAAAAGGGCAAACTTAGATTATTCTTTCAAATTAGGGCAAAACAACAAGTTTGTGAGCATTTTTAAAGCATTTCAACTAGAGGGGAAGAATTATAGACCATCAAATCAAAGGATAAAATGTTTTTGAGCAGATACAGATTTAAAAATTTAGGGCAACATGGTGCAAGCTCAAAAATGGCACCAACATCATCTCTTTCTTGGGGATGGGCACTCCCAGTGAGTGCCACAAGGACAAAATGTAGACCAAGTGCCAAAATATCCATTGGGCAAGGAGTTAATACGCAAGGTAGTAAAAAAACCAGAACCATCCTTCAAAATGAGTTGAGAAACTAACCAGAATGGCTGCCAAGAACAAGGGCAAACCACACACCAACAAAACATAAAAACAAAATAGAAAACAAAGACTATACAATTGTATAATTAAAGTGCATGCCTTAGATTTAGGGATTAATCCAAGAAATGCTTGATTATGCGCCATTAACGGGTAGCTCTAGCAATTCCCCATCTAAGTCCTTGACAAATAAGGTATGTTCACCAATTCGATATCAATGGCATAAGGGCTCATCCATAATGCATCAAATTTTCCATGCTTGCCCTTGTCTTCATGCCTACTATCCCCAAAAACTAGATCTCCAACATTGAAGGCTCTAGGCATGAACTTCTTGTCAAACAATCTCTTCAATTTTTCCCTAAATCGACATGCCTTTGATGGGATGCTCTTCTCTCCTAATCAAGATCAATAATCTGATTAATCCTTGATTCATATGGGCCAAGCTCTTGATTTTCTAAGCTGTTGGGAAAACTGAAATGAAGATAATTGCAGGTGCAAGGGCATAAAATCTGAGTTCCATACACTAATTCAAATGGGATTTTACCAAGTAGCTCTTTTAGGAGTTATCCTATCATCCCAAACTACAAATTTCAATTGTTCACCCCATTTCTTCTTGTTTTGCTCCAAGGTTCTTCTAATGATCTTCAACAAATTATTATTGTTGGACTCAGCTTGTCCATTCCCTTGGGGGTTATAGTTTGAAGAATAAGTCAGATTGATTCCATATTCATTGCACATTGCCATTAAAGGTTTGGCTCTAAATCACATGGCATTATCAGCTACAATCTTGATTGGGACTCCAAATCTGCATATGATTTGATTCAACAAGAAGTCCATAACTATTTGGTGTGTTTCTTTCTTGGTGGGGATTGCCTCTACCCACTTTGTAAAATAATCAGTGGCTACAAGGATCCACTTATGGCTAGCACTAGAAGGATCTAAAATCTCACCAATGAAGTCCATCCCCCATTGCTTGAAAGGATATTCAATTGATATAGGCTACAAAGGAAGGGAGCCTGAAGCTTTTAGTCTTCTAGAGAAATGTTGGCAACTATCACATTTTATAACCAGCTGGGTTGCATCTTTGAAGAGAGTAGGCCACCAATAACCATCTCGCAAAATATTATGTGTTGTTACTCTTCCAGCAAAGTTTCATCCACAAAACCCCCCATGGAAATCAATAACTATCTTGGGATATTCATCTTCAATTATGTATTTCAAGTGGACACCTTTAGGGTTCTTCCAAGATAGCCTAAGGTCTATGATGATATATTTTTGAGAAGCCAACTTGAGGGATCTTTTCTGATTTTTATTTAAATGACTAGGGTAGCACAGGTGTCTGAGGTAGAAGATCACATCCTTGTACCACTCAAAACTTACCAACTTTGCAAGCACATCTACCCTTTCTTCCTCTAGTTGATTCACTTCCACATTTTGTAAGTTTCTCTCAGCCATGAGCTTAGCAAGGCCCAAACCATGTACCAACTTTGTGGTTTGGATGTCCATATCATACTCTTACAGCTTGTTCACCCACCTACATATTTTTCTTGAGATATCCATCTTTGATAAGATGTCTTTCACCATGGTGTGGGGAACATAAGCAACAACTTTTCAACTCGATATATAAGGCACGAAAACTTTTTTTTTTTCACTAAGGAAAATGCTTATTTCTCCATGATTGTATACTTCAGTTCAGTTGCTTGTAAAGCCTTACTAAAGAAGGAAATAGGCCTCTCAACCCCATTCTCATCCTTTTGCAGCAAAATAGAAGCAATTGTATACTCAGAGGAAAAGGAAAATATTTGGAAAGGCCTTTTATAGTTTGGGGCTGCTAAAATAGGTGCATGTTTAAGTGCATCCTTAGTTCCTTCAAAATCTTGAATGACAGCCTCCTCACATTTGATAACTTGGTCCTTATTTAGCATGCATGTAATTGGAAGATTCAACTCAAAAAATTTGGAAACAAACCTTCTAATAAAATTAATTTGACAAAAGAAAGATTGGATGCCTTTTTTGTTTCTTGGGATAGGTAATTTGCTGATTGCTTCCACTCTCTCGGGTCTATCATAACACCATCTTTAGACACAATATGTCCCAATAGCTTGGCCTTTTGCATGCCAAAATGAAAATTCTTTGGATTAAGAGAAATTCCATACTCCCTACATCTGATCAGTATCTTTTCCAAGTGTTGCAAATGATCACCTCTCTGTCTTGAAAACACACTGAGTCACATCATCTTGGTAAAGCGTAATGAACTCATTAATGTAACTAGAAAAAGCAACATCCATTGCTCTTTGAAAAGTGGCACCATAATTCATCAAACCAAAGTGCATCCTAACAAAAACATATGTTCCCAAGAAGTAGTGAATGTTATTTTAAGTATTTCGATTCTTTGATAACCACTTGATTGTATCAGAGAAACCATCCAATGTAGAAATTAACTCAAACCCTGTCACAAGCTACAACATATATTTCATGTTTGGCAAGGGATAGTTTTCCTTCATGGATGATTTTCTTAGATTTCTAAAATCCACACAAATTCTGATGTCTCCGTTCTTCTTTCTAACTGGCACAAGGTTTGCAACCCAAGATGAATATCTAGTGGGCTGAATAATACCTCCATCTCTCAACTTCTTTAACTCCTCTTGCATTTTCATGGAGAGAAGTGGATTAATTTTCCTTTGCCTCTA
The DNA here is from genome assembly GCA_018340775.1 of Taxus wallichiana var. yunnanensis. Taxonomy (NCBI): domain Eukaryota; kingdom Viridiplantae; phylum Streptophyta; class Pinopsida; order Cupressales; family Taxaceae; genus Taxus; species Taxus wallichiana. Next base: position 345,806,541 of record CM031236.1, read on the forward strand.
TCTGAATGGCTTATTCTTAGCCTCAAGAGGGATCAAACATTGAAAAAAGTCTTCAGTATATGCTTTTAGCTTGGAATAAGACCAAGCAAGGCAGTCTTGATATTTTTTCAAGAGTTGGGCATAGGACTATTTTTCCTCCTTACTTAAATTGTTGCCCAACCAAATCTTCCTTGGTTTACCATTAGTGCCCAAGTTATTCTCTTCCACATACCTTGAGGCATACATGTTTCAATTTATGATGCAATTGACATTATTAAAATTTGACTCAAGTGCAACAAGACCTCTAGGAATGGTGTTTGTTTTCAATTGGATGATGTCTTTCTCAAAAAAGTTTATCTTCCTTCAGTCATGCATACCATTGGCTCCCAATCAATATTTTAATTTTAAAACTCACCCTGGTTTTTCAAGAACCTTATCACTTGAGCATTATCATTAAAAACTTGCCAATGTTTCACATTATCAGGGATAGCTGGCCTAGTTAGCACTTCAATGTTGTATTCACAATAAGGTGAAATGGTGAAATTTCCAAATCTAGAACCTAGCACTACCAACTTGTTAGCATCAGCATTGAAACCTCTGTCATGAGACATAATGTTAAAGGAATCAAACACTTCAATTAGATCCCAAAATACATGCTTATACTATTTCATACGCTGATTTTTGTAGCATATAGTTTTCTTATTTGTTTGAAAACCAGCTCGAGTCTCCTTTCACAACAATATCATTCACTCCACACTTCCATGTAATTATTAACCCCAAAAACAATGCCTCATACTTAGAAACATTGTTAGTGCATTCAAAATTAAGTTTCAAGGAAAAAAAAACTCTTCCAAACTAGAGAAAGCGAGAACTATACCCGGTATAATTCCCAAATTTGGGCGAGCTCCATCAAATAGTAATGTCCATGGAGAACCTACCATATCAAGAAACTTCGATTTGTCCATCTTATTTTCTTTTCCATTAGCAAAACCAGTGAAATTATGAGCATCTACATCAGAAAACAACACTTCATATGAAGCATTGTTGGGATCTTCAATTAGGTGCAACATCTTCTTCTCACCATAAAGTTTAACAAGGCTTCCATCAATTGGAATGGTGGAAAAAGACAAGTACATATGAATGTTGCCACCAACACTTGCAGCCCATTTTCTTGACAAAAGCATACCCCATTTGGTAGGGCGGTCAAAAATTACAACATCAAGTTTAAAATTCTTACCCGATAGGCTACAAGTTACACTACCAAACCCTTCACACAACCAACCACCAACACTTCCCTTGAATATATGGCAATACACTTCCTATAGGCAGCATTGTCACTTTGATATCCAACTCATTCATGAATTCTAGAGGCATGACATTACATGATACACCATAATCAAACATACATTTGTGAAGTAGCCTATCTTTTATGAGAGAAGTTGTAAATAATGGATCAACATTAAATTGGGAATCAACCAAGGATGTTCCTAAATACACCTCAAGAGCTTCCCCAAGATCCTCCAACACTAGTGGTGTTCCAAGGTCTGCAATGATTAGAGGAGGGGTTTCAACAACGTTCACATTTCTATTTGGGGTACTCTTTTCTTCCTTCAATCCCAAGTATTCAAATGCTCTCTTCTTGTGCTCAGGTATTCTAAGTAACTCAATGATTGGAACACTCACTTTGATTTGGCTCAATACTTGGGCTATGTCATAGGGAACACTCTTTGGTAGGACAACATTGGAAGGGAGACAAGTAGATTCACTAGATGGCATGGGACTCTTGGTAGCTTGGGCATGAGGAGGACTGTAATTTTTGCATGGGACAATGAATTCTTGGCAAGTGTTTCCCTTCTAGATTTTATTTAGGAATGCTTGTGAGAAAGGGTGTCTTAGGCTTGGCTTGAGGACCAACTCCTTTAACAACTTTGCTTCTAGTATTATACTCTTTCTCTTGACCAACAACAACATTCATTAACAATTGTCTATCTTCCTCTCGAAGGGATACCACCATCATATTTCTTAATCATCAATGCTCTTAGGTATTCAAAGTCATTGTTAGGAATTTCAAATGCTTGAACTACATCTACATCATGAGTATGAGAAAGAGAAAGAAGTGGTACCTACTTTATGCAATCCCAAAAGGTTGTAGTAGTCCTTGCACTTATTACCTATGTTGATGTTGCTACTTGTTGTGAATTTGAAGAGCTTCCCAACATGAAAATGTCATCATCAGTTCCATCCTCATTATCATCCTCACCAACTTGCTAGTCCACTTCACATGGAGGATGAGGAAGAAAACATCTATCACACTAATCCATATCAATAACTTCTTCAACAACAACAACCCTAGTAGTTAAGGGATCAGGTAACACTCTTCCTTCACGTGCTTGAGGATGTCTATTTATAGACCCCATAGGTCCTTTCCCTCTATCATCTGCCCTTTGATCACCTCTAGGATGATTGGAAAATCTATCATGGTTTTGTGCTCTTGGCTGACCTTGTGAAGTCTGCCCAATTCCTTTCTCAGCTCTTGCCAACTTATATGAGATTTCTTTGACAGCCCCTACCAAAGTTTTCACAACCTCCTCCAAATCAGCTCCCTTGCTAACTTGAGGTTTGTCAGGGTCTATCAATTTTACACCATCTCTCTTGAGAGGTTTCCCAACGGCCTTAATGTTATTTTCAATTTGAAGTGCCATGGTGAAATCCTGCCTTAAATTGGTAGGGTTCTTGTCTCTTAGGTAATAGGCTGCTTTCTTATCAAATGCATCTACATATTTGATTAAACAAGATTCATCACAAGGCCTCAGATTAACTGGCAGCCTTCTCAAATTTTTGTTAAACCTTGTGTTGAAGTCATGAACTAACTCATTGGGGTTCTTCTTGATATTCTCAAATTCAGACAAGAGAAACCTAGGATCAGTCCTATCACCATATTGTAACCTAAATGCATTCTTCATTTCAGTCCAAGAGTCAATAGAATTATCAGGAAGAGCCTTGTACCAATCCCTAGCATCCTCTTCTAGTGTATGAATAAAAAATTTGACATACACATCCTCAAACTCTATCTCAAAATATTCCATCATATTATCAAAAAGTTTGAGATGTTGATCACCAGTAATAACATTGTTACCCTAGAATTTTGGCAACCTATTTCTAACATCTTGTGGGATAGCATTTGGGTAACCATCCATTCCTCTAAAATTTATAGGACCAAAGGTGTTAACAACAAATGGAGGTCTAGGTTGAGCCATATTGTTTGGTGGAGGTGATCTTGGAGGTGAAACAAGCTGATGAGGAGTGCAAGGTCTTTGGGACTCAAGAATGTGATTCACAAGACTGGTATTCTCTAAGTGTTGACTTTCTTGGAAAGTTTTATTTGGATTAAAACATAGAGGTGCAGATTGGAGAAGGAACTCACCTAGTACAGTAGAAAGACCTTCACTAGCTGAGGCAAACAAGTTTATGAGAGGATTTCTTGAATCAGAATCACTGGAAGAAGAGTGATAATCCTCTACCAAAGGCTGATCTCTCTCACCAATGGATATATCTTTTCCTAATGTCTGACCTTTAACAACTTTCCAAACTCTTCTCCCTTCCAACTCTGAATTCCTTGAATCTATAAACAACTTTTAACACGAGTCTCTAAGGAAGAGAGATCTTCTTCCTTAGTTTTTCAGGATTAGCAACACAAAATTAAATGACAGAAAGGTAAGACACTGGTATTTATCAATATTAGAACAACATGGAGTCGCCACTAAGGATTTTCACCCTAGTTGTGCAAATGCACTAAAATACTCTGTCAAATACTTATCAACACTAAAAATATTGCTAGAATTTATAGATCAGACCTTCCTTTCTTGAATCAATCAACCACAAATGTAAATAAGGTGCAACCACTGCTGGAAACTGATAAAATTGTAGGTAGAACTTGTAACCTTCATTTAATCCTTACAAATCTGATTATAAAATGATGCTTCAACAATGTATTTGCATGCAGAATTTTTAAGGGACTTTACTAGGGTTTGATATGCATTTAAATATCTCAAATATCTATCCCCATTTTAGTACATTAGAACAAGTAAATTTTTTTTTGATAAATGCTTTCTAGTTCTAAATACATAATTTAGAACTCACAAATCAAAACAACCATTCTTATAACAGATAACCATATGTAGCTGTAATGACTCGGAGTACCTCCGATCTATTCATTCCATGACTTGGTAATCTACCGATCTATTCATGAGTATCAAAGAGTTGGAATTTTTATTTTAACACATCACTCTTGCGGTTCTCTTCCCTAATCTGGGATTCAAAATGCTCTGTCCAAGGAACCTATCTGAATAATTGTTACCATTATTCATCGGCATCTCATCCCTTAGACTAGGTGACATAGGACAACGCAATCAGCAATCTTGCGATACTTTGGCCAAAGATTTGAAACATACTGCTTATGTCTCGTATTCCTTGATGGCATACTCGTCATTCTAGAATACGTCCTTCACCCCATTCCTATGTTATGTAGAATGTCTTATACTGACTTCTGTCAGTCTCTCCTGCCCCAAGTTATTCACTCAGGAATGGATTAGTAATATGACAACATTATAGGGATGCTCCCGAGGACTAGGGATACGCTGACATACTGGGTCAACCCTAGTTAACCCAGTGTGTCAAGATACCCCGAGTCTCCTGGGGCAGCCTTATAACATGACCACGTTCCTAATCAGTCCCAGAGTAAAACTTGTTCGAGTTTAAGGTGTAAATCTTAACGATCAATGCAAAGGGTGTCGCCATAAGTCACCTGTATTGTTGTATCTTCGAGAAGATCCTAATCTTCTCGAAGGTACAACCCTGCAGTTGACTTGTGCCATCAACCTTCAAATCCACCTCGAAAAGATCTACTTATTTATAAGTGTTACATACGTTGAGTTAAAGTTATACTTTAAGACGCTCCTTTTAGGGTAGTCTTTTCCCAACCCCTGGGTTCCTCACCTTAGAATTACCTTTCTCAATAAAACCCATTACGCAAAGAGAAGTTATTAAGAATCATGGTCTCATCAAGGAGTTCATCAAAAAATAGTAATCTAAATCAACGAAACTGGGCAATAGCCCTAAATCTTCACATAAGGTTGCTAACCATACCCTTTTAGGTTTATATCAGTTCTCATAACTGAAATATATCTTACTTATTAGAATTGAGATATAGTGGTTAAAAATCCAATTAAACGTTGTCTTGACTTAGATCAAGACTAGGAAGTAATAATTTATTCAGCCCGTTTAGCTTCCTGTTGAGGTTTATTTTAACCTTAGCTTCTCGAGAGACAAGTGATCTAATTTCCAATTTAGCTTTAGATAGAACATAACAGATCTACTAAACATTCACAAGTATTCAGTCACATAATCTTTTCAAAGCTTACTTAGAGAATCCCAAATGTCTCCAAGGTATACAATAATAACAATGCTCTTTAAAATCATTCGAACCGAAGAAGTTCAATCCATCAAGATACGAATGCAAACACATAAGTAACAAATACCTCATTTCATTCATTTCTAAGCTAATCAAATACATTTTATGCATTCAACATATTGGATACAATACTCAACAGCAAAAGAACATCTTTCTTCAAGTAGTACATTTAGAGAATCAAATTGGAATTCATCATAAAACCAAATTAAACGATCTGAACATCATATCAGATCTGCGTGTCTTTACCACTTACGGCAACCATCTGCAAAAATTGTCAACACGGGTCAGTTCGGTGAACTGAGCATGATAAGCACTAATTCTTAAAACAATTGCAATCCACCAATTGTTCTCATTAAACAACCTGTTTAAATGAAATCATTTATTCAAATTCCAAACATAAATCAGGCTATTCATCTTATATGTTAGAGACTAAGAACAAATGAATACAACCAATCTAAAGACAACAAAACTCCTACAAAATTGTTTCTATCAATTTCTCAAGGCAGTTAAAACATTCAACAAGCTCACTGTCTTAATTCTTTTATCATCATAACACATTTCAATGTTATTGACAAGTATACCTATTTAAACAACAGCTCACATTTTATACCAGTCTCTCCATATAATACCTCAGTTTATTCTTGTTATGCCCTTACCGTAGAGATCGCAAAAGGATGCAAGAAGAAAGCACACAAGGTTTCCTGACTAGGAGAGAGAAAATTTTCTGTTCAACTTATTATACATCAACATATAAATTACAGTCTAGAAGAAAGAAACAGAGTCAATTAGATTCCTGAATCAACAATGTTCTGGACTGTACCGACTCCTTGAATAATGCTAATACATTTACGCATGTGACTAAACAGTCGAGATTACAAGAAGAACTACAGCATCATCAGAATTCCAAATATAAAAATCACCTGTAGCTTATTGAGCAATACAAGAGTTCACGCGACAAGCAATAATGAATAATCCAACTCCAATAGGCTCAACAAAACTTTCCATATTATTCAACAAACATGAAAAATATCCAACGCCATCGCCTGTCATGGCACAGCTAGTAACTCTTTACCCTAGTCAAGCACAAGACTAGATAACACAATAACAGAAGAGGTAACCATGTGCAAACACAGTGACATTCCCACTGAGTTGAAACACTCAAGAACATACAGCTGAATCTAATCCCTACTAAAATACAACCAGGACTTAAATCAGAAGCCAAAATAAAGAAAGAATAACCACTACAAGGACTTCATAGAAGATGTCATCGTATCATTAATTTCATCAAAGTTTTATCCAAAATCGAGCTAATACGAATACAACAGGGACTCATACAGAGTCGAGTTTGTAAAGAAAACCCATCCCTTAATTCCTCATAAATGAACTGAACATAAACACAATAATATTAAGAAGAGTCAATTTCAATATGCATGCACAGTGAAGACTTAAATCAGGAATCGAGCCAACACGCATCATATCAAGGACTTTATCAGGAGTCGTGTTTAAATGGGAATACCGCAAGGACTCGACAAAGTGTCAAATCCAACCAGTACTCACAACCAGGGTTCGATTGGAGTCAAATTCATACGACAACAATTCAAGGACTCCCACAGAGTCAAAACCATTAAGCATTCACAAGCAAAACTTCTTCAGAAGTCAAAAACATACTATACATTACAAGGATTCCAACAAAATTCACAATAAAACTTCTTACCGAAGTCGAAACATTAATTACGTTTCAAGGACTCAAAAGGAGTCGAACCCATATAGTATTCTCAATTAAACTTCTACAGAAGTCAAAAATACTATCTATTCAAGGATTCCAACAATATCAATAACATATAGTATTCACGACTAAACTTCTACAGAAGCCAAAACATACTATCATTTCAAGGATTCCAACAAAATTCACAATAAAACTTCTTACCAAAGTCGAAACATTAATTACGTTTCAAGGACTCAAAAGGATTCGAACCCATATAGTATTCTCAATTAAACTTCTACAGAAGTCAAAAATACTATCTATTCAAGGATTCCAACAATATCAATAACATATAGTATTCACGACTAAACTTCTACAGAAGCCAAAACATACTATCATTTCAAGAATTCCAACAGTATCAGTTTCAACAAGTGTAAACAGCAAGGCTTCGACTGAAGTCGATATCAAACAAGAAAACATTTCATGGACTCCAACAGAGTCTGTTTCATACATTATCCTTGCAAGCATTTCTTCGGAATCTACCAAAATGCAAAACACAACATGATAATTCAACAACACGAAACCAAATGTACACCCAGCAAGGAATCAACTGAATAGTCGAGCCAGCATGAAAACACAACAAGATACTTCATACATTGCTACCATAAAAACCAACTGAACCAAAAATCATCTGAACAGAGTTGTTCTAATGAAATCATTTGAAGGAAAGCAAGATTTTTAAAAGTTAGGGCCTAACATGCCTGGTAATGTTGCTTAAAAATCGAAGAAGACCTCTGAATGTGCTCGAGCCTTCTTCTCCTCTTCCACGATAGATTCAACAACAATAATTTGTTACTATCATGTCTTATAAACTTTCCCGATACAGAGAAAAGAGCTAGATAATCTCATAGTTGCCATGCAACACATAGTAGACTGGTTCGAAGAACCAGTGATCAAACAGAGAGAAAAATGGAGCGAATGGAAAACCAAAATACCAACAAATTTTCCATTTGCATGCCTTCCCAAGCAATCCGCGCTCAGAACCGAAGTTCATCAATGACATTAACTCCAAAATTCCCACCTAACCTCCATTGCCACCGACCGCCATAGTTGGCGATGGACAAAAACAAACCAAAGACCATTTCCAGATTTGGCGACTCTGCCACGTCGGTCTCGATGGCCATTTGAAATCTCCGCTAAATCCCTTGTCCTTCATGCTTATCCCCTTCATTTAATGCCATAGAAACTACCACCCATGGCTCGCACCCCTTCATAGGTCCCCCTTCATCCATGGTCATTAGTTAGGTTAGAAACATAGGTTAGATCTTAAGGTGATACTTAGTCTAACTTCCTTAGTGCTAGGTCGCTAACCTTAGAAACATTTAGCTTATAGTTTAGGGCTAGGTTAGATTAGCACTAATCCAACCCATAGGTTATAGTTTAGGTTTAGGTTATTAACCTTAATAAATCCAGTCTAGGTCTAACAAATAGAATCGTTTAGTATAAGAACCAATAGATATACATTCCCGAAATGGATTCAATCCAGCATTGATAATAAGCTAGCAAGTATATATACTAGAATTTATTACCTGGCTCAAGGTCTAGACCTTCCTGATATTACGATATCGGGAACCAATTCATTTAACAAGATCAACCTGAGTTAACTCCTGAATTGCTCATTCAACACATTCAGACCTTGCAACCTTCGTAAGGTCTATAATTTTTGTTCATCCAGAATAAACTTAAAACATCTCTTGGATCAATGCAACTGATCCAAGGCTGAGTCATAAAGATGGGTAAATCCACAATTCACCCCGAAATCAGATTAAACTCAGGTGCTAAAAATGAAAGAAATAAAAGAGTCCAAGCATATCCTGACTCAGTCAAAGATCTTCAAGAGCAAAGAAGATACAATCCATATCAAGCATGACTTCACAATCAAAGGAACACATCCTTTTACAGAAGAAATCATATATCAACACTTGAATGCTCAGGAGGAAGTAACAATAGTTCAGGGTGTTACATGCTTCCCTCCTAAAAGATTCATCATCCCGATGATTACATATTTGATTTACCTTCAGGTCAACCAATTTATTAGTTCACAATACAATAAGACTATTTCCAACTTGAATAGTTCCAGAAATCAATGTCACGATACATTTTATTCAGCCTGAATAATGTTTTCCTCAATCTAGCTTTCATATAGACATGAAAAAGATAAGTTCATAAAAAAATGTTTTGTCAACAGATTTCATTCTGTTGAAAAAGAAAAGGAAAAGCAATTTTCATCTCTTCCAGATTTTCCCAAGTTGCACTTTCTTCGTTAAACTGGTCCCACTGGACCTTACATTGTTGTATTTCACGATTTCTCAAATGCAATTGGTGAGTTTCCAATACTCGTGTGGGTTTAACCATGATTATTCCTAGGTCTTGGACCTGCAAGGAATTCCAATTTAAAACATGTGACAAATCTGAAACGTATTTCTTAAGCAAAGAAATATGGAAAACATCATGCATGCGAGACAAAGCAGGTGGTAATGCTAATCGGTAAGCTACAGGATTGATTATCTCGACAATTTCGAAAGGTCCCACATAACGAGGTGACAACTTGGCAGCCTTGCCAAAAGTTATAGAACTCTTTCTGGGTTTAACATGAAGAAAAACCTTCTCACCAAGCTCAAACCTTCGATCAACCCGCTTAAGGTCAAAGATAGCTCTTCTGCCTATCTGCTGCTTCCTTTAATCATTCACGAATCAACTTTACTTGCTGTTCCATTTCAGTGAGGATCTCTGGTCCAATTACCACTCTATCCTCTATACTATCCCAACTAACAGGGGTTCTGCACTTCCTTCCATAAAGTGCTTCAAAAGGTGCCATTTTAAGAGATGAGTGATAAGTGTTGTTGTATGTGAATTCAACTAGTGGAAGATACTCTTCCCATTTATACTGTTGATCCATGCAATACATTCGCAACATATCTTCCAACACTTGATTTACTCTCTCTTTGTCCATCCGTTTCCGGATGATATGCAGAACTGAAGTTTAGTTTCGTTCCAAGAGTCTGTATTAAGTGTTTGCCAAAATCTTGACGTCATTCTAGGATCCTGTCAGATATAATCAATTCTGGTACACCATGTAACCTGAAAATTTCATGCACGAATATTTTGGCCAACACTGGTGAATCATCCTTTAGATTTCCAGTGATGAAATGAGCTACCTTAGTTAGTTTATCTACAACTACCAGGATAACATCATGTTTATTCCTGGACATAGGTAACCCTTGTACAAAGTCCATGCTTATTACTTGCCATTTGTACTGCGGTATGCTATGGGGATATAATAGTCCAGCAGGGTGCATGTGTTCTGCCTTAACCCGCTGACATTCCAGACAATGAGTCACAAAATCAATAACATCCTTTTTCATACCTTTCCAAAAGTATTGTTGTTTCAGATCAGCAAGCATTTTTGTGATACCCGGGTGTCCAGAGAAAGGTGAATTATGAAATTCAACTAACAACTTCTTTCTCAAATCATTCAGCATAGGTACGTATACCCTGTTTTCATAACGTAAGATTCCTTCATTATCAAAATGAAAACCTTTATACCTTTCATCATTAGGTTCTGCAGCAAGCGCTGCTTTTACTTGCTGAAAGTATATATCAGATTCTGAGGCACTTTTTACCTCATCCTTAAACTGAGTTCTTAATGTTATAAGAGCAGAAATGTGCTTCCTACGACTTAGAGCATCTGCTACCCTATTCTCTTTCCCTTTGATGTAGCTAATATCAAAATCATATTGAGATAAAAATTCTAACCACCTTCTCTGTCTGGCATTTAGATTAGGCTGAGTGAAAATATATTTCAGTCCTAAGTGATCAGTTTTCAACTCAAAAGGTTTCCCAAGTAAATAGTGTCTCTAGACTTGAAGCGCATGAACAATGGCAGCAAGCTCCAAATCATGAGGAGCATAATTCAGCTCATGTAACTTAAGTTTTCTACTTTCATATGCTATTACTTGATCATTTTGTAACAAAACACCTCCAAGGCCTTCCCCAGAAGCATCCGTTACAACTATAAAGCTCCCATTAGGGTCGGGTACAGCTAAAATAGGTGTGGAAGTCAACTGACTTTTCAGACTTTTGAAAGCAGTTTCACACTTATCATTCCAAATAAATTTCTTATCCTTCTTCTGCAATGAAGTTATCGGTGCAGCCACTTTAGAAAAATCCTTAACAAATTTTCTATAATAACCAGCAAGACCCATGAAGCTTCTTACTTCGTGCACATTCTTTGGTGCAGGCCACTCAGTTATTGCCACTATTTTTGAAGGATCTATAAGCAATTCCTTCTTTACTAATGACATGACCCAAATAGTGAACTTCTGAATCAAAGAAAGAACATTTGGATAACTTACCATACAACTTTATTTTTCTCAAAATTCCCAAAACTATCTTCAAATGCTCATTGTGCTCTTCAACACTTTTAGAATAAATGAGAATATCGTCCAAGAATACAAGTACAAACTTGTCCAAATATTCTTGAAAGATATTATTCATTAAGTTCATAAAAGTTATGGGTGCATTAGTTAATCCAAAGGGTAGAACCGTGAATTCATAATGTCCGTACCTTGTTCGGAAAGTTGTTTTATGAATATCTTCTTCTCTAATCCTTAATTGATGATAACCAGATCGAAGATCTATCTTAGAATAAACCGCTGCCCCACGCATCTGATCAAATAGATCGTCGATCCTTGGAAGTGGGTATCTGTTCTTGATTGTTGCTTTGTTCAACATCCGATAATCAATACACAGCCTAAGTGTTCCATCCTTCTTTTTCACAAATATTATTGGTGCTCCCCAAGGTGAAACACTTGGTCTAATCAAACCTTTAGACAAAAGTTCTTGCAATTGAGCCTTAAGCTCGACTAACTCTGTAGTAGTCATCCGATAAGGTGCTTTGGAAATAGGTTCCATTCCTGGTTTGATTTCGATGGTGAAGTCAAATTCCCTCTTGGGTGGTAACCCTGGTAATTCCTCGGAAAAACATCTTTGAAACTTTGTAGCAGAGGAAATCATTTCATGGAATCACCATCTTCTTCTGAAAATTCAGATATCTTTACTGCATAAAGGGTGCATCCTTTGTTTTTAGCCTTTTTAAGCTGCATAGCTGACAGTTTTCTAACTGAAATTTCCCATTTCACCCCTTGAATCTCTGTTGTTTCCAGCCGATCATCTAAACATTTTATATTCTTTTCATAGTAGTCTACTTTTGCTTTATGGTCAGCTAACCAATTGACACCGATGACAATGTCATACGATCCCAAAGGTGTAACATAGAGGTCAACTTCCGTGGAAAAGTTAGGTAAGTCAAGGACTGCCCCAAAAAGACACATACTCACTGTATGAACAGAATTATTACCATACTGTATAGTCCAAGATTTATCCATTTTTCCAGCTTTTCTCTTAAGTTTAGAAGCAAGTTTACTAGAAATAAAACATTCAGTAGCTCTTGTATCAAAAAGAATAGTGACAGGTATGCCAAATAACTTACCCGGAACTTCTATAGGTGTCACTTGCTTTTCAGCTTGCTTGTCTGCTACTGCAGCATGTATCTTATGCTGCTGATTACGATCATCCTTCTTCAAAGGGCACTGATTTGCGTAGTGGTCTTTGCCACAATTGTAGCAGCCTCCTACAGGTCCCTTTTTAGTCTCAAAATTGCCTCCAGCCTTGTAATTATCACGTTGTCCTCCATAGGGCTTCTGCCCATTGTTATAATTTTTGGCAAAATTATCCCTTACATTTCCAGCAGGCTTATTTGCTACTGTTTTCTTACTATTATCCCCCGGAAACTTACTTCTGTTTCCAAACTTTTTCCATGGTCCCTTTTTGGGTGCAAGTGAAGTTGAAGAAGGGTTTGCAATCTTCTTCCACACTTCCTCTTTATGAGCAGAAATAGCCTTTAATTTCTGTTCTTGTCGTATGGCCTTTTCAACAACTCCTTCCATAGTGGTTGGACTGTGAACATCGACCTCTCCCCCTATCACGGGATTCAATCCCATGATGAATTTCCGTATTCTCGAACTTCGTCGGTTTGATATCATGGTACATACTTGAGGAGTTTTGTAAATCGCTCCCAAGATTCGGGCCACCGTTAGCTTCCCTTGAGCTAAGTTCTAGAATTTTGTCATTTTCTGATCATAGAAAAGTTGTGGCAGCCAACGTTGCCTAAAATAGCCTTTAAATTGATCCCAAGTAATATTGGTCTCATCAATATTTAGCTCAGCTTTACGGCTATCCCACCATGAAGATGCTTCGTGGGAAAGCTGATAGGCTCCCCAAATAGCTTTGGTTTCCTTCGAGAAGTTTCTTATTGCAAAGTACTTCTCCATTTTGTTGAGCCAGTTCTCAGCTCCATCTCCTAATGTGGTGCCATCATATTTAGGTGGGCTTATCCTTTTTATATCATTAGTGAGTTCTGCTGCCAACCTGGCCTTTTTGTTTTCTGGTTGGACAGGTGCATTTCCAACATTATTATCAACACCCATATTGGGGTTGTCCTCAGGAGGTTGCTGATTGTTATTACCAGCTTCATCTTCCTCCTCATTTCCCATTACTTGCTGTTCAAGTACAGCCAAACGATCTCTTGTGTCCAATAGGGCAGCAAGGATCTCATCAAGCTTTTGGGTTGTTGCTGCCCCTCCTTCTGGTGGAGCATTATTCGCAACGTTCCCCCTTGTTCTAACCATTTTCTGTTACAAGAAAATTCAGGTTTTTATCAGATTATGGACACAATAGGTCCAAGAGCTGCAACCTTCAGCTCTGATACCAAGATGTAACATCCCCATTTTAGTACATTAGAACAAGTAATTTTTTTTTTTTTGATAAATGCTTTCTAGTTCTAAATACATAATTTAGAACTCACAAATCAAAACAACCATTCTTATAATAGATAACCATATGCAGCTGTAATGACTCGGAGTACCTCCGATCTATTCATTCCATGACTCGGTAATCTACCGATCTATTCATGAGTATCAAAGAGTTGGTGTTTTTATTTTAACACATCACTCTTGCGGTTCTCTTCCCTAATCTGGGATTCAGAATGCTCTATCCAAGGAACCTATCTGAATAATTGTTACCATTATTCATCGGCATCTCATCCCTTAGACTAGGTGACATAGGACAATGCAATCAGCAGCTTGTGATACTTTGGCCAAAGATTTGAAACATACTGCTTATGTCTCGTATTCCTTGATGGCATACTCGTCATTCTAGAATACATCCTTCACCCCATTCCTATGTTATGTAGAATGTCTTATACTGACTTCTGTCAGTCTCTCCTACCCCAAGTTATTCACTCAGGAATGGATTAGTAATATGACAACGTTATAGGGATGCTCCGAGGACTAGGGATACGCTGACATACTGGGTCAACCCTAGTTAACCCAGTGTGTCAAGATACCCCGAGTCTCCTGGGGCAGCCTTATAACATGACCACGTTCCTAATCAGTCCCAGAGTAAAACTTGTTCGAGTTTAAGGTGTAAATCTTAATGATCAATGCAAAGGGTGTCGCCATAAGTCACCTGTATTGTTGTATCTTTGAGAAGATCCTAATCTTCTCGAAGGTACAACCCTGCAGTTGACTTGTGCCATCAACCTTCAAATCCACCTCGAAAAGATCTACTTATTTATAAGTGTTACATACGTTGAGTTAAAGTTATACTTTAAGATGCTCCTTTTAGGGTAGTCTTTTCCCAACCCCTGGGTTCCTCACCTTAGAATTACCTTTCTCAATAAAACCCATTACGCAAAGAGAAGTTATTAAGAATCGTGGTCTCATCAAGGAGTTCATCGAAAAATAGTAATCTAAATCAACGAAACTGGGCAATAGCCCTAAATCTTCACATAAGGTTGCTAACCATACCCTTTTAGGTTTATATCAGTTCTCATAACTGAAATATATCTTACTTATTAGAATTGAGATATAGTGGTTAAAAATCCAATTAAACGTTGTCTTGACTTAGATCAAGACTAGGAAGTAATAATTTATTCAGCCCATTTAGCTTCCTGTTGAGGTTTATTTTAACCTTAGCTTCTCAAGAGACAGTGATCTAATTTCCAATTTAGCTTTAGATAGAACATAAAATATCTACTAAACATTCACAAGTATTCAGTCACATAATCTTTTCAAAGCTTACTTAGAGAATCCCAAATGTCTCCAAGGTATACAATAATAACAATGCTCTTTAAAATCATTCGAACCGAAGAAGTTCAATCCATCAAGATACGAATGCAAACACATAAGTAACAAATACCTCATTTCATTCATTTCTAAGCTAATCAAATACATTTTATGCATTCAGCATATTGGATACAATACTCAACAACAAAAGAACATCTTTCTTCAAGTAGTACATTTAGAGAATCAAATTGGAATTCATCATAAAACCAAATTAAACGATTTGAACATCATATCAGATCTACGTGTCTTTACCACTTACGGCAACCATCTGCAAAAATTGTCAACACGGTCGGGTTCGGTGAACTCGAGCATGATAAGCACTAATTCTTAAAACAATTGCAATCCACCAATTGTTCTCATTAAACAACCTGTTTAAATGAAATCATTTATTCAAATTCCAAACATAAATCAGGCTATTCATCTTATATGTTAGAGACTAAGAACAAATGAATACAACCAATCTAAAGACAACAAAACTCCTACAAAATTGTTTCTATCAATTTCTCAAGGCAGTTAAAACATTCAACAAGCTCACTGTCTTAATTCTTTTATCATCATAACACATTTCAATGTTATTGACAAGTATACCTATTTAAACAACAACTCACATTTTATACCAGTCTCTCCATATAATACCTCAGTTTATTCTTGTTATGCCCTTACCGTAGAGATCGCAAAAGGATGCAAGAAGAAAGCACACAAGGTTTCCTGACTAGGAGAGAGAAAATTTTCCTGTTCAACTTATTATACATCAACATATAAATTACAGTCTAGAAGAAAGAAACAGAGTCAATTAGATTCCTGAATCAACAATGTTCTGGACTGTACCGACTCCTTGAATAATGCTAATACATTTACGCATGCGACTAAACAGTCAAGATTACAAGAAGAACTACAACATCATCAAAATTCCAAATATAAAAATCACCTGTAGCTTATTGAGCAATACAAGAGTTCACGCGACAAGCAATAATGAATAATCCAACTCCAATAGGCTCAACAAAACTTTCCATATTATTCAACAAACATGAAAAATATCCAACGCCATCGCCTGTCATGGCACAACTAGTAACTCTTTACCCTAGTCAAGCACAAGACTAGATAACACAATAACAGAAGAGGTAACCATGTGCAAACACAACGACATTCCCACTGAGTCGAAACACTCAGCAACATACAGCTGAATCTAATCCCTACTAAAATACAGCCAGGACTTAAATCAGAAGCCGAAATAAAGAAAGAATAACCACTACAAGGACTTCATAGAAGATGTCATCGTATCATTAATTTCATCAAAGTTTTATCCAAAATCGAGCTAATACGATATACAACAAGGACTCATACAGAGTCGAGTTTGTAAAGAAAACCCATCCCTTAATTCCTCAGAAATGAACTGAACATAAACACAATAATATTAAGAAGAGTCAATTTCAATATGCATGCACAGTGAAGACTTAAATCAGGAATCGAGCCAACACGCATCATATCAAGGACTTTATCAGGAGTCGTGTTTAAATGGGAATACCGCAAGGACTCACGAGGTTGTCAAATCCAACTAGTACTCACAGTGGTTCGATTGGAGTCGAATTCATACGACAACAATTCAAGGACTCCCACAGAGTCAAAACCATTAAGCATTCACAAAAAACTTCTTCAGAAGTCAAAAACATACTATACATTACAAGGATTCCAACAAAATTCACAATAAAACTTCTTACCGAAGTCGAAACATTAATTACGTTTCAAGGACTCAAAAGGAGTCGAACCCATATAGTATTCTCAATTAAACTTCTACAGAAGTCAAAAATACTATCTATTCAAGGATTCCAACAATATCAATAACATATAGTATTCTCAATTAAACTTCTACAGAAGCCAAAACATACTATCATTTCAAGGATTCCAACAAAATTCACAATAAAACTTCTTACCGAAGTCAAAACATTAATTACGTTTCAAGGACTCAAAAGGAGTCGAACCCATATAGTATTCTCAATTAAACTTCTACAGAAGTCAAAAATACTATCTATTCAAGGATTCCAACAATATCAATAACATATAGTATTCACGACTAAACTTCTATAGAAGCCAAAACATACTATCATTTCAAGAATTCCAATAGTATCAGTTTCAACAAGTGTAAAC
This sequence comes from Taxus wallichiana var. yunnanensis, assembly GCA_018340775.1. NCBI lineage: Eukaryota > Viridiplantae > Streptophyta > Pinopsida > Cupressales > Taxaceae > Taxus > Taxus wallichiana. The sequence continues at coordinate 345,824,083 of CM031236.1, forward strand.
AGCAAGGCTTCAATGAAGTCGATATCAAACAAGAAAACATTTCATGGACTCAACAGAGTCATTTCATACATTATCCTTGCAAGCATTTCTTCAGAATCTACCAAAATGCAAAAACACAGCATGATAATTCAACAACACGAAACCAAATGTACACCCAGCAAGGAATCAACTGAATAGTCGAGCCAACATGAAAACACAGCAAGATACTTCATACATTGCTACCATAAAAACCAACTGAACCAAAAATCATCTGAACAGAGTTGTTCTAATGAAATCATTTGAAGGAAAGCAAGATTTTTAAAAGTTAGGGCCTAACATGCCTGGTAATGTTGCTTAAAAAATGAAGAAGACCTCTGAATGTGCTCGAGCCTTCTTCTCCTCTTCCACGATAGATTCAACAACAATAATTTGTTACTATCATGTCTTATAAACTTTCCCCGATAGAGAAAAGAGCTAGATAATCTCATAGTTGCCATGCAACACATAGTAGATTGGTTCGAAGAACCAGTGATCAAACAGAGAGAAAAACGGAGCGAATGGAAAACCAAAATACCAACAAATTTTCCATTTGCATGCCTTCCCAAGCAATCCGTGCTCGGGAACCGAAGTTCATCAATGACATTAACTCCAAAATTCCCGCCTAACCTCCATTGCCACCGACCGCCATAGTTGGCGATGGACAAAACAAACCAAAGACCATTTCAGATTTGGCGACTCTGCCACGTCGGTCTCGATGGCCGTTTGAAATCTCCGCTAAATCCCTTGTCCTTCATGCTTATCCCCTTCATTTAATGCCATAGAAACTACCGCCCATGGCTCGCACCCCTTCATAGGTCCCCCTTCATCCATGGTCATTAGTTAGGTTAGAAACATAGGTTAGATCTTAAGGTGATACTTAGTCTAACTTCCTTAGTGCTAGGTCGCTAACCTTAGAAACATTTAGCTTATAGTTTAGGGCTAGGTTAGATTAGCACTAATCCAACCCATAGGTTATAGTTTAGGTTTAGGTTATTAACCTTAATAAATCCAGTCTAGGTCTAACAAATAGAATCGTTCAGTATAAGAACCAACAGATATACATTCCCGAAATGGATTCAATCCAGCATTGATAATAAGCTAGCAAGATATATACCAGAATTTATTACCTGGCTCAAGGTCTAGACCTTCCTGATATTACGATATCGGGAACCAATTCATTTAACAAGATCAGCCTGAGTTAACTCCTGAATTGCTCATTCAACACATTCAGACCTTGCAACCTTCGTAAGGTCTATAATTTTTGTTCATCCAGAATAAACTTAAAACATCTCTTGGATCAATGCAACTGATCCAAGGCTGAGTCATAAAGATGGGTAAATCCACAATTCACCCCGAAATCAGATTAAACTCAGGTGCTAAAAATGAAAGAAATAAAAGAGTCCAAGCATATCCTGACTCAGTCAAAGATCTTCAAGAGCAAAGAAGATACAAATGCTTCAAATAATTAGGATATTCTAAAATGCTTCAAATAATTAGGATAACTAGAAGAGGCATAAATGGAAGCCTAGGTTGCACTATTCACACAATCTTTGAGAACTCACCACAAAATCTTGAAGTAAAGAACTCAATTAAACACAAAATCCTTGATCAAACCATGCCTAAGGTACCCCCAAAAGGTTACAAGCAATCTCTACAGTCAAGGAAGGTAAAGTGATTTTAAATTTGTTTATCTCTTTATCAGATGAAGGCTCTTCTGAACATGAGATTGCAAATGCCACTAAACTATCAACAAGAAATGGAGATTCTATGTGATTTCTAAAGACTTTCAGTGCAAGATTTCAACAAGAACAATAAAAACTAGTTCATAAGCATTTAAAAATGATAACAGACATCATATTTCCTAGAAAAACATAGATTAACTCAAGATCTTGTTAGATTCATTAGCAGGGGAGAGTTTCATGAACAATATCAGAGCTGTGTGATGGCTATACACTTGTAACCAAATCACATACATGAAGATCCAACATAGAAGAAATTATTCTTGTTCTTTGGTGGGGTTTTTAAGAAAATGAGCTTTCTCTCTAGAATTTGCTCGTGATTTTCAACTTCTTCCCCAACCTCTTGCATGTCTCCTAACATGCATTATATATCTCTTGCCACCTTGGAGCCTTCTTTCCCAAGAAAAGAAAATGCCAAGGGATCAATTCTATTACAACCATTTCTCATGATTCACTGAAAATGACATCAAACAAATAAACATTCACAGGTTGCCAAGTGTGCCCAAAAAGATTAAATCATTACAAATATCTAGATCATTATCGATCCTGGGGGCACGTTTTTTATCATTGAGGCATGCAAACACCTTTTACTCATCATTTTCACCTTTTTACCTTTTCAAATTACCTCTGAACTTTTGATTTTTTCATTTCACGTTTTTAGATAGATTAGGGAAAAAATTATTTTAAAAACCGACTCGGATCAAAGAATCAAGCCATGAAAGTGATGCCAATGATCCTAGAAGTCCAAGAGGACACAAAATAACTATAAATTTGATAAAATTTGATGCGAAATCATGATTCCAAGCTTCCTAGAGTTCCCATGGCAAAAAAAAATGGATGCACAAGAACCGTTGATCTTATCCATCAAATTTTAATCCACGGCCCTCCACGTGGAAGATGAGGGCTCAAAAATAAGATTGAGCCACCTTTTTAATTTTTTGGATAAAGCTAAACACGTGGTAAAAATGATTGGATCAGGCCCAGTTTTAAAACATTTACTTTATGACCTTTCAAAATTTGAAAAAATGGAAAAATTTGACTTTTTCCCATGCCCCTCTGCCTTTGAATTTTGGAGTTGACACGTGGCACATGGTGGGTCCCATTGGGATCACGCTTCAATTCTACACATTTTGACCTTTTTTAGAAAATTGGAAAATTTTCACTTTTTGCCCCATGGGCCCGCACCTCCGATTTCTCCCTTGCCATGTGTCTCCTTGTGATTCGTCATGGGCCAACACTCCAAATTTTTATTCTGAGTCTTTTTTGCAAAAGGGAAAAAATTCTCTGCATCCTCCACCAACCCACCAACCCACCTTGTTTGCTCTGCGCCTGCCACATGCCACTCATTGATTTGCTTATGGGCCCATGGCTTAAATTTTTGCCTTAACTCCTTTTGCTAAAAAGAAGAAAATCCCCATTTCCCTCCGTGGCCTACACTTCCCTCTGACCCTGTTGGACACGTGTCCACTTGTGATTGGCCACGGGGCCGTGCTCCAAACTTTTAATTTTAATCCTTCTTTTCATAAAAGGGAAACAATTCCCTTTTGCCTCCGTCAGGCCTACTGACCTACTCAAAATTGATGCCATGTGTCCTCCTGTGATTGGAGTAGGGGAAAAACTGATTTTTGCAATTTTTAGAAAATAGAGTTAAAACTCTAAGTCCCCAACTGACTGCTCCTCCATTTTGAAACTTTTAGGACATGTGTCCTCTTCTGGTTGGCTACAGGGATTCGGGAAAATTTTGACTTAGGAAATTTTGTAAAATAAAGCCAAAATTTTCAAAGGAGATCCGACTCCCTTGCCTCCTTGGCCAATAAGAACATGCCACGTAGGCAACTTTGAAAAAGGCAGAGTTGTGGAGCCAAATTTGCCACTTTGCCAAAAATCAAAAATGACAAGTTAGAAACATTTCCCATTGCACCTTGGCCAATGAAAACCCGCCACGTTGCCAATACCTTCTGAGGATGAATTTGATGGGAAAATGACGCCCGTATGACCGTCAAAACGCAAAAAATTCAAAGGATGCCCTAGAATTCAATTTTTTCACCAAGGATGGCAGATTTTTCAATTTTAAATCAACTGAACCATGTTTTTTACAACATTCCCAATCTAGGATTTGGATTTTCAAATACAAACAAGTATGATTTGATCAATTTCAATTTTTCCATGATCTGGCAAAGGGAAAAATGACATAGCCCACAAAATTGGAAAAACTAGGGCACAGAAAAGGGCAAACTTGGATTATTCTTTCAAATTAGGGAAAAACAACAAGTTTGTGAGCATTTTTAAAGCATTTCAACTAGAGGGGAAGAATTACAAACCATCAAATCAAAGGATAAAACTTTTTTGAGTAGATACAGATTTGAAAATTTAGGGCAACATGGTGCAAGCTCAAAAATGGCACCAACGGTTATCATTCAACAATTTTTGTAAATTATGCCCTTTCCAGCTCTTGGTGTTGAGCCCTCGCATCCTACTAGTTGCATGGGATTGGGAGAGGGGAAAGTACATTTACTTATCATATTATTGTATCACCACGTTTTGCCAAGACAATATGAAGTATCAAAAATTTCTTAAAGAAACTAAAGTTCAACATCGCATTGTGTTCACATTATCATATATCAGCATTATAAAATACAAATAAAGAAATCATTCTGTTATCATTTCACATCCACTACATGCATTCTAAAAATCATATAAATTTTGAAATTCTAAACGTCTAGAGTACACATGATAAATAAACTAGAAGAAATTCAACTCAGATATAATGGATTATTGAACCAAAAATAAAATTATGTATATATCATGGTGAGTCAAGTTTGTATACAATGCCATCATGTGCTAAGGCATGGTCAAAATGCTTGCAATGAGCACAAAATATATTCAAAAATCATATCTTGCATGAAAAATGGTAAAAACCAATAAATGGCCCAGAGGGCTGTCGGTCCCTATGGGATCCCTCGGATGGTGCACAGCCACATCCAGGGCTCCTACTGTAGCTATGAAAACACTAGGAATGAACTGAATGGTGTGAATTCTCATGGTGGTGAATGACTCTACCTCATCAAACACTTGATGGCCTCATATTTGGCTGCCTAGGTATGAAGGGAGGTCACCACCTCCACTGTCCTCTAAACATGAGAAAACACATCAATGTGTCTACCGGCACCTAGCGGGTGACCGAATTCTCGATTAGCTTAGCTCGGGTCTTTCCCTAAGGGAATCAATAGTGTGTCTATGCACAACCATTGAATAAGATCTTGCCACTCATGAGTAGTTACTACAAGTAAGGAAAGAAGAAGTGGTGAGTTATAAAACCACAAAACACAAATAAAAAGAAAGTACCAAACTAATGCTTTCAAGTAACAAAGTCGAGAAAAGAGTATTAAACATACTCGGATCTCCTAACATCCGGTAGGGTTAGTGGTTACTGCTGCTATTTCTACCGGTGGCTACGGGGCCTCACCAAAGCTAGAGGCCAAGAATTGTCCCTCTAAGGACTCATCATCCCTTTCCCGCATCAAGGAAATGTGTCCTCTAATACCAATGTCTCTCTCTTTGTACTCTCCTCCTCGTGTGTTGGTCTCAACATATCCTGAGTATCATGCCACTTAGGTTCACTCTCCTCCTCCTCCATATGGGCTACCCCATCAGCCTCAACACTAACCCCCTCATCCTCTGTCTCCTCCCCAACCAAATCCTCATCAATTTCATCAACTATATGCTTCTCATAATCAAAGTCTATGTCAATGGGCTCATCCTACTCTCCACTATGAGTAGGAGAGGTTGTAATATAAAGAAAAGGCACTCAAGGGTCACTAACTACCCATCAAGTACATAAATCATGCCTAACTATGATAGGAACCCCTAGGGTAACCACTTTGCCCAGTTGGGATCTTTTGGGCCTCCCTGAATGGTCTGTAGACCAGTGCCACTTTGGAGTAAGTATGTCAAGGTACATGGGAGGAAAACTATTTAGGAACCTGATCAAATGGATGAGTCTCGACTCTTTTGACCTTGTCAATTAATTGACTAGTGGCGGAACAAGCTACCACCGTGGTCACCTCCTGTCCCCATAACCCTACCATGTCCTAGTAGGGAGTAACAACCATGTTTTTCATGGTTAGAGAAGCCACTAGCTGATGAGGTGTCCTAAGAACTGACATAGTTATCCACCTCTCTTCTTAGATATCCCCTGGATCCAATACCTATACTCGTAATCCCTCCCATATGGGGTGATGCACTCATAAAATCAGCTCATAACAAGAGTGTGGTGACTCGTTGATCGCCCTACAATCGACTACCCTGTATAATTCATGGAAGGTAGTCCCTAGGATTTCTTCTCCCTAGGCATATGTATGGCCATGTGCCTCGATCTATGTAATGATAGGATCCCAACAATATAGAAGGGTGTTACCTCTTTTGTCCCCGACCATTTGGGAGGATAATATTCCCGTGATGGCTCAACAGGTGATAGGAATAGGAGCAGTGGTAATGGACCGGACCCTGATTCCCTTCTTTGAACCAAATGAAACAATGACATCTCCCATATAGGTGGCCCACTGAGTCATCTCATCCCTGGATCCTACTATCTCCAGAGTCAGTCTCCTCCCAAGTATCGGGAGCCCAAGAATGTGGTATACATCCTCCAAGGTGATGGTCCACTCACCTCTGGCACCCGACAACCGGAAAGTGTTTTGTTCTGTGTCCCAATAAGAAAATAAGTCACATAATATGTGACTAGCATGGGAAATATGGGGAACGTGTGTAATCCTCCAGATTCCTACCCTCTAGAGGGTGTCCCTCTCAGCCTAGGTCAACTGATCCAAGATCCCAGGGATCCAATCACACTCCCTCTCTCAGATCCAATGGATGTACTCCTTCTACATTCACCAAAACATGGAAAAAGAGCAAGTTAGTAATGTATACAAGAAGATAAGCTCACCAAAAACATGACAAAACATCAAAAATCCAAAAAAATCAAGTTAATGCACGTTTTGGTCATTCTATTAAGAACCACTACTCAGTGTAGAGTGGTGGTTCCAAGACCACTGCCCAAGTAGGGCGGTAGTCCTGTGACCACCGCCCTGCTTTGTGCAGCAGTCCTGAGCTAATTTTTGAAATATGTTCTTAACCATAAACAAGGCCCAAAAATGCAAAAGATACCATTTCTAACAAAATAAAAGAATGCCATATGGGTTCCCCCCTTAGAGACTCATTTAAGACAAAAAAATTGAAAATAATCCCCCCTAGGTGAAATTTTCAATGTTTTTACATTTTAGGTATTAAAAGGAAAAAGTTAAAAAAACCAACCTTAGACCATGTCGATCGATCTCCCTTTCATGGATTCATGATCACTATCTCGTAATGGTTGTTTCAGGATATACTCTCATTGAAAATGGTTACAATAGGCCTAGAGCTCGAATTCATCAAACTGAATATGCACAAATGAATTTCAAAAATGAGTTGTTTTGATATATATATATGATGTTTTGACCTCATTTTGAGTGTATGTGTTTACATAACTGGAGCATTTGCGTGGGTATATCTCTATATCCCCGCATACAAATGGTAAGTCATTTTTTTCATTTTGTTTTAGTGTTTATTTTTTATATTTTGTTTATTTTCACTTGAATCTTCTTTCTCTTACAAGTAGCGGGAGTTTGGATGGTGATGTTTCGACACACGGGCATGTCAGGTATAGCTTCTAACTCCTCTTTTAGGGAACTCCATACTTGGACTCTACGTTTTACACCTTTTCATGGCTAAGATTCTTCTCTGAGGGGGCAATATGTATGCACCCAAAATCACTTGTGCTACATTGTTAGAAAATGGTTTAAAAGTCCCCAATGATGATTTAGGTCCTTTTAAGAAGGTGTTCGAGCTCTAAAACCCATTCACATTGTATATTTGTTTCCTAGACATCTTTACTTAGCCTTCCCACACTTTTTCCATCTTTTTCCTCTTTTTGTGCATGTTTTCCCTATAATGCTAGGATCACCACCCCGCCTAGGTGGTGGTTAAACCGCCACCAGTAGGGCGATAGTCGATTGAATTTTACAGATTTTGTCATGTGTGTTTTAACATGTGACGATTCACTTAACTTTGTTAGCATGTATCTATGGGACAAATTATCTAAAAATAGTTTTGATTTCTTGGTTCTCCTTCCCTCTTCTATTTTTGCATGTTCTTTAGTTAGTTGGAATTGCCTCTTCTTGCCTTGTGCATGAAGGCACATCCCAACCCCAATTCTTATATATTTCATGCTTGTATTCAAGAAAAAGGCATGAGAATTTTTGTGTATCTTACATTATATTTCTGCCATAATCTTTCTAGGAATTGCATAGCCAAGCTCAGATCTCTTGTGCTATCTCTCTTCTACTTACATTGCATCCAGACTACCTTCAAGTTGCCATTTCTCAAGTGTCATCCTCCTACTACTATTATTGCATTCCCAATCCCTTGGAATCATATGAACACTCAGAGAAAGAAAGGAACAAACTGAGGGGATAGATACAGATACAACCATATTTTCCAAAGCTCTTGCTTATCCAGGTTGGAATTGTGTTTTGTTTTGTTTTTTTATTTGTTAAATTGTCAATTTCAAATCACTAGTTTCAATTACATATCAAATAGAGTAGTAAAATTGTTCATTTCAATAGGTTAGGCAATCACAAGTAGATCAAATCATTAGAAAGTTTTCTCTTTAACATTACTAAGGAAGTTGTGGGGAACAATAGCTCTTTCAGGGTCATGATTTGTTCTTCACCTCTGAGGTAGGGTTTAAAGGGTTTTGATTGGATTAGGTTTTTATTTTAGATTAGATTCACATATTTGCATAAGTAACTAGCTACATCTAGATGATTACTTTTCTTTAGTTTATTTATTAGATTAGAATGCATTGCTTAAAAATTAGAAAAGATCAAAAATATTTCCTTTGATAGATTAGTTTGCTTTTATTGCTTTGATCTAATATATTGTGAAAAATCCAAAAACATAGATTAGATTTCCTTCTAGTAGTTATTTTTCTTATCAAAATCACTTTATTCCATTATGTATGACCATCAATGGTCCATAACAAGAAAAAGACGTACAATTTTAATCCCTTTGTCCCATAACCCAACAAAGTCAAAATTGATAACTGACATTGATACGAGTTTATGTTTGATAGTATTACGCACACCTGTAACTTTGTATGAGAAAATAGAACAACTAAACATGCTAAACATCATTTCTAATCAAGCCTACGATTATTATAATACTCTTTGAAATAGGGTTTGATTATGCACATGACCATACAAGGGGCAAAACCTCCACAAGTATTTGGTTATGATCCTTAGGTCCCACAACCCAACGGGCCTACTAACCAGATTAGACATTGACACTAGTTTGTGTACATTAGTATTCATATCTTCACCACTTCCACTAGACATTATTAAACAACTTTCCTTTCTAGAAATAGTAGCTAATCAAGCTAAGAATTTCTAGAATAGACTAGAAAATAGCCCATAAATCCTTGTGGCTCCACCACGTCTCTCATTCTTAATTACATGACCTTGTCCGGTATTCCATAAAGGCACTGCATGACATTTTTCACATGTTCAAAAACCAAAAAAAAGAATCTTGGCATATCTCTATATTGATTGGATTCTCCGAGAAGCTATTATATTAGACCGAGCCATCACACCACTTCAAGTTAGGAGAGCATTCTTTACCTTAGACTTGCATATCCCGATATTGCGTGTTGAAGATATAACATTATCGAATCAGCTTGATCCCCCTTACTACACTCACATTCAAATTCATTCTACACTAGCTTTCTCAGCATGACCTCAAGAGGTAAGGTGCGAATAAGGTCATGTGTTGATTTTCTGTCGTATAGGAACCAATGCTTTACTTGAGCTAGCAACACGAATTGATTGAGTAGGAGTAACTTTTGAAAGAAAAAGATATGGATCTTGAACCTGTTATATATCATTTTTCTAATTTTAAGGATATATTTGATTTAAATTTTGATTTCTAGAGGGATGATAACCTTTATTAAATCCTTGGTTAAAATGTTGTTCTTGATTAGGATTTGGGTAATATTTATAATATTGGGATTGTTTTTTTCTAAGGATATAACTTTGTTGGATAAATTTGATCAAAGTTTTCATTTCATCGCATCCCTTTTATTTTGTTGAAATTAGTATGTGGAAGTAGTGGGGTGTGAATTTTATTCAAAAATGTGGGTAATAAAATTCGAGAGGCTGAGGCAATTCAGGGAACAAAGGCATATGTAATCTAGGGGATATATTTTGGCTTGTATTAAACAATTTTTCATCCATAATGGCTATTGGATAAAAATCGGGTAATTTTACAACACCCATATATTGTATCATTATGAAAATATCATAATTCAATGATCCTAAGAAATAAAATAAATCATCTTGTGGAGTTGGTTGGAAGAGAATTGTAATTCTATCTCATGTCTTCTGAAATCTGAAGTTGAAATTAGTCATGAGTTCATTTGAGGCTCTCTTAATGGTTGTCATTTTCTATAAAAAATATATATATACTTTCTTCTTTCTCCTCAAACTAATTATAAAGGGTTGTGTAAATATCATCCCAATTGTGAATGGAAGTAGGTATCGGCTTCTATATGATTAAAGTGTTTTTCCTTTAATTGAAAAAGTAAGAATTCTAACTGTAACATCATCCTCTCAGAACTAGGTGAAGTGAACACACATTTGAAATATCTTGAATGTGATCAGCTGGAGTTTGAGGGTGAATACTATATGAAAGAGGATTAGGGATAGGAGTACATGCTTGTATAAGCATACAACAATGTATAGGAATCCCACAAGTGTGTAAAGAAAATGTGGGGAGTTGTGGCAATAGATGCATGATTGTAAGAGATGTCGAGATGTATGAGGGATCGAGAGAAACCATGGAGGTAAACTACGAGCTTTGTGCTTGAATTATGCAGTGTAACCAACCACCGCAAAAAAAAAACAAGTCCCTCTTACAAAATTCCTTGACTTTTTGGGAATGGGTAATTCTATAAACAACTTGGAATGGTGACGTGAATGTTAACAGACAATAAAAATCCATAAACCCATCGTTGTTTTTACCTAAATTTGAAGGGGATCACCTATAGCCCATTAAGTTCTTCTATCTAGTCAAAACATGACACAAAATCATGGAATGAATTGGAAGTTGCTAAAATAGCCACGGGGGTTATTTTGGCCAAAAATTCCCACATTATCAAATTCTTAGGTTAAAAGATGAATTTTTAATTAACTCATTAATCTTGATCCTATGATAGAAGTGTGTGATGGAAAGGAAACCTTGTTTGGGAAGGATGTGATTCAATTGAAAAACTAACACCATCCTAATAGGGCTAGTCAACTTTGAATCTGATTTTGATAGTGTTAATAGGGCTATGAATAGATCCATCCACATTCAAAGATATGTTACCTGAATGAAACTTAGGGACTTGCTAAGATCCAAGAAAATTTTGGTTACGAAATAGCTTAAGTGCGGATAAAAATAAGCCTATATGAAACTATTAAAGAAATATCAAGACTTCCTAGCTTGGTCTTATTCTAAGTTGAATGCTTATAGGGAGGACCTATTCCAACATGTGATACCCTTATATCCTCATACCAAGCCTTTCATGCAAAACAAAAGGCCAAAAATCCAATTTTTGCAATGTAAATACAAGAAGAACTCAAGAAGCTCAAGGATGAAGGTATAATACAACTCACCAATTACTCTTCATGATTTATTAATTTGGTCCTAGTTAGGAAGAAAAATGGGTACATCAGATTGTGGGTTGATTTTATAAACTTGAACAAAGATTCACTAAAGGATAACTACCCTTTACAAAACATGGATAACCTTTTGTAAAAGGTAACAAGGTATGAAATTTGTCAACAATGGATGGGTTCTCAGGATATACTTAGGTGGTGGTTAAGGAATCAAAACAATATAAAAAAATTACCACTCCTTGGGAGCCTATGTTTATATCGAATGCATTTTGGATTGATAAATGTTGGATATAACTTCTAAAGAGCAATGGATGTTGCATTTTATGGATTTATAAATGAGTTAGTTGTGGTCTATCAAGATGATATAACAATATTTTCTAAAAATAGAAATGACCAAATACACCACCTTGATAATATTTTAATCATTTGTAGGGAATTTGGTACCTCATTGAATCTAAGGAAGTGTCATTTTGGTGTGTAAAGGGAAAAGTTATTGGGACACATTGTGTCTCAAGGAGTTATGATTGACACTAAAAGGGTATAATTAATCGATAAAGTACCTATTCCCCTATGCAATAAATGTATTCAATCCTTCTTTGGTCAAATTAAATATTTGACAAGGTTCATATCCACTTTTATTGATATCACTTTACCTATCAAAAGTATGCTAAAAAGGGACCACGATATTAAATGGGGTGATGAGGAAATAAAAGCATTCAAAAGAGTAAATGATGCATTAAATACTGCCCCTGTGTTAGTTAGTCTTGACTATAAGGAGTTTAAAATTTCTCCTTTGCATACAAATTCACTATTGCCTCAGTCTTATTATGTTGGATCTAGTTTTGAACACTTTACAAGGCCCAAGTGTTCTGGCACTTCACTTATACAAATGTCTAATCGCTCACTCAAAGCATGCATATCCTACATAGTCCCTTCTCTGTGTCACTTGTAAAGATGTGGATTATGTACTTAAACTTTATATCATGGATTGAAGATAAAATTATAATAAAACATTAACAAATAACAAGGAAGATAATTCATAAACATAGACAATCAACAACAAAATTTGGATCTCCATTACATATTACACATCTCTATTAACTATAGCAATCCATACAAAATTGTTCATCGTAAACACAATTCAATATATTACATATACTCACCTGATTACACCCATGCATGTATTACTTAGCTCTAGGTATCTACATAGATTATATATCTCCATCATTCTATCTACACACACTAGCACTCACATATCTTTGTCTCTACTCATACACCGACTACAAAGAGATACGACACTTATTTATACATGATGGGAACCTTTCCTTCACCACATACATTATTTAAATCTATTAATATATGTTCTAAATATAGGTTGCATGCCTTTAACCCTTGATTTAATCTTCAACTTGTGTTATAAATAGTTGATGCTTTCATCCTATAATTAGCTCTGTCCATGTATGGTATTCATGTATCTTGTATGTATTTTAATTGTGGTTAGTGCCTTTTATATTTCTAGATATTCCTTGCTTGCTACACCATCTCTGCTTTTCCTATTTTTATCCTTCAATGGGAAATTGGATGACTATTTTAACTTGTGTGTGTATGAGTGGTCCCTTTTGTGTTTATCTCATTTTCCCTAGTGCACATACTTTTTATTCATTGGCTTATCTATGTAGGAAATCGCTTCCTACATGTGTGATTTCATGCGTTACTCTATAGACTTAGCTATTTCCTCTTAGTTCATGGAAAAATTCATGTGCGTGGTATTCAACATCCATGCATGACTAGTACTTAGAAATTTTCTTTGCTCAACATTACCCCACACTAGGAGTATTTTCTGTCCTCGAAATAACATGAATCAAAGAATATATCCTAAAAGAATAACTGAAAGAATGAAATAATCTCTGAAGAATAAATAATATGGGGAAATTTACCTTAATGAATTAATAATATGTTATCCCCATGTGCATCTAAAATTCAATCCTTAGGTGAAGGAGGAGTTCTAAAACTCTCTATTTAATACAACTTCGAGCTGATTCCATCCTTTTATCTCTTTGGTGTCCTTTATCTAGCACTTCTTGCACAATATCTAGTATACTCATCAACCTTCTCTTTCATTTACTTCATCATTATATATAATTCTACTGTGAAACTCACCAAACTATCCATCCTACACATTACCATAGGATGGATCTCCTTGAGTCTCTCATTAATAGTGTTGAGGATTCCACCAATTGACTTGAAAATTACTTGTAAGAAATATTTCCCATACTTATGTCATTATTTATGTCCTGTAGAACCTCCGATCTAAGCATACGAACCATGTCCAAGATTCCAATAGACTCCTTCCTCACCAACCAAGCCTTCAAAGCATTGAAACTATCTTGAAATTTCTCTTTGTTAACTTCAAACATCATTTGAAGGAAATACCAATAAATCTTCATGTCCCCGATGTATTCACTTCACCAATTATCCCTTTTTTCCATCAATGCCACTTAACATCAATGAAAACACTAATGATAAGGTCTAGGGTCTAACATACATGAGCTTCTTGATGTTCAAACATTGGCTTAAAAATTTCATTACCTTCATTCTCTGTGAAATTGGTTTCATAATGTCAGTTTCCTCTTTTGCTTACCCACACCTTTGCTGATTTCTCATTGAGCATCTCACTTTCGCTACCTCAAAGCTGGTTTTTGTTTGAATTTATTGAATATTCCAATTTCTCTCCTTCCACCCATTTATGATCATTGATATCTTTTACACAAGAGGCCTTAAATTCATCCTTTTCTATCTCATTATGAGGTATTTGGAAGTTGAGTGAAGAGTTAGGTGCAACCTCATACCTATCTTTCATGACCATGGCTTGAGCTAAAAGGTCAATCCTTAGTTCATGATCTCCCATGTTTACTACCACTTCCAAAATGTATTGAACTAAATTATTATTTGAAATTACCCAAAGCTCTCATTTACCTTCATTGAAAGAATATTCATCGTGGACTTCATAGCAACCATTAGGAGGAATTGCTTCATTATCTTAAGGCTCATGACATTTTTCTTCTTCTCTATTAATGGGAGCCTCAATGTAGAGACCTTGATACTTTGAGTCTCAAATTTTTCATCCCATAGGGAATCCTATCCTTTTAATGGGAATGATGACACTTCAAATTCATAAACACATTTTTCACTCAATTTTTTATGAGGGGCCTCAAATTCCTCACCTTGATTTACTTCATCATGGCCAACCTCAATATCGATTGAGGATTCCAAATTGGATTCATTCTTGTCTTGCATATCCATAGCTTTCATTAGGAGTGAAAGAATGAGTTCAAGATATTCTACTTATTTTGTAGATCTTAGGAGTTCTTAGATGACTCCTTCCTTAAAATGTTTTGAGATCTCATCATAGGTTGGCTTAATTTCTTCCTTATGAATGACATACTCAAGAGAATATTCATCTTCAAAGGGGAATGAGAAAACCTCCTCATCATGGGTGAACATGGAAGTGAATTTCCTCACTTGCAAATCATCAAGAACCATTTAAATTTATTTATGGATCACATCATCTGGTAACTTGGGGCTACCCTATTACAGCTAAAATTTCCTCAATGTTTTTTCAAATTCCATACTTCTCTAGGAAGGACTGTTTGGTCTATTAAAAAGGGAATCTCATCTTCCTCTTGGTTGTCACAAAGTGATTCATCCTCATGCTATCTTGATACAAGATGTTGGCTCTTGGGCTTCCCACCTTTTTCATTATGTACCGCATCTTCTTTCCCGTAAGTAAATTTTCTATGTATCCTTTCACCGGAATGGTTTGAGAAGACCAATTCATATATATCTTACATCCCAACTATTGGCAGAATTTTCTACTCAAGAAGATTCCAAATGTAGCAAAGATGTCTTCTACCAAAATCATCTTTGAAACTTTATTTTTAGAAATTTGGCGAGTGCCACTTGTGCATCTCTAAATTTCCCTACAGGTGGGACTTATTTTGACTCCATAGAGTAACAAGAGCCACCAAGCTGAGTCATGGTGAGTTTAAGAGCCTTGGAAACCTTCACAGGTATTATGTTATTAGAGGCACTTGAATCTATTATGTAAATGTTTAATAGATATTTTTCAATGAGAAGGGAGACATAAAAAGGGTCGACCTTATCAATATTATATGCACTCAAAGAAAGCATGTTATGTGATGGAGGTGTAGGTGGGTTTGGTAATAGGACTTTAGATCTAGGGGTCACATTATCAAGTTTTGAACTATTACTCCCTGATATACTAGAAAAATCTCTCAAATTTCTTAGGATGAGTCCAGAAGATATTTGGTTTTGGTAATCTACACTTTGGTTTTGTTTGCATGTTCAATGATGTAAAAATGAGTAGATGTAGATAGGGGAGATGAATACACTAATTTTGGAGTTAGGAAAATCTTGAAGAAGGTGTATATGATTGGGGAATGGAGGGTATTTTGAAAGGCACACTAAGAACTTTTTAATTTCTAGATTTTATGGAAGCAGATTTAGAATTAAAATAAGCATTAGAAGACTTACTTGGGGTAGAAGGTAGCTTCTTACTCATCATAGGATCAGGTTTATCCAATGAGAACTCCATAGAAGGTGGGAGTGGGGATCCTCAACTAATTATTTTCTTTTACGAGAGTCACCATAGGAGGATCTTCAGTCTTCTTTTTCTTTGTAGTAGAAGAGGGAGGGGCTCCTTTTCAGATTGAGAACGAGTGAAAAATACACATGAGAAAATGGGTGCATATTTTTCATCATTTTCATCACATTGAGAATACTCATAGAATTTTATTTGTGTATCATTCTCAAGTTATTTAATCTCTAGGAAATTACCACCTTTAGTCTCTTATTTAAGCTCCTCTTTAGCTTCTTGAGTTCTACCATTTGTTTTGAAAAGAATATCCTCCAAGGAAATCCTTTGGGGTGCTCATGTGATCTATTTTTTGTTATTTCTTTGTGGATATACTCTTTCAAAAATTTCCCTCTTCAATGATACTATTTCATTTGCCAATTTCTGTAAGATTGGATTCATTCTTTCATCTCCATAATGTTGAGATTTATTATTTGAAGGGTTTTGTATATTTCTAGATGGGATGAGATCATCATCAACTTTAATGGCCATCCTTTATGATTCTTCTCTATTCCTTGGTTAGGTCATTCATAGGAAGAATCCTACCTCCAGTGATTGGGAATTAATAAATAATCTTCTCACGTTATTGTCAGATGATGAATCATCATCTGGTATTCTCTTTAGTAACTTATTGAAATGAACCATGAAGTATCTAATAGTATCCTTTTCCTCTTTCTTCATTTTTAATAGTTGAACGAGGAGATATTGACAATATTCAATAGATTTTAATCTTTCTTCAAACTTAGTTTTGATGTCCTCCCAACAAGTGATTGATCTAGTGGGAAGGAGGTAGAACCATTATTCTATTTTTTCTTGGAGATATTCCATGAACAATCTTATGGAAATGTCTTCATGTTTGATTCCAAGAATCCCACATGATGTGGTGAAGGAGAATATGTGTTCTTTAGGGAGTTGTGTGTTTTCACCTTTGAACTTTGGAAATTTCATGCAGGATCTTATCGGTAGATTTTGAAGATGGGGTATGAGAGTAAGTGAGCCTGTATTCCTTCCCCATGGAAAAATGGGTTGGGGTATTTCTTCTTCGTCTCGCCATTGTTGTTATTGTTTCTACTCGACTCTTTCTTCTACAAATTATTCTTAAAATCTATCTTCTCGGTTCTCGTTATTCTTCACTCAGAACTCAATGCTCAATGGTGGTTGAAAGACAAAAGAATTTGTAGGGGGTATTAACAAGAGTTTTAATAGGATTTCTAGGAGTACCACTTGATGAATTAGATGGGGATGAGGCTTGAGAAAATTAGTATGGATTATCTCTAATTTGATTTTGTGGATTTTGTAAAGCCTCGAAAATAGGATCAACAATGCCTCTCAACATATTCAACCTTGTATATATATTTTTAGCTAGTTTTTGGGAAATTTGTAGTGGGGATATAAAAGGACACTATGGAATGTGAAATGTCACTTCTAGGAATCAAAAATGTGAATTTTGGTAATGGACTTAAATCAATTCTCTTTTTTTCAATTTTTTTGATTTTGTTTGTATTTTTGAATTTTTTTATTTTTTATTTTTGGAACTTGTGATCATATTTTGGGTGCAGATGATGCCAATTCAATTCCATGATGGGCACCAAAAACTATTGGTGAGAATATTTGTTGGGTGGACAAATATGTGGACTTATTTCCAACACTTTGGGAATCTAAATCCCTCTACTTGAATGGTGCAAATCCATGTTTAAATGCTTATGAAAAATATTTTCTTTGGTGGCCTTTTAGCCGAGGATGTAATAGGGGAACTCCACTGACCATGTGGAAAAAGCTAGTAATTTCTTGTTAGAGAGGACTTTGCTTAGAGAGTAGGAAAGGGAGTGAGAAAAAGGGAGAGGGATTAATGTTGTAGGTAGGAAATTAGAGTCCTACACCCATTAATTGGAAATTTCCATCACACATGAATTATAAGAAAAGTTAAGATTTAATAAGAAAAAATTATCAATAAACCTCCTAGTAAAAAAAGGATAGAAAATCCTTCTTCTTGTGTTGATTCTTGAAATAAAACTATACATGGCAAGAGTGGAAGAATGGAAAAAATGAGAAGTGGAAGAAATTGCTATCTTTTTGTTTTCTTCATAATAAGCACTCTCTCATGAGCTCACAAATTTGACAACCCTTTGGGAAGAGATTGAATTTACAATTTATAGAACTTGAAAGTGTATCTTCATCTACCCCATAAAGACCCTTCATATTCCTTTACAAAAATTTGACTTTGTGAATGCTCAGAAAAATTTAAGTCATTTTTATGAAATAAAGGTGACTTATTACATTATATTCCTAAATTTAGTTTTTAATTACAAAAATAAGGAATTATGAATAATTTCAACCCAAATGAAGAATCGAACATGGAGGAGAGAGAATGTTGGGGGAGGAAGAGAAGAGAGAGGAAGAAATATGGTGATGAAGAAGTTGTTCGATGAAGTTCTCTAATTCCCGCTAGATTGATCCAATGAAACACTTAAATGTAGGGAAATTTGAACCCTTGAATGCTTCATACCATGAGAAAAATTCTTTAGATGACACATGGATACTCCGAACTAAGTGTTTAAAAACACTGTTGAATGATTTCTTTAGTGACCATGAGTGTCACTCATGGAGGTCCACTTTGAAGAAGATGAGAATGACAACTAACCCTTGAAATGATCTTTTACAACACTTTCATGCTGATTTGAAATTTCCAATGGAGCATAACTTGAACATTTTGATGATCATGGGTACACACTTCTCTTTGCACATGATTCACTAAAAATTTGGACCGTAGGATGAATGTCGAAAGACACTTGTTGTTGTATATATCTTCCCCCCGGGTAGATATAGACAAGTGGAAGAATATGGAAACCAAAGAAATTCAAACCTCAGCCCATGGCGCACAAAAGGGGCGCACGACAATGAGTGTCGACAGCAAAATGGATGCGCCCATGGCACACAAAAGGGGCGCATGACAATGAGTGTCGACAGCAAAATGGATGCGCCCATGGCGCACAAAAGGGGCACACGACAATGAGTGTCGACAGCAAAATGGATGCGCCCATGGCACACAAAAGGGGCGCACGACAATGAGTGTCGATAGCAAAATGGATGCGCCCATGGTGCACAAAAGGGGCGCACGACAATGAGTGTCGACAGAAAAATGGATGCGCCCATGGCGCACAAAAGGGGCGCACGACAATGAGTGTCGACAGCAAAATGGATGCGCCCATGGCGCACAGAAGAGGCGCACAGAAATGAGTGTCGACATAAGAAAGAATGCGCCCATGGCGCACAGAAGTGGCGCATGACAATGAGTGTCAATGGGGCAAAAGTTGCTCCTTGGCGCACGTAAGAAGATGTCGACACACACACGGATGCGCCTATGGCGCACCTTCAGGAGGCGCAACATTCTGAGTGCTGACAGGAAGCAGACCCTGACCCAGATATTCAGATGGCCATAACTTTTGACTGGGAGCTCCGATTCACACAAGGTTGGACTTTTCGGAAAGCCTACGGCATCCTCTACCTAACTACGACTGGATATCTTTAATTGGGTGGGAAAAAGTTCTTAAAAATGCAAAATACAGTTTGCCACTTTTGGGGTTTGATATGGTCCTCACCTACCACCATAATGAGATGAATTAAATACAACCTGAGGTGGTTGGGGTAGATTTGGACTTTCTCTCTCTTCTCTCTCTCATTCTTCCTATAAATTGTAAGGAGGGGCTTCTTTCTAAAGGTTGGACATTCTTGTTTTGGCCCCTCCCTTCTTCTCTTTGGCAGGTAGAGTTGTGGAGCTCAAACCTCCCATCTGAAACTGTAATGCACCTTTGCCTCTGGGCATTTTTTGCAGTGTATTGTATCAACCTTCAGAGCAAATAAATGCATGACTGTGGATGTTTCTCAACCCTCTATGTGTTTCATTTTGCATCCTCCTGATCTTTCACTGTGAATATGTTTATCTGTGCATGATTTTGCATTGCATTTCTGTGGTCTGTGTTTAATTGGCAAAACGTATGTTCTTCATTCCTCGGTGCATCACCTCCTTAGCTTAGGTTTGTTTTTATGCATTTCTCTCTCCCTGTCTCCTTGGTAGTTAGATTAGGTTTTAGTAGACTCTCTGCATTTTATTGGTGCATCTGAACAGAGGAATAGGAGCCGGCCTTCATCCTGGAGAGCTTTTCCGATTTCGCAAGGTCCCACACTTGGGAAAAGCTCCATATTGTGTAATCGCATGCTTGAGATTCTCAACCCATCGAGTTGCAGAGTCCCAGGGGTGCTGTGATTCGACACCAAAGTTTTGGCACGCCCGGTGGGACCAAGAGGTCATTCCATAGATTTGAAGGAGTTTTCATGAAATTCGGACCAAAAAATTACGAGTTTTACAATTCATTTTTCACCTTCCAGGCTGAACTTTGAAATTGATTTTCAAGGACTTAACTTGCTCGAAACAAGTCAAAATTTCATCAGTTGATAGATCGGGGGGTAATCTTCAAAAGGGTATTCCTAGAATTTTGAGATTTTGACTTTCAAAATTTCATGGTTTTTTGAATTTCGGATTTCAGGTTTTCAGAAATCTGGCGTTTTTTGGGTTTTCGGGACTGTCATTCCAAATCAAATTCCAAACCCTAAAATCTCAAATGTGCAGGTCTTTTAAAAAATTTTGTGTTTAAATATTGTCAGGTTTTGGTGTGTAACTTGGCAAAATCTAGTCTTTTGAGGCTTGTTCTCTAACACATCTGGCGACTCCGAAGGGATAGAATTCAGTGGTGTAGCAGCACAAGTTGCCTAGGCACATGAGAAGAATTCGAACCAGGTCCAATACTCAAGAAGAAGGGCTATTTTTCCACTTGCAACTATCACCAGGCAGAGGAAGGAGAGGAAGAAGACCACAAAGATCACCATCTCCACCTAACAGGACTTTGTCTACACCTCCACCTGGTAGGCCTTTTCTCGCATCAACCAGGGTTCTTAGGCCAATCATAATGGCGCATCTACCACCGAATCCCTTTGTCAATTTCACGGGTAGTAGTCCACTTGCCCTAAATGCTCAGAATCAAATTCCAGTTGCAGCGCTAAAGAATATCCCCTACTTCACAGGTGAAAATCATACTACTCCTATTGATCACATCCAGGATATTGCTAATGTATGCGCGATCCACGAAATAAATGCAATGGATATTGCAGTCAAGTTGTTAGCTTCATCTTTCAAAGGCAAGGCCTTACAATGGTTTAGGAGCCTAGCAGCAGGGTCTATTACAAATTGGAACCAGCTTTGTTCAGCTCTTTGTAGCCAATTCGGGGAGAGGGCGGACAATTTGTCCTTATTGGAACAGCTGACAACAATCAAAAGGGATCCTAACGAACAAATGGCAGATTTCAACTTCAGGTTCCAACGGACATGGGACAGGATCCCAATAACTGTCAGGCCAACTGCCGAAGGAGCATTCCTTTATTTCTTAAAGGCTATGAATTCAGACATAGCCATGATGATCCAATCAATGGGAGGGACAACGCTGCCAGGGGCCTATGACACAGCAATCAGAGCAGAGAACTATTTAATCCAAGCTGGCAAGCTTGCACCAAGGCCGCCAATGCCTCTCTATCCAGATATGGGAAATCCTACAACCAGCCAAGCACCAGAGTTGAATCCCATTCCAACTCCTAGAAATCAAAGCAATAATGAGGCATCGACTTCTTCAAATAGTTCAAAGGAATTGCAAGAGGTCATGAAACAACTGCAGAACCTTGGAAATGAGCTTGTGACTATCAAAAGACAGCAAGCTCAAAGTGCTAGACCGTATCAGCCTCAAGCACAGTACCAAGCTAGGCCCTCATACCAACAGAATAGACCACCACCACCTCAGGCTGCGAACCAAAGCCAAGGACAACCTCAAGCTGCCAGGCCATTTCGGCCGTATGATCCAAATGCAACGACATCCTCGAGAGCCTTGGTCCCGACACAAAATAACATGGCACAGGAGTATGACTGGTGTTACCCTTGCAATCTACCTCACAATCAGTCAGCATGTTTCAATGGTGCACTGAATCAGGCCTTGATGGTGCAAACCATTGGTGTGCCTCAAGAACCAAGCCAAGAAGGGAATCAGCAGCAAGAAACGCAACAAGAGGGACCTCCAACAGAAACCACATTGGCAAATTGGAAAACGGAAGACTTACGTGGAGTTAACCAACAGCCTTTTCAAGGCGTGGCTGCAACACACGGTCAAAGAAGAGAATCATAGTAGAGGAACAACCGCCCAATCCAGTTGTTCCTCAACCCGCTCTTACACAACAAGGGGCCAGCAGACCAAACGCAGCCCCAAATGCGCAAAACCAGACTAAGGTACCTATTGCAGCAACACATGCACCCGTTCAAGCTCCAGAAAATCTTGCACCAAGTAAGGGGCAGCAAAAGGACAGTTCATCCCCCTTCAACATCATCGATCAAATGAAGAAGACACATGTGAACATTTCCATGGGAATCTTTGGCGATCCTGGGCAACGAGATTTGTTGCAAGCTGCAATGGCTAATTGGTCTGCCACAAATGTATCAAACCAAGGACATGAGAAAGTTCTCACTAATGCAGTGCAACATGATGGGGGCCAGACAAGGAAAAATTTGAAGCCTCCACCATTCTATGTTTCATTGATTGTTGGAAACCACTTGGTACACAACTGCATGATAGATTCAGGAGCAAGTAGTTCAGTGATGCCAAAGCAAATAGCGGATCAACTGGGTCTGAAGTACGAGCCAGTGCTGAAAGGAGTAGTGCAACTAGATGGAACAGTAGTGGGAACAGTTGGGGTCATCAAGGGGTTAAGCCTAACACTACATTCATGTCCTAATGTTACAGTCTTGCAAGATGTGTCTGTAATTGACCTCCCGCCACTCTTTGCGTTGTGTCTATCAAGGGACTTCACTGCAAAGATCGGTGGATATTTATCTGCAGATTGGTCACACATGATCTTTAGGACAAGGTATGGAGCTAAAGCAACAATCAGATCAGAATCGATTGCCAATTTTCATATTGAGCCTTATGTACCAGGCCCTATCAATGCAAATTGCTCAGCTTTTGATCAGGAGGAGTGTTCAAGTGATCTAGAAGCAGGTACTAAGGTTGAGGGAATTCCTGATTTGACTTTAGATGAATGGGCAAACAAAAGTCATGAATTTGACCCATACAAGGAAATTGAAGAATCTGAGTTGGGCATGTATTGTATACACGAGGAAAATTCACTCATTCCTGACATCATTCAGCCTGAACAAAAGGATGAAAGCAAAGTTTGGAAATTATTCTTCGATGGTTCGAGAAGCAGGCAAGGTGCTGGAGGTGGTGCAATGTTGATTTCACCACAAGACATCAAATATTATTCAGCTTTTCGTTTCCAGTTTTCTTGTTCAAACAACACAGCTGAATATGAGGCCTTGATTCATGGACTTCATTGGGCCAGGAAAAAGGGCATAAAGAACTTGCAGGTGTTTGGAGATAGCGAGCTAATCGTCAACCAAGTTAGGGGACAACATGCTACAAAGAACGACCTGCTGAAGAACTACAAGAATAGGGTATGGGACCTCATTGAGGATTTCGAAGCTTTCAGCATTGTGTCCATACCCAGGAAGAAAAATGAAGCCGCAGATAGACTCGCAGCAATTGGAGCGACGTTTGATGTGGTTGACAACATCAGAAGAGAAAAAACGCAGCCACATATCCATGTAGTTGTGAGGCCAGCAGTTCCAGATAATAACACAAGCTGGCAGGTGTTTGAGAACGATCAACAGATCGTCAATTTCTTGCAAGAAGAGGCTGAATTCTCAGCTAGAAATCAGGACAGACTAGAGCAGCAGTACGGGGATCAAGTAGTGCAGTTGCGGACAAACAAGCTTCCTAAGGGTTTAGTAACATTGGAGTCTATCTTCAACCCTAACGACCAGTTCCGTAAGGAAAAGGCTAATATACAGGTCAAGAGAGAAGATTCAGAGCCCATTCTAGTTGGGGAGGGCAAAACACTTCAAATTGGTAAAGTGGCCACTGAGCAGGAGAAATCAGATTTCATACAACTTTGCCAAGAATTTCCAGATGTCTTCGCTTGGAGCTATGAAGACTTAAGAGGTTTCGATCCGAAGTTGGCACAACATACCATAGAATTGGATCCAGATGCTAAGCCCATCAGGCAGAAGCAGAGACCAGTCAACCCTCACATTGAGCCTCTAATGAAGAAAGAGCTAAATAAGCTAATAGAGGCAAGCATTATATTTCCGATCAAGCACTCAAGCTGGGTTGCAAACTTGGTTCCGGTCAGAAAGAAGAGCGGAGAAATCAGGTTGTGTGTGGACTTCCGAGACCTCAACAGGGCATCTCTTAAAGACCATTACCCACTTCCTTCAATGGAACAAATATTGCAAGTAGTATCCGGTTCAGAGAGGTTCTCTCTCCTAGATGGCTACTCAGGGTATAATCAGGTAATGGTGAAAGAAGATGACCAGTTCAAGACAACTTTCACCACCAAATGGGGCACCTATGCCTACAAGAAGATGCCCTTTGGGCTATCAAATGCTGGAGCCACTTTCCAAAGGGCGATGGATATGGCATTCAAGGGGTTGATCAATAAAATAGTTCTGATATATCTCGACATCTTTGTATTCTCAAAAATGCGGCGGATCACCTCTGTCATTTGAGGAAAGTATTTGAAATGTAGAAGATTTGGGGTATCATTGAATCCCAAAAAATGCATATTCTTGGCTCATGAGGGAAAACTTCTAGGCCATATTGTTTCAAAGGAGGGGTTGGCGATTGACCCAGAAAGAGTTGAAGCAATTCAAGCATTGCCATTGCCAAGTCACAAGAAGGCTCTTCAAAGCTTCTTGGGAAGGATCAATTTTGTCCGCAGGTTTGTTCCAAACTTTGTAGCTCTTGCAAAGCCAATAACACTGATGTTAAAGAAGAGCATGGCATTTAAGTGGACATCTGAAGGCAAGGCAAGTTTTGAGGCAATAAAAGAGGCTATATCTCAAGCCCCAACTCTCGTCAATCCAGACTTCTCTAAGGAATTCATGCTATATGCCTTTGGTGGTGGAGACACAATTTCTGCAATCCTGGTACAACAAAACAAAGAAGGGTTAGAACAACCAGTTGCTTTCTTCAGTCAAAGCTTGGAGGAATATGAAACTAGGTACTCTTTTATCGAAAAGCATGTCCTTGCAGTAATCAGGAGCTTAAAGAAATTCAAGCACCTAGTCTCAAACAACAAGATCCAATTGTTCGTCTCTCATGCGGGAGTCAAGGAATTCCTTCTAAACAAGGATCTGAATGAGAAACGTGCAGGATGGATAACCCGTGTCATGGAATATGACATCGAAATTAAAGTCACTAAGCTAGTACGTGGAAAAGGACTATGTGAACAGCTAGCTTTGAGTCAGAAAGTTGAAGCAGGTGATGAAAAGAGACTGCCTTGGTACTGCAGGATGGTCAAGAACAAGAAAACGATGGTGTGCCCACTCCTTGTTGGACTCAGAATATGATACACTTCCTACAGACAGGTCTATGCCCTCCAGAAATGAGCAGAGCAAAGAGGAGATACTTTAGATTACAAGCCATTCCATATGTGCTTGTTGATGGTGTTTTGTTCAAAAAGGACATCAATGGAGTTTTATTGAGGTGCATTGGGATAGGCCAAATTGAGAGGGTGTTACGAGATTTTCACGATGGAGATTCTGGAGGACATTTTTCCCCACGAGTAACAGCCCTCAAGATAATGAAGGCAGGGTATTATTGGCTGACAGTGTTCAGCGACTGCCATACATGGATAAGAAAGTGCAAGAAATGTGCACTCTTCACAGGCAAAGAAAGACTGGCAGCGCTTCCATTGCGCCCAATTTTGGTTGACCAACCATTTATGCAATGGGGATTGGACTTCGTTGGGGTCATCAACCCAAACTCAAGCCAAGGCCACAAGTGGATTCTCACGGCAACAGACTATTTCACCAAGTGGACCGAAGCAGTAGCGCTCAAGGAAGCAAATGAGTCTAACATACTAGACTTTTATGAAGGAATAGTGACCAGGTTTGGTGTGCCGTCCACTATCATATCAGACAATGCATTGGCATTTATAGGTTCCAAAATTACAGAATGGGCTGTTAAGAATGGAATCTACTTGAGCACCTCTTCAAATTATTACCCGCAGGGTAATGGATAGGCAGAGTCCACAAACAAAAATTTGCTAAGAATCATCAAGAGGACTCTGGATGAAAATCAAAGAACATGGCATACAAAGCTAAAATCAGCGTTATGGGCTGACAGAATAACACCAAAGAGGTCTACAGGGAATTCTCCCTACAAGCTGGTCTATGGGAAGGAGGCAGTATTGCCCATATCATTAGAACTGCCTGCATTGGAGTTCATGAGGCAGTTGGAGTTAGCTGAGTTCGAACCAATGGAGGCCGGTATGCAGAGTTGATGGAATTGGAAGAAATTAGAGAACATGCAGTTCAGACGATCGAAAAGGATCAGGCCTTAGTAAAAAGATGGTTTGATAAGAAGGCAAGAGCAAGGACCTTCCAGGAAGGGGATCTAGTTCTAAAATGGGATGCAGATCGGGCAAGACCAGGAAAGCATTCCAAGTTTGACGCCATTTGGAGTGGCCCCTACATGGTCACGGGGTGCAAGAGTAGCAATGCCTTCCAATTATCTACATTGGACGGAGAAGAACTTTCGATTCCGGTCAACGGAATCTATCTTAAACATTGCTACTGAAAAGAGAAAATTTCTACCCTTGTAAATATTAGCTTAGATTTCAATTCCTCTAAGTGCGTTTGCACATTGTCTTGTTGTAGTTAGGTTTCAGTTTCCCTAAGTGCTTTGGCACAGGTTTCATTGCTCTCAGGTTGTTTCTACAGTTCAAAGTGTTGTCGGAGAAGGAGTTGCGGTTTCAGGCTCGGGATCAGAGATCAAGTTGGTTTCAAGTATTGCTTATGACTCCATGCCCAATGGATTTCTAAAAGGGCCACTGATCTTCTACCTAGCAGGCAGGTGATCCCGTTGAGTCACCAAATTGTTGTATATATCTTCCCCCCGGGTAGATATAGACAAGCGGAAGAATATGGAAACCAAAGAAATTCAAACCTCTAGGCCATGGCGCAAAAAAAAGGCGCACAACAATGAGTGTCGATAGCAAAATGGATGCGCCCATAGCGCACAAAAGAGGCACACGACAATGAGTGTCGACAACAAAATGGATGCGCCCATGGCACACAAAAGGGGTGCATGACAATGAGTGTCGACAGCAAAATGGATGCGCCCATGGCGCCAAAAGGCGCACGACAATGATGTCGACAAAAAATGGATGCGCCATGGCGCACAAAGGGGCGCGACAATGAGTGTCGACAAGCAAAATGGATGTGCCCATGGTGCACAAAAGGGTGCATGACAATGAGTGTCAACAGCAAAATGGATGTGCCCATGGTGCACAAAAGGCACATGAAAATGATTGTCGACAACAAAATGGATGCGCCCATGGCACACAGAAGAGGCGCACAGAAATGAGTGTCGACATAAGAAAGAATGCGCCCATGGCGCACAGAAGTGGCACATGACAATGAGTGTCAACGGGGAAAAATTTTCTCCTTGGCGCACGTAAGAAGATGTCGACACACACACGGATGTGCCTATGGCGCACCTTCAGGAGGTGCAACATTCTGAGTGCTGACAGGAAGCAGACCCTGACCCAGATATTCAGATGGCCATAACTTTTGAGTGGGAGCTCCGATTCACACAAGGTTGGACTTTTCGGAAAGCCTACGGCATCCTCTACCTAACTTTTTGGGTGGGAAAAAGTTCTTAAAAATTCAAAATACAGTTTTCCACTTTTGGGGTTTGATATGGTCCTCACCTACCACCATAATGAGATGAATTAAATACAACCTGAGGTGGTTGGGGTAGATTTGGACTTTCTCTCTCTTCTCTCTCTCATTCTTCCTATAAATTTTAAGGAGGGGCTTCTTTCTAAAGGTTGGACATTCTTGTTTTGGCCCCTCCCTTCTTCTCTTTGGCAGGTAGAGTTGTGGAGCTCAAACCTCCCATCTGAAACTGTAATGCACCTTTGCCTCTGGGCATTTTTGCAGTGTATTGTATCAACCTTCAGAGCAAATAAATGCATGACTGTGGATGTTTCTCAACCCTCTATGTGTTTCATTTTGCATCCTCCTGATCTTTCACTGTGAATATGTTTATCTGTGCATGATTTTGCATTGCATTTCTGTGGTCTGTGTTTAATTGGCAAAACGTATGTTCTTCATTCCTCGGTGCATCACCTCCTTAGCTTAGGTTTGTTTTTATGCATTTCTCTCTCCCTGTCTCCTTGGTAGTTAGATTAGGTTTTAGTAGACTCTCTGCGTTTTATTGGTGCATCTGAACAGAGGAATAGGAGCCGGCCTTCATCCGGAGAGCTTTTCCGATTTCGCAAGGTCCCACACTTGGGAAAAGCTCCATGTTGTGTAATCGCACTGAGATTCTCAACCCATCGAGTTGCAGAGTCCCGTGGGTCTTTGTGATTCGACACCAACAACTATTTTGATATCTCATATACAATGAGAAAGCAATCTATGAACAATGACGAGTAAATCACTGTTGACAAGAAAGAAAACCCCTTATATGAACTTGAATTCTATGGCTTCTAAAATAATTCTCTACTCTCGTAAAGGGTGATTTACTATTTTTAGTAAATGAAAAATTTCCACTCTTCTCGGCTCCGACCGGCTAAGTTAGATTTCTGAATCACCCTTTTGTATACTTCCTCTGCAAAGTATGGTTCTATATGACTTACTAATGATAGAAAGTGCATGTGTAGTAAAATTACTATTTTAAGTAAGTGGCAAGTTTCACCTTTTTCGGCCCTTCCCACAAAGAACTTCCTTCTAGATCACTTATGTGCATGTCACTTTTGTTGAAACTACTTTCTATGTTGACCTACCAAAAATAACAAGGCCCTATGTAGGAGGCTTACTATGATTTGAAATTAGGGTTCTGGGCTTTGGTTTTGACAAAATTAACTTTTCTAATATGGTTTTTTTCTATTCATGCTAACTCTAAATTTTCAAGCCTTCCGATGTCTAGAAACAAAGATTTTAAATTTCAAAATTTTGCCATGGGAAACTGGGGTTTTTTGCTATAAAAATATGGAGCATACATGATAAAATTTCTTCTTGGATTCTAATGGCCTCTGAGAAACTATAAGCTTTCAAAAAATAGCACATTGATCGTACTTGGTTTTTTAGATACGAGCAAATATTGTTCAAGGGTTTCAAAATTTCTTTAGGAAAAGATCTCATTTTTTCTCTTCTCGAATCCAGATTTCTTCATTTTTTTTTCATTTATTCATATCATGGAGAATATGAAAAAATTAAGGGAGCATGAAAATGGATATGTAAGATCTATAAAAAAATTGGCAGCATTTTGACAACATATGAGGATGGTGGGGGTTTTGATGCAAAAATGGCTAAGTTTTCTTCTTTATAGCCTTTGGAATGTGAAGGGAGAGGGTGGGGAAAAAAAATTTCATCTCATGTCCCTTTGGTAAGGTGTAATATGGACAATAAAATCATCCTTTCCCTCATCATGATAAGTACAGGTGTTAGTTCGTTGAGCAAGTTGGAGGAGGGGATAAAATGTAGCCCCCGGGACTGGGAGATGGTCATATGAAATACAAAAAGGAAAGAAAAGGGTGGGGAAATTTTTTTATGTTCCCATCATCTATTTTATTTTGGGACAATATTTTTAAGAAAATTCACCTTGCTTCGGCTTGACAAATTTCACACATGTAGGGGTAGGTGGATGAGCAGGTCAAAGTGGTCAAAGGTGCTTAAGAGAGAGCTGTCAGGTCATATGAGTGACCAAAAGGTTGAATAGGGGCAAGGAATAATGTTTTAAACCTCATTTACCTCTTGTGAGGTGTAACAGGGACATGAAAATTCACCTCATCCTGGTGATGCCATGTGTCCCTTTGGAAAATTGACTAAGTACCAAAGAGCGCACCTTGAGAGCCAGCTTGGGAAGGTCATAACTTGAGCTTCCGAATGATTTTGGGTGCTTCCTTATATGATTTTTCATGAAAATACATTTTGAGAAGAATTTTTGGGGTCACATGGACTGATTATGACTTCAACACCCTAAAAATATCCTTTTTATCAGGATTTACCGTTGTGCATGGAAAGAATGAGTTGTCCTAAAAATGCATGGTGCTTGAAGATGATCTATTTTATCCACCATGTAGGGTACTAAAATTAATTTCAAATTATATATTTTTTGGATCTTAACTCATTATATATCTCCCCAAATCACTACTTGAATATCATATACTTTTTACAGTGCATACTCCTTTGGCCCCAAAAGCCCACTTTTGGTGCATGGGCCCCAAACATCCGAAACTTCCCATAATATTCATAAATAAAATACATGATGTTATTGGATATATAATACCCCTCCATGATGAATTTTATCCTTTTATCCACTCCAGGAGTTGGTACACTAGCCCTAGTAAACTGATGATAGCATCTCCTAAGATTGTTGGAAACTCCACCTTGAGAGAAACTGCTCTAAAATCTCTTTGAATGATTTTTGCTTCGTAAATCACCTAGGGAATGGATGATAATAAATTTTAAACCATTTTACTAGCATGATAGGGATGGTATAGGTAATATGATGACCTAGGGGTGTCTTGGGAAGGTATGGATTTGAAATTTTTTGACACTATGGTATGGTTATGTTTTCTACTGAATTTTGCCCTTGCAAAAACATAGGACAACACATAGATATCCTAACCATATCCCCTACCATTCCTAAATTAAATATTGTCCATCCTTCCCTTGTAAATTGGGACCAACAACAACATGTACCAATTTATTTATTTGAGAATGATGAAGCAATTGGTGATTTTATGGGTCTCTGTGATGACATTCTGTTGGTAACTGAAGAAGGGATTCTCCATTAATATTAATGCATTTGCGTACTTTGGGAGGACACATAATTTCATGGTAAAAAAATTAAAATAAAAAAGTGAAATATATCGTCAAATAAGCCTTGTAAAAATAAAAATTCTAGGTCTCATAGTCAAAACCTCTTTGAGGAAATTACGAACAAAAAATTGAAACATCAACTGAAATAAAAAGTGACCACTCTAAGGGTGAAAATCTGTTTGAGACAACCTTAAATGAAGATCTTAATATCCCCTTGATCCAACACATATGGAAGAGACAATCAATGTGAATATTAGAATATAAGATCAACATAAAATTGTTAAGCTAGTAGCTTCCCTTTCAAAGACAAGGACAAAAGACCTTTGTCATGCTTCTAAGAGAATTTTCAGACATGTTTTCTTGGTCCTATGCATACATGTCAAGCTTATACCCTCATTGGTAGTGCATAATCTAGTTGTGCATGAAGATTCAATTCCAATCAAATAAAATCTTAGAAGGACACCTCCTTGCATTTCCCTTTTAGTCAAATAAAAGATAGAAAAATTATTGGCAGTAGGTTTCATCAGTGCATATAAATAACTCGTATTAGATTTAAAACATAGTATCTATGCAAAAGAAACCCATTGGTATCCAAATATGTAGGGACTTGGGGACATCAATAAGGCATGTCTAAAAGATGAGTTTCTTCTCCCAAACATTGACATGATTTTTGATTCAATAACATGTTATGAAATTTTATCTCTCATGGATGAATTTTTAGGCTACAACCAGATAAAATTTTTAAAAGAGGATTAATATAAAATTTCCTTCACAACCCTCGGGGCACATTCTCGTGATCAAGTCATGTCCTTGGGTCTTAAGAACGTAGGTGCAACCTATCAAAGAGCCATGATGGTCATCTTCCATGACATGTTGAATGATATTATGGAGGATTATGTTGACGATGTCTTAAACAAGTCTCAAACCAAGGTAGAACATCCTAAAATATTACAACAGATCTTCTAATGTATCGAAATTATAAGGTCGATTTAATCCAAAGAAATGTCATATTTGTGTGCTATCCGGAAAATTACTAGGCTTCATTGTGTCAAGAAGAGGAATTGAATTTGACCCAAAAAATATCACTACCATTACTGAAACCTCCTCCTAAGAACCTCAAATAACTACATAATTTGTAGGGAAAAATCCAACCTATTCACCAATTCATTTCTCAACTCGCAAATAAGTGTCATTCCTTTACACATATTCTCAAGAAAGATGTTGATTTCCATTGGGGTCCTGAACAACATCAAGCATTTGCCTTACTCAAGGATTATTTGGCAAAACCACCTCTCTTTATACTGCCTACCCCAAGTGAACCATTTATATTGTATATTTTAGCCACTCAATTTGTAATATGTGTGATTCTATCTTAGTATGATATGAATCAAAAAAGAAAAATATGTCTACTAATTTAGTTGCACTTTGATTTCTTATGATCTTAACTACCCACAAAATGATAAAGATTTTTTGGTCGTTGTTTTTTCTTTTCAAAAAATCTACCACTATCTATTGAATAATAAGATCAAGCTCATATCCAGAATTAACCCACTCAAGTACTTATTGTCTAAACCTATACTTACTGGGAGGATGGCTAATTGAATCATCTTACTCATTGCATTTGATATTGAGTATGTTAATAAGAAATCAATCAAAGGGAAATTACTTGCGGATCAACTAGCTAAATCCCCTTGTTAGGTTAGGAACAGAACCATTAAATCTAGACCTTCCGGATGATTTTTGATATATATTGAAGAATCCATCACATGACATATGTACTTTGATGGATCATTTAATTTTCATGGTTTAGGATAATGAGTTGTGCTTATCACTCCTACAGGTGATCTAATTCCTCAGGAATTCAGACTTAGTTTTCCATGCATTAATAACATAGCCAAATATGAAGCCCTCATTACAGGACTAAAAATTTCTACATGGTGGGATATCGACGAGTTAATGTTATAGGTGATTCTCAATTAATCATCAACTGTTAGGAAATAAGAGATAAAATATGCAGAATAATACCTCACGAGAATCGTAAAAAGATGAAAATAATATGCAGAAAATATTACAGATCTAAAATAAAAGTGTAGAATAATAAAAGAACAACACAAAGAGACATTATTTAACGTGGTTCACCCAATTTGGGCTATGTCCACTAAGAATCACTTGCTCATATTTTATTACAAGCCACCACTCTCTCAATACAATACCCAGATCTATTTGGAGATATGCTCAACAAACTCTGAGAATTTAAACTGAATTAAGACACATCCGTAATGTTACATCATGCATACCATATGCACAAAACCACATAAGTAGACAATTTCTTAAGTAGTTTTACAAAACTTTGGGTATCAAAACCATGGGCCAAAACCATCAAATAAAATTATGGGTCAAAATATCTCGCCCATATGAGAAAATCACATTTCTGGTATATCGAGCATGTTTTTTTCGAGGCCAAAATAAAATTTCCCACCCTTGGACCCCTAGCTGGGGCCCGACTCAGTTGAACCCCAGCGAGACAACTATAGAAAGTGTACAACACTCTTAATGTATTGTTTCGCACGGAATGTTTCGGCTCTGAGAATAGACTTGCTTCTATCCTATCATTCCTTCGAGAAATAGATAAGGCTTAGGGCTAGGAGGAATGCCTGTTGAATGTTGAGATGGTGTGCGCGTACCGTAGAGAAGATCAGATCGACTGCGAAGAACTCCTTTTTGTCTTAGAAGGACTACCTGCAAGTAAGAATACAAGACCACCAGATTTTAATTAGACAACAAATGAGGGATCTGCCTTAGGCCCAAGAAATATAAAAACTTCCTTTTGAAGGTGGTTAGTTCCCCTTTTAATACGATTTAACACAAATGATAATATAGAAAGCTATTGCAAAATCATGATTTAGGTATCTCGTTACAAAGCAATAGAAACTAAACTATCAATAATAAAGCATCACGTTGTTTGTTCGGTTACTGGTTATTGATACGTTCAAGTTGAGTTATAGGGATAAACCGGGCTGGATTTGGGGTTGTTAGGTGACAAATAGGCAAGCAAAAGGTTTTGGGGTATAAGTCACGGTGTGACCGATGGCGGTCACCGGGTAACCGACCATGATTGGATAACATTGCCGCGTAGGGGATAAACGATACGGTAGGGTCAACAATCTAAGTGCTTCTGGATAGAGGTTGATTGCAAGGTGATTGTGGGGTTATTAAGATTGGGGGATGGTGAGGGGAATGATGGGAGGATAGGAAGACTCGAGTGTGGTAAAATGGCCTTCTGGGCAATATCAGGGTGTATGGATGAAGGTTAAGTGCAGTATGTCGCTGGTAGTAGATCTAGGAATAAACTTATGACGGCTGTGATTCAAAAAGTCTAAGAAATGTTATCAAAGAGACATACAAGGTTCTACTTACTGTTTATTGACGAGAATGCAGGTCCAAGAACTGTGGTGATGAAGGTAGAACTCAGATAGGACGTCCTGACGATCAGAAGATGAGATGTCTTCCCTCACGATGATCAGCTGAGTGTCACAGGGCTCTGGTTGTGCAGTTGCAATCTTGGGCTTGATGTCCTTCTGTGCAAACTCTTCCTGTTTCTTCACTTGTCTCTGCTTCGGCCCAGCAAAATCTGGATTCTCTCGATGATTTCTCCTTCTCCCGATCAAATGAAAATCCGATCCTTGTTTTTGGTTGGAAGTGGTCATTTACGGGGAACCGATGGTGGTTACGCAACCGACGGCGGTCGAGTAGGAACCGGTATCGGTCCAGTCAAAGCGGGCTATTTTTGGTAAAATAGCCAGATTTCCCTCCTTTTCTTCCAAGGGATTGGTAGCGGGCTTGGTCAAGTCATTATAAAGTTGGTTTTAGGTGCGGATGAGGAGTAATTAGTCATAGGTGTGGAATTGGACCAAGTTATAGGTCTTAATTAGGTTAGTTTAGGGTTAATACTAGGTCACGATGAGGTG
The DNA here is from genome assembly GCA_018340775.1 of Taxus wallichiana var. yunnanensis. NCBI lineage: Eukaryota > Viridiplantae > Streptophyta > Pinopsida > Cupressales > Taxaceae > Taxus > Taxus wallichiana. The sequence continues at coordinate 345,859,203 of CM031236.1, forward strand.
GCGACATGAGGTGGCAGGTATGGTGATGTGGATTTATTAATTATAAGGTAATTAATAAATAATTGTGTAAGGTTTAGGTGGTGAGGTTAGGTTGCGAAATGCGATGCGGGTCACAAGGGGTCATAAGACACAAATTTGGTGTCTACATTAGCCCCTTATTGTCGTGTAGTTTGTTTTGTAAAGCTGCATGGACAATAATAAGAAGTGGTTACTCCTGTTAAGGGTATAGGTAATCCCCCTCAAATCTATCACAGATTGAGGTAGCGTGAAATCAGGGATAGGGTTGATAAAGGGTAAATGGTGTTGAGATGAGGGTGAGATGGTGGGGTAGGTCCAAAGAAAAGCGACGCTTGCGTTAAAATGCGATAGTGCAACTAGGGTACATGATTTGACTAGCAAACCAGCAATGCATAGGCAGAGGTCGATAGTTTATCCAAACAAGGGTGATATAATCCTGGTATCCAAGGCATAGGAAGTAGCTCCAGGGGATATAACGGGTAAGGTACAGGAACGTTTAGGCACATTCGGCAGTACAAAATGGTTGGTTTGGTTTAGATAAACGTCACGGTCTTAGTCTAAGCAAAGTTGGTCGACTAATCAAGTCAAGTACCCTAATCATGCTAAAACACAAACAGGTGAGCTCGATTGAACAAAAAAATTACATGATGGGTGGATTAAAGTGTATGTTGTTGATGTTGGGTAAGGTATTGAAGTGGTACGGCCTTGGGTCGGGCCAAGTTGTTGGGTTGCGGCCTTGGGGTGGGCCAAATGGTTGGGGTGAGGCCTTGGGTCGGGCCGGATGGGTAGGGTGAGGCCTTGGGTCGGGCCGGATGGGTAGGGTGAGGCCTTGGGTCGGGCCGGATGGGTAGGTTACGGCCTTGGGTCGGGCCGGTTGGGTAGGTTACGGCCTTGGGTCGGGCCGGATGGGTAGGTCACGGCCTTGGGTCGGGCCAAATAGGTTGGTGGCGGCCTTGGGTCGGGCCAAATGGTTAGGGTGAGGCCTTGGGTTGGGCCAGATGGTTAGGGTGAGGCCTTGGGTCGGGCCGGATGGGTAGGTTATGGCCTTGGGTCGGGCCGGATGGGTAGGTTACGGCCTTGGGTCGGGCCGGTTGGGTAGGTTATGGCCTTGGGTCGGGTCGGATGGGTAGGTCACGGCCTTGGGTCGGGCCAAATAGGTTGGTGGCGGCCTTGGGTTGGGCCAAATGGTTAGGGTGAGGCCTTGGGTCGGGCCAAATGGTTAGGGTGAGGCCTTGGGTTGGGCTAGATGGTTAGGGTGAGGCCTTGGGTCGGGCCGGATGGTTAGGGTGAGGCCTTGGGTCGGGCAAGTTGTTGGGTTGCGGCCGTGGGTCGTCAAGGCCAAATGGTTAGAATGTTTGCAAGAAAGGTTGATATAGGTGATGTGGGTGAAAAAGGGCAAATAGTAAATAAGGGCAGAAATTGGGGAATTTGGAATTTAAAAAACCGATGTCGATTATATATGACCGATATCGGTTAGGTACCGATACCGGATTCTTAGGGCATAATAAGGTCGATATCGGTTATGGGTGAAAAACCTATAAAAAGAAAAATACGACTGTCATTGTCACTTTTGAAATTTGGAAACCAATTTGAGTTGTCGGCGTGGAGAGTTAAGATTGGAGCATTAGTTGTGTGAGGTGGCGCTATTTGACTAGAGGAGTTAGTTGTTAGTGGGCAGAGTGAGGAGGAGGCAAGATTGATTGGTGGAGGACCCGAGAAGAGGACATATTCGTATGTTACAGGAGATGTTGGCGGATCAATGGGAGGAACCAATGGCAAGTGGTACCTTTGAGGATGGAGAGGCCGGTGAGAGAGGCATCGATGATAACGATCACCACCGATTCGGGAGGAGGGGCAAGAGTCTAAGTGGATTTTATAGGAATATTAGAATAAATAAGGATGCCGACACTGTGATTCGATGATAGAGAAGATGTATTTGGTTAACATATAAAATAAAACTAAAGATGTATGTTCTTTTGAGTGATGATAATAATAAGAATGGTTGTGTTTTGGATGTTGTTTTTGTTTGTTTTGAAAAAGGATAAAGAGGAACGTTGGCAAATAGAAATACACAAAAATATTTATATTTACAACACATGATAGGGTATGGTAGGGGATGGTCGAGATAACCTTGGGAGACCCCATGTCTCCTAAGTGCTTTGCCTACATAGCCCATTGTACAAAGCAAGGAAGGGCCTCAGACCGATGTAGTTCTCCCTGAAGATCAGGGAGAGGTGAATTCAGGCAATTTGGTTGTGGTTAGGCAATGTTGTTGGTTGGTAAAAATTTGATGTTGGTAGGGTAATGTTGTTGGTGTTGGTTGGGTAATGTTGTTGGTGTTGGTAGGGTAATGTTGTTGGTGTAGGTATGGGTGAAGCGAAAGTTAGCATACTTAAGCAATAGGGAATCGTGTCCTGATTAAGGTCAACACACAATCCTAGAGCCGAGCAAAAGAGGCAAGAGTGTCCCGTAATTGAGAAGAGCTAAACAAACCACATATTAATGTAGGATGAGCTTGAATCCCTAGGTACCTTGCATAGGCGAGAAGTCGATAGGTGAAAAGAGTGGTATAATCACAATATATCAGATATATGTCACGTCCCTTGAGTTTTGGTGCTTTGAAAAATGGTGAGGTGAGGTGGTTGATGTGGGTGAGGGTGCAGAGAACTTATTATAAGATGATGATTCTGACAAAAGAAAACCAAACCTAAATAGACAAGTCCATGACTCAAAAGTGCTTTAAAGTACTGCTTTTATTTTTATTTTTCTAGATATAGATTGATCAATGTGGGAAGTCTACATGGGATATGTAGTTTTTTGTTCTTGAGGTCTTCACGAAGTTTGATCAATGCGAGAAGCTTCTAATAAAGGCTAACTTGTGTATATTTGTCCTTGAGGAGCGATCTATTTATAGTAGCTTGAGATGAAGTGTTTATGTATAGCTGTCCTTGGGGAGCAAGATCTATATATAATAAGAGCAATAGTTTGGCATATAGTTGTCCTTGAGGAGTAGTCTATTGTATAAGTTAGAGGTCTCAATGTCCGTTGGGCATGAAGCATCTAGTTTTTGTAAGAAGTTTGACTCAAGAAAATCCCATAAGTGTGTAATTAAGAATGTGTCATTTTGATACTTTGAAGTCATGGACTAGACTAAAAGGGGAAGGAATCTTTTAAGGGGAGGTGATAATCAAACCATATGAGCTTGATTGGATTTTGAGATGTAAGAAACAAAGTATATGCGGTGGTAAATGAGCTCAAGGGACGAGTGTAAGGTAGATAAGTAGTGATATAACACTAATTTCAACGGTAGTAGAATGGTCGAAGATGCAAGGTATTAAGGGGCTCAGGCTCAGGTTTACCATTAAGCGAAGCTAAACGATAAGTGCATGATCCATAAGTGTGAGTGATAATGTAAGGCCCAATCCAATTAGGAGCAAATTTTCCACGTTTACTCTTTTATAGTTTGGTTACATGTTGATTCTCTTTGAGGACAAGATCGCTAACCTTAAAATTACGCTCATGAAGTGTTTATCATAAGCACGCTTGATGCGTTTTTGGTAGATTTGAAGGTGATCAAGAGCCGTAAGACGACACTCGTCAAGAAGCTCTAATTGGGCTAACCGCTCTTGGCGGAAATCATCGTTGGTGAGAATATCCTGAAGAGATATTCTGAGGGAGGGTATTTGTACTTCGAGAGGCAAGACAACCTCGGTACCATATACCAAAGAAAATGGTGTGGCATTAGTGGAGGTATGAATGCTAGTACGATAAGCCCAAAGGGCAAAGGGAATGTGATCATGCCAGTTTCTTCCGGACTCATTGACAACTTTCATGAGGATTTTGGTTAGGGTTTTATTAGAAGATTCGGCTGACCATTGGCCTGCGGATAATAAGGTGATGAGAAACTAAGTTTGATACCAAATTTGTCACAAAGGTCTTGTAACAACTTATTTTTAAAAGATTTACCATTATCTGTTATTAGGTGATGAGGAATACCAAAACGACAGATAATGTGATGGTTAACGAATTCGACAATTTTTTCTTTTTTGATTGAAATGAGTGGAATGGCCTCCACCCATTTTGTGTAATATTCGGTTTCTGTGATTATCCAACGGTGACGTTGTGAAGAGGTCGGGTGAATCTCACCAATAAGGTCTAAACCCCATTGTGAGAAAGGCCAAAGATCTTGTGTGACCTGTAGCGGATGGCTAGGAGTATGTTGAAGGTTGGCATGTTGTTGACACATAACACAACGCTTAACATATTCGTAGTAGTCATTATTAAGAGTAGGCCAATAATAACCTAGGTGAAGGATTCATTTAGCCACGGCAAGGCCACTAAAATGTCCACCACAAATCCCATCGTGGACTTGTTGGATGGTATAGGTGACCTCCGCGCCGGTTAGACATCGAAGGAGGATGCCATCAAAGCCACATTTATAGAGGAGTCCCCCCATGACAACATAACGAGAAACACTTTTAAGAAAAGCACGTTTTCCGTTACTAGTAAGGTTAGGTGGGAGAACAGAGGTTGTAAGGTAGTCATGGAATTGGTGGTACCAGGTATCCTGTGAATTAGCAGACACATTATTTATCATACAAACAACTGGGGTTGAGTAGGATGGGGCAAAAAGTTGTTGGACCAAGACGAATATGTCAGAGTCAGTTGGTGAGGCAGGAATTTGCAAGGCTAAGCAAGCCATAGTATCCGCAAATTTTTTAGTGGAGCGGGGAATGGTATGGATAGAATAATGAGTAAATGAGGTCAAAAGTGAATCCATGTAATGTTTGTACTTTTGAAGTTCATCATTTTTACATTGGTAGATGCCCATAACTTGATTGACTACCAATTGAGAGTCACCAAAAATATTAATAGATTTGACACCTAAGTGTAACGCAACCTGGAGACCCAAAACAAGGGCCTCGTATTCCACTGTATTATTAGTGCAGGGGAAATCGAGCTGAAATGAAAGAGGCATAGGTTCAGTGTCAAGAGGAATGAGAACAATGCCGGCTCCTCCGCCGTGCTGGCATTTAGATCCATCGAAGAAGAGGGTCATTTGATACGACTCTTCCCTGAGTGAAAGAGTGGCGATGAGTTCGTCGGGGAAATTAAAATTGGTGAATTGTTCCCCAGGTAAAGGGGCCTCCGCAAGTTGGTCAGCAATAGTTTGTCCTTTGATTGACACATTGTACAAACTCAAGGTCGAGGTCGGCGAGGAGCATAAGCCATCGGGCGATGCGTTGGTTTAGATGTGCTTTGGCATACATATAATGAATGGGGTCCGTATTGGTGATGACAAAATTTTTGTGATTTAGGAGGTAATGTCGGAGTTTGGTGGCTACGAATGATAGGACTAGGCACAATTTTTGTACATGTGTATACCTAGTCTCGTAATCCATGAGAGTACGACTTATATAATAAATGGCTTGTTCTCGGCGTGTCGAGTCCCAATGTACGAGCATAGCTCCTATAGCATGGTCAGTGGCAGAAAGGTAAAGGTAGAAAGGACGATCATCCTAAGGTGGAATAAGCATAGGTGGCTACAAGAGATAGGATTTGAGAGCTTCAAAGGCTTGGTGACACTCTTCACTCCATTGAAAGGCAATGTTCTTTTTAAGAAGGTGATGGAAAGGGTGACATCAATCCGTGAGTTGGGAGATGAAACACCGGATGGATTGAAGTTTACCCTGCAAACTACGCAATTGTTTGAGGTTTTTGGGTGGGGGAATTTCTAGGATAGCTTTGACTTTAGATGGATCAACCTCAATGCCACGCAAAGAGACGATAAAGCCAAGAAGTTTTCCCGAAAGAACACCAAAGATGCATTTCTTTGGTTGAAGCCGGACTGAATATTGTAACAGGCGATCAAAAATAATGGTTAAAACATCGAGATGTTCACTGCGATGTTTAGATTTACCAAGAAGATCATCGACATAATCCTCAAGGATAGTGTGCATAATGTCATGAAAAATGTAATTCATAGCCCGCTGATAGGTCGCACCAGCATTCTTAAGGCCAAATGGCATGACACGATAACAGAAGGTTCCCCAAGGAGTTATGAAGGTAGTTTTATGTTGATCGGCCGGGGCTACCAAAATTTGATTGTATCCCGAAAAACCATCCATGAGAGAGAGAATTTCATGGCCCACAGTGAGATCAACAAGTTGATCAATACATGGGAGGGGGAAGTCATCTTTGGGGCAAGCGAGGTTAAGGTCTCAGAAATCCGTGCATATCGAAGTCCCCAGTCGCTTTAGTGACAGTCTGATGTTAGAAATCCATTGAGGATAATCAATAGGCAAGATGAAGGAAATAGAAAGAAGTCATTGAAGCTCTTCTTTGACCAAGAGGGCAATGCGTGGATGCATTTTTCTCAGTTTTTGTTTGACTGGTTTGGAATCGGGGTTTAGGGTGATGTTATGGACGGCAATGGTAGGATCAATTCCTGGCATGTCAGCGTAGGACCAAGCGAAAGCTTGGTTGTGGGTATGGAGAAAGGTAGTAAAGGCGGCTTGTTCTGATGTGTTAAGGGATTGTCCAATATTCACAACGTGAGGATCCTCTCTCGTGTGGATGTTGATTTCTATAGTCGACTCATTCAACATGGTTTGAGTTTCAGATGGTAAGGCGCATTGAATATAGGAGTCATTCGCACCAAGGTAAGTGAGGATGGAGTGGTCATCCTGGCACTCAACAACATTAATCGAAGGCGAATCCTCTTCGATCATGTCTAGATATAGAAGGGGAAGAGAAGATGGGTCCTCATTATCGCATTGATAAGTGAGAGGACCTATGAAGATAGCATTTATGAAAATTTTTTTTTGGGAGGGATAGATTCGGGGTCTATCGACTCGTGGGTGATGATGGAAAAGTGGGTGATGATGGTTTGGCAGGGGAGACATCGTCTTCTTCCGAGATACAACTGACATGAGGTGTCTCATGTGTAGGTGTTTTAGGAAAAGCGAGACCACTGCGATCATTGTGTTTGTGTGTAGTCATAGGAATGAGTGTATGTCGGCCTTGCTCATAAAGACCAAAACCAAAGCCTTTCCAAGACACGGTGAGTCAAGAAGGTGAGGGCAAAAGCGACGATTTGTCAAGTATTGAAAATCGGATTGGAAGGGAACCACACCAAGAGGAGGTTCGGGGGTAATGGAGGATGCGTCAACACCCCCATACATTAGGTTGGTGCGGCAATGGGGTGGTCTCGTAAGAGATTACCTCCCCACGCGCGAGTCGTAGGTGGGATGTGCATGTAAGCGTCCGTACTCTGCGGGGTATGGAAAGAACTAACGTTATATAGGCGGTACTCCCAGCGTAAGGCGTTGAAAAACATCTACTAAGGGGTCGGAGGTTGGGATGTTATCTCATGGGAAAGGAAGTAATATTTGTAATGGCGGTTTCATTGGTTGAAGGCGTAGGTGCGTCGGAAGTAGATGGCTGGGTTGGATGAACGGGGTGTCTTGCTGGTATAAGTACATCATTAGGGTGATACAACATATTGCAAGTTTTGAAGGGGAGGATCAGCTTTTACGATGTAGGACTTCCCCTCGTACTCAAATTTTATGCATCTATGTAAGATGAAGGGACGCATCCCATAGCCCGAGATCCAAGGGTGGCCTAACAACATGTTGTATTGGAACTCTCCCTCAAGGACATAGAAGAGTTCGGGTAAAGTACGCGGTCCTACACGAATGTTAAGGATCACGGTGCCTAAAGTAGAAGTAATAGCATCATTGAATGATCGCAACATGATGGGGTTGGCACACATGCAACTAGAAGGGATATTCATTTGTTGGAAGGATTTTGAAGATATGATGTTTAGGCTAGTGCCCCTATCAATCATAACACGACGTACCCAAATATCCTAAACATACGCTGAAATGAAAAGAAGCAGGTCGGGATCTTTGGCACCAAAGTCAACAATTTCATCTTCTGAGGCCGCGACAGCGGCTTGCTATATACGAGAGACGAAGTGGTTGGGGAGATAGATTGTTTGGTGAGCAAAGCAACATGATTGGGTGTTAGAATAGAGGTATGAGGCAAGGTTTCATTAGGTAAAACCTCTATCCCTTGAAGGATCTCAACGAGAGCTTGTCGATGAGATTGAAGTCGAATGAGATCATACAATGTCATTTTTACGGGTGATTGGTGAAGCTGTTTGATCATAGTTCGGTGGGCAATGCCATTAGAGATGGGATAGGCGGGTCCGCGAATAACCACTTTAGGTGGTGGTGCAATCGGGATGGTTGACGGAGAAAGAGATGCCGCGGGTGTGTTTTCTTTCACTTTTCCATTGTTTTTCTGCCCTCGAGTGGCAACACTAATCATATTCATCTTGTGAACACGAGAGGAGGAAGATGGTAGGGATAGGTCATGGTTTTCGAGAGGTGGGGCTGTAATAATGAAAGATCTTGGTGAGGCGAGGACAGGTGGTATAGGAGAGGGAATTGAAGCTAAAGGTCTCTCTCTTCGTAAGTTGTCTTTCTTAACTTTTCTATCCGAGAGAGGTGAGGGTGAAGTATGGTTTTGAACACTTTGCATCCCTCTATGTCATGTCTGGTGTGCGGTGGTAAGCACAGATTTTAGACTCATCGTAACCTATAGGTCGAGATTTAGATGGATCATAAGGTCTAAGTGGGGGTAGGGAAATAGTCGCATTCTCCACCAACATAGCAAGGATTTTGGCGTAAGACCCTTTGAGTGGGTCAAAGTCAGAGGAAAATGAGGCTATTGACTGGGTCGATTCTGGTGATGACGTGGTGTGGTTGGTTTGTATGGGGGGTGGTTTAGCCAAGGAGTTATGATAATGGGTTTTACCTAACCGTGGTTTCTTTGGCGTAGAAGCTATGTTGGATGATGAGGCCACGAGATGATGTGGTATCGAAAACAACCACGGGAAATAGGAGTGATCGAAAAAAATCTTTTGATGATGGAATTTGTTTAGGGTTGATAGGTGGACAGGATACGCGGGGTGACGGTGTTGCTATACCCTTGGATTTCTGTATGGGTGTAGAAGGCGTAGGTCGCTTTAAAGAAAACGCAGGAGGTATGATATATTGATGTAAGGTAGAGGGATGGGGTCCCAATATGGAAGGTAGGTGTGACGATGATGGTTTTAGTTGTGATAGAGGCATAGGTTGAGGAGATTGAGTCTGTCTCCTAATGGGATGGATGGCTTTATTTTTAGATAAATCAAGCCGCTTAGGTGGGTGTGTTAGACTAGGTATGGGTAAGGTCCCAAGCGTAGGGGAAGATTTGGCTAAGTTAATAGAAGTGGATGAGGTATTTGGTAGAGATGAGGGGGGTGAAGATGAGGACATGGGCATTTTAAGCTTCTGTAAACACTTCGGGTATATGGTAGAGGCATCAGGATCAGTCATTTGCATTTGAGTAGAATATGGCGTACTCAAACGTTCCCATAGAACCTATCTATCTTCTGTGGAATGACAGTCCTCACATGTGAATAGGAACTTTTGTATGGAAGAAAGGTGGGTTGTGATTCCGGTCCCTTTGTGGGTGTGATCTGAGGGTATATGAGGCCTTTGTATCAATGGGTGTTAAGAGGTCAACCGGTTGCTAAAAAGATTTAGGTGATGAAGGACTAATAGGTAGGAGGGTGTGTTTGAGAGGATCTGTCATGTTTAAAGAATGTGGTGATGTCGGTTCAAGAGGTTTCTCATCTAAGGATGACAAAAGAAGTGGCGAGCCTTCCTCTTGTACAGCAAGAATGGTAGAAGGAGACGTTTGGGAAATAGATAAATTAGATAACATCCGCTCACAGTCTTGCAAGGATGTGGTGTAAGAAGGATCATTTGTGAGAAGGGAACTCTAGGTAGTTAATTCCTTGATGGGTAAAGGAACAACAAGGATTTCAGTTTGTCTTGATGGTGAGGAAGGGGGTTCGGTTTCCTGCGTTAGTGAAGAGGTTTGATTCAGAATTTGTTTGATAGAGGTCTTTGGGCCGGGAATCGAAGACCTGCATGGATCTCATGAACACTCTCCTCGGCTAAGATATCTTGGTTTAGTTTTGTTAGAAGAATGATTCAGAATGGTTTGTTGAATATTTTCAAATTTCGGTTAGCGGGGGTGTTAGGATTATCAAGGGCTATATCCCTGCATCAACCATTTCATACACTATGTTTTTCAACATCTTATAGTTCTCATGTTTGTGTCCCTTCACGTGGTGGAATATACGAAGTCATTTTCTTTGTACCAAGAAGGTATGGCGCGAGTGGAATCAAACCCGGAATGAGGTTTAACAGGACGTAAGGTAATGGCTCCTGCTTTGAGCAATTTTTCCAATATCATGCCATATGTTTCTCCCAAGGGAGTGTAGTTGATGGGTTCTGCTTTATACTTATAGGTGGTTTTTGGCGGGGTATTAGATGGTGGTTGGGATTTTACCATCACCGCGTGCACGGCCCCTTTTGATTTCGAAGTGGTCGATGGGTGAGGATTGGTGGTGTTAGGTTTGTTGGTGGAATCTTGGGTTCGGAAAGTGGGGTTTTTGTTACGCAACCGCAATTTCTCTTCCTCTAAGGCTCGAATCTCTAATTTTCGAGCCATAGTAAAGGCCTCGTCAAATGTACAGAAAGTTTGAATTTGGAGGGTAGGAGAGATGTGCTTAGCGCAGGCCCGCGTAAACAGTTTGATAAGTTCGGTCTGAGGTAAGGCATACGTAAGTTGGTTGATAAGGCCCCGCCATCGTCCAACGAAATCTGCGATAGATTCATCTTCAAATTGTCGGATGGCATAGAGGTCGGTGATAGATACTTTCTTGGCAATGTTAATGGAGAAATGATCCAAGAAAGATTGGGCTATTGGTTAAAAGAGAAAATTGAGTCTTTGGGTTAAAGCACTTTGTACCACTCAAAGTGGGTCCTGATAAGGACATGGGAAAGGTGCGGAGTAGTAAAGCGTCGTCGTGAGCAATCAGATAGCATGCATGTCTAAATGATCACAAGTGTTGTTGAGGGTCCTCCTTACTGTTAAAACGGGTAAATTTTGGTAATTCCCATTGAGGAGGATATGAATGAAGGGGGACTGAAGGGTGGATAGGCTCCCGACAAACTTTCTCGTATGTCAAGGCGCTACGACTTCCTGAAACAGAAGCCTCCAGGTTTTGCATTTTGTCCATCATTTGTTTAATTAAATCAGTAGTTGGATGAGATGATGGTGTGGTTGTGGTAAATAGAGGCAAATTGGGCCAAGGGCCACCGCTAGACAATGGTGGGGTTAAATGTTGATAAGGTATGGAGGACGGCTGTGTTGAGGCAACCGAATAAGGATGTCCTATATAAGCTATTGAGGTTACCGGATATGTGTGTGGAAATGAAAAGGTGGGTGGAGCTTGAGAAGGAAAGCTCGTGTGGATAGGTGGCAGAGAGCAAGTCATGAACGGAATAGTCTGCAAGAGAGACGAGGTAGGAGCAGTCGGTGGTAATGACATGTTGGGCCCAAGATTAACCAAAGGAAAGCCAATCTGTGCCGTATGAACCCCTGAAGCTGCTGAGGTAGACGACGGGACTAAGGATGCGGAAGGCAAAGTGGAGTTATCAGGTGGAGAAGGGGCTAAATGAGCAGCTATACTGATAGGCATGCCAACAAGGAGTTGACCGTCGGGTGTACGGTCAAGGGCATGAGACAAATAGTATCAGACAAAGACTAGGATTAGCGTCCAAAAATTTGGCAAATTCTTTATCTCCCATAGGAATTTTAGGAACCTCACTGGTGTCCGTAGGATTCCCCACAGAATGTGAAGGGGGTGATTCAGGCAAAGGAATAGAGCAAGCATGTGAAACCATGGCGGCGGCTTGCTTTCAAGTGATAACAACCATGGACAGGAGTTCACAGTAGGGTTTCAATCTGTCAGGAACAGAAATAGACTCAGACTGGTGAAATTGGTAGGTTGCTGGTTTGTCAGGAACTGGAAAAGACAGTAACCGATATCGGTCTGATAATCGATGTCGGTTATACTATAGCCGACGTCGGTCGGGGTTAACCGATATCGGTGTAATAAGACTGGTAATATAAGAAGTTGCTGATTTTGTAGACACCAAATTCGTGTCTCACGACCCCTTGTGACCCGCATCCCATTTCACAACCTAACCTCATTACCTAAACCTTACACAATTATTTATTAATTACCTCATAATTGATAAATCCACATCGCCTTACCTACCACCTCACTTGGCCACCTCACCATGACCTAGCCCTAACCCTAAACTAACCTAATTAGGACCCATGACTTGGTCTAGACTCACATCCATAACTAATGCCTCCTTACTCGCACCCAAAGCCGACCTTCTAGCCACTTGACCAAGCCCGCAACTGATCCCTCGGGAGAAAAACAGGGAAGGTGGGCTATTCTACTAAAAATAGCCTACTTTTTCCTAACCGATGCCGGTTCCTACTCGACCGCCGTCGGTTACGCAACCGCCATCGGCTCCCTGTAAATGGGCTCCCCAAACCAAAACAACGGATCAGAATTTCATTGGGAGAGATCAGCCAAAGGATTTCGGGATCAAGCGAGGGCATTGCGAACGAGGAACAGAGTCCAGATCTTCACTTGATCAAGCAGAGACGAGTGAAAATATTAGACGTGTTTACAGCAAAGGAGATCAACTGGCACCTTCATCAAATCCAGTAAGTTACATCTTGCATGTCCTCCATTATAACATTTCTTATGCTTTTGGAATTACAGTCCTCCCAAATCCGTTTCTGGATCCATTATCCAACGTACCATTGCCTCTAGCTGTCATTCTTTTGTTTCTAACCATCCCATTTCCTTAAAAACTATCCAAAAACCAGCCATTACAAACTCCACAACCAGCCCAGAAGATCCTAGAACCCACCGGTATCGGTTATCAGTAACCGGCATCGGTTATAAGTAACCGGCATCGGTTCCTTTGATCAAAAACCAGGAAAAACAGCCTTTCCCCTACCCAGTTCAGCCAAGCAATTTAATTGATATTTTACAGTCTTTTGTGTTAATTCATGTTAGCAGGGAAACTGACCACCTTCGAAAGGAAGTTTTACATTTCCTGGGCCCAAGGCAGTTTCCTCATTTATTGTTTAATCAAATCTTGTGGTCTTGTGTTCTTATTTGCAGGTAGTCCTTCCCAGACAAAAAGGAGTTCTCCGCAGTCAACCTGATCTTTCTCTACGGTACGCGCACATCATCTCGACATTCTACAGGTATTCCTCCTAACCCTAACCTTATCTGTTTCTATAAGGAACGAAGCATTTTCCGAGTGAAACATTTTGGCACGCCCGGTGGGACCCATTTTGGGTTTATCTTTATTTCTTGCTTGCTTTCATATAGGGAGCATACTTGCTGTTTTCTTCTTCTAGAGATATTCACAAGGTATTTTATTATTCTGGTAAAAGAACTTGCTTTGTTTTTGCATCTTGCATTAGTAAAAGTCATCTCTTTTGCTTCATCGAATATCACTTTCGATTTGGGTTTTAAAACACATGCATTGCATTCCTGCTGTTGTTTTTCAATTCTAGTGAACATAGATTAAGTAACAGGTCGTACACGTGGGGGTGATATCCATGGTATTGACAGGAAATTAATCTTACATTCACTGCACAACACATACCGAATCACTTCACAATTAACACAACAGCTCAAACATCCCCCTTTTTCCGCGGTATTCCTCCGCCCGATTGAGGTAACCTTATAAGCCAAAACAACTTGACATTTCCCCTAAGTCTCTTGTTTAGGATTCTGACATCATTCTACGTCTAAAGGCATAAGCCCACAATAATTAAAATTAACCCTAAGGTTAATCTCTGGATTTGCGTGTGCATCTTGCTTGTTTGCTGTTCTGTTTTCTCTGTCATACTCTGTCTTTTGTGATCAATAAGTTGATAAATATACTCAACGTTGCTAAAAATCAAATTAGCAGCCCTTTGTATCTTCTTATCCTAGATTTTTGACACCGGCATCGGTTAAGGGACCGACGTCGTTTCCCCTATGACCGACAGCGGTTAGTAAACCGATATCGGTTACTGTCTCCATCAGCCCCTGACAAACCAGCAACTTGCCAAATTCATCATTCTGGGGTTGTTTTTGTTCTTGATAGATTGAAACTTTACCGTGAACTGCTGTCCATGGTTGTTATCACTCGAAAACAAGCCGCCGCCATGGTTTCACACGCTTGCTCTGTTTCTTTGCCTGAATCACCCCCTTCACCTTCTATGGGGAATCCTACTGATACCAGTGAGGTTCCAAAAATTTCTGTGGGAGATAAGGACTTTGCCAAGTTTCGGATGCTAATTCCAAAGTCTTTGTGCATAATACTATTTGTCTCATACCCCGACCGTACACCGATGGTCAGCTCCTTGTAGGTATGCCTATCAAGCATAGCTGCTCATTTAGCTCCCACTCCTCCCGATAATACCGCGCTTTCTCGCATCTCTAGCCCCGTCTCCTAATCCGACACTGCAGAGGTTCATACGACCCCGATTAGCTTTCCTTGTTAATCTTGACCCCACGGATCGTTACCACCAACCGCCCTACCTCATCTCTTTTGCATCGCTCCATTCATGACTTGCTCTCTGCCACCTATCCACACGAGCTTTCCTTCTCAAGCTCCGCCTACCTTTTCATTCCCATACACGTATCCAGTAACCTCAACACCTTATATGGGACATCCCTATTCTGGTGCACCATCATCTCATCCAACCACTGATTTCATCAAACAAATGATGGACAAAATGCAAAATTTGGAGGCTTCGGTTTCGGGAAGTCGTAGCGCCTTGACATACGAACAAGTTTGTCGGGAGCCCATTCACCCTTCTATCCCCCTTCATTCATATCCTCCTCAATGGGAGTTGCCAAATTTACTCGTTTTAACAAAGAAAGAGGATCCTCAACAACACTTGCGATCATTTAGACATGCTTGTTATTTGATTGCCCATGATGATGCCTTGTTACTCCACACCTTTCCCATGTCCTTATCGGGCCTGCCTTGAGTGGTACATGGTGCTTTAACCCAAAGACTCAATCTTCTCTTTTAACCAACTAGCCCAATCTTTCTTGGATCATTTCTCCATTAACATTGCCAAGAAAGTATCTATCACCGACCTCTATGCCATCCGACACCAAGACGAATCTATCGCAGATTTTGTGGACGATGGCGGGGCCTTATCAACCAACTTACGTATGCCTTGCCTCAAACCGAACTTATCGAATGTTTACGCGGGCCTCGCGCTAAGCACATCTCCCTACCCTCCAAATTCAAACTTTCCGTACATTCGACGAGGCTTTTACTATGGCTCGAAAATTAGAAATTCGAGCCTTAGAGGAAGAGAAATTGCGGTTGCGCAACAAGAACTCCACTTTCCGAACTCCTGATTCTACCAATAAACCAAATACCACCACTCCTCACGCGTCCACCTCTTCTAAATCAAAAGGAGCTGTCCACGCGGTGATGGTCAAATCCCAACCACCGTCCAATACTCCACCAAAAACCACCTATAAATACAAAGCCGAACCCATCAGCTACACTCCCTTGGGAGAAACCTATGGTGTGATATTGGAGAAATTGCTCAAAGCTGGGGCTATCACCTTGCCCCCTGTTAAACCTCACTCCGGGTTTGACTCCACCCGCGCAATACCTTCCTGGTACAAAGAAAATGACTTTTGTAACTTTCACCGCGTAAAAGGACATAGTCATGAAAACTGCAAGATGTTGAAAAACATAGTGCAGGAAATGGTTGACGCAGGGGATATAACACTCGATAATCCTAACGCCCCTGCTAACCGAAATTTGAAAATTTTCAACAAGCCATTCCCGAATCACTCGTCCAGCAGCAACGTGAACCAAGATATCTTAGCTGAGGAGAGTGTTCATGAGATCCATGCAGTCTTCGATTCTCAGCCAAAAGCCTCTATCGAGAAAATTTTGAATCAGACCTCTTCACTAACACAGGAGCCCGAACCTCCTTTACCACCATCAAGCCAAAGCGAAATCGTTCCTTTACCCATAGAAGAGTTAACTGCCCAGGCTTCCCTTCCCATCAATGAGTCTTCTTACACCACATCCCTACAAGACTGTGAGCGGATGCTATCTAATTTATCTATTTCCCAAACGTCCCCTTCTACCACTCTTGCTACACAAGAGGAAGGCTCACCACTCCTTTTGACATCCTTAGACGAGAAATCTCTTACACTAACATCACCACATTCTTTTAACATGACAGATCTCCTCGAACACGCCCTCCTACCTATTAGTCCCTCATCGCCTAAATCTTTTCAACAACCGGTTGACCTCCTAACATCTATTGATACAGTGCCTCATCTGCCTCCTGTGTCACACCCGCAATGGACTGGAATTACAACTCACTTTTCTTCCGTACCAAAATTACAAATCACACCTGGAGACTGTCATTCCACAGAAGATAGACAGGCCCTATGGGAACGTTTGAGTACCCCTTTTTCTACTCAAATGCAAATGACTGATCCTGATGTCTCCACCATCTACCCGAAGTGCTCACAGAATCTTAAAATGCCCCTGTTCTCGCCTTCACCCCCCTCACCTCTACCAAATGCCCCGTCCACTTCTATCAACTTAACCAGATCTTCCCCTACGCTTGGGACCTCACCAATGCCCAATCTGACACACCCGCCTAAGCGACTCGATCTATCCAAAAATAAATCCGTTCCGCCACCTAGGAGACGAACGCAATCCGGGCCTCTATCACAATTAAAACCTTCATCGTCACACCCACCTTCCATATTGGGACCTCATCCCTCCACTTTACACCAATATATCATACCTCCGTTGTTTTCTGCAAAACGACCTACGCCTTCTACACCTATACAGAGATCAAAGGGTATCACAACATCGTTACCCCGCGTATCCGGTCCACCTATCAACCCTAAACCAATCCCATCATCAAAGGATTTATTTTCTGTCACTCCCCTTTCTCCGTGGTTGTTTCCCGCTACCACGCCATCTGTAGCCTCATCATCTAACCAGCTGAACGTAACTTCTATGTCCAAGAAACCACGTTTAGTGAAAAACATGTGTCAGCACCCCTCGGCTAAACCATCACCCATACGAACTAAACACGCCCAAACATTACCACAACCCACACAATCAATACCCTCATCCTCTTCCGATTTTGACCCACTCAAAGGATCTTACGCCAAAATCCTTGCTATGTTGGTGGAGAATGCGACCATTTCCCTACCTCCACTTAGACCTTATGACCCGTCTAAACCCCGACCTATGGGTTACGATGAGTCTAAAATCTGCGCTTATCACCGCACACCAGGACATGATGTGGAGGGATGCAAAGCTCTAAAAACCCTCCTTCGTCAGTCACCTCTCCCGGATAGACAGATTAAGAAAGACAACTTACGAAGGGAGAGACCTCTAGCGTCAATTCCCTCTACTATATCATCTATCCCCGCCTCACCAAGATCTATCATTATTACAACCCCACCTCTTGAAGACCATGAATTATCCCAACCATCTTCCTCATCTCAGATCTACGAGATTAATATGATTAGTGTCGCTACTCGAGCACAGAAAAACAATGGGAAAGCGAAAGAAAACACACCTGCGGCATCTCTTTCTCCTTCAACCATCCCAATTACACCACCACCTAAAGTGGTTATTCGCGGACCCGCCTATCCCGTCTCTAATGGAGTTGCCCACCGAACCATGATCAAACAGCTTCATCAATCGCCCGTAAAAATGACACTATATGATCTCATTCAGACTTCTGAATCTCATCGACAAGCTCTCGTTGAGATCCTTCAAGGGATAGAAGTTTTACCCAACGAAACCCTGCCCGTTGCCTCCATTCTAACACCTAATCACGTTGCCTCTCTCACCAAACAATCTATCTCCCCCACCACTTCTGTCTCAAAACAACAAGCCGCTGCGGTTAGTTTCTCGGAAGATGAAATTATCGACTTTGGTGCAGAAGACCCGACTCGCCCTTTTCATTTCCGCTACGTCCGAGACATTCGGGTACGTCGGGTTATGATTGACGGGGGCGCTAGCCTAAACATCATCTCTTCAAAAGCCTTCCAACAAATGAACATCCCTTCTAGTTGCATGTGTGCCAACCCCATCATGTTGCGATCATTCAATGACGCTATTACTTCTACCTTAGGCACCGTGATCCTCAACATTCGCGTAGGCCCACGTACTTTGCCCGAACTCTTCTATGTCCTTGAAGGAGAGTTCCAATATAATATATTGCTGGGTCGTCCTTGGATTCGAGCCATGGGATGCGTTCCCTCAACATTACATCGATGCATAAAATTTGAGTACGAGGGGAAGTCCTACACTGTAAAAGCTGATCCTCCCCCCTTCAAAACTTGCAATATGTTATACCGCCCAAACGATGTGCTTATACCAATTAAGACACCCATACATTCAACCCAACCATCCTCTTCAAATGTACCTCAACCATCCACCTCAACTGCACCTACGCCTTCAACTGATGAAACCACCGTCGCACAAACCACTTCTCTTCCCGCAGCTAACATCCCAACCTCCGACCCCTTAGTAGATGTTTTTCATCGCCTCACGCTGGGGGAGTACCGCCTATATAACGTTAGTTCTTTCCCTACCCCGCAGGAGTACGGACAATTACATGCGCATCCCACCTACGACCGTCGCGTGGGGGAGGTAATCTCTTACGGACCACCCCATTGCCGCACTAACCTAACGTATGGGGGTGTTGACACATCCTCCATTACCCCTGAACCTCCTCTTGGTGTGGTTCCCTTCCAATCCGATTTTCAATACTTGACAAATCGTCGTTTCGCCCTCACCTTCTTGACTCGCTGTGCGTGGAAAGGCTTTGGTTTTGGCCTTTACGAACAAGGCCGACATACACTCATTCCCGTGACCACACGCAAACATAATGATCGCAGTGGTCTCGGTTTTTCCGAAACACCTACACAAGAGACACCTCCTGTCAGCTGTATCCTGGAAGAGGAAGACGTTGCCCCTACCGAAACATCATCACCTACTTTGCCATCATCACCCACAGAATCGATGGACCCTGAATCTATCCCTCCTAACTTTTTTTTTTCATAAATGCTATCTTCATAGGTCCTCTCACTTATCAACGCGATAATGAGGACCCATCTTCTCTTCCCCTTCTGTATCCAGACATGATCGAAGAGGATTCGCCTTTGATTAATGTTGTTGAATGCCAGGATGACGACTCCATACTCACTTACCTGGGCGCGGATGATTCTTATATTCAACGCGCCCTACCATCTGAAACCCAAACTATGCTGAATGAATCTACTATAGAAATCAACATCCACACGGAGGAAGATCCTCACATAGTGAAGATTGGACAATCCCTTAACACATCAGAACAAGCCGCCTTTACTACCTTTCTCTGTGCTCGCAACCAAGCGTTCGCATGGTCTTACGCTGACATGCCAGGAATTGATCCTACCATTGCCGTCCATAACATCACCCTAAACCCCGATTCCAAACCAGTCAAACAGAAATTGAGAAAAATGCATCCACGCATTGCTCTCTTGGTCAAAGAGGAACTCCAACGACTCCTTTCTGTTTCCTTCATTCTGCCTATTGACTATCCTCAATGGATTTCTAACATCGTACCTGTCACGAAAGCGACGGGGGGACTTCGGATATGCACGGATTTCCGGGATCTTAACCTCGCTTGCCCTAAGGATGACTTCCCCCTCCCAAGTATTGATCAACTTGTTGATCTCACTGCGGGTCATGAAATGCTTTCTCTCATGGATGGCTTTTCAGGATACAACCAAATTTTGGTTGCCCCTGCCGATCAACACAAGACTGCCTTCATAACTCCTTGGGGAACCTTTTGTTATCGTGTCATGCCATTTGGCCTTAAGAATGCTGGTGCTACCTATCAGCGGGCTATGACCTACATTTTTCATGACATTATGCACACTATCCTTGAAGACTATGTCGACGATCTTCTCGGCAAGTCTAAACATCGTAGTGAACATCTCGATGTTTTAACCATTATTTTTGATCGCCTGTTACAATATTCTGTCCGCCTTCAACCGAAGAAATGTGTTTTTGGTGTTCTTTCGGGAAAACTTCTTGGCTTTATCATCTCTTTGCGTGGCATTGAGGTCGATCCATCGAAAGTCAAAGCTATCCTAGAAATGCCCCCACCCAAAAATCTCAAACAATTGCGTAGTTTACAAGGTAAGCTCCAATCTATCCGACGTTTCATCTCCCAACTCTCGGATCGGTGTCAACCTTTCCATCACCTCCTTAAAAAGGATATTGCATTCCAATGGAGCGAAGAATGTCACCAAGCCTTCGAAGCTCTCAAATCTTATCTCTTACAGCCACCCGTGCTTATCCCACCCCAAGACAACCGCCCTTTCTACCTTTACCTTTCCGCCACCGACCACGCTGTAGGAGCCATGCTTGCACATCGTGACTCTGAGAATCACGAACAAGCCGTTTATTATATAAGTCGTACTTTGGTGGACTATGAGACTAGGTACACACATGTAGAAAAATTGTGCCTTGCCCTATCATTCGTTGCCACCAAACTCCGACACTACCTTCTAAATCACAAGACTTTCGTCATCACCAATACAGACCCCATCCATTACATGTACGCCAAACCTCATCTGAACCAACGCATTGCTAGATGGCTCATGCTTCTCGCCGACCTCGACCTTGAGTTTATCCACCAGAAATCAATCAAAGGACAAACCATCGCAGACCAACTTGCGGACGCTCCTGTACTGGGGAACAATTTACCAATTTCACATTTCCCGACGAACTCATCGCTACTCTTTCCCTCACAGAGGAGTCGTACCCAATGACCCTCTTCTTCGATGGATCTAAATGCCAGCGCGGCGGAGGAGCCGGCGTTGTTCTCATTCCTCTCAACGCTGAACCTATGCCTCTTTCATTCCGACTTGATTTCCCTTGCACTAATAATACAACGGAATACGAGGCCCTTGTTCTAGGTCTCCAAGTTGCGTTACACTTAGGTATCAAATCTATCAACATTTTTGGCGACTCTCAATTGGTAGTCAATCAAGTTATGGGTGTCTACCAATGCAAAAACGAGGAACTTCAAAAATACAAACACTACGTGGATTCACTTCTAGCTTTATTTACCCACTATTCTATACAAACCATTCCCCGCTCCACTAACAAATTTACGGATACTATGGCTTGCTTAGCCTCGCAAATTCCCGCCGCGCCAACTGACTCTGAATTATTCGTCGTGGTCCAACAACTTTTTGCCCCATCCTATTCAACCCCGGTAGTTTGTATGATAAATACTGTGTCTACTAATTCACAGGATACCTGGTACCACCAATTCCACGACTACCTTACAATCTCTGTCCTCCCACCTGACCTTACTAGTAACGGAAAACGTGCTTTTCTTAAAAGTGTTTCGCGTTATGTCGTCATGGGGGGACTCCTCTATAAACGTGGCTTTGATGGTATCCTCCTTCGCTGTCTAACTGGCGTGGAGGCCACTCATACCATTCAACAGGTCCATGACGGTATTTGTGGTGGACATTTTAGCGGCCTTGCCGTGGCCAAACGAATCCTTCGCCTTGGTTATTATTGGCCTACTCTCAATAACGACTGCTACGAATATGTTAAGCGTTGTGTTATGTGTCAGCAACATGCCAACCTTCAACATACTCCTAGCCACCCGCTCCAGATCGCTCGAGATCTTTGGCCTTTCTCACAATGGGGTTTAGACCTTATTGGTGAGATTCACCCAACCTCTTCACAACGTCACCGTTGGATACTCACAGCGACCGAATATTATACAAAATGGGTGGAGGCTATTCCACTCATTTCAATCAAAAAAGAAAAAATTGTCGAGTTCATTAACCACCACATTATCTGTCGTTTTGGTGTTCCTCACCGCCTGATAACAGATAATGGAAAATCTTTCAAAAACAAGTTGTTGCGAGACCTTTGTGACAACTTTGGTATCAAACTTAGTTTCTCATCACCTTACTATCCACAAGCCAATGGGCAAGCCGAGTCTTCTAATAAAACACTAACCAAAATCCTCATGAAAGTTGTCAATGAATCTGGAAGAAATTGGCACGATCACATTCCCTTTGCCCTTTGGGCTTATCGTACTAGCATCCGTACTTCTACTAATGCCACACCTTTTTCTTTGGTATACGGCACCGAGGCTGTTTTGCCTCTCGAAATACAAATACCCTCCCTTCGAATATCTCTTCAGGATATTCTCACCAACGATGATTTCCGCCAAGAGCGGTTAGCCCAATTGGAGCTTCTTGACGAACGCCGTCTTACAGCTCTTGATCACCTTCAAATCTATCAAAAACGCATTAAACGTGCTTATGATAAGCGACTTCATGAGCGTACCTTTAAGATTGGTGATCTTGTTCTCAAAGAGAATCAACATGTAACCAAACTAGAAAAGAGCAAACGTGGAAAATTTGCTCCCAATTGGATCGGGCCTTATATAATCACTCATACCTATGGATCTGGTACTTATCGTTTAGCTTCGCTTAATGGTAAACCTGAGCCTGAACCCCTTAATGCCTTGCATCTTCGACCATTCTACTGTTGAAATTAGTATTATATCACTTCTTATCTACCTGTCGCTCGTCCCTTGAGCTCACTTACCACTACATACACCCTGTTTCCTACACTTCATAATAACAATCAGGCTCACATAGTTTGATCCTCACCTCCCCTTGATGATGTCTTCCCCTTTTTAGTCTAGTCCATGACTTCAAAGTATTAAAATAAGCCGTATTCTTCTGGGATTTTCTTGAGTCAAACTTCCTACTAACTAGATGCTTCACGCCAAATGAACATCTAGTCATTTAAATTAAATATAGACTGCTCCCTCGAAGGACAGCTATATGCCGAATTATTGCCGCTATTATATATAGACTGCTCCCCCGAAGGACAGCTATGCATTACAATTATATCTGCTACTATAAATAGACTGCTCCCTCGAAGGACAGCTATACACAGTCAGCCTTTATCAGAAGCTTCTCGCATTGATCAGCTTCGTGAAGACCTCAAGAATAAAACAATCAATATCCCTGGTAGACTTCCCGCATCGATCAGTCTATATTCAATAAAATAAAAGCCTCATTCAGAAGAACTTTTGAGTCATGGACTTGTCTATTTAGGGTAGGTTCTCTTTCGTCAGAGCACTCACTTTGTAATAAGTTCTGCGTACCTCAGTTATATCATCCACCTCACCTCACCATTTGTTCCAACTCAAGGGACGTAACGTACACCCGATATATTGTGATCATACAACTCTTTTCACCTATTGACTTCTCGTCTATGCACGGTACCTAGGGCTTCAAGCTCATTCTACGTTGTGTGGTTTGTTTAGCTCTTTTCACCTACGGAGCACTCTTTCCGCTTTGCCTCGCATCTAGGATTGTGTGTTGATCTTAATCAGGACATGGTTCCCTTCTACTTGGGTAGGCTAACTTTCACTTCCCTTATACCTTTTACAACATCACCAATTCATTACCGACACCAACAACCTTACCTTACCAATATTAATATCAATATTCTTACCAACCAACCAATTGCCTAAACCGTACCAAATTGCCTGAATTCGCCTCTCCCTGATCCTAAGGGAGAACTACATCGGTCTGAGGCCCTTCCTTGCTTTGTGCAATGGGCTATGTAGGCAGCACTTCGGAGACATGGGGTCTCCCAAGGTTAGCTCGACCATCCCCTACCATAACCTATCTTGTGCGGTGAATATAAATATTTTTGTGTATTTTTATTTTAATCACATTTCTCTTTATCCTTTTTTGAAACACCGAAAATCAAAACACCGACAATCTTATTATTATCATAACTCAAATCAACATACATATTCAGTTTTATTTAGATGTTAAACAAATACATCTTCTCTATCATCGACACGCAGGTCGGCATCCTTATTTATTCTTATACCTCGCTAACATGTACTCAGACCATCACAACTCATCCCGAACTAGGTGATGATCGTGATCGTCGACCCCTCTCGCCGGGCTCTCTCGTCCTCAAAGGTACCGCGCTATTGGTACCGCCACCGATCTCGCCAATCTCTCTCCGTAACATATGAATACGCCTCTCGCATGGATAACTCCAGCCTCTAGTCTCACCGCCCGTGACTCCGCAACCACTAACAATCCTCTTGTCTCATTCACCTGCATTTGGAGCTTTGAACCAAACGCTGCAGACGATCCTCTCTCGCTGTAATCACCGCGTGTCGTGGTGCTCACGTACACCTCGCAACTTTGCTACCCACCATAATCTATAGGCCTCTGTCATTCCTGCATCCATTACCCTGCGATCGGCTGCTATCTCCTCGGGCCCTTCTGGAGGTGTTGGCCGGGGTGGTGAGAATGCTGCCTCGGCATCGATCCTCATATATGGTCTATAAGCCTGTGGTATGTCCTGCACAAATCCAAATTGTCGCCGCACGCGATCTATAGGAATCCTCTCATATTCACCTGGCCTGTGCCCCGCGATCCACCTCAATCGCTCTACACCTCTCAACTCCTCAGCTATGTTCTCGGTTACCATATAGTTCCCGTAGGGCCTCCAACAGATATCCGCAACCGTCAACCTCTCCCATACCTGCCTGTAATACTCAATGTCACCCGGCACGGCCTGAGATCTTGCCTCTTGTTCTGTCTGGACCCATCGTCGGAATCCCAACCTCTGTACTCCGGTCTCTCCTGCCTGGATGGATCGGCCTATTGGTCGCACACAAACAATGTGCTCATAGGCCCAACAGTGTAATAAGTATGCGCAATCCAACGTTGTCCTGTGACTTCGCCTACAAGCCCATAAACCCCTGTATAGCTCCGCCAAATATGCAGGTGCCCATGCAAAAGTCACATTCCTTTCTATCATCTCCCAAATAACACCCATCAATGCCTTTGGAAATCTTCCCCCTTCTGCCCTTGGTAACGCATAATACCCTACCGCCATCAATAAAATCACTGCTAACCTTGTCTCCTCAGGGTGTGCTGCATACATTACCCCATATGTGAATGACAAACCTCGCTGTGTTAAGTCTCGTGCATATGGACCAAACACTTCTGTTATCGCTGCCCGCCCCGCGCTAGGTAGTGCCTGATATACTGGTTCTCCTGTAATAGGGAGTCTCAAAATCAAACACATCTTCCAAAGTTACTGTCATTTCACCTGTTGGCAGATAGAAGGTATTTGTCTCAGGATTCCATCTCTCAATCAGCGCCTGTAACATACCATGGTTACGTGCGATTCGTGAATAATAACGGATTCCACTTAACCCCAAACGATTTATCAATGTCCATTCCGCTGGTGTTACATCCGCTCGGATTCGCGACAACAGCGCTGGCACGCTATCATTCATCCTCAACCCTGTCTCTGCCTGCATACGCCAAAACGACAAACAACCATTCAATCCATTAGGGTCTTTTTCAAACATTCTGGAAATTTCTCCAGTAACCGGTACCGGTTATACGTAACCGATATCGGTTGAATAACCGATACCGGTTCTCCCTAACCGCTACCGGTCACTGTCAATTTTATACACCTTCCCTAAAAACAACCACCTACGACAATAATTTGCTCGTTTATTCGTTTTTATACATATAAACATACCTGGAACCCCTGATTGCCTACCCTGTAACACTTAGCTCACCTGCAACCCTTGTTATCATGTTTTCTTTCTCATATCTACCCACCTACTCTCCCCCATCTTATTCACGAAACATGCAGTGATCAAATCACAAACAAAACAATACCTCTTGGGTTGCAGCAGCTTGAGGTGGCCCTTGTCTTCCCTCATGTCCTTGCCTGCTGAATGCTTCTCCTCGTTCTGCCATGATCACCACCCTTTTCAACTTTGTCTTTCTGCCTTCTGAACCTCGGATCACATTTACTTTCCTTGTCTCTTTTCTCCTTCTCACCCAAATCTCTCATGCAAATACCTGTCTCAGTCGTCAAAAAGCGTCGCGTTCGCGTATTTAACCTCTTGCATGGCTCTAAAATTAAAACTTAAGTTGCCACCCTAGCTTTTCTATTTTTAGAAAAGCTCATACCTAAATAACCGGTATCGGTTAGTTAACCGATATCGGTCTATGAGCTACCGATATCGGTTCCCTAACCGATATCGGTTACACACCTTCCTTTTTGAAACAGGGTTCTTTTCTTCATTTCTCCTCTAAATTTTTGTCGCGCCCGCCTCTTTGCCTGCATAAACAACACAATTTACCACATTTTGTTCATCCACCACACATAGCATTACAATTTCATCAACATCATTTATTCAACTACAGATACCAAAAAACTATCGATCTATACATCATTTGGATCCAACTCATCAGTTACATATATCACACTGTCACAAAACCACCAATTTATCACATAACCTGACATTCATATATACGCACAAACAAACAAAAACATCAGCATCATCTATCTATCAACATGTCAATTAAACTCATCACACATTCTATATATTACCAGCCATTAACCACATATTTCAACACATTTTAAACACGGCATGTGGATCAAAACGTCGTCGTGGTGGGATGAGTGGTGGCGGTCCACCCCTGGTCCAGCTCCTCCAGCTCCTCCTGCCTGTGCCATGGCTCCAATCCTGATCCTTTGGGTCCCCGGCCAATCACCTGCTGCCTCCTCAACTATTCGGGCCCCTATCAACTCTCTCCGCCAATCAAATAGCTCCACCTCACTCAATACCCTCCAAATCAACTCTCCACGTCGATAAGTCAATTTGGATTACAAATAACAAAAAAGTGACAATGACAGCCGTATTTTTCTTTTTATAGGTTTTTCGACCTTAACCGATGTCGGTTTCTTTTTTGCCCTAGGAAACCGGTATCGGTCCCTTAACCGATATCGGTCATGCAGAATCGACATCGGTTCGATACCCAACTTTCACCCCATTCTTTGCCCTTAGTTACTCCTTGCCTCTTTTTCACCAATATCGCCTCTGTCCACCTTTGCTGCACAACATTTGTTCACTTGTCCAGCCTGACCTACGGCCTCAACCTACCATTTGGCCCGACCCAAGGCCTTAACCTACCTATTTGGCCCGACCCAAGGCCTCAACCTACCTATTTGGCCCGACCCAAGGCCTCAACCTACCATTCGGCCCGACCTAAGGCCTCGCCATAACCTATTTGGCCCGACCCAAGGCCTCGCCCTACCTATTTGGCCCGACCCAAGGCCTCAACCTACCTATTTGGCCCGACCCAAGGCCTCAACCTACCTATTTGGCCCGACCCAAGGCCTCAACCTACCATTCGGCCCGACCTAAGGCCTCGCCATAACCTATTTGGCCCGACCCAAGGCCTCGCCCTACCTATTTGGCCCGACCCAAGGCCTCAACCTACCTATTTGGCCCGACCCAAGGCCTCAACCTACCTATTTGGCCCGACCCAAGGCCTCAACCTACCTATTTGGCCCGACCCAAGGCCTCAACCTACCAATTGGACGACCCACCCAATGCCTCTACCAATGGCCGGCCTACCACCGGTGGCCCGACCCAAGGCCTCGGCCTACCAACGACCCAAGGCCTCAACCTACCTATTTGGCCCGACCCAAGGCCTCACCTACCAATTGGCCCGACCCAAGGCCTCAACCTACCTATTTGGCCCGACCCAAGGCCTCAACCTACCTATTTGGCCCGACCCAAGGCCTCAACCTACCAATTGGCCCGACCCAAGGCCTCAACCTACCAATTGGCCCGACCCAAGGCCTCGCCCTACCAATTGGCCCGACCCAAGGCCTCAACCTACCAATTGGCCCGACCCAAGGCCTCGCCCTACCAATTGGCCCGACCCCAAGGCCTCAACCTACCTATTTGGCCCGACCCAAGGCCTCGCCCTACCAATTTGGCCCGACCCAAGGCCTCACTCTACCGTTATGGTCTGACCCAAGGCCACAACCCAACAACTTGGCCCGACCCAAGGCCGCATCACTTCCATACCATACCCACAATCAACGTTTTATTTTATCCATCCATCATGTACCTTGTGTTCAATCGAGCTCACCTGTTCATGTTTTAGCATGATTAGGGTCCTTGACTTGATCTGTCAACCAGCTTTGCCCAGACCTAGACCGTGACGTTTATCTCAACCAAACCAACCACTTGGTACTGCCGAACATGCCTAAACGTTCCTGTACCTCACCTGTTATATACCCTGGAGCTACTTCCTCTGCCTTGGATACCAGGATTATATCACCCTTGTTTGGATAAACTATCGACCTTTGCCTACACATTGCTGGTTTGCTTGTCAAATCATGTACCCTCGTCGTACTATTGCATTTCAACATGCGTCTGCTTCCTTGGACCTACCCCACCACTTTACCATCCTCTCTACCACATATACCCTTTATCAACCCTATCCCTGATTTCCCGTTCACTCAATCTGTGATAGATTTGAGGGGGATTACCTATATCTTTAACATGAGAAACCACTTCATATTATTGTCTGCGCAGCTTTACAGAACAAGCTACACGACAATAAGGGGCTAATGTAGACACCAAATTCGTGTCTCACGACCCCTTGTGACCCGCATCCCATTTCACAACCTAACCTCATTACCTAAACCTTACACAATTATTTATTAATTACCTCATAATTGATAAATCCACATCGCCTTACCTACCACCTCACTTGGCCACCTCACCATGACCTAGCCCTAACCCTAAACTAACCTAATTAGGACCCATGACTTGGTCTAGACTCACATCCATAACTAATGCCTCCTTACTCGCACCCAAAGCCGACCTTCTAGCCACTTGACCAAGCCCGCAACTGATCCCTCGGGAGAAAAACAGGGAAGGTGGGCTATTCTACTAAAAATAGCCTACTTTTTCCTAACCGATGCCGGTTCCTACTCGACCGCCGTCGGTTACGCAACCGCCATCGGTTCCCTGTAAATGGGCTCCCAAACCAAAACAACGGATCGGAATTTCATTTTGAGAGATCAGTCAAAGGATTTCGGGATCAAGCGAGGGCATTGCGAACGAGGAACAGAGTCCAGATCTTCACTTGATCAAGCAGAGACGAGTGAAAATATTAGACGTGTTTACAGCAAAGGAGATCAACTGGCACCTTCATCAAATCCAGTAAGTTACATCTTGCATGTCCTCCATTATAACATTTCTTATGCTTTTGGAATTACAGTCCTCCCAAATCCGTTTCTGGATCCATTATCCAACGTACCATTGCCTCTAGCTGTCATTCTTTTGTTTCTAACCATCCCATTTCCTAAAAAACTATCCAAAAACCAGCCATTACAAACTCCACAACCAGCCCAGAAGATCCTAGAACCCACCGGTATCGGTTATCAGTAACCGGCATCGGTTATAAGTAACCGGCATCGGTTCCTTTGATCAAAAACCAGGAAAAACAGCCTTTCCCCTACCCAGTTCAGCCAAGCAATTTAATTGATATTTTACAGTCTTTTGTGTTAATTCATGTTAGCAGGGAAACTGACCACCTTCGAAAGGAAGTTTTACATTTCCTGGGCCCAAGGCAGTTTCCTCATTTATTGTTTAATCAAATCTTGTGGTCTTGTGTTCTTATTTGCAGGTAGTCCTTCCCAGACAAAAAGGAGTTCTCCGCAGTCAACCTGATCTTTCTCTACGGTACGCGCACATCATCTCGACATCCTACAGGTATTCCTCCTAACCCTAACCTTATCTGTTTCTATAAGGAACCAAGCATTTTTCGAGTGAAATAGATTTGATTGTTAACAACACTTAGTATATTTATCAAATTGTTCTAAGGTAATCACGTAACAGTGTATAATATAGAGAAAACAGAATCGAAAACAAACAAGATGCACATGCAAATCCAGAGACTAACCCTAGGGTTAATTTTAATTATTGTGGGCTTATGCCTTTAGACGCGGAATGATGTCAATCCTAAACAAAAGACTTAGGGAAATGTCAAGTTTGTTTTGGCTTATAAGGTAACCTCAATCGAGCGGAGGAATACCGCGAAAAGGGGGATGTTTTAAGTCTGTTGTGTTAATTGTGAAGTGATTCGGTATGTGTTGTGCAAGTGAAAGTAAGATTAATTTCTGTCAATACCATGGAAATCACCCTCACGTGTACGACATTACTTAGTCTATGTTCAATAGAATTGAAAACAACAAGCAAGAATGTAATACATGTGTTTTAAACCCAAATCGAAAATGATATTCGATGAAGCAAATGAGATGACTTTCACTAATGCAAAACTAGGAAAACAAGACAAATTCTTTACTAAATATATAACAAAAATAGCAACAGTTAAGTATGCTTCCTAAAATGTAAATAAGCAAGAGAAACAGAACCCGAAATGGGTCCCACCAAAGCAGTGCTAAAAAATGTTTCGCACGGAATGTTTCGGCTCTGCAAAATAGACTTGCTTCTATCCTATCATTCCTTTGAGAAACATATAAGGGTTAGGGCTAGGAGGAATACCTGTTGAATGTTGAGATGGTGTGCGCGCGTCAGAGAAGATCAGATCGATTGCGAAGAACTCCTTTTTGTCTTGGAAGGACTACTGCAAGTAAGAATACAAGACCACAGATTTTAATTAGACAACAAATGAGGATCTGCCTTTAGGCCCAGAAATATAAAAACTTCCTTTCAAAGGTGGTCGGTTCCCCTTTTAATACGATTTAACACAAATGATAATATAGAAAGCTATTGCAAAATCACGATTTAGGTATCTCTCGTTACAAAGCAATAGAAACTAAACTATCAATAATAAAGCATCACATTGTTTGTTCGGTTACTGGTTATTAATACATTCAAGTTGAGTTATAGGGATAAACCGGGCTGGATTTGGGGTTGTTAGGTGACAAATAGGCAAGCAAAAGGTTTTGGGGTATAAGTCACAGTGACCGACGGTGGTCACTGGGTAACCGACCGCGGTTGGATAACCGCTGCCGGTAGAGGATAAACGATACCGGTAGGGTCAGCAATCTAAGTGCTTCTGGATAGAGGTTGGTTGCAAGGTGATTGTGGGGTTATTAAGATTGGGGGATGGCTGAGGGGAATGATGGGAGGATAGGGAAGACTCAGAGTGTGGTAAAATGGCCTTCTGGGCAATATCAGGGTGTATGGATGAAGGTTAAGTGCAGTATGTCGCTGGTAGTAGATCTAGGAATAAACTTATGATGGCTGTGATTCAAAAAGTCTAAGAAATGTTATCAAAGAGACATACAAGGTTCTACTTACTTTTTATTGACGAGAATGCAGGTCCAAGAACTGTGGTGATGAAGGTAGAACTCAGATAGGATGTCCTGATGATCAGAAGATGAGATGTCTTCCCTCATGATGATCAGCTGAGTGTCACAGGGCTCTGGTTGTGCAGTTGCAATCTTGGGCTTGATGTCCTTCTGTAAACTCTTCCTGTTTCTTCACTTGTCTCTGCTTCGGCCCAGCAAAATCTGGATTCTCTCGATGATTTCTCCTTCTCCCGATCAAATGAAAATCTGATCCTTGTTTTTGGTTGGAAGTGGTCATTTACGGGGAACCGATGGCGGTTACGCAACCGACGGCGGTCGAGTAGGAACCAAGATTTCACGGTCAAAGCGGGCTATTTTTGGTAAAATAGCCGACTTTCCTCCTTTTCTTTCGAGGGTTTGGTAGCGGGCTTGGTCAAGTCATTATGAAGTTGGTTTTAGGTTCGGATGAGGAGTAATTAGTCATAGGTGAGGAATTGGACCAATTTATAGGTCTTAATTAGGTTATTTTAGGGTTAAGACTAGGTCAAATATGAGGTGGCAGGTATGGTGATGTGGATTTATTAATTATAAGGTAATTAATAAATAATTGTGTAAGGTTTAGGTGGTGAGGTTAGGTTGCGAAATGCGATGCGGGTCACAAGGGGTCGTAAGACACAAATTTGGTGTCTAAATGTATAGTCTTCAAAACTTTCACACATGAAAAAGGATCCATAACCTAACAATCCCCCACTTGGAGACTATTTTTCCTCTAAACAAGCTTCTCAACCCTTCACTAGTTTCCATGAAGACCAATTAGAGCTGAAAAAGCTTGACTTCATTTTTTCCTTGTGACCACCTTGGTCATCATGTCTATAGGATTATCACTAGTATGAATATTCTCTAGCTTTAACTTCTCTTCCTCCAAATCTATTCTGATGAAATGGTACCTTAAATGTATATGCTTCATCCTAGAGTGGAAAGAAGAGTTCTTAGCTAGGTGTATAACACTCTAACTATCACTACGAAGCTTTCCTTCCTCCTGCTTATTCCCTAACTCCTAAAGTAATTGTTGTAACCAGATCATTTATTTTCTTTCCTCAGTGGCAACAACATACTCAACCTCCATGGTTGACAAAGCCACCAACTTCTGTAGTCATGAAATCCATCTCACTGTTGTCCCAACTATAGTGTAAACATAACCTATTGTGCTCCTCCTACTATCTACATCTCCAGCCATATCTGAATCTACATAACCACACAAAGTGGTGTCTGATCCACTGCAGTAAAAAATTATCCCCATGGTCCCTCTCAAATACCAAAGGATCCACTTTACTACCTACTAGTGATATCTACCTAGATCACTCATAAATCTACTCACCGCTCCCACTTTGCATGGGCAATATGTGTGTGTGGTGCACACCATGCCATACATCAAACTGCTAACTATTTATGAGTAAGGTACCTTGGACATCTAGTTTCTCCCCGATCTGTCTTAGGACACTACTCCTTTGATAACTTGAAATGACCTACCAAAGGAGTCCCAACCGGTTTAGCATCATGGATATTAAACCTCTCTAAGACCTTCTTAATGTAATCTTCTTGACATAAAGTTATCTTTCATTCCTTCCTATCTCGAGATATCCTCATACCAAGGATTTTTTTGGCTTCTGCGAATCCTTCATAGAAAAGGATTCACTTAATCGCTTCTTGACTACTTTTATTTCCTACATGTTTTTACTTGCAACCAACATGTCATCCACATACTGATACATGATAATATAACTTTCATCCTCAAATTTCTTTGTATAAATGCAATGATTAGAATGGAATCTAATATAACCTTGATCCATCTTGAAGCTATCAAATTTCTTATACCATTGATGTGGAGCTTGTTTCAAGCCATACAAGTTCTTCTTCGGTTTGCACACCATCTCCTCTTTACCTTTCACCTCATAGCCCTCTAGTTGCTGCATATATAGATCCTCCAAATCACCATAGAGAAATGAAGTCTTTACATCAAGCTGATTTAAGTGCAAGTCTTCTACTATAACTATTCCAAGAATAGTTCTAATCGAATTCCTTTTACTATAGGAGAAAAAAATCTTATCAAAATCTATACCTTTTTTCCGTACAAAACCCTTGACAACTAACCGGGACTTGTATCTTTTCTTTCCTCCTTCTTCCACTTTGATTTTGTATACCCACTTTTTTGTAATGATATTTTTTTCAGGTAGCTTCACCAAATCCCATGTCCGGTTCTCCATGAGAGCTTGATGTTCCTCATCTATGGCTTGCACCCACTTCTTCCCGACATCTACCTGTATTGCTTCATCAAATATCTCTCGGCTCTCCACTTTTGGTGAGTAATAAATAATAAAGAGAAGGAGAAAACATTTAGGTTCTCTTCTTACCCTAGAAGAAATCCTCAATATAGGAGTTTGGGGTTCTGTTAAGGAGGTTCTGAACCGATTAATGTGTCACTTTCCATCGGAAGATCCTTTTTGCTGCTGCATATTCTTTCTTGGATTCTTCCATGTTTTCCTGGAACTTCGCTTATACATGACTTTCTCATTAAAGACCACATCCATAGATCAAACGGTTTTCTTGTCCTTAATACTCCAACATTTATATCTAAATTCATCACCACCATAACCAATGAAAGTACATTTTTCTTATTTAGCCTCTAGCTTGGTCCTATCATCCTTGTCTATATGGACAAACACTTCACATCCAAAGACTCTAAGAAATGAATAATCAACTTTCTTACCATACCAAGCCTCCTTAGGTATGCCTCCATCCAAGGCACTTGAGGGTCCTCTATTTATCAAGTATATAGTTGTGCTCACCGCTTCTTCCCAAAAAGAAAGAGGCAGTCCTGCATGTAACCTCATGTTCCTAGCACATTCCATTATTGTTCTGTTCATCCTTTCGATGCCCCATTCTACCTGTGGAGATCTTGGAACCATATTTTTCCTACGGATTTCATTCTTAGAAATGTTTTCCTCTCAAAATTTCCCCTCTTTTGAAAGTCTTAATTTTGAAAATTTTGCGTTAGCACCTTTAGTAATGTTCTAATGAAGAGAAAACGAGATAGTGAAAATTGCAATTTTTTGGAGAATTTTTGGTGACTTGCGGGTTTATCGGAAATTTTTTTCCCTCATGTCCCAAGTACCCCCGGGCATTTTTTCACCGATCAACCACTTTCCTGCAAATTCTTAAGCGCCGATTTTTCAAAAAATTTGGCTGTTTGTCCTAAGTTTGCCTAGACTTCCTTTCACCCGATCATCCGCATCACCACATCGAGTACTTCACACACTTTTCTCCCATATGTCCCAAATGTGCCTAGGATTTCTATTCCCACTTTCCCCGCATCACGTGCATCAAAAAAATCATGTCCTCGCGTCCCTCACATATCTAAGTTCCTGGACAGCCCATGCTCATTT
Organism: Taxus wallichiana var. yunnanensis; assembly: GCA_018340775.1. NCBI lineage: Eukaryota > Viridiplantae > Streptophyta > Pinopsida > Cupressales > Taxaceae > Taxus > Taxus wallichiana. The sequence goes on from CM031236.1 coordinate 345,893,896, forward strand.
GGCCTGCTTTTCCCACATCAACCACGTCGGAAGGATCATGTCTTCGCATCCCTCATGTCCCAAATGTACCAAAGACTATCTGGGCCAATTTTCTCATCTTTTCCCACTTTTCATCTTTTTGAGGTGAATTTAATGCACATTTAATGACCTTCTCTCTCCTAAACGACTATTTAATTGGAAAATATTCTACGCATTTGACACATTGCTCGCTTGCCATATCTTGCTAGAATACTTTCCATTAAATTAATTTTCTCATGCTCTTGTATCCATTGCATTATCATCGTGATTTTGATCTTGAAAGGCTACTCCCTGTGTGCATTGGAAAATGAAGATCAAGTTTCAAGTCGAAACCCGTGTCACCTCTTGAGACCTCATGCACGATATTAGAGACAGTCAGTTCGACATTTAGATTTCAGGATTTTGGGGTAGATTAACATGCTCTAATCCTAATCCCATGGCACAAATGATCAAGTGATAGTGGACTTGCATATGTGGCTGGTTTTCCTATCTTTGTACAAAGTGTGCGGACATGGTGCTTTCTGCAGAGCCCATTTTAACCCGGATACTAAGGAACTCACCAATGTGCATGGGGAATTAATTATGAAACTAGATGCTGTCACCATTGCTGCTGCCCTACGCATTCCAGAGACTGAGGATTCCATAATTCTCACTCATTCCCATGCTCAAACCCTGTTTGACCAAGATGGTGACACATACAAGGCATGCATAGAAAAATCATGGTTAAAGAACCCTAAGAAGGGAGCATCCCGACTCTCCAAGGAATTATATAGGGTTGATTTTAATGAGGAGTTGTCTGACTTTATTATTTTTCTCACCCGTATCATGGGGTTGCCTTCCACCAATGAGTTTCACTTCTGGATGTGCCCCTTCATAAACATCATCTACAAGGGAAAGTAGAACATTAATTGGGCTGAAATTTTTTGCATGAATTTGACTGAGCAGTTGTCTAGTGTTCAATAGACTAAGAAGTTCTATATGACTTCTTATCTCATGTATACCCTAGCTGCATTCCGAAGTGGTTTGGTTTCACCTACATAGAGGGCCAAAAGAATGAGCCTATTTACGCATAATTCCCTTAGTTTACCCTTGAAACTAGCAATCACAATTTCAAAAGAGTCAATGATGTTTTCACTATGTACATTGTAAGACTCTTAGAGGGAAACATTGCTAGGAGATTTTCTAATGAAGCTATGAACCTCATAGCAAAGTATGGGTCTTTCTTTATTTATTTTAGGAGGTTTTCATACATTAGGTTGACTGGATATGAAAGCACACCTCTCAAGCTTCCTATGTTCTGGAGTGATAAAATGGTCATGGTTAAAGTATGCAGGTAGTTTGATAAGATATATAGGAGATGCAGAGACAAGAAGATCACTGACCTGCATTTCCCTATCTCTCTAGGAAACTATACATGCAAAACATAGTTGGATGCCCAAAATGTAGAAAGGGTTATTACTTCTATCACTGTTCATTTCTTTAGACCCAGAACTTGCTTTGATCTGAAGAATTTTATTGATCAAAACCTCAGGATAAACTATCATCACAAGCCGATAATAAAGACTATCTGGGCTGATTGTGTAGACAATTTTAAAGCTAGATGGAGGCACTATGATAGGCTCTCTCTGCAACACATTAGATATCTCAATCTTTACCATGTTCTGGGGACTTAAGGAGAATTGTGAGGACTTACGGTCCTTTGAATATGAGACAACAATAAAACACACTCATTTTGAGGATCTGGATTGGTACAAAAAAGAGAGATGATTTGGTTGAGATTATGGCCCTTGTTCTTGTAAGAACTAAAGTTTGGTTTGATAGGAAGATTCGTGAGTTCAGGAAGAATCAGGGTGGATCTTCTTCCAGAGACACCTCTACACTAGGGAAGGAAGCACATATAACTAGTACTGAGGTACTTGAGAAAACCCCTCATTCTTCCTCAATGAAAGAGCTTGAGTCATCTACTCCTTCTACTCAAGTATACCAAAAGAAAATCAAAGAGGTTAAACAAGAACTAATTAATGAAGAACCTCTTCTTGAGCATCCAGGGTTACCTTCAAGACAAGAGAACATTATTGTTCTTAGTGAGAGTGATGATGGTGAAGTTCCAAATCCTATAGGGACTCTTGAAGTTACTATTGAAAAAGAGAAGGAAATGTCTAGTGCAGAGCCTCCTAAGTCTTTGCTGAGACTCTATACAAAGGAAGCTCCTGATACTCCCTCCACTTCTCTTCTAGAGGAAACAATGGTCAATACTCTAAGTTCCATGAGTTCACTTGCTCTTGGGCCCCTTGTTCCTTCTTGTCCTTCTTCTTCTTCTTCCTCTCGAGATAATAGGGCCTTATTTTGATGATGTAGTAGCTCTGCTAGGAACTACTCCTCCTCTAACAAAGAGAGCCAAGACCACTTCAAGGATAGTAACTGATGCTCAAGGCCAACAATTCCTAGAGGTTGCAAAGCCCAAGGTTGATAAGGTAGAGCATGATCTCTTGGTCTCTGATTTAGTGCTTTCTAGAATCCCAATGGGAGAATCCACTCCTAAGAGTGAGGTTCATAACCTTCAAGAAACAATGAAAAAGGTTATTGAATGAGTAGAGAAGGGAAATAAAACTATAGAACATTTGGAAGAACGGAATCAAGTTCTTTCTAACTTTATCAAGTAATTATTGGCAAAAGATAAGGTTTTTAATCCTACCCCACTTTGGCTGCTCTTCTCCCCCATGATTCTCACTGGGATGAAATTTGAGCATAAAGGTATGCATAAGTATTCTACTTATGGAAAGAATTTGGAATCCATGGTTGAGATATGATTATAGCTAGCTTGAATTTCATTGAGGAATCCTTCAAGTCCAATAAGAAGGTGATTAATCTACAGCAGAAACTCACCACCTCGACATAAATATCTATATTCTAAGGTTACGCTACACACATTTTTAACTATTCCTAGCTATACTTTGAGCTTTTAGTTTGATTCCATTATTACCTCGATTTTAAAGAGTGCTAGGTGTTACCATTTGTGCGTGTTATTTCAATAACACATTGATATCAATATTTCACTTTCTCATAAAGTGGGTTAACATATCTTGGTGATATTGTTGTGTCATTCACAAATTGTAATTAGTACTTTTTTTGAGATATAGGTCTTAATCGAGTTTGAGGTCGCTCATTATATATCTTGATTGGGAGGTCACGTTGACTTCTTGTATTTACTTAAGTTTTGTTCATCCCCTTGAACTTGGCAAAAGTGAAGACATCTTGTTAATCATCTTGTGATGCGAAACTACTTTTTGAAACGTAGTTTAAGAGGAACTTGATTAAACGAGTTTCAATACCAAACACTTGTGTCACTAGTGATTACTCACTCTATTTTGTATTCTCACATTGTTGATTTATTCATACTCTTAAAAATACATCTTGCATTTCTATTAGGGGTGGTCACTAAGATTTGAACACATTTACAACCTACCCTAGTGAAACTATCACTAAAACATGGCTCTAAAACATGTCTAGGATTAAATAAACAAACATTCGAAGAAAAAAAGTGCATGCTTGGGAAACCTCTAATGAGACAAGGGTCTAACCCCTTCATTGGACATGATCTAGGACTGATGTTTTCTACAAAAAGGAAACAGAATTGATGGTCAATCATAGTGGAAATGAATTAGAATCACCACACACAAAACTCTATTTTGACCCCACTTTACTAAACGTTTTCTTCTCAGAAATAAAGATAGAGTGTTGGCACAGTCATAGAATTAGGGATGAAATTTCCCACCAAGAATGAAACAATACTACCTAAAAATGACGATATTGAGGAAGAACATCCCCTTATAAATATGGAAGATATTTTAACACACGGACATGCTTGCACTTCTTACATAGGGAATGATAAAGTGGTAGGGCATAGAATACCCTTTATCAAAGTGCCATGAAGAAACAAGATAGAACATGAGACAGGTGAAGAACCTCTGTAATACAAGGAGGAGGAACCTTTAGAAGAAGAATCCACAATCCAACAAAAAATCAGTAACCTAAGACGACAACTAGCTTTGCTTACTTCCCATGTACGTAAAGACGAAACAAGAACGCGTTCAAAAGTTTAGGCCTAAGGTTAAGATCAATTGTATCATCATGTATACATCCCGCTTCTCCCACTAAAGAGCCATTTCTCACACAAGAAGTGCACTCTATGAAAACGATGCTCGTGAGCTTGCAAGAGAGAAATATAGGGAGCATTAGGAAATATCAATATGAAGAATTATGCCCCTATCGTTTTGACAAGACAATGACCCTTCAACCCTTTCCAAATAAATTTGATATGCCAAAGTTCAACAAATATAAAGGGAAAGGAGATCCATAGGATCATGTTAAATATTTCTACATGATGTGTCAAGAGGTGTCTTATAGTGATAATTACCTCATCAAAATTTTTCCCAAGAGTCTCAGAGGTCAAGCCTTGGAGTGTTTTACACGCTTACCATGAGGATCAATTTTCACCTTGCCAGAATTGGTAGAAATATTCATGCATCACTTCTCATATAACATAGAGAGTGATGTCACCATGGAAAACTTATTTGGCACCAAGCAATGCCTGAATGAGACCTTCGCCAGCTTCCTCCAATGGTGGAGAGGGATATCTAGTTGCTTCCCTTGTGCTTTCCCTAAAAAGCCATTGGTTAGTATTTTCAATCCCAATCTCAACCTAGATAAAGCTTTCCACCTCCAAATGCATTGTGTTCTTACTTTAGAGGAGGTTATTGAGAAATGGATTCAGATAGAAAAATCTCTCATTGCCAAAGGCACCCTCAAAACTCAATCTAGAGACAACCAAAATGTCAAAACCATGGAAAAATTGAAGATCTTTAAAAAAAAAAATGTGGTGGGAGACGAAATCACTAATTCCAAACGTGTTCAAATGGTCCAAACTGGTCAACCTTTTAAACTGACCAAGGGACCAATTCAACCACCACCAAATCGAAGAACATTCACCTCTCTCAATGAACCTTTTTCATTCATTCTAAAACAATTGGATGTGGCCCACATGATGACCTATCCTACAACATAACCATTTGATGACAATGCTCCAAAACCTTCATGGTACAAAGAGCATAAATATTACAAAATGCATCGTGTCAAAGGACATAAGATAGAAAAATGTCTACGGCTTCATCATTATATTTAGGACCTCATTGACAACAGAGAGATAGAGGTGGATAACCCAGGAAAAACACAAACACCTAATGAGAAAATGGAGATATATAAAGAACCATTCCCCAAGCATGATAAGTCAGAAAAGTCAAAGCCAGATTGGGGAGAGTCATCCCAAACTTATAAAGCCACGAATTACTTATACACCAAAAGAGATAACAATCATTATGATTTTCTTATCGGATGTATTCGCTCTCCTACTGACCATGTCAATACCATCTAGATCAAGGGAAAGGATTACATTGCAGTAACAAGGCGTGCCTGCCTCGTGATTCTGGAACCTTCTTCATTGACCCCGTAAACCGGTAAATATAACCTTTTAGAACAACTTGAAAAGAAGTCTGCTAAGATTTTAATCTTAGATCTTCTCAAGATATCCAATGTGCATAAAGCCATTCTATACCAAACTCTTCAGGGGTTGGGATTTCCTTTATAAGTTGATCCTACACACCTTCAAGATGTGGTGGCAAACATCACACCAAGTGAACATCTCACTTTCAACCATAGGGAGATCCCTACTAAGAATCCAACACATAATCTTCCCTTATGCATTGAGGTAGTTGTCACCCGTGAGAAGATGATGGCGGTGCTTGTGGATAATGGATCTGGGTTGAACATTTACACACTCAAGTTGGTCAAACAATTGGGACATACGGAGGAATTTCTTGAGTCCCATATTATCATTATCACTACATATGAAAATGTGGAAAGGGAATCAATAGGCACCATCACGCTACCCATGGAGGTGGGTCCCACTTGCCATCAGACAAAGTTTCATGTCCTAGACTTGGAACTTCCATATAACATGCTTTTAGGCTGACCACGGATTCATGCCATGCAGGTTGTGCCATCAATGTTTCATCAATACATTAAGTTGAAGCATGAGGGACATATAGTTACAATACCAAGGAGATTCAGATCCCTTTGCTCATTGTAGAGATCTCAATAGCTTTGCACGAAAGGGTACATATGCATGTCCCTCCATAGATATAGCTATCCCTCTCTAGTTTGAGGCCATGGAATCCTAGGTGGATTCAGATTCTCTTAGTTCTTGCGCTCATGGGGTGTCTACTTCAACATCTCCATTTGATTCATGGGAGATGAAAATCCTTGAATATGGCTACGGGGAGTATAATGTACAACAAGCACTCTTGGTTTCAGACCTCTCATTGTCGCCCAAGACTAGAGGTCGACCCAACTACCACTTCAGAAGACCTAGAGAGGAACACACTATTGGGTCATTCTTACCTGGAGGCTTGTTAGCTGAGGAAAAATTGCTTGATCCACCTATAACTTAGGTCTCGAGGATACTCAGCCATCCTATTATCAAACCCTAAAATATGAAAAATCTAGTAAAATGATGTACTCCATGGGCTATAAAGGCCTAGGATGTGGGAGGAACGAACAAGGACAAAGAGAACCAGTCCCTCTTCCACATTTCAAAACAAAAAGATATGGCATTGGGATTCACCCTTATAGAGCACACCCCACCGATCAAGATGCTACTTGTTCTAAGCATGATGATAGCTTTGACTATCTAAACAGCAATACAGATTCCCATTGTAGCCAATATGAGGATTTGGCCTCCACAAACCTTTTCATAAACAACATTGTCCTAACCATAACCCACATAGAACCAACCCTTGACCTTGTATACCATTCCCTTATTGAATGGGAGAAACAAAGTCACATGTTGTTAGATTTATTCAAGAATGATGAAGCTATTGTAGAGTTCATGGGAATAAGGGATACAATTCCCATTGGAGATCATAAGAAAGGTTTATTTATTGACTTAGATACCTATGCCTACTTCTTCAGCGAGGAGGTGAACTTTGTGGTCAGCATGAAACTTAAAGAAAAGTGAGGGAATTTTTTTAAAGAAAATCCTCAAGCAAGGCAAAAATCAAAGTCCAATTCACACAGTGAAAACCTCTTTAATGCTTTGGTGACAAACAAATAAGAAAATCAAAGGACAAGCAAAGTGACCATGCCAAGGATGAAAATCTTGTGGAGACATCCTTAGATGAAGATCTCAACCTACCTTCCGATCCTATGCGTATGGAGGACTTAACAAAATTTCTAGTCGAAGAAACCATTGATGTTAATATTGGTATAGAGGAAGATCCCAAGATAGTAAAATTGGGAGCATCACTCTCATATAGATAAAAAAAGACATTCACTATCTTTCTTTGCGAGAGTTTATTGATGTGTTCACATGGTCTTACAAAGACATGCCTGACTTAGATCGGCTTTGGTCGTGTAAAATCTGATCGTGCATGTAGATGCTAAGCCTATCAAATAGAAGCTCCAAAAGATGTACCCGAGTGGCCCTGTTGGTTAAGGAAGAGTTAGAAAGATTGCTTATAGTGGGATTCATCAGGCCAATTGATTATTTTGATTGGATATCGAACATTGTTCCTATCCAGAAAAAACCTATCGGTATCTAAATCTACACGGATTTTAGGGACATCAATAAAGCTTTCCCTAAAGATGATTTTCTGCTGCCCAACATTGACATGATTGTTGACTCAATAGTAGGGTACAAAATGCTATCACTCATGGATGGCTTTTTGGGATATAATCAAATCAAGATCGCTAAAGAAGACCAACACAAAATAGCTTTTACGACTCCTTGGGGCACCTTCTACTATCAGGTGATGCCATTTGGCCTCAAAAATGTAGGAGCTACCTATCAATGGGCCATGATAGTAATTTTTCATGATATGATTCATGATATCATGGAAGACTATGTAGATGACATCCTGGGAAAGTCCAAAACAAGAGAGGATCATCTTGTCATTTTACGGCGTATCTTTGAATGCCTGGGTGAATACAAAGTCGGGGTGAATCCAAATAATTGTGTCTTTGGTGTGATATCGAGGAAAATATTTGGCTTCATTATGTCAAGACAAGGTATTGAGGTAGACCCCTGCTAAAGTGTCTGTTATCACTAAAATGCCTCCACCTAATAATATCAAGCAATCAGGTGGCAAAACTTACAGGGAAAATTCAAGCCATTCATTGCTTCATCTCCTAGCTTGTAGACAAATGTCACTCATTCACCCACTTTCTTAAAAAGGAAGTCACTTTCATCTAGGGACCTGAGCAACAGCAAGCCTTTTCTTTGCTTAAATACTACTTGGCTAATCCACCTATCCTCATGCCTCACACTCTTGAGGAACCACTCTTGCTCTATATTTCTGCTGTGTAATTTACTATTGGTGCACTTCTCACCCAATATGACCTTGGCCATAAGGAGAAAGTGGTGTACTATCTGAGTCACACCCTCATCACCTATGAACTCAATTATCCTCAAATTGAAAAGGCTTGCTTAGCCATTGTTTTTACTTTTCAAAAACTTCACCATTACCTGTTGAATACTAAGACCAAGCTAATATCCAAGGTTGACCCACTCAATTATTTATTGTCCAAACCCATGCTCATAGGAAGAATGGCTAATTGGAACATTCTACTTAGTGAGTTTGACATAGAATTTTTCCATCAAAAATTAGTTAAAGGAAAAGTACTTGCAGACCAACTAGCGGAAGCACCTTTGCAAAGCACGGAACCTTTGAATTTGGATTTACCAGATGCCTCCTTTCTCTACATTGAAGAATCTGTTTTGTGGCATATACATTTTGATGGATCCTTTATGTTTCATGGTTCAAGTGTAGGAGTGGTTTTTATTACTCCTTCTGGTGATCCTATACCGCAAGATTTTCACCTAGGCTTCCCTTACACAAACAACATTGCAGAATATGAAGAACTTATTGCAGGGATGAAGCTAGCCATCAAGTGGAATGTTCATCATGTCAAGGTTGTAGGTGATTCATAGTTAATAATAAAACAAGTTAATGATGAATATAAGGTTAAGGATGACAAGCTCATACCTTACAAAAAGTTAGTGGAAACTCTAAAGGAGTATTTTATGTGCATTACCTTTGAACAAATCCAAAGAGCAAAGAACATATCGACAGATGCCATGGAAACGGTAGGGTCTATGCTTCGTATTTTCCAGGAATCATGATATGCCATTCTTCATAGAAAATCTATGCCAGCCCGCGTATGAAATGCCAAAATCTTTCTGGCTTGTGAGGTTGTTGGTCTCGATTCCGTGGTACAAACCCATTTTTACCTATCTTAAGGACAATACAATCCCACCCGATATCTCCCATTCTGAAAAGCAAATCTTGATTTGCTATATAGCCTAGTACACCCTTTTAGGAGGTACACTTTATCATCATGGCTACTATGGGAATATATTACGTTGTCTGGATGTGACAGAGTCAATCCAGGCAATTGAATAAGTACATGAAGGGGTGTGCGGAGCACATACAAACAGAATGGTCTTGGCTAAGAAATTGTTGAGATTAGGTTACTATTGGCCTACCATAGAAATTGATTGTTGAAATTATGTTAGAAAATGTGTACTTTGCCAAAAGTATGGAAATTTCATCCATGCTCCATCACAACCATTGTAACCTATCACTACCCCATGGCCATTCTCCAAGTGGGGTCTTGATTTAATAGGAAAAATTACTCCTATCTCATCTGATGGTCATACACATATCATCATAGCTACAAATACTTTACAAAATGGGTGGAGGATCTCCCTTTAACCTATGTCATAGGAGCCTAGAATTCTAAATTTATCATGAATCACATTATTTGTCGATATGGTATTCCTACAGCCATTGTTGCATATAATGGGAAGTTATTTAAGAACAAAACTATGAAAGGTATTTCCCAATGGTTCCAAATTTGGTTAAAACAGTCCACACCATATTACCCTCAGGGTCATGGACAAGGTGAGGCAACAAACAAGAATTTGGTAAGTATAATGGAGAAGATGGTTAGCAAAATAGATTAAAACTAGCACCTACAAATCCATCCAACCCTTTAGGCTTACCGAACATCCATTCACACTCCTACAAGTGTGACACCATATTCCCTAGTGTTCGGGATAAAATATATCATCCCTTTAGAGATCAAACTTCCATCCCTAAGAATTTCTCTTTGGTACTATCTGGATAAGGATGAGGATTATCGAGTGGCGAGACTAGCTGAGTTATAACTCCTGGATGAGAGGTGCATTTGTGCTCTTAATCACCTGAAATTGTATCAACATAGAGTCTCCAAAAACTTCAACAAAAGAATCATCCCTCATCAATTTGAGGTTGGTGATATAGTCATGAAGGATAACTAGTTCAACACCAGAGTAGAGCAAGAAAAGAAATGGAATTTTGAACCACATTAGTTGGGACCCTATGTTATAATTACCAAGTATGGCACAGGGGCATACAAACTGGCTCACCCCAATGGTGATGAGCTTTAGGAGCCCATGAATGCCATGCATCTTAAGTGCTTCTATGCTTAAACATGGCGCAAGGAAGTTAAAAATAAAATAAAAAATCAAAAAAATCAAAAAATCATAAAAAGAGAAAACAAGTCACCCACTAGTGAAAACCACACAATTATGGCACTTTGGACAAGTCCTTGGGTGAAAACCGGTTTCTGGTTCCTCAGGAGGATTCATTATTCACAAGAATTCTATATCAAGAGGGTAGTTTTCTTTGACCTAGACATGGTTCTACCTTCAATATTTCCTATGTGTCCCATCCTATCGAGCCTTGATCTGGCTTTGCCTTCTTTTATTCGTTTGTGAGGGACATGTTCTTTCACTATTTCCCATCTTATGCTGGGGGAAATTCAATTACTTTACCTTCTTGTTCATAAGAGCACGGCTTACCGCCTGTATAATCCCCATCTAATGCTGGGGGCATCCACACTTTCTTGGTTACCTGCACATAGCTTTGGAAAACTATTAGAAAACACCAAAAACAATAGAAAATTGTTTCACAAAAACCTAAACAATAGAAAATTGTTTCGCAAAAACCTAAACAATAGAAAATTGTTTCGCAAAAACCTAAACAATAGAAAATTATTTCATAAACATCAAAAACAATAGAAAATTATTTCACAAAATCCTAAACAATAGAAAAGTGATACATGAAAACAAATCTTACACAAAAACATTTAATTGTATTGTCTTGTTCCTTGTTTTACTTGTTGCTTGTATAGTTGTTTTTCGTATTCTTACTTTTGGGTTGTTTGTTTATTGGGCATACTTTGTTAGGATTCATCTTTTCTTGCTTAGATTAGATTTATTCTTGCTTGTGAATATTGCGGTATGTTTTTGCATGCTATTGAATCTAGGAAATAATGATGTAGTGTGTTAATTCATTATGTTCTTTCTTAAGATTTTGGTTGTGTTTATTGCATGTGCTCTATTTTGTTATCATTCACATCACATTACCATCATTATCATCACATATAACATCATATATATAAACAAAATTCTAATTTTTACATCATGCATGTATGTTAAGCTAATCATCACATATTGAATCATCAATGGGGGCAAGAGGGGTTGCGCATGATAAAAATCTATCCCCCCGCAGCAATATCATCATATCATCTGTCCATATACATCAAAATAACACATGAGAAATGCATTTGATATCATCTAAGGATCTATCATCTAACATCCACAGCACATGTATACATCAAACATCAAAATCAGATACATACAATGTACAAAATTAGATAACATCATCACACCGTCCATAAGTCTTTGAATCAAAAATGCAACATGCAATGAGAATAAAATTCTAAAAAGGGTATTTTTATGCCCACTCATGTCACAAGCTGAATCAAAGCCATACATCTATAATTGCTGAATCAAAAATGCAACATGCAATGAGAATCAACATAGAGTAATTTATGAAAAGGGTATTTCACATCATACAATTATCCCACTTGTATCACATGCATCAGGACACAAAAACAATAAAATACATCATCTCATAAACATGTGTATTTGAGCCCAAAAAGAAATCCTCATATATATACATGTGTGTCAATATACATCTATATCAAAAATGGATACAAATCAGTGCTCTATATCAAAAATGCCTTCAGCTGAGGCGTACAAAGATGCTACATCAAAAATGTCTATCCACATACATAAAATGTTTAGATCTATACTTAATATAATACATCATTGATACACAATGCCATCAAAAAGGGGCATGTGTCAGAAAGAATCAAGCCTTCATCATGAGGCATCATCAAAATACATATATACAAGGTGTACATCAAAAAATCGGCCTTCATAAGAGGCATACATATAAAGAATCTATACAACAAAAATTGTAGATCTCACTGCAGCTCTCACCCTTTCCAGGGGATCCCGGATCTGTCATCCGGTCAACGTGAACATTGGAGGCTAGGATGGCACTGGTCTAGTTGGCTGCTCTAGTAGGGGCTACTCACTGATTTGGTAGAATGGATCGATCTCTCGTTATCGAGAGCTTGATGCACTCAACCTTGTTAGTTGTGGTAGTGCTACTCGCTACTTTGGAGGCACTACCATGTAGTAGGTAGTCCTGTAAAATAAGGCCTCACCACAAATCCTAGTGGCGTCATGTATTAGGTCAACATCTTCGGAGGAAAGTGCTACCTGAAGAGCAATATCTCACTTTCCTGTCACTCGGCCCAAGTCTGCCTTGGCTTGTCTAGAAGCAACAGCCTTTCGGTCTCTCTCTATAGTCATAGTCTATAGCTCGGTGTGGGCCTGGTCCCTCTATGCTAGTAGTGCCTGTGATCGTGTGTATACATGGTCTCTCTATGTAACAACCATCTGCACCTGTGACTAGGACTGATGAAGAAGGATCAATATTTGAGCCCCTTGTGCCACTATCTCCTGGATTTGGCTCTGCCATGCCACTCTATCATCTCCTAGGCCAGCCTGGGCCCGAGCCTGATCCCACTCTGAAAGTAAGGTAACAATGTGAGCTTGGGCCTCATCTTTCTCTATAGTGATCACACACTAGCCTTGAGCCTCATCTCTCTCTGCTCTAGCCGCATCTCTCTCGACTATGAGTTATTGTAACTGCACCTATATTGTGGCTATCTATGCCACTGGCTGGGATGTTATGTGTGCCTCACGGATTGGTCCCTAAGGTGCTATAAATGACTGTCCCTACTCAAAGACCATACCTCTGGGTGGATACACCGCTTTACCTATACTTAGGCCCTACGGCCTTAGTCCTTATGCCTATGGGGCACCTTGCCCATCATGTGGGATACCATCGAATGGATCCTTTGTGTCTATCCCTTGTGCCACTACTCTCGCCCTACACTCTACACCGTTCCATATCTCTACAGGTGGGTGAATTCCTACTACCCAGGCCTCCTTTGGAATGGTGAGACGTTGGGGTAATAATGTAGCATACTAGGCTACATAGTTAGTTTTGGTCCCTGGGATCCCTCACCTATTGAAATGGGTCCCATACCTATGGGACCACCTATGTGAAACTCACCCTAGCTTGGGCCACTAGTATATGAGGCCCCATGGTTTGCCTCTCTGAATCCCTGTGTACATGCGGATATCTAGGCTGGGGACCCTTGTACCCTACCAAGCTGCCCTGGCACTGTCATGTGATACAACTCCATGATGTAACTGCGGCTGCCAATAATAAAGTGCTCCACCGGGCACACACTAAGCTCTGTGGCATCCTCTGGCCACTGGAAATGCTGTATGGCCACTAGATGACATCTATCACTACCACTCGTCAAACTCCCACCTATATCCGAATAGGCTACCAAACCCACTGTTACCCATGCCATATACGATGGCTCCTCGAGATCTCAAACATGAAAGGGGCCCACAAGGCATCTGATCATAATATGATCCCATGACCATATCTATAATAAGGAGGCTAGACCCACGAGTCTTCTGATTGTGGTATGTGATCAGGTGTAAATCCTAGTATAGGTGGGCCAAGTATGCACTACCCCTAGCAATATCTCTCACCGTTGTAGATGCCATGAACCAAAGGTAGTAATCCTCTCGGGAATGAGGTCCCTATCTTATCAGTGAGTAGGAACCCACTGATAAGAGCCATGATGTAGAGAGGCCCCAATGCAATGTAGGGTCGAGAGATGCACTCATGCAATGCTATAGTCATCCCATTGTGAGGTATATTGTCAACACCAAAAAGGGCACTACAAGCTACTCTAATCAGCCCTACATCAGAACTATACTCAATCAAGGTGCCCATCATCGACACACGAAGAATCCACCATATGTCCTTAATAGTGATAATCATGTCTCATGTAGGGATTTCAAACACTGACTCTTGCTATGCCATCACTTGGCAAGACGGTCAAAAGACCATGGTCTATTAAAATAGAAGGCATCCGAGCCACATGGCCTAGCCCTACCGCCTTGAGAAGTATCACCATGGCTCATCGGTGGCGTCGGCACATACTACCCTCCATCTCTACAATCCGAGTATGTCACTCCCGCATTTACAACACTAGTTATCATCTCTGTAAAATAACACGCCGCTAATCAGTTCCTAGAATTTCTTCTAAAAATCTATCTCATCTTTTAGGGTTAACCCAAAAATCCTAAAAATTCTTCTAAGTGTCATGTTTTGACACTTTCTTATCTTTTTCTGCCTGTCTAGGGCACCTCCACACCCTTTTGGGTGAGTGCACCACATTTAAGTGCTTGCACTTACACACATATGTCTTTTGATGCTTGCAACCTCTTTCGGGCTCATGTGTGCCCTTTTTGGTATGTGTGCCACACATTAGGTGCTTGCACTTGTGTGCATATTCTCCCATGTATGTGCCCACCCTCTTCATGCTTGCGCCACACTTTTGTGTGTGTGCCCCATTTCCCGTGTGTGTGTGTGCACGCACATTTGCTTATGTGTGTGCATGTGCATGCATGTGTGTTGTCTATGCCTACGCATGTGCACATGTTCGCTTTGGCACATGCACCCCAAAAAGATACCTACGCCCCAAAAAGGCACTGTGCCCCTCTATCCGCCACCTACACCTACGTGTAGGCACACCAACATGTTTTCCTAAGGCTAAAATCCTAATTTCGGGCATTAATGACAAAAATTAACAAGTAAGGGTTTGATACTCACAAAGGGGCCATTGTCGCGTGCTTGGTGGTACCCCGGCTCGCATCTCTGCATGCCTCAATTGGTCTCGTGTGATCACCATGGTTCTCCTTAGTATCAAATCCTCACAGTAATTTTTCTAAATTTCTCAATTAAAATGAATTGGTTGCGATGTTTTTACCCTCCCTGGTGGGGTATATTAACCTTTTTTCACGTCAAGAGGGCCGGAGGCCTGTTTTGATCCCCGTTTTCTCCTATGTTCATTTGTGGAATAATTATTTTTATTAAATAATTATTTTTCTCTTATTTTTCTTGTATGGGGCATTTTTTGTTGTCAATACGCCTTCCTTCTCCTCGGAAAATTTTATTGCTTCTGGTGATTTTTATTCTTCTCCACACTCTCGTAAATAATTACTTTTCAAATAATTATTTTTGTCTTAATTTTTCCACTCAATAAGGACATTATATGTCATTTTTTCTCCTTTCTTCCACCTAGGGAACTTTCTATTGCCCCTAGGACCTTCACTTTCTTCTTCTACTTTCTTCTATTGTTCGCCATGGTTTGGAAAGCAAAAACACTAAAAACAATATATATATCAAAAATCCAAAAATAGGGCAAATTTTTTCAAAAATCCTAAAAAGTAAAAAACCCTACAAAAATGGTCACTTGCTTCTTACAGCTGAAACTTGTGTCTTGCACATGGTATTTTCTCCATATGCTATTGGTTTGTCTTACATCTTCTTTGATTAATACGAATTGTGGATCACCATATTCACAACCATTCACAAAGCTAGCCGCTTGCTTCATCGTACTCTAGGTAACTTTTTTGGTGCGGTGTTGTTTTGTTGTGCACAAACACTTTACGTGGACCCCATGTCCTCTCTCCTTTCCCCTTACATGTATCCTTGCTCGAGGCATCATTTTTAATCCTTGTCTTCAATCAAAACTTGTGGATCTCTTCAAAGACCGATAACAAAACATTTGTACAACTGTCTTGATTGTTGTTGGGTTGGATATGTGTGTTCGTACTTGTTTTCCCTGTTAAATGAGCTTGTTTCCTTCTCGTATTGCATTGCATTATTGTATGTTGCATGGAGTTGGTATTTTCAGCAATGGAAAATTGTTCGTAGTATGGATTTTCATGTCATTCTACCGTTGTCGTATGCTTATATTTTTCATAAGGACCGATGATGTAGTTCCTATGGCAATATGATGATATCCAAATTGTTCCAATAAACAGTGGCTAGAGGCTAAGCTCTTCTCTCCCCTCTTCCTTATTTCTTCTACATCACTTCCCTTTCACCCCTAATTTTCTCTTTCACCGGGGTATCCTGCGTCTTTCCCATTCTTCGCCTATCTCTCACCTTTTCGATTGTTGAACAACTTCTTTCATCACCCCATCGACACCCGAGGGGGCATCTCTCCCTCCTACTAATTTTTCTTCTATCCCTTTAAAATTTTCTTCCATCTACTATCTTTGAAGTGGCGTCAATTACGCCACCCCGCAGAGAGGGTAAAGGTAGACACCTATAATTATGCCTAAGAAATTTAAATACTTAAATTGTGCTAATTATCTCATTTCCCACAAATTAACGACATATTGTCAATAGCGCTCATCTTCTCTTCCATTATCGTTAATTGATTACATTACGCTAATTAATTAAGTCACCTATCCAACATGTACCCTAATTAACTACCCTTCGTTAATCAACACCTTCTATCTAGTCTAATTAATTATTATTGATTAATTAGCCTTCCTTCTCATTAAATCAATAAATCACTATTAAATTTGTTAAATTCCCTCCTAATGGTCCAAATCACACTAAAATCCATCTAAAAGCTTGCATAGGTATTAATTGATCATCTTGATTAATTAATACACACCCTTTATCCACATGAGCCACTTAAGGACAAACTAAACCCTCCTAAAGTTAACTCAACCCCATCTAAACCCCCCTTATCCATAACTAACTCTACATCTCCATTAGTCCCACATTCATGAGGATGTGTTGAATCCTTTATCCTTTGGGCTATATAAACAACCCTCCCTCTACTTCTACACTTACACCTAAATCTCTCAAGAGACAAAAGAAAGCACATAGTTTCATACTAATAGCCTTTTGTCATTCTTGAGATCTCCATCCTCCATTCTTGAAGAGCTAAGCCTCACACCCAAGCATCCATTGAAGGATCAAAGCAAGAAAATATAATTTGATTTCCATTGAACTACTTAGGTTCATTTTAATGTTAAATTAGGAAATTAAGGAGAATAGAGTTCATTAATTTACATTATGTTTTGATCATTTCAAAGTTATAATGTTGAGGGTAGGACTTGCTTATTTCTTCATCATGATGGTGCACATTTCTCATTTCTAGCTAGGTTAGGAAGCTATTTCTAGGTGGTAGTTTCTTACTTTAAATTTAGCTAAATTGATGAAATACTTGTACACGAGATGGTGTATTTGATGATGTCAAGAATAACTTTTCAAAGGCATGGGTTTTTGGTGTCGAATGGAAAATGAAGGTTCTAGAAGAAGCACTGGGTGAATTAAATAACATGTGGCAGAAAGGAGAATCCTTCAAAACTTGTGTTTCCTTTTATGTTAAAGATATTCATTGCCATCTTCATGATGAAACTTCAGGTGTTCCTTGCTCTCTCCAAGAGAGAAAAGCTTATTTTAGAAAAATTTCAAGGAAGACTTGTTCAAAGAAGAATTAATTACCAAAGATAAGATAAAGGACATTTGCTTCCTTTAATCTTCAATTGCTGAGGCACATAAAGAATACCTACAGCATACCGAGTTTTAAAATGATATGGAAAAATTTCTAGGCACTTGGTCTCATGCCACTACCAACAAAATAATCCCACGAGGTATGGAGATAGCTGAAGCATTGAATAAATTTAGATATCGGATCCACAAATCAGTGGGCCCACCTCAGCCATAATCAGGTGTTTCTTCTTCTGGATTCTCTTTTCCTTCTATTTTTAATTGATGGGATCCTTGTAAATTAATTAAGGATATTGTATTGAAAATTTCCTTAATTAGTCTTTTAGTTAAAAGAAACGGTTACCAAGTGTAACCATTTTGTAAGCTATCAATGAGCTCCACGCCATTGTAAGGGGCTAGAAATTTGACTTTTTTGCAAGTGTAAAAGAGTTAAAAAGCTATCAATATAAGAAGACTTCTCTTTTATTTCTATCTGTGGTTATTCATTCTTTCCTATCTGTTAAAATTTTTGAACCATTAATCTATTTTGCATCAAGAAGCTTTGTATTCTTGTGGATGTCATCTCTGGAAATTTGTGTCTATGAAATAACATCTTATGGATTTAACATAAATTATTTTGTTCTATATGATCCTAATTCATAATTTATAAGGAATTATTTTGCTATCTATATTTCCTGAGAATGCTACTCTTCCTTTTCCCACTTCCTAGTTCTTCTGTCCTTTTGTATTGATAATCGGTCATTTAAAACACTTCCATGATATCAGAGTTCCTCTTTAAAACTAAATTTTGTGCATTTGTAAATAGGATTTTCCCTCTAAATAAGGGAACCTCTCCCATTAAAGAGGAGGGAATTCTATCCCTTGACTATTTCTTTCATTAAAGTCCTTATTTGATAACTAATAGTTTTTGGCGACTCTACTGGGGATTTGTTTTTGACGGATTCTAGTTTTAAGAAAAATCTCTTGATCTTTTCCTAATCTGACAACTCTAAGATTTACCCGTGGTAGGAGGGCTCTTGGAATCAAAGATTCTCAGTTTCAACTCTTGGAGCAAGGTTTTCCCCTTGCTTCAATAGGGAGAAATAGAAGAGCTTGTTCTACAAGCACACCTCGGTTGAGAACATAACCCTTGTGAGTGGTATCCCTCTAGAGAAAATCAACCCTATTCTCTGTGCTTTGATTCTTATTGGTGTTTCATTTCCGCTTCAAGTAGTTTTCCCAAGGATGGAAATTCCATTACCTTGGAGCCATCGTGTTGGGCCTCTTTCCCTTCCTCAGCCTTTACATGAGTTACCTAGGGGTAACAGGAAGAACTTTCCCAAGTTCAAAGGTGATGGAAAGGTGCACCTTGATGAGCATATTGTAGCTTTCATAGTTACATTTAGAGTCATCGGAGTTAAGCATGAAGATGTCTAGGTGAGTATTTTTATCGATACTTTGCAAGATAATGCAACGAATTGGATCTATCATCTTCCTACTAGGGCCATTACTAGTTGGACCATGATGAGAATAAGATTTGAGAACTATTTCAAACCTGTAGAAGATGTACATGCTTTGCTAGCTTAGATTTCTCAAATAAATAAAGAATCATAGGAGCCCATGAGAGAATTTGTGGCCAGGTTCAACAAGTTGATTAACAAAATCCCACCAGATACCCAGCCTGTAGATCAAATTCAAAAATGTTTCTTCTGAACACTCAACTACCTAAAGTTAGCTATGCATTGAGGAGAGCCAACCTTGCAACATTGGATGAGGATCAGAGATTAGCTGTTAGTGTTGAAGATGACTTGATCATGTCTGGTAAGTTGAAAAGAGATCCTTCCAAATCTAGAGCTTCTTCTTCCTCTTCTTCTACTCTCAGAGATAATGCAGATCCATTAGTACAAAAGATTTCTAATGACCTCATTTCCATCAAGAAACAATTGGCTCAACATGCTCCTTATACAGATGTTCCAAGGAGGAATTTTCAGCCTAGAAATTGTTTTCCCTCCTCTCAAACAAGGCTGGAAATTTAGGGACCTCCCATCAAGGTCCCTATTAATGTAACTTTTGAGGTTGAAGAACCTGATGATGAAGAGATTAATGAAGATTTTGAAGAACCTAAAGAAGAGGCTGATGAAGAACTGGAAGAACTTGAGGGATCTTGAGTTAATTTCTTCACCACTGAAGGTGTTGATGAAGAAGATGATTATGATGAAGTAGTAGTAGAAATGAACAGTGAGTCATATGTTGTTATGACTTGGGAATAGACAAATAAGAAGGAGAAAGTGATGCATCCTACTAAGAGGTCCAAGGAGCATCCCACGACTATCCCCATAATTGTAAAAAGAGGATCTCCTATTCCCACTACATCCACACAAAAGGTGAGTTCTGCTAATTCTTCTTTTCCTAATTCTACTGCTAAAACTTCTTCTTCTCCAACTCCTAAACCTGATAAGCCTAGGATTCCTAGTGATGATATCCCATCCACCTCTAGATATTTTGATATCATTGATCACCTTAAGAAGACAAAAATCCAAATTTTAGAGCTGAGTACTATCAAACTCATCCAAAAGCCTTTGCCAAAATGGTCCACTTTGTCAATTCCCATTCCAGAACTTCACCCAATACTTCTAAAGGTATTTTTCCTACTCCATCTTCCACACCCCAACCAAACCTTGTAGCTGTAGTCACCTCACCTAATGAGAAAATCAAACCATTTTATGTAACCCTCCTCATAGCTGGCCATAAACTCAACAACTGTGTCATAGACTCAGGAGCGTTGGATAATGTCATGCCTGCCAAAGTGGCTCATGCTTTGGGTCTTACTCTCACATGCACTTATGGGTCCGATATTCTATGGAGAGTAAGGAGGTGCCTTTGGTTGGAAGGATTAAGGATGCACAAGTAGCTTTTGTTGCTTTACCAGAGAAGAAGGTTTTAGCTACTATCTTGGTAGCTGATATCCCTCCTTCATATGGTATGTTGTTGAGTAGGAACTTCTATAAGGATGTGGGAGGAGAAATTCAAATGGATTGGTCGCATGCCCTTATACCAGTCAATGATAAGATGAAGAAGTTGTTGCCTGAGAAGCAATTTGAGTATATTGTGTAAAAGATAGATGATCCTAAAGCACAAATACTTTATGAAGATATTGGGCATGGAAACTATATGATCATGTCCCAGGATGAAACAGAATGTCCCAAAGAAGTACTTCATGATCCTAATGGTGTTTGGAATTTGGAATTTGATGGAAGTTGTTCCTCGGCTGGTTCTGGAGTTGGTGTGGTGTTCATATCTCCTGAAGGAAAGATTCATCCTTTCTCATTCAAGCTAAAGTTTGAAATTAAAAATAACACACAGCAGAATATGAATCTGTCATCCTTGGGCTTAAGGTGGTAAAGGAGGAAGGTGTGAAGAATCTTCTGGCTCGGGGAGATGCAGAACTAGTTTTTAAACAAGTTAGAGACCTTTTCCAAGTAAAGAATAGAAGATTGAAGCATTATAGGAATCTGGTTTGGGATTCTATTGAATTTCTTGATGCCTTCTCCATCAAGGTAGTCCCAAGGGAAAAGAACACCAGGGCTGATTCCCTATCTGTGTCAGGGTCTTTACTCATACCTCATCCTAATTTCTCTCAGGATAAATTCACCATTGAAATGATCCATAGACCAAGTGTGCTAGATAATGCAAGCAACTGGTAGGTTTTCAATGATGATCAACATTTTCTCTCTTTCTTGGAACTCAGGGATAACTTTGAACAATTATATTTCAAAGGAAGTGACAATTTTCCTCAATATAGTGTTTATTCCAATGAGGAGGATGTCAAAGAGGAGATAGATCAAGATGGGTGCATCAAAATAAAAGGTAACAAGATCCCTAAAGGGCTGGTAAGTCTAGAGGAATTGTTTGATAAACATGACAGGTATGTTAAGGCTAAAGCTTCTAGAGGATCCCAAAAATTTGTTGAATATGAAAAGGTTAACATTGGGGGCTCTATTGATCCCAAAATGGTGAACATTGGGAAATGTTGCACACAAGATAAAAAGAAGAAGGTAGTAAATATTTTGAAGAGGTACATTGATGTAATTTTTTTTTCTTATGATGATCTAAAAGCTTTTTAGCCTAAATAAATGTAAAATTTCATTCCTCTCAAACCTGGGATTAAACCTTTAAAATAGAAGCAAAGGTAGTATAATCCAAAGATTGCTGACACCATTTTTCAAGAGATTAAAAAATTGTTAAAGGCCAAGATTATTTTCCCATTCATCATTCAACTTGGATTGCTAACATTGTGCCTATTAGGAAGAAAAATGGTGAGATTCGGATCTATGTTTATTTTGGGAATCTAAATCAAGCTTCTCTAAAGGACAACTACCCCTACCCATGATGGACTAGATGTTGGAATTTATTACAGAGTGAGATGTTGTCCATGTTTAACAGTTTCTCGGGATATAATCAAGTACAAGTCAACACTGTAGATCAACACAAGACCACCTTTACCACTCTTTGGGGTAATTTTTATTACAATAGGATGCCCTTTGGATGCATTAATGCTGGTTTCACCTTTAAAATGGATATGGAATTGGGTTTTGGAAGCATGAAAGGAAAATTTATTGTGGGGTATCTAGATGACCTAATTGTATTTTCTAAAACTCGAGCAGATCATTTTCAGCATCTGGAAAAGGTTCTTTTGAAATTTAGAGAACATGGGGTCTCTTTGAATCCCAAGAATTCTATCTTTTGTGTCATGGAGGGAAAATTTTTGGGACATGTTGTCTCTAAGAAAGGAATCAAGATTGACCCTGAACGAGTTCAAGCTATTCACAGATTCCCCTTCCTTCAAGAAAAAGGAAGTACATTCTTTCTTTGGTAAGATCAAATTCCTAAGAAGATTCATCCCTAATTTTATAGAGCTAACTTTGAATATCTCCCAAATGATGAAAGGAAAAAAATGTTTGGTTGGTCCCTTGAAGGGAAAGAAGCATTCGAAGGCATTAAAAGACTATTGCTAGGAATCTTATCTTAGCATGTCCATATTTTAGCAAGGACTTTATTATCTATTTCTATGCCATAGAAAGTACCGTAGGTCATTGTGTTAACCCAAAAATACTCTGAAGACCACAAGCTCCCAATTGTATTCATGAGCTATACTCTTAAAAATTATGAGCTAAAGTATACTATGATGGAGAAACATGCTTTGCAGTGGTTAAAGCTGTTAAGTAGTTTTGATTTTATATTCTTAACTCTCACTGAGTGATACTTGTTCCCAATACAACCATCAAGTCCATTCTTACACAACAAGAATTTGAAACTAAGAGAGGGAACTGGTTCGTAAAGGTTCAGGAATATGATATTGATATCAGACCAACTAAACTAGTCCAGCGTAAAGGCTTATGTGAGCTTATCGCTAAAATATTTGGTCATGGGTTGCCTAAGAATGAGGATGATATTTCTATTGTTTTGTTTCTCATCTCAATAGATGAATGGTATGTTGGCATTTCCCACTTCCTCACCTATGGTGAGTTTCTATCTCACTTAACTACTAAGGAGAAGAGAGATATCAAGCTAAGATCAACACAATATGTGTTGTGGGAAAATGCTTTGTTTAAACGTGGAGTAGATGGAAGATTTTTGAAATGTGTTGACAAAGAGAAACAAAAGAAGATTTCCTCGGCCTTCCATGACCAATCTGTGGGAGTCATTTCTCATATGTTATTCGCCCACAAAATTCTATGTGCGGGGTATTATTGGCCTACTTTTTTAAAGGATGCATCAAAATGGGTTGATAAATGTGAAGCTTGTCAAACTTCTATGGGAAGAACCAAGTTAGTTGCTTTTCCACTTAAACTAGTTGTGATTGAAGAACCCTTTCAATAGTGGGGTTTGGATTTTATTGGAACACTCAACCCATCTTCCGGGAAGGGTATACTCATGTGTTGATCTGCCCACAGTTTATTTCACTAAGTGGGTGGAATCTATCCCAGTTAATATTACCACTTCAGAGGTAGTATGTAATTTCATCAAAGAGAACATCCTGATAAGGTTTGGAGTACCCCAAAAGATTGTGAATGATAATGCTTCAAATTTTTCTTCTGCTAAAATGATGGATTTCTGTTATGGATATGGTATTTCCCTTGCTCATTCCTTAGATTACTATCCTTAAGGGAATGGTCAAGTAGAATAAACAAACAAAAATTTGGTGACCATAGTGAGAAAGCTTGTTAATGAGTCTCAGAGGAGGCTGGAAAAGAAGCTCTATGATGCTCTCTGGGTGGATAGGATTACACCTAAAAGAGCAATTGGGATGTCCCCTTTTCAAGTAGTGTATGGTGTGGAAGCCCAAATACTGGTGACAGTGGAGCTACCACATTTTTATTTGATGAAGGTCATTTAAGACACTAGTTTCAGTGATTCTCTAGATAAAAGGATCATGTATCTTCAAAAATTGAATGAAGGCAGTTGCGAGGTTTTGATAGAATATCGCCCATCAAGAGAAGGTGAAATATTTGTTTTACAAGAAAACTAGATCTAGAGATTTCAAAGTTGCAGACATTGTTTTGTTATGGGATAAAATACATGAACCTCAAGGAATCCATGGTAAGTTTGATTCTCTTTGGCTTGGTCCTTTTAGAATCAAGCACTTTCTTTAGTGAAAATTATTTCTATCTTGATTACATGGATGGATCCTCTCTCCCACTTCCTTATAGTGGGCAGTACCTGAAATTGTTCAAGTCATAGGTGAAAAGGGTGTCCTATGTATATTATATATAGGGTGTGTTTGCTTTCCCTTTCCTTGTTGTTTTCCTTTCCTAGTTTCTGGTGTGTTGTCTTCTGTATTGGTTTTCCCTTGACTCTTTTTCCAATGGATAAAGCACTGGTCTTCTTCCCCTAAGTTTTTCTTGAGTTCTTGTCTTGCCTCATTCTTCTGATCTAGTCAAGTCATCCCCAGAAAGAGCCAACTATTGTCCTCTCAAAATTTCCCCTCTTTTGAAAGTATGAATTTTGAAAATTTTGAGTTGACACCTTTAGTAATGTTCTAATGAAGAGAAAACTTGAAGAGATAGTGAAAATTGCATTTTTTGGAGTCTTTTTGGTGACTTGCGGGTCTGTCAGACATTTTTGTCCATCATCTCCCAAGTACCCCTAGGCCTTTTTTCACCGATCATTGCTTTCCCTACAAATTCTTAACGGTCAGCTTTTTCGGAACTTTTTGGCCCGATTTCCCAAGTTAGCCGAACTTCCTTTTACCCAATCACCCGCATCGGGTACTTTACGTACTTTTGTACCATCTGTCCCAAATGCACCTACACTTTTTTTTTCCCACTTTCCTTACATCACACGCATCGACCGAATCACGTCCTCATGTCCCTCACGTATCTAAGTTCCTAGACCACCCATGCTCATTTGGTCCACTTTTCCTACATCACCTACGTCGGCCAAATCACGTCTTCATGTCCCTCATGTCCCAAATGTACCAAAGACCATCTGGGCTAATTTTCTCTACTTTTCCCACTTTTCATATTTTTGAGTCGGTGTGAGGTGAATTTAATGTGCATTTAATGACCTTCTCTCTCCTAAACAACTATTTAATTGGACTATCTCCTATGCATTTGTCACATTGCTCACTTTCCATCTCTTGCTCGAATCCTTGCCATTAAAGTCATTTGCTCATGCCCCTATATCCCTTGCATTCTCATCACGATTTTGATCTTGAAAGGATACTCTCTTGCGCATTGCAAAATGAAGATCAATTTTTCAGGGTCAAGAACTGTGTCACCTCTTGAGACCTCGGTACGATATCGAAGCGGTGAGGTACTGAAACTTAGATTTTGGGGATTTTTGGGGTAGATTAACATGCTCTAATCCTTCTCCCATGGCACAAATGATTAGTGATAGTGGACTTGCATACACGGCTGGTTTTCCTATCTCTGTACAGTGTGCGGACATGGTGCTTCCTGCGGAGCCCATTTTAACCGGATACTAAGGAACTCACCAATGTGCATGGGGAATTAATTATGAAACTAGATGGTGTCACCATTTCTTCTACCCTACTCATTCCAGAGACTAAGGATTCCATAATCCTCACTCGTGCGCAAGCTCAAACCTTGTTTGACCAAGAATGTGACACATACAAGGCATGTATAGAAAAATCATGGTTAAATAACCCTAAGAAGGGAGCATCCAAACTCTCTAAGGCATTATACAGGGTTGATTTTAATGAGTAATTGTCTAACTTTATTATTTTTCTCACTGTATCATGGGGTTTCCTTCCATCAATGAGTTTCACTTCTGGATGTGCCCCTTCTTAAACATCATCTGGCAAGGGAAAGAAGAACATTAATTGGGCTGAAATTGTTTGCATGAATTTGAGTGAGCAATTGTCTAGTGTTTAATAGACTAAGAAGTTCTATATGAATTCTTATCTCATGTATACCATGGTTGCATCCTGGTAGTGGTTTGGTTTCACCTACATAGAGGGCCATAAGAATGAACCTATTTACAAATACTACCCTCAGTTTACCCTTGAAACTAGCAATCACAATTTCAGAAGAGTCAATGATGCTTTCACTATGTACATTATAAGACTCTTAGAGGGAAACCTTTGCTAGGAGATTTTCGATGAAGCTATGAACCTTATAGCCAAGTAAGGGTCTTTCTTTATCCATTTTAGGAGGTTTCCATACATCAGGTTGATTGGCTATGAAAGCACACCTCTCAAGCTCCCTATGTTACTGCGGTGATAAAATGGTCTGGTTAAAGTATCCAAGTACTTTAATAAGCTACATAGGAGATGTAGCGAAAAGAAGATCACTGACCTACATTTCCCTATCTCTCTGGGAAACTATACATGTAAAACAACTTTGGATGCCCAAAATGTAGAAAGGGTTATTATTTCTATCACTGTTCATTTCTTTAGACCTAGAACTTGCTTTGATCTAAAGAAGTTTATTGATTAGAACCTCAAGATAAACTATCATCACAAGCTAGTTAACTGAATACTACTTTGGGATGATTGTGCAGATTATTTTGAAGCTAGACGGAGGCACTAGGGCAGGTTATCTCTACAACACATTAGATATCTTAATATTTATCATGTTCTTGGGAGACTTTAGGAGAATTATGAGGACTTACAGGGCCTTTGAATATGAGACAATAATCAAACACACTCGTTTGGAGTATACGGATTAGGTACAAAAAAGTGAGAGATGATTTGGTTGATATTATGGCCCCTGTTCTTGTAAGAACTAAAGTTTGGTTTGACAGGGAATATTCGTGAGTTCGGGAAGAATCGGGGTGGATCTTCTTCCGAGAGAAACCTCTACACCATGGAAGGAAGCACATACAACTAAATCTTGAGGTACTTGAGTAAACCCCTCATTCTTCCTTAATGAAAAATTATGAGTCATCTACTCCTTCCACTAAAGTATACCAAAAGAATATCAAAGAGGTTAAACAAGAACCAATTGATGAAGAACCTCTTCTTAAGCATCTAGAGTTACCTTCAAGACCGAGAGACGTTATTGTTCTTAGTGAGAGTGATGATGGTGAAGTGCAAAATCTTGGGGGCTCTGAAGTTCTTGTTGAAAAGAGAAGGAAATGTCTAGTGCAGAGCCTCTCTAGTACTATAGAATCCTCTACAAAGGAAGCTCCCAATACTCCTCCCCTTCTATGCTAGAGGAAATAGTGGTCAATACTCTAAGTTCCATGAGTTAACTTGCTCTTGGGCCCCTTGTTCCTTCTTCTTCTTATTTTTATCCAGTGTAACCCATGCTTGACGACAACAACAAGAGGAAATATTCCTCTCGAGATAACGAGGGCCTAATTTTGATGTTGTAGCATCTCTACTAGGAAATACTCCTCCAATTAAGAGAGAAAATACCACTTCAAGGATAGTAAATTACACTCAAGGCCAACATTTCTTGGAGTTTGCAAAGCCGAAGGTAGATAAGGTAGAGAAGGATCTCTTGGTCTCTGATTTAGTACTTTCTAGAATCCCAATGTGAGTATATACTTCGAGAGCGAGATTCATAACCTTCAAGAAATAGTAACAAAGGTTATTAAATGAGTAGAGAAGGGCAAGAAAACTATAGAACATTTGGAAGACCAGAATCAAGTTATTTCCAAATTTATCAAGTCATTATTGGCCAAAGATAAGGTTTTGGATCCTGCCCCACTAGCTACTCTTTCACCCCCCATGATTCTCAGCTAGGATGAAGTTTAGAGCATCAAAGATATACATAAGTATTCTACTTATGGAAAGGATTTGGAAGCCATGGTTGATGATATGATTATAGCTGGCTTGAATTTCATTGAGGAAGCCTTCAAGGCCAATGAGAAGGTGATTAATCTATAGCAGAAACTCACCTCCTCAATAAAGGTTATGGATAAAGAGTTGAAGCTCTAGACTAGTTGTATTACAGATCTTTGCCTTATGGGCCAAGTTGATGAGAAGATGCTACTGGTGAACGGTGTATTTGATGATGCCAATAATAACTTGTCAAAGGCATGGGTTTTCAGTGATGAATGGAAAATGAAGGTTCTGGACGAAGCACTAGGTGAATTAAATAACATGTGGTATAAAGGAGAATCTTTCAAAACTTTTTTTTCCTCTACTTTTAAGGATATTCATTGCCATCTTCATGAGGAAAATTCAGGTCTTCCTTTCTTTCTCCAAGAGATCAAAGCTCAGTTAAGAAACTTTGTCAAGGAAGACTTGTTCAAAGAAGAATTAATTACCAAAGAGAAGATAAAGGACAATTGCTTCCTTCAATCTGTAATTGCTGAGGCAAATAAAGAATACCTGGAGCATACTGAGTTTGAAAAAGATATGGAAAAATTTCTAGGCACTTAGTCTCATGCCACTACCAACACAACAATCCCATGAGGTATGGAGATAGTTGAAGCATTGAAGAAATTTAGATATTGGATCCTCAAATCAGTGGGCCCGCCTCAACCATAATTAGATGTTTCTTCTTTTGGATTCTCTTTTCCTCCTATTTTTAAGTGTTGAGCTCCTTGTAAATTAATTAAGGATATTGTATTGAACATTTCCTTAATTAATCTTTTAGTTAAAAGAAATGGTTACCAAGTGTAACTAATTTGTAAGCTATATAATGAGCTCTCCATGCCATTCTAAGGGGCTGGAACTCTGACTATTTTACAAGTGTAAAAGAGTTAAAAAGCTATCAATACAAGAAGACTTCTCTTTCTATTTCTATCTGTGGTTATTCATTCTTTCCTATCTGTTAAAATTATTGAATCATTAATCTATTTTGCATCAAGAAGATTTGTATTCTTGTGGATGTCATCTCTAGAACTTTGTGTCTATGAAATAACATCTTATGGATTTAACGTAAATGATTTTTTTCTATATGATCCTAATTCAGCATTTATAAGGAATTATTTTTCTATCTATATTTCCTAAGAATGCTACTCTTCCTTTTCCCACTTCCTAGTTCTTTTGCCTTTCCGTATTGATAATCGGTCATTTAAAACACTTCCATGATATCAGAGTTCCTCTTTAAAACTAAATTTTTTACATTTGTAAATAATCTTTTACCTTTAAATAAGGGAACCTCTCCCATTAAAGAGGAGGGAATTCTATCCCCTGATTGTTGCTTTCATTAAAGTCCTTATTTGACAACCAACAATAACAATAATCATCAAATTCATTATTGTAATACTCCCCTCCATTATCTAACCTAAGACATTTTATTTTAAGACATGCTTAATTCTCTACCAAGGCTTTTCATTTAACAAAAGTGTCAAATACATCATATTTGTGTCTAATACAATAAACCCAAACTTTCCTTGTTGCATCATCAATAAAAGTAAGATAATAACATGAACCCCTAAGAGATGATACAGAGCCGGACCCACATATCGAGAATGCACCAACTCTAACTTACTCTCTTTCTTTGTAGGTCCAACCTTGAGAAACCTTACTCACTTGTGTTTCCCATATATGCGAGTCCTCACAAAACTCCAAACTTGTTTCGTATGTCTAGGAAAATCCTTTTTATGATATCCATGCCCTTATGGATCATATGACCGAGTTTATAGTGCCACAATGTTGTATCTACTTACGAAGCCACAAGATTACAAACATTAGTGTTATAAGTTCTTAAATACAAGGTTCCAACCTTCTTATATCTTGCCTCTAGAAGAGCTCCTTGGTAAGCTGTACGTACCCAAAATTGTAGGGTATTGCACCATCGGAACAACGTAACACGTACCCCAATGATGATATAGGTCTCCTCACAAGGTGTTTGGGATCTGGAAAATCTCCCCAAGTATGCGTTAACATCCCACATGCCCTGCTTAGCCCCGCATGCTTTGTTTTTCTATTTTCCCCTCTTTTCTTGGTCTTTTACTCTTCAGTTACAAAACCGCCGCCCGACTAGGGGGTGGTCTCATGACCACCACCCTAAGCGGGCGGTGGTCTCAGTAACTACCACCCTGCTCGGGGGTGGCGGTCCTTTACGTGTTTTCCAAAATTCTCTTTCAACACGAATCACGTAAATTTCAACATTTACTAGCTTTTTTCACCGCCATGAGCTTGCATTAATGATTTTGGTTCCCTAGAATAGTGTTTTGTGATTGTTTATAGTTTAAGAGATCAATTTGGTTTTTACCTTAGGTAAATGCAAATGCTATAAATAGTTGGCTTGTGCTCAAGCAAATGGCCCCTCAAATTTGCCTCTGAATCTCTCATTGCAATAGATTAGTCTTTCATTTTGCTTAGAATTCTTAGTTTCTTTCATTGCATGCTTAGTTAGTGTTGTTTTGCTGTTAGGAAGCCACATATCCATCTTGTGCAAGTGTTGTTGATATTTCATCCAATCCATTGGAGTAGAGTAGTTTTTTTTCAATAGGAAGCCATTAAAATTACAGGTTTTTTTCTTCAAACAGGATAGTTTTAGGTTCTGGACATTTTATGTTGCATGACTCATAATAAATCCCACTAGGAATTGCATAAGCCAAGCTCTGTACTCTTGCTCTATCTCTCTCCTACTCGCATTGTATTTATTCTGTATCCTAAGTTGCCTTTGTCCCAATATCTACTTCTATTGATGCTAGCATTACACGCACCTACGGATCCATGTGAACACGAAGGAACGAGGAGATCAAATTGAGGGGACAAGATCACACACACCATCGGATTCACCACTATTATGTAGAATCCAGGTTCTAGCTTTCAAAGTTCTAATTAGAATCATATCAAATAGAGTAGTTAATTACTTTATTTCAGTCAATATTACTTTCGATATTGCCAGGGAAGCTGTGAGGATTGATAGTTTCTGAGAGACTATGATTCTTTCCTAAATTCTGAGGTAGGATCGAGAGTATTTCAAATAGATTAGATTATTTATTTCATTGTTTAGAATAGATTTACAACTGCACAGGCAAGTAGCTATACTCGGTTACTTTGTTTGTTTTAAAATTTGACACTAGGTTAATTGTCAATTTCTAGATATATTAAAATAGCTACTCCTTCAAATTCATTTATAAAATTCATCAGAAAATAACAAAAATATAGAAGTTATATATGTTATAGATATACTTCGCATAGTTAATTTTATTTTTCTACTTTTAGTTTACATTATTGCTTTTGTATGACAATCACGGGACCTAGAGAGCCCAGGGAATATGTATTCGAGCCAATCATGCCCCAACCCAATCTCATCACAGCCATAACTGATATAGATTAGAATCTTAGGATCCAAGTCTTCCAAACAATGGTAAACTTACAACAAATCAGTTTCCAACTGCACGGGTTAAACATAGAAGACGACCAAGCACACACATTTTGGTCAAATCAACCAAACTATAGATTGCTCTAGATACATATCTACATGACCGTGGAAGGGTTTGAAAGAGAGCAGACATTCGGTTGTGATCCTTTGGTCCCATAGCCAGACGCAGGAGACACTCTCACAGATATAGATACCAGCTTAAGAATTCAGGTTGCACAAACACCTGTAAGATATTCTGAGAAGATCACACAATTATTAATTCTAAATATAGAAGCTGAGAAAGCATACGATTACTAGATACTAGGGGTTAGAGACTGAATCTGCACATGACCATAAAGCAGTCTACATCAATCACGAATCTATGGTTATGACCCACAAGTCCCATGCCCAACGAGCCCATAGGTGAATTAGACATAGCTTTTGGCTTACGTACAATAGTAATCAGATCTACTCCACTTCCACCTATCATCATCGACAGTTATCCTTGCTAGACACAACAACTAAAAAAGCTAAGGAATTCGGACTAGGCTGAGAATTGCCCATAGAGTCAATTATATTTACCATGCACCCTATGACCTTATACGGAGATATACACGAAACTATCCTGGTCATTTTCCATGTATTCCATAACCTATGGACCGAATCACACCGAGCTCGATATTGATTGGAGCCTTCGAGCAGTCATCCTTGCTGATTGATCTATCACACCAGTTCAGGTTAGGAGGGCATTCTTTTCCTTAGATTCACAATTTCCACTAGTGCGTGTCGAAGACATCAGATTGCCTAATTAGCTTGTCTGCATCCCACACATATTTAATCCTCTCATTTGTCTTAGCACGAATTTGGGAGGTCGGGTGTGAGGAAAAGTTACTTATAGATTCCCATGCTTGCTTATCACTTTTCCATCATACAAAATTGGTGAACCCGACGTGAACCTTTCTACTTTCTGATTTGGAGTCAGATTTCTACTGGTTCTTTTAAATTAAACAACCTTTACTACCTCATCAGCTTTCACCATCACCTTCGCTCCTTCCCATTATTCTGTGGGTATTCATATACCCCCTGAATATTTTGGGATTTGATGCGTATGGTAGGCCTCTCTTAGGTCTTGAGGCATACTACGCTCAACTGAATAGACAATCATCACCCTTGCTCTCAGTATGGGGTGACAACTACTCAACTAACTAGTTTTCAACACAAACTCCAAGGTTCAGATATAACTCACCTTTCTAAATAGAGGAGTTGGATCAGCTCACTCAAACACAACAAATAGAGCCTTTAGGCTCAAACAATATGACATTCATAGGAGAATCTAGTTCGTCGCCTCAGATACTACTTAAACCACAAATTAGCAGACAATCAGACCCATACCTAGGTTTAGATGATGAACATTCGGTATGTTATACCAGGAATGAACAACATCCTTGAAGTATGTACCCACCTATAGGAGGTTTACAAACACAACCCGAGGTTTCTTTTCAAGAAAATACCTTCATACTGCTACATATAGGAAATGCCCTCAGGGAAACTTGGCAGGGCAGCGATCAATTCATATCAGGATATCACATGCCTATACAACACCATGATGTACAACAAACACTGCTAAGGCAAAACACCGTGACTTCACCAAATGAATTCATTTCAACGTTAGTAGAAAAAGTGAGGGGGTTAGAACTTGCTTAGGCAAATCACCATTCTCAACTCATGCAGGCAAGAAATTCCAAACCTAGCCAAATAGACCTCCTCACAGGAATAGGTACGTTAGGCATGACTCCTCAGTATTCACAACAAATTCCAATTAGAACCACCATTTCTAACACCGTTCCAATACCTCCCGGTCTAGTACAAAATAATCCATTCTTGGACAATACCCCTTCATACTTAAACATGTATTCCAAATCACCACAAGGGGATATGTTCTCCTCTCCCGGTATTTTTACTCAACCACAGGGGTTCCCTTATGCTCCTACCAATGCATATGCAATGCCATGTCAACAACCCATTCCACCACTGCTCCCTCAATAGGCACCATCAATGGTTGAAACATATGCGATAGGGACTTACTCAGAATATTTGAAAGAGCCCTTAGATTTCACCATACGAAGCATCATGCTTCCAAGACCTCTTCCTGATTTTCCTAAGTACAAAGGTGAGGGAGATCTAAATGCACATATCAAGGCTTACGCTACAGCCATCCGAGAATTACTCCCTTGGGATGGGGTTGTTGCTAAAATATTTCCCAAAACCTTGGAAGGTATTGCTCTCGATTGGTATTATAGAATACCAGAGGCTTCTATCCATTCATTCAAGCAACTAATTTTAGAGTTCATCAAGGCATTTGACATGAACAAACTATTAAGAACACGAATCAGGGAATTCTTACACATTAAACAAGAACACAATGAATCTATCACCCATTTCATCCAGAGGTGGCGTACAGTTCTTTATTATTTGGAAAGTGCTACAAATATGGACCGAGATGGAACTATGTGATTTATTCCTTCATTCTCTCAAAGAGAGGTGAAGGAAGAAGTCAGAAGTTCTCACTAATAACTTATGATGAAGTACTTGAGAGCACTCTTTGAATAGATCAAGTGGTAATTGATAGTGGTCGCAAAACATATGGAGCAAATGGGGGTTAATCACTTCCAACTAGAACACTACAACTTATCCTACTAC
Source organism: Taxus wallichiana var. yunnanensis (assembly GCA_018340775.1). Taxonomy (NCBI): domain Eukaryota; kingdom Viridiplantae; phylum Streptophyta; class Pinopsida; order Cupressales; family Taxaceae; genus Taxus; species Taxus wallichiana. The sequence continues at coordinate 345,928,253 of CM031236.1, forward strand.
CACAAATGTCAATCAAGGACCTAAAATCCTTAATAAAAATCATGGAGTGAAAACAGATGGAGTAACTGATTAGGATAGAAAGGTAAATGTTGTGAATGATCCACCACAAATAAACAATCAACGAAACAATAAATTTACTCCAATAATCAATACAGTGGATTTTAATCATCCACAACAACAACAACAATGGCAAAGCCCTACACGGGATCCAAATAAAAATTCAACTAGGTATCAAAACCAGAATTCAAACCAAAAACAACAAACGCAAAACTTTAATAGGCAACGGTTTGATCAAAGTTTTAGGCCACAATATACACCAAGCCAACAAACTAGGAATTACAATCCTAACTCGTATTTTGGTTTTCACAAAGTTCGGGGCCATGACACTAGAACATGCCGTGACTACAATAAATTTATGCAACATTTTCCACATGAACAAAGATAACTTTTCATAGATATGTTCTTGACAGATCCTATGTCACCAATGCCACATAATTTTACAAGGGTAGTTTCCCCTCAAAATGCACCCCTCCAGATCTTCTATGATCCACTTCCAAATCACAACAATAACAAGATAAATCCAACGGGACAAACAAGGGTATAATTATAGGAAACAATGATCATGAAGCCTCAACTTCTTGAATCAGTTAGTTGCGCCATGCAACTAGGAAGTTAGCCATGACCTAAGATAGTCGGTTTAGTGGAGTTAGATGTCGAACTACCCATAGAAGCTATAACAAGGACACGAGAGTATTCCTCTTAGCTAAGTCCAAGCTACCCGCTAGAAACAGACAATATCCAACAAGTATTAATAAAGCCCGTGGGTGCTTACAATTTAATTAATGATCTAACGAAAACCTTCTGACACATCTTCTTTTTGGATTTATTGAAGAACTCCCCTACTCACAGAGCTGCTCTTTTAGAAGCATTTGGTTTAGGTCATCTAATTAGCATCAATCCACCTCCCGAAACACAGGTAAACCATATAGAATTTGATATCCACCCTCCGAGGCAGCCGGATAGGGACACCGAATTCATATTCGAAATAAAAAAAATGCCAACAAACACTGAAATTGCGCGCTGTATTTGAGGTGATCTGGCCTTACACTTGCAAGTGTGGGTTTATAACAATAATGTGAAATGCGTGATGGTTGACGATGGGGCAACAGTTAACATAGTCCCTTTTTCTTTCCTTCAAAAGCTAGGGTACAGAGAAATGAATTGTTCCACAACCTAAAATACACTAAGAGGCTATGACAACCTTAAAGCCACTTCAATTGGAACTATAATACTACCAGTCACCTTAGGACCCAAAACAATCCTGACTAAGTTTTATATTATAGATCGAGAAACTAACTATAATATGATCCTCGGCTGACCATGGATACACCATATGAAGGCAATCCCTTCTACGCTATTTCAAGAAGTAAGATTCTTGCATTTAGGAAAGGTGTTCATAGCCAAAGGTGATCCAAAACCATTCGACGTACACTGGCTAACCTAAAGAAAAGCTGGGCATGCACTCGGAGTTTGAACTCCCAACGAACCAACTTAATAAACCTACCGACGTGAAACCAAAAGAAAAGTTGGTACCTACGACAGATCTTGAAACTATGAGCCTAGCCAAGGTAACCCCAGCCCCCAAAGATGAGGCTAACATTGTAGAAACAATATCATTAGGAACTACTACAAAAATTGTTGAATTACTAGAACAGGATCTACCAATGTTCCTACCATTTGATTCTGTAGGCATGGGGTGCACCCTAGGTGTCGGTTCTCTCCCAGCAGTAGATCTCTGCATGGTAGAGGTAGAAGATGTTAACACAACAAATATCCTAGTGCCCATATTCCCAGCTAAGTATTGGACTCTCCATTTTGATGGAGCTAAATTTTGTTACAGAGCTGGGGCAAGAGTAATCCTTACTTCTCCTGAAGGAAAATTCCTACCATTTTCCTTTAAACTAAATTTCAATGCACAAACAACGGCGTTGAGTATGAAGCCCTCCTCCTTGGCCTCATCGTAGCTAAGAGAATCAGTGTTGATAACATTAGAGTGTTAGGAGACTCACAATTGGTAGCAAATCAAGTTGTTGAGATGTATGAAACCAAAGCCAAGCACTTACAACTATACAAAATAGTGCATCTTGAATTTAAGAAAAGAATTTGACTTCATATCAATCGAAGAAATCTCACACAAACAAAATCTTCTCGCTAATTCAATAGCAACCTCAACGTCATGCTTTACTCCAAACAGTAAGTTAGAGGATACCCGTTTCATGGTATCCCTTCGTGATGAACCACTGATAAAAACAATGTCAAATCCTCTTTTAAATAGAAATGAAAACAAATCTACTATCCTAGACCACATTGATAGTGATACAACCACTCTTGATTTCTTAAACGCCTATGCGGCATTACATCTCACCCATCACGTAATAGATTTGTCTTTAATTCCACATTCATCTTCTTACTTTGGGAATCCCATGACAGAACTTCCCCCACAAAAGGAACTCAAAGCATATACACAGTCGGGAATGAAGATGATCTAGAACTACCTCCAGCCCCGCCTGAGTTTGAAGAAGGTAACGCTTCTTTAATTGAAGAAACAATTGATATTAACATCAAAACAGAAGATGAACCAAGGATATTGAAGTTAGGATCCTCGTTAACTCCATTAGAAGTAGAAATACACACTCGGATCCTCAAGGAACATCAGAAGGCTTTTACATTTAATTATAAAGAAATGACAGGGGTTGCACCACACATTGTGGTGCACAACCTCGTCACTAAATCTAATGCAAAACCGATTAAACAAAAATCAATACCAATGAAACCCAAGGTATCTCTCATGGTAAAAGAGGAGGTAATAAAGATCCTCCAAGTAGGATTCATCAAACCAGTTGATTACTCTCGGTGGGTATCTAATACCATTTTGGTTCTAAAAAGAATGGAAAGATACGCATCTGCATAGACTTCCGAGACATTATCAAGGAATGTCCTAAAGGCGACTTCCCATTAACATCCATACACGTCATTTTTGATGTAACAACTGGATTTGAGCTTTTATCTCTCATGGATGGATTCTTGGGATACAATAAAATTAGAATATCTGAACAAAATCAAGCTAAAACCATGTTTATAACTCCTTGGGAACCCCTCTTGTTATGCGGTTATGCCATTCGGTCTCAAGAACACCGGCACTACATACCAGCGGGCTATGATGTATATATTTCATGATCTTATTCATAAAATTGTGGAATCCTACGTAGATGACTTGTTGTCTAAGGACAAGAAGTGTTGTGACTAACCAGAAGTGCTTCGCATCATTCTTTCACGTCTGATAGAATATGGAGTCACGCTAAATCCAAAAAAATGTGTCTTTGGTGTGACAGGAGGGAAGCTCCTAGGTTACATTATATCATCACGCGGGATCGATGTTGACCCAACTAAAATTAAGGATGTTCTCAAAATAGTCCCACCTTCGGATGAATCTAGAATTAGATCATTTCTTGAAAAACTTGGTGTGATTTGGAGATTCATCCGGACTTAAGTTTCGCCATTCATCCAATCAACAATCTCTTGAAGAAATATTATAGCATCGATTGGACCGAAGACCTGCAATTAATATTTCAACGTAGTTAAGCATTTCTTATTATCACCACCCACGCTAGTGCCACCTAAGCCAGATCACCGTTAATTTTATATTCGTGAGCCACCAATGTCTCGCTAGCCTGTATGTTGGCTCAAGAAGACGATGACAAGAGAGAAAGTGTGATCTATTTCATTAGCCGGACATTGCTCGACTATGAAACACATTACACACAAGCAGAACGAGAATGCCTCACCATAGTCTTTGCAACCAAATTCTTAAGACATTACATGTTAAATCAAGAAACAAAGGTCATCGTAAAGACAAAACATTTACGAACTTTCCTCACGCAAGGGTCCTTGTCTAAAAAGGTTGGATGCTTTATAACCTTAATGGGTGAATTTGAATTAACATTCGTAAATTAGAAGTCGATTAAAGGACAAATCATCGTGGATTGGTTAGCTGATAATCCATTAGACGGAGGTGATCTAGTAGATCTAGAATTTCCAGATGAGTGCATATACTACATCAAAACCTGACCTTCTATGTCTAAGTGTCCTTGGTACACTGATATCATTAATTATATCATGGACTGTACATATCCAGAAGGTGCTACACCACAACAAAGAAGGTGGTTACGCATTATCATAGCTAAATACGTCATCATAGAACAAGTGCTCTATCGAAAAGCGTTCGATGGAATGCTTCTAAGATGCGTCGACACAGAAGAATCCAAGAGGATTCTCCATGAATCTCACAGTGGGATGTGTGGAGGCCACTTCGGTGGCCATGCCACCACTCGAAAAATACATCGAATGGGCTATTTCTGGCCTACTCTAGAACATGACGTAGTAGAGTTTGTATGAAGGTGTCATAAGTGCCAAGAATTCTCTCATGAGATTCACATGCCGGCACAAGCTCTACAACCAATCGCTACTCCATGGCCCTTTTCTACATGGGGCCTAGATTTAATAGGGAAATTCTCTCCCTCATCTACAGACGGCCATAATTTCATAATCACAGCCACCGAATATTTTACCAAGTGGGTAGAGGCTATGCCTCTTACTACTGTACCGGGTTCTGTAATCGCCAAGTTCATTTTGAACCAAATCATTTGCAGGTATGGTGTCCCGCAAATCATTATCTCAGATAACGGGACTTCTTTTAAGAATGATGAAGTTCATGAATTGTGTAATAAATTTAAAATAAGCCATCATATAGCCTCCTTATATTACCCTCAAGCCAATGGACAGGCTGAGGCGAAAAATAAAACATTAAAATCCATTCTCCTTAAAACGGTGAAAGAAAACAAATGAGATTGGCATTTTAAGTTATACCTAGCCTTATGTGCCCACCGAACCTCAATAAGGACACCAACAAGAGTGACTCATTTCTCACTAGTATTCGGGGCAGAGGTAGTTCTCCTGCTAGAGGTTGAAATACCCAGTCTCTGTATTTCATTACAAGGGATCCTGGATGAAGACGCTTATAGAGAAGCACGTCTCTCCCAACTAGAAAGCCTAGATGAAGCTAGGTTAGATGCTGAACAGTGGCATAGAATCTATGCTGACCAAATGTGTCAACAGTATAACAAGAAGGTATATGAACGTGATATATATGAAGGTGATCTAGTTCTAAGGCTGGACAATCGGATCAACAAAAAAACTGGTGAAGGAAGGAAGTTCCGGCCCAAATGGTTAGGCCCATACCGAGTCATGAAGGACTATGGAAATGGTGCATATCTCCTATGTACACTGGAAGGTGAGGAATTTGGTGAAATAGTCAATTCCCTACACCTCAAATGATTCTACGCGTAAGCAACTAGTACTACTTGTATAATTATATCTACATTGCATCTTCATATAGTTAGGATCATTTTGTCCGCTTGTTTCGTACAAAATTGTGATCAAGGAATTTGTTCTCAAAGTAATTCATTACAAACTCATGATGTTGTTGGCATAAACACTCTAATCATACTTCTCTATTTCCATGATATCATCAAACTATTTTGGAATCATTTCATCAAATAAAGCTAGATATGACAAGGTCTTAACGGTAACCATGCCAAGATCTACGGGTTTATTCTCACTTTTGGTTTCTTCTTAGGATGGGTGTCTTGCCTATGGTCTGTTCTAGAAGCTTCATGGTGTCACATCTATCCCATATATATATCTCTTTGGAAATAAGAACACACTGACATTTTGCTCAAATAAACAAGTCAAATATAGATCAAACAGAAAATTTTAAATTTACACATTTCCTTGCCCCACCAACCTTTGGTGATGAGCTTGCATCTCTTACTAGTGACGTAGGGTTGGGAAAGGATGGAAATTCCCTTACTCGCCTATGCCTTGCCTATGGTGATAAACCCATGCTTCTTACTAGTAGCATGGGGCAAGGTGTGGGGGGTCCTCTTGATAAGCAAACACAAAAGGTCATAAACAAACAATTCAAATATTAAAGTCTTGAGTCAAAAGAAAAAGAATCGAATGTCCAAAATCCCAAGAGAATTAAGAATCCTAAAACCCAGATTTTGTCTACCATATGGCCATCTACGGATCTAAGTCTAGATAAACCGCAAAGCAAGTTGCATCCCAAAACTATGAAGTCACTCGAGTGGAGTAAGCTTGTAGCATCCTAATTTGATTCTGTCAAAGCTTTGTCTATCTTTCATCAATATCATTTCAACACATTTCATAACTTGTGCCCTTTTCAGCTCTCGGTGATGAGCCCTCGCATCTTACTAGTTGCGTGGGGTTAGGAGAGGGGTAGGTTTATCTACTTATCATACCAGCTTATCTTCACCACTTTGCCAAAGCAAATATGAAGTATCCAAAATTGCTTACAGAAACTAAGATTCAAAATCACATTGTATCTACATTATCATATATCAGCATCATGAAATACAAAAAGAAAGTAAACACTTGCATCATTTGTTCTCCATTGCATACATTCTAAAAGCATATAAGCATAATATCATAGTTCACATGAGGAAACGGAAATGCAAGTAAGCCATAAATGCCAAAAGTCTGATCCAAAAAGAATATATATATATATCAAAATTCCTGTACAATGCCATCATGCGCTAAGCATGGTCAAAATGCTCAAAGAGCCCGAGATATACAAAAATATCATGCAAAAATCTAGGGGAGCCAAGTGGCTTCTCAACCCCTATGAGACCCCTCTGAAGGTGCACACCCACGCCTAGGACTCCGGCTATGCCGGCGCTCTGAGTGCACGGAGGGCTCAGGATCTCGAGGGTAGCCGCAATGATCTCGAAACGAGAATGACTCCTCATCGGGCACTTGGCTATCATGTACCTGCTAACTCCGTACGGAGAGTCGATACCATCTTGGCCATGTGCCATATAGGGGCAAAAATGTTTATGTATCTACCAACCGTTGAGGGCTCCCCACGTCCACGAGATAACTCTGCGCTTGAGGTCCTCTCTCCACGGGAGTCATCAGGGTATCGGTGCATACCCTATGAATCAGGTCCCGCCACTCATCGGCGGTCTCTGCAAACAAAGGAGAAAACAAATTAGAAATGAAACAAGAGATAAAACACAAGTGTAAACAAAAGGAGAGATAACAACTAAGGAAATCCTAACTAAAAACAAACATTAAAAGGAAGGGTGGTAACTTACTCGATCACGGGCCTCAGGATGGATCTCAGGGTCGCACTGCCACGATGCCGCCACTGACTAAGGTGATCCCCCCGTGGTTGGAGCAATGTAGCATCCTACAATGGACTCATCCTCCCCACCATGGCCCTAGGAGAGTGGCTCCTCTGAAACCAGAGTAACTCTCTCTACACTCTGCTCGACCCTCTCTGCCTGCATGATATCCTAAGTGTCATGCCACTTAGGATCACTGTCCTCCTCAGTCTCCTCCTCTGTCTCTCCCCCCATGAACTCCTCGAACTCAAAGTTTATGTCAATGGGGTCATCATTGCTATGGATAGGACCCCAGTAATCTCTGAAGTAAGGGTGCCTGCAGCACACCGGCTCTCCATCAGGCACGTACTACCCTCCTGGCCACAATAGGAACGCTAGTAGTAACAACTGTCCAACCCTGGCCTCTAGGACCCCCTCTGGCCTCTCAAACTAACTTGTATACTAGCACTACTGGGGAAGCATGCCCATGTAGGGTAGGCCAAATTGCTAAGGAACTCGGCCAAAGGGGTGTATCTCCACTCACCCCACTCTGTCAATAAGCTGCCCTGTGGTGGAGCAGGAGATCAAAGTAAGAGCCTCCTCGCCCCATATACCTACCATGGTCTGATATGGTGTGGCCTCCATGTCATCGGTGGTTAGAGAAGCAACTGGTTGATGAGGTGCTCTGAGCACCGACATATCTATCCATCTGGCTGCCCTCACAGCTCCGGGATCTATCACCTCTACCATAAGGAATGAAGTGCTCATAAACCCAACTCATGACCAGGGTCGGGTGGCTCAAAGACTACCCCTATAAATGGACTACCCTGTACAAGTCATGGTAGGTAGTCCCAAGTATGTCTGCTCCCTAGGCATAAATCCGGCCATGGCCCTCGATCTGTGCAATGATGGGGGACCAGCAGTATAGTAATGTGTCTCCTCCCTTGTCCCGATCAATCTCGAGGCAAGGATCCCCATAATATCTGGTGAATCAAGGGGATGGGCAAACTAGGAATAGATCAAACTCTGACCCCCTTCTTCGAACCCATGGAGATGACTGCATCTCCCATGTAGGAAGCCCACTGTGCTATCTGGGCCCGTGAACCTGCTGTCTCGAGGGTGAGTTGTCTCCCAATGATTGAGACCCCCAGGATACGGTAAACATCCTCTAGTGTGATAGTCCACTCACCTTAGACCCCTGGTAATCAGAAGCTGTTCCGATCAGCATCCGGTAGGAAAATAAGTCACGATTATGTGACTGGATGGTGCAACATGGGGTACTCACGATATACGTAGTATACCAGCCCTTTGGAGAGTATCCTACTCATCCTGTGAAAGAGCGTCTAACACTGCTGGGATCCAGTCACACTCCCTCTCTCGGCTCCACCAAATGTACTCCTCTCTCACCTGCATACACCCAAAAACACACAAAAAAGTAAGTTAGCATCCAAGTGACATTAGAAAAATCATGAAAACACATAGAAATGCTAAAAATGTAAAAACAACCTCAAACAAGTGTTCTTCTGACATTCTATAAAGAACTGCCGCCCTAAGCAGGGTGGCGGTTTCACAACCACCACCTTTAAGGTGGTGGTCTTGTAAACTCGCCACCACCGAATAGGGCGGTGCTCATGTAACCACCGCCCTAGGCAAGGCGGCGGCGTGTCCCAAAACCCACGTGGGTTTTATAACTTAAAAATCCTAAAAACACCAAAAAAGGACCGTTTTAGCTAAAAACAAAGCCTACCCAGTAGGCCCCCCCTAGATGGACCTTTTGAACCTAACATTTTTGAAAATAACCCCCACAACAAATATTTTAACATTTTAAAAATTTGAAGGTAAAAACGATAAATTGAGGAAAACTAACTTGTGATCTTGCGGGTCAATGATCTACACACGGAGGCATGATCGCTATCTCACCACGAACATTTTGACTCTACTCTCGTAAGAAACCATCACCATGGGTCCCAGAGCTCAGAATCAATCAAATCAACATGCGCAAATGAATAGGAAAATGGGCCCACTTTCATATATATAGTAGCCTGACTTGTTTTGAATGTTTTTTTCACAGGTTTAGAGCGCCAACGGAGGTAAGTTCTTACCCCCGCATCAATGGTACGTCCTCATTTCCCATTATTTTAGCATTTATTCTCTCCGATCTATCTTGTCTATTTACACTTGAGTTCTCTTTTCATTTTGCAGGAGCGGGAATTTTTAAATGGCGTCATTTCGACACATGGACGTATCGGTATGACTTCAAACTTCCCATTTCGGGACCGCCATACTTGGACCCACCGTTTTACTCCTCTTCATGACCAAAAACGCTTCTCCGAGGGGGCAATATGTATGTACCCAAAATTTTAGGGTACTGCACCGTAAAAAAAATGTAACACATACCCCAATGATGATACAGGTCTCCTCACAAGGTGTTCGGGATCCGGAAAAGCTCCCCAAGTGTGCGTTAACATCCCACATGCCTCGTTTAGCCCCCACGTGCTTTGTTTTTCTCTTTTCCCATCTTTTCTTGGTCTGTTACTCTTCAGTTACGAAACTGCCACCCTGACTAGGTGGCGGTCTTGTGATCGCCACCCTAAGCAGGGTGGCAGTCCTGTAACCGCCACCCTACTCAGGGCAGCGATCCTTTACGCGTTTTCCAGAATGCTCTTTTAACATGACTCACGTAAATTTCAATGTTTACCAGCTTTTTTTCACCGCCATGAGCTTGCATTAATGATTCTCGGTTGAAGGAAAATTAAATAGGAAATGTATTCCTAAGAATCTACCAACACAACGATGTATTCAAGAACTCCTTTAGGCCTTACTATTGATCTACCGCCAATTTCAAGAGTGTAGATGTTGGCCTTAATCCTTCCAATTTTAGATCATCCATGATTTTATTGGTTATGATTTTGATTGATTTTCTTAGGTCAATCAAATTCTTCTTTATTGTTGTGTTATTAATTGTAACATTCACTAAAGGACTACTTGGATCTATGTACTTGGGTAACACCAAATTTCTAAGCATTATATTCTCTAATTTCCTATTAACCTACACGGTAGATGGATCTTTTTTTTTTACATGGCTTCTTGATACATGGATATTAAACCAACTTATTTTAGATAGGTGCATATTTGATGGATTGTATAAGTGGAATCTTTACACAAATATCCTTCAGTTGGTTGAAAAAATCAAAATCTGATTTAGGGTCAAATTTTTTTCTTACAATCTCTCTAGAAATGGGGGTTCATTAATTAAATTTCTCATTTTCTATAAATCTATTCACATTGTTATGGATCATATTGCAATGTATTCTATATTTTCTCAGATCGAGTCTACAACAAAGGTGGTTCATTTGCAATCTCCATCATGGTGGGTTTACTTGGTGGGAGAAGTGCTCTTCTTGAGCAGAGATGGATATCATTGACATCAACTAAATAGGTAGAGTATTGGGTTGATACAATGGTGTAGTCTATTTGAGAAGCTTTATTATCTGGGGTTAGGAAATGGTTGATCTTGTAGATGAGTGGATTTTGGTTGAGAGACAAGTTAGGGGTTTGGCATCGATCTTGATTTCATGGGTAAGGAGTTTTTGGTAAGGTTACTAGTAGTTAGGAGGTGGATTATAACATTTTTGACATCCTCTCCAAGGATGATGCCATGAATAAGGGGTTAACTTCCATTTTTGGCATGAAAAATGAGGTTACCATTGCTATTGGTATTGGATAGGGTATGGAGCCCAAAATTACTAAGTATTATGCCAAGGTGGGGGTTCTATATATGAATTACCAGCCCAATTTTGAAAAGATGGCATGGGATATTGTGGCATACCTCATTGTCTTGGTGGTCATGGTTTCCTTTGAGAAATGTAGAAGAATTTCCCATCCTCTGTTTCTATCATCTTGAATTATGGTGTAACCTCCTTTTCTTATGCAATGCTAGCCAATCCTCTACATATGTAATCAATTTTATTTCTTCTGCATGCATGGAGAAACCTGGTAAATGTTGCCTCAACATATTCTCTTTTCTCCTTGGAATGTAGAGCATCAATCTGAGTGGCCATGTCATTAAAAATTTATTTCTTCATATTCTTGAACATGTTTACAATATTTGATTTAGATATGTACCTAATTCCTTTGGTAGTTGATTCACCCCTTGATCTAACATTTTTATCATCTTCATAGTGGATCTAGAGTAGTTCCTGCAAGCTTCACATATCTCATCAAAGGTATCTTTTCAAATGTCTCTAGCTCTTATCAGATCGAAAGCATCCATATCCTCCTCACTGAGTCCCTTCAAGAAGAGTAATTTGAGAGATTCAGAAGGAAATATTGTGTTCCTTGACTTCTGAACACAAAATAGGAATCTCTCTAGATAATATTCTAGTGGCTCATCCTCATTCTATGCCATATTGAAGAGTTCATCTCCTCCTCTGCTACTTGGCCTACAATAGTCTTGGTACTTGGTGAGAAACGTTTCCTTCATCTACTGCCAGGTAGTCACAACATCTCTTCCTAGGCCCATAAACCATCTCAAGGCTGCATCTTTGAGTGTAGAAAGGAATAGCTTTAGCTTGTGTGCATTAATTGTATAATCGTATATCCTACATAAAACATAAAACTCAAAATAGAAAGTGTCCGGGTCTTGATTATAGATCCATTAAAGTTAGGAAGGGGTAAGGGAGAAATTTTCTTCATTACAACAAGCTTATTGTTATTAGATATTGGGAACTCAAATGTAGTTTCCCCTTACTAAATTTTTGATTCACTTCTTCTACCATGATTGGATGATTAGGAACAACCTCAAAAGTCTCACTTGGAGGAGGGTATTCTACTATCAAACCTTATACAGAGGAAGATGTGTCTTCTTCAAAATCAGATGAAATAACCTGTGTTATTTGAGGATTGGGTAAGAATCTACCATGGGCATCTCTTGGATGGTGCATGCATCAACTAACTAAACTCAATCAACATACATTAGTGGGGGTTTTGGAGGTGGATTTTCTAAAACCTAAACTATTTCTAAGGAATGCAAAACCTCTCAAAAAAACCTATAACTTGGCATTATCCCTGGAAATGACGCCAAAAATGGTGGTGTAAATCAACTTACATAAATTAATATGTTGTTTATTGAATCACAATAAATTAATAATTAAACTAGGGGATGTAAAATTTAAATAATTCCAATGGTGTATGTGCAATTATAGAGAATTTAGGAGGTATGGAAATAAATAATTGTCACTACCATACTTGAAACTAAATGCCTTAAAGTAGATAAAACTTAGAAGCGAAAGCAAATGGTTTCTAAACGATATGACTAAGACAAATCTTGGCAATTCAGAATGTAGATAAATTTATTCCTAGGCTAACATGAAATGAAATAGAGAAACAAAACTATGGAGGGGTTTAGTACACCACAAGTGGGCCCTACCTTAAGTGGTAATCCCTCCTAAATTCTATAACTAAAGGATAATAAACAAATATCAGATCTTTTATTGAATTGGCATGAAAATTACACCTAGGAATAAAGAAATATCCTATCTAAATTTCCTTCTTATCTCTGTATATCTATGAGTGAATATTTATGCATATATACATGTTTTTTATTATTGGTAAATAGTTTTAAAGGGACTATACCCTATTACAAAAAGGGCTCAACAACCAGATATAACTATGTAGATGCGACAAAAAGGATCAAAATCTAGATAGAACACTATGACCATAAGTAACCAAGAGATAGTTACAAACAAGAAACAAAATAGGACATAGACTACAACAGAACAACAAAAAGTAGCAAAGTCACAAAAAAATACCACAAAAGATCAGCATCTAAAACGACTCCTTCCAACCCAAGTGAGTTTACTTCTTGGATGCTCTTTCAATTCTAGACTAGATCATTTGCAACAAGGTGAACAATGCCAATGTGGTGATGTGTGTTGGGTCTAAAGCATTCAACTGTGAGATGGTCAGACTCCTCTCTTTATCATTCCCCTAAATAGTGGCAGGGATCCCACTGAGCATGGCAATGCTCTAAACTTGCTGCTCTAAAAATTCACTTATGGATTTGAAGATAGCCATGTTGTGATCATGTCTATCTTTAGCTCTCCCAGTCTATTATCCAGAGAGTTTAGCTTCTTATAAATATCAGCAATTTGATCCTTTCCAATGTCATTATCTTCATCAATTTTTCTTTTTCCTTTCTACTTTTCCATACGCTGAAGGTCCTTCTTTAGTTGCTTCATCTCTTTCTCCAGAGACTCTAATCTATGAGGCACATGATTCCCCTGATGCAAGGCCATATCAATACCAACATTGCTAATATGCAGCAAGTTTTGAGAAACCTCCAACTCTTTGGTGCTTCTGAGAATCTAGGCAGTGTGAGGGGTGTCATATTTTGAAATCTTGGGGTTCTTGGTTTTGGATTTGGAAGGGGTGTCTAGAATGGGAGTAGGAGCAGAGGAGGTGGTAGCATGTGGATCACTAGGAGTAGTCGGGAAGCTAGGGAACTTGGAGACACAAATCTTATGCAACATGAAGATAAGGCCTTGGTGTAGAGGAATAACATGGGAGTGCTTTTGAAAGTCTAGAATAGAGCACTGAAGGGAATTGAGTAGGTAGTGTAGGAAGCAGACCACAAAATGCCTTCTAAAATGGTTTAAAAAGACAAGGTGTTTAACAGGACCATTTTGTAATGCCCTTCCAAAGAAATATATCTAACCATCATATTTGTCACTTCATCATATGGCTTGGGAATAGAACTTACCCTTATGCCCGTAGAAACAAAGTCAAGCTCCTCACCCTTGTCGAGAGAATTTCTTGGCCTTGGCGACCCTGTCAATCCTTTTACTAAAAATTGATAACCCTCCAATTCAAGGCCTATAGCCTCAATAATCAGCTCTTCATTGATAGTAACATGGTGGCCACCATATTTGACCCTTCTATCCTTCCATTCCATAGAAAAATGAACCGAAATGTTCTGATCATGACCCTGAATGCACTCAATGAAATTGGAGATGCCTCCCTTGTGCAAGAGGTTCCAAAGTTCCTCATTATTCTTCTAGGATGGATCACAACATGGCTCTAATTGACACAACACCCCTCCCATTTTCTTCTTCTTCTTGCTAATCCTGTAAATTTTTTACTCAAAACCCTCGTTTGAATTTGTTTCTTCCTTATGTCTATCCCATTTTTGAAATTCCTTCCACCTGTGTGAGGTTTAATGGCATTAATGTGGCTGTAATAAGGAGGATAATTCACACATGTGTGATCTTTCATCTCCACTAAGGCCCGCTCCATGTCATTATTATTATTACTCCACATATTTGATCCCATAATTATCCACATTAATACTAGTTTGAACCTCCTTAGGGATGCAATTTTAATTATCCCATAGGGTAAGATTATTATTGATGCCCACATTAGCCAAGGTGTCCACAACCTTATTCCCCTCCCTATAAGTATGTATAATGATGATATTCTTGAAATTTTGACAAATATTTCTTTCTTTCAAAATAAAGTCCTTGATAGTCCAGCTCGGAGGAGAATTTTGATTTAGATGGTTGATTATGTTAAGAGAATCCCCTTCCAAAATTAAGTTTTGTATATCATAATCTTTGGAAATCCTTAGCCCCCATAGAGTAGCTAGGGCTTCAGCATAATGATTTGTCTAAATCCCCATTTTACTAGCATAAGTAGCAACTAAATAGCCTTTATGATCCCTAATAACACCTCCCCTAGCAGAAAAACTAGGATTACCCTTGGAGGCACCATCAAAGTTTAGTTTATGCCAGTTTCTCTTAGGAGGAATCCAATGAATCAAAGACCTATCAATGTTTGAGGTATTCCTAATCTACAAACTAGCAGTTCCTATCTTCCAATTGGATAGAATGTATTCTTCATCTTCAGGATATTTCTTATTTTTGGGAGGTTTGAATCTCCCAATATTATCTTTAACAACATGCCCAATCTTAACAAAGTTGAGCTTGTAATGTTGTTTGTTATTTCTGAAAATGATATCATTCCTATCTTTCCATATTCTCCAGATAATATGGGGCATGACCAGTTTCCAAAGTCTTCTCACAACACAATGCTTAAAAGGAGGATTCCATTGGATCCAAAATTGAATGAAATCCTTAGGCACAGTCTAGAAAACATTGAACTTGGAAAAGGCATAGCTCCAAATCATGGTAGCATACTCATAGTGGATAAAAAGGTGCTTAATATCTTTAGAATATTTTTGTATAGGTGACACCTATTAGGTATTATAAACCCTTTATTTATCAAGTTATCATTAGTAAGAATTCTTCCTCTGAGCACAAGCCAAAATAAAAAGTTAATTTTAGGGGTTAACTCAGTCATCCAAATCTTGCTCCAATTAAATTCACTCTGGGTATTCTCAAAGTAAGAATTATATCTAGATTTAACTATATAGTCCCCATCTCTAGATTTTTGCCATATAATTTCATCTTTGACTTCCACCTAATTCAAGGGGATGAGGTCTAGTTTCTCTGAAGAGAGGACAACATAGAGTTCAAATCAAATCCATCCACTGAGAGTTGTTTCCATCTCTTTTTATTTCCATCAATTTCCATGTAATCAATGACCTTAGTACCATATTTATGTTCAAGACTATCCTTAGCTGCACCAAATCTATCATTGAGGCTAAGATTAGACCAATTATCACCCCAAAATTGATGTCTTTTCCATTTCCCACTTTCCATCTACAACCTTGCTTGATAAAATTCTTGGCAAGAATCAAGTTGTTCCTAGAAAATGGAACCATGGGGAAGTTGTTCTACATGGAGGAAGGAGAAATTTATTTGTTGCTCAAGATATTTAGCCTTGATGAGTTCAATCCATGGTTGTTCCTCGATAACATTCTCCAACCCATTTTTACAATTAAGGCCATATTCATTTTTCTAATATCTTTTATGCCCAATCCCCCAATCCTTTTAGGAGTGCACACTTGATCCTAGGAAACCAAGTGATATTTGAATTTTTCCTCCATTCCCTACCATAAAAAGTGTTTCTGAATCCTTTCAATTTTTCTCTGAAGGTAGAAGGAATGTTGTATAGAGACATAATGTAGATAGGAAAATTTTGAAGAGTTCTTTTGATAAGAAGACATTTACCAAAGGCATTGGAAGAATGGATCCTTTCCATCGGCCAATTTATTTTGGAATCTTTCTAATAAGTCATTCCAGACTTTGTTTGAGACTTTTTAGTACCAAGGGGGAGCCCCAAATAAGTAGTGGGAAGTAAATTGATTTTACAACCCAATACTTTAGCAATTCTATTTTGTCTTTCCAAAGGAGTATTGAAAAAGAAAATAGAGCTTTTGTCAAAGTTGATCTCTTGTCAGAAGAAGCCTCATAAAATTTTAGAATGGACTTGATCACCTTAGCTTCTAGTATAGATGCCACTAATAGCAAGATAGTGTCATCCACAAATTATTGATGAGAATTTGTTTGATTCATAGAGGTAGGTTTAGTGCCTTTTAGAAGACCATCTTTAATAGCTTTGGTGATTTTTCTACTAAGGCTATCCACCAAAATAATAAAGAGAAGAGGGGATATAGGATCCCCTGTCTTAATCCCCTACTACTGGTGAAGTACCCCACTGGTTCACCATTAACCACCATAGAGAATCTAGCAGTTGAAATGCAATCCTTGATAACTCTTTTGAATTTTTGAAATGCATATATACACATTACTAGAACTAACCCTTTCTCTTGTACTTCTCATTTATAACAAGACATGAGAAGAAGAGTTCACTTAGGAGTTTAAAAAAATAAGTAAAATATATTCGATAGAGTAAGTGGAAGATCTATATAGAATAACAAGAGATTCAATGTATGCTATGGAACTCATAACTGGTGTTTAGTTAATATTCAATTAATTGACTAGCTCCTTCAATCACATAGTAACTCAATCAATTAGTTTACAATAAATGATAATATCAAAGGTTGAGTTATTTCTTAGTTCTACATGTTCTAGTTTTAAATGATCTTTCAACGACACGTACAGACTTGAGTGTCGTTATTCATGTTCCAAGAGATCTTCATAATGAGGGATTATTTTCTATAGTTGATTTCCTTTGGCTATAGATGGGTTTTTACTGAGATAGGTCCTTTAGTTGTGGATGAGTTGTTACAGACATTTCCTTTGATGGATATGAGTTATGTGCATATAGCAAGTTGCTTAAAAACAAGATTGGCATCACACATATCATCATTCAAACAACTTATTGAAATCATAAGAATAAATGCACACATAAAATACCACAAAATAAAGATAACTAGAGATAACTACATTAATCAGTAATTATGCCATAAGTTCAAGTTGTGATGATAATTTTCAATAGTGTAATTGGAAAATACAAGGACATGACTACTACAAATTTCGGTAAAAATATAGAAGATGAGTTATTTATAAAGGAAATTAACAAAAATCATCAATACCCAACTTGTCGAGAATGCTCTATCATAGAGGCTATGACTGGAATCTATTACGTTGTATTAATTTAGAAGAGTCCATATTAGCAATCAAAGAGGTGCACGATGGTATCGTGGGGCCCATACAAGTGGAATGGTTCTTACTAAGAAGCTACTGAGAGTAGGCTATTATTGGCCTACCATGGAAACTAATTATTGTTAGTATGTTAAGAAATGCTTGTTGTGTCAAAAATGGCAAACGATATAAGTTCTAGCACAATCATTGCTGCAACCCATCACAACACCATGGCCTTTTTCAAAGTGGGGACTTGATCTCATCAGAAACTTACGCCCACTTCCTTTGATGGCCACAACCACATCATAACTACCACTAAGTATTTCAAAAATGGGTAGAGGTTGTTCCCCTTACTTATGTCACCAGTTGTTTCACACGAGAATGTTTCCATTCTTAGAATAGAGTTTCTTCTATCCTTTCATTCTCTTGAGAAACACTTAAAGGTTAGGGCTAGGAAGAATACCTGTTGAGTGTTGGGAGGGTGTGCGCGTACCGTAGAGAGAGATCAGATCGATTGCGAAGAACTCCTTTTTGTCTGGGAAGGACCACCTGTGAATAAGAATGAAAGACCACCAGATTATAGTTAGACAATAAATGAGGGAACTGCCTTGGGCCCAGGAAATATTATACTTTCTTTCGAAGGTGGTCAGTTACTTTTTTAACATGAATTAACACAAATGATAACAAAGAAGTTATTGTGAAATTACACTTTAGTTACCTCATTAAAAAGTAATAGAGGAAAGGCTGGTTTTGGTTGGAGTCACAGTGACCAATGATGGTCATTGTATAACCAACTGTGGTTATAACACCGGTACCGGTTGCTGATAACCGATATCGGTAGGGGCAGTGATTTAGGGGCTTTCAATGAAGGTTGGCTGTAAGGTGGTTATGGTGTTTATAAGGTTGGTAAATGATTAGGGGTAGGCAATAGGGTGATGGAGAAGACTCAGAGAGTGTGGGAGCTATTCTTGGGGCAATGTAGGGGTAGAGGAATGAAGGTTAGATGTAGGGTGCTATCGGGTAGTAGATCTAGGAGTGAGCTTATAATTACTATGAATCAGAAGTTCCAGAAATGGTATTTAAGAATGTACAAGACACTACTTACTAGTTCCTGATGAAGATACAGGTCCAAGGATTGTGATGATGAAGGCAAGGCTCAGGTGGGATGATCTGACAATCAAAAGTGAGCTATCTTCTCTCCCAATGCTTGGATGAGTGTCACTGTGCTCTGGTTACTCAGTTGCAGTCTTGGGCTCGATGTCCTTCTCTGAAAACTCTTCTCTTTTCTTCACTTGTCTCGCTCTACCAATTAAATTCCAGATCTTTCAAATTAATTCGGATCATTTGTTTTTGGTTGGGGGAGGTCATTTACAGGGAACCGATGGTAGTTACGTAACCGACGGTGATCGAGTAGGAACCAATGTCGGTTAGGTCAAAGTGGGCTATTTTTAGTAAAATAGCCAACATTCCCTCCTTTTATCCCGAGGGATTAGTTGTGGGCTTGGTCAATTCATTATTAGGTTGGTTTTGATGTGGGTGAGGAGTAATTAGTCATGGGTGTGGATGTAGACCAAGTTATAGGTCTTAATTAGGTTAGTTTAGGGTTAGGGCTAGGTCATGATGAGGTGGTGAAATGAGGTGGCAGGTTTGGAGATGTGGATTTATTAATTATAAGGTAATTAATAGATAATTGTGTAAGGTTTAGGTGGTGAGGTTAGGTTGCGAAATGAGATGTGGGGCACAGGGTGTCGTAAGACACAAATTTGGTGTCTATATTAGCCCCTTGTTATCGTGTAGCTTGTCTTGTAAAGCTGCACTGACAATAAATAAGAAGTGATTGTCCCGATTAAGGGTATAGGTAATCCCCTCAAATCTATCACGCATTGAGGCGATGTGAAATCGGGGATAGGGTTGATAAAGGGTGAATGGTGTTGAGATGATGGTAAGATGGTGGGGTAAGTTCAAGGAAGCAGACACACGTTGAAATGCGTAGTAGTGCGACCAGGGTACATGATTTGAAGAGCAAACAAGCAATTCATAGGAAAAGGTCGATAGTTTATCCAAACAAGGGTGATATAATCCTAGTATCCTAGGAATTAGCTCCAGGGGATATAACAGGTAAGGTACAGGAACGTTTAGGCATGTTTGGCGTACCAAATGGTTGGTTTGGTTGAGATAAACGTCACGGTCTCGGTCTAGGAAAAGTTGGTTGGATGATCAATTCAAGTATCCTAATCATGCTAGAACACGAACAGGTGAGCTCGATTGAACAAAAAGCTACATGATAGGTGGATAAAATCATAATTTGTGGGTCTTGGTCGAGGTACTTAATTGGTGCGGCCTTGGGTCCGGCTGATTTATTAGTGAGGGCCTTGGGTCGGGCCTGATTGGTTGGGTGCGGCCTTGGGTTGGGCCTAATTGGTTGGGTGTGGCCTTGGGTTAGGCCAAATGGTTGGTTGTGGAATTGGGTTGGGCCAATTGGTTTGTTGCAGCCTTGGGTTGAGTCGAGTGGTTGGTGGTGGCCTTGGGTTGGGACAATTGGTTTTTGTGGCCTTGGGTCGGGCCAAGTGCTTGGTTGCGGCCTTAGGTCGGGCCGAGTGGTTAGTTGCGGCCTTGGGTCAGGCCGATTGGTTGGTTGGTTACAGCCTTGGGTCAGGCTGAGTGGTTGGTTGCGGCATTGGGTCAGGCCGATTGATTGGTTAAGGCCATGGGTCAGGTTGATTGGTTGGTTGCGGCCTTGGGTTGGGCTGATTGGTTGGTTGCGGCCTTGGGTTGGGCCGATTGGTGAGTGTTATCAATATAAATACATGAAAATATTTATATTTTTAAGGAAAACACAACATATGAGAGGTTATGGTGGGGGATGGTCGAGCTAACCTTGGGAGACCCCATGTCTCCTAAGTGCTTTGCCTACATAGCCCATTGCACAAAGCAAGGAGGGGCCTCAGACCGATGTAGTTCTTCCTTAGGACTAGGGGAGAGGTGAATTCAAGAAATTTG
Organism: Taxus wallichiana var. yunnanensis; assembly: GCA_018340775.1. Classification (NCBI taxonomy): domain Eukaryota; kingdom Viridiplantae; phylum Streptophyta; class Pinopsida; order Cupressales; family Taxaceae; genus Taxus; species Taxus wallichiana. The sequence continues at coordinate 345,949,002 of CM031236.1, forward strand.
GTTGTGGTTAGACAATTTGTTGGTTGGTAAAAATACTGATATTTGTAGGGTGATGTTGTTGGTGTTGGTAAGGTATTGGCGGTATTAGTGTAGGTATAGGTGAAGCGAAGGTTAGCTTACCCAAGTATTAGGAACCGTGTCCCGATTAAGGTCAACACATAATCCTATATTTGGCTAAAAGAGGGAAAAGTGCCCCATAGTTGGAAAGAGATAAACAAACCACGTATTATCGGAGGATGAACTTGAATCCCTAGGTACCTTGCATAGGTGAGAAGTCGATAGGTGAAAAGAGTTGTATAGTCACAATATATCGGATATATGTCACGTCCCTTGAGTTTTGTGGTTTTGAAGAATGGTGCGATGAGGTGGATGGTATAGCTGGGGTGCAGAGAACTTGTTATAAGGTGAGTATGCTAACGAAAGAGAACCAAACCTGAATAGACAAGTCCATGACTCAAAAGTGCTTTGGAATATTGCTTTTATTTTTTCTGAATATAGATTGATCGATGTGGGAAGTCTATATGGGATATGCATGTTGTTGTTCTTGAGCTCTTCACGAAGTTGATCAATGCGAGAAGCTTCTGATAGAGGCTGACTTTGTATAGTTGTCCTTTAAGGGAGCAATCTATTTATAGTAGCAATCAGCTTTTGTGTATAGCCGTTGTCCTTCGGGGAGCAGTCTATTTATAATAGCAGATGTGGCTTTTGTGTATAGCTGTCCATTTGGCATGAAGCATTTAGTTTTGTAAGAAGTTTGACTCAAGAATAACCCATAATTGTATAATTGAGAACGTGTTATTTTGATACTTTTAAGTCATGGACCAGACTAAAAAGGGACAGGAATCTTTAAGAGGAGATGATGACCAAACCATGTGAGCGTGATTCTATTTTGAGATGCATGAAACAAGGTGTATGAGCTCAAGGGACGAGCGCAAGGTAGATAAAAAGTGATATAACACTAAATTCAACAGTAGAATGGTTGGAGGTGCAAGGCATTAAGGGGTTCAGGCTCAGGCTTACCATTGAGCGAAGCCAAACAATAAGTGCCTGATCCATAAGTGTGAGTGATAATGTAAGGCCTAATCCAATTTGGAGCAAATTTTCCATGTTTTCTCTTTTCTAGTTTGGTTACATGTTGATTCTCTTTGAGGACAAGATCACCAACCTTAAAGGTACGCTCATGAAGTTGCTTATTATAAGCACGCTTGATGCACTTTTGATAGATTTGAAGGTGCTCAAGAGCTATAAGATGACGTTCGTCAAGAAGCTCCAATTGGGCTAACTGCTCTTGGTGGAAATCATCATTGGTGAGAATATCTTGGAGAGATATTCTTAGGGAGGTTATTTGTATTTCGAGAGGCAAGACAACCTCGGTACCATATACCAAAGAAAATGGTGTGGTATTAGTGGAGGTATGAATGCTGGTACGATAATCCCAAAGGGCAAAGGGGATGTGATCAGGCCAATTTTTCCCAGAATCGTTAACGAATTTCATGAGAATTTTGGTCATGGTTTTGTCGAGAAGATTTGGCTTGACCATTTGCTTATGGATAGTAAGGTGATGAGAAGCTAAGTTTGATACCAAAGTTGTCACAAAGGTCTTGTAACAACTTATTTTTGAAAGATTTTCCATTATCTATTATCAGGCAATGAGGAACACCAAAACGACAGATAATGTGATGGTTAATGAATTCTACGATTTTTTCTTTTTGGTTAAAATGACCTGGAATGGCCTCCACCCATTTAGTGTAATATTCGGTTGTTGTGATTATCCAACGGTGATGTTGTGAAGAGGGCGGGTGAATCTCACCAATAAGGTCTAAACCCCATTGTGAGAAAGGCCAAAGATCTCATGTGACCTGTAGTGGATGGCTAGGAGTATGTTGAAGGTTGGCATGTTGTTGACACATAATACAATGCTTAACATATTCATAGCAGTCATTATTAAGAGTAGGCCAATAATAGCCTAGGCGAAGGATCCGTTTGGCCACGGCAAGGCCACTAAAATTTCCACCACAAATTCCGTCATGGACTTGTTGGATGGTATAGGTGACCTCTGCGCCGGTTAGACATCGAAGGAGGATGCCATCAAAGCCATGTTTATAGAGGATTCTGCCCATGACAACATAATGAGAAAAACTTTTAAGAAAAGTGTGTTTTCCGTTACTAGTAAGGTCAGGTGGGAGAATAGAGGTTGTAAGGTAGTCGTGAAATTGGTGATACCAGGTATCCTGCAAATTAGCAGATACATTATTTACCATACAAACATCCAGGACTGAGTAAGATGGGGCAAAGAGTTGTTGGACCAAGACAAATATGTCAGAGTCAGTTGGTGAGGCAAGAATTTGCGAGGCCAAGCAAGCCATAGTATCCGCAAATTTATTAGTTGAGCGGGGAATGGTTTGGATAGAATAATGAGTAAATAAGGTCAAAAGTGAGTCCACGTAATGTTTGTACTTTTGAAGTTCCTCATTTTTACATTGGTAGATGCCCATAACTTGATTGACTACCAGTTGAGAGTCACCGAAAATGTTAATAGATTTTACACCTAAGTGTAATGCAACCTGGAGACCCAAAACAAGGGCCTCGTATTCTGCTATATTATTAGTGTAGGGGAAATCAAGCCGGAATGAAAGAGGCATAGGTTCAGTGTCTAGAGGAATGAGAACAACACCGGCCCCTCTGTCGCGCTAGCATTTGGATCCATCGAAGAAGAGGGTCATTAGATATGAGTCCTCACTGAGTGAAAGAGTTGCGATGAGTTCGTCAGGGAAAGTAAAATTGGTAAATTGTTCCCTAGGTAAAGGGGCTTCCGCGAGTTGGTCTACGATAGTTTGTCCTTTGACTCGATTTCTGGTGTACGAACTCAAGGTCGAGGTCGGTGAGGAGCATAAGTCATCGGGCGATGCATTGGTTTAGATGAGGTTTGGCGTACATATAATGGATGGGGTCTGTGTTAGTGGTGACAAAAGTTTTGTGATTCAGGAGGTAGTGTCGGAGTTTGGTGGCCACGAATGATAGGGCTAGGCACAACTTTTCTACATGTGTATACCTAGTCTTGTAATCCACAAGAGTATGAATTATGTAATAAACAGCTTGTTCTCGATGCTCGGAGTCATGATGTGTGAGCATGGCTCCTACAAACATGGTCGGTAGTATAAAGGTAAAGGTAGAAAGGGTGATTGTCACGAGGTGGGATAAGCACGGGTGGCTACGAGAGATAGGCTTTAAGAGCCTCAAAGGCTTGGTGACACTCTTCGCTCCATTGAAAGACAATGTCCCTTTTAAGGAGAGTATGGAAAGGTTGACATCGATCCGAGAGTTGTGAGATGAAATGTCAGATAGATTGGAGTTTTCCCTGTAAACTACGTAATTGTTTGAGGTTAGTGGGTGGGGGCATTTCTAGGATAGCTTTTACTTTAGCTAGATCGACCTCGATGCCATGTAAAGAGACAATAAAACCAAGGAGTTTTCCCAAAAGGACACCAAAGACACATTTCTTTGGTTGAAGACAAACACAGTATTATAACAGGCGATCGAAAATAATGGTTAAAACATCGAGATGTCCATTGCGATGTTTAGATTTTCCAAGAAGATCATCGACATAATCCTCAAGGATAGTGTGCATAATGTCATGAAAAATGTAAGTCATAGCCCATGAGATAGGTTGCAGACTTCAAAGCATTCTTAAGGCCAAATGACATGACACGATAGCAGAAGGTTCCCCAAGGAGTTATGAAGGTGGTTTTATGTTGATCGGCCGGGGCTACCAAAATTTGATTGTATCCCAAGAATCCATCCCTGAGAGAAAGCATCTCATGGCCTGTAGTGAGATCAACAAGTTGATCAATACTTGGTAGGGGGAAGTCATCTTTTGGGCAAGCAAGGTTAAGGTCCCGAAATCTGTACATATCCGAAGTCCTCCCGTTGCTTTAGTGACAGGTACGATGTTAGAAATCCATTGAGGATAGTCAATAGGTAAGATGAAGGAAACAGAAAGGAGTCATTGAAGCTCTTCTTTGACCAAGAGGGCAATGCATGGATGCATTTTTCTCAGTTTCTATTTAACTGGTTTGGAGTCGGGTTTTAGAGTAATGTTATGGACAGCGATGTCAGGATCAATTCCTAGCATGTCAGTGTAGGACCAAGCGAAAGCTTGGTTGCGGGCACGGAGGAAGGTAGTGAAGGCAGTTTGTTCTGATGCGTTAAGAGATTGTCCGATCTTCACAATGTGAGGATCATCCTCTGTGTGGATGTTGATTTCTATAGTCGACTCATTCAACATGGTTTGAGTTTCAGATGGTAAGGCACGTTGAATATAAGAGTCATCCGCACCAAGATAAGTGAGGATGGAGTCGTCATCCTGGCACTCAACAACATTAATTGAAGGTGAGTCTTCTTCAATCATGTCTGGATACAGAAGGGGAAAAGAAGATGGGTCTTCATTATCACGTTGATAAGTGAGAGGACCCAGGAAGATAGCGTTTAAAAAAAAAAAAAAGTTAGGAGGGATAGATTCCGGGTCTATCGACTCTATGGGTGACGATGGAAAAATGGGTGATGATGGTTCAGAAAGGGTGACTTCGTCATCTTCCTGGATACAACGGATATGCGGTTTCTTCGGTGTAGGTGGTTCAGAGAATCCAAGACCATGACGATCTTTGTGTTTGCGTGTAGTCACGGGAATGATCGTATGTCGGTCTTGTTCATAAAGACCAAAACCGAAGTCCTTCCAAGCACAGCGCGTTAGGAAGGTGAGGGCGAAATGATGATTAGTTAGATATTAAAAATCAGATTGGAAGGGAACCACACCAAGGGGAGGTTCAGGGGTGACAGAGGATGCATCGACACCCCCATATGTTAGGTTGGTACAGAAATTAGGTGGTCCGTAGGAGATTACTTCCCCCACATGACGGTCATAGGTAGGATGCGCATGTAACTGTCCGTACTCCTGTGGGGTATGGAAAGTGCTAACATTATATAGGTGATACTCCCCAGCGTAAGGCATTGAAAAACATCTACCAAGGGATCTGAGGTTGCGATGTTGTCCGCTGGGAAGGAAGTGGTATTTACGGCGGTGGTTTCATTGGTTGAAGGTTTAGGTGTAGTTGAGGTGGATGGTTGAGGTGTGGTCAAAGTAGATGGTTAGGTTGGATGAATGGGTGCCTTGGTGGTACAAGCACATCATTAGGGAGATATAAAATATTTCAGGTTTTGAAGGGGGAGAGTCAGCTTTTACGGTGTAGGACTTCCCTCATACTCAAATTTTATGCACCTATGTAAGGTGGAGGGAACACATCCCATAGCCGGATCCAAGGGTGGCCTAACAACATTTTGTATTAGAATTCTCCTCAAGGACATAAAAGAGTTTAGGTAAAGTACGTGGCCCTACATGAATATTAAGGATCATGGTGCCTAAGGTAGAAGTAATAACATCATTGAATGAACGGAACATGGTGGGGTTGGCACACATGCAACTAGAAGGGATATTCATTTGTTGGAAGGTTTTGGAAGAGATGATGTTTAAGCTATCACCCCGTCAATCATAACACGACGTACTCAGATGTCCCGGATGTAAGCCAAGATGAAGAGTGGGGTCAGGATCTTCTGCACCAAAGTCGACAATTTCATCTTCAGAGAAACTGACAGTAGCGGCTTGTTGTACAGGGACAGAAGTGGTAGATTGTTTGGTGAGAGAAGCAATGTGGTTGGGTGTTAAGATGGAGGCAACGGGAAAGGTTTCATTAGGTAGGACCTCTATCCCTTGGAGGATCTCAATGAGAGCTTGTCGATGAGATTCAGAGGTTTGAAAGAGATCATACAGTGTCATTTTTACAGGTGATTGGTGAATTTGTTTGATCATGGTTCGGTGGGCAACTCCATCAGAGATGGGGTAGGCAGGTCCACGAATAACCACTTTAGGTGGTGGTGCGATTGGGATGGCGGACAGAGAAAGAGAGGCCGTAGGTGTGCTTTCTTTAGCTTTCCCATTGTTTTTCTGCCCTTGAGTAGCAATACTAATCATGTTGATCTCGTGAACACGAGAGGAGGAAGATGGTAGGGATAAGTCATTGTCTTCGAGAGGTGGGGTTGCAATAACGATAGATCTTGGTGAGGTGGGAAAAAGTGGTATAGGAGAGGGGATTGAAGCTAAAGGTTTCTCCCTTCGTAAGTTGTCCTTCTTAAACTTTCTATCCGAGAGAGATGAATGACGAAAGATGGCTTTCAAAGCTTTGCATCCCTCCACATCATGTCCTAGTGTGCGGTGGTAAGCGCAGATTTTAGACTCGTCATAACCTATAGGTCGAGGTTTAGATGAATCATAGGGTCTAAGTGGGGGTAGGGAAATGGTCGCATTCTCCACCAACATATCAAGGATCTTGGCATAAGATCCTTTGAGCAGGTCAAAGTCAGAGGAAGATGAGGCTATTGATTGGGTGGGTTTTGGTAATGGTTGGGTATGGTTGGTTCGTACGAGTGGTGGTTTAGATAAGGGGTTTTGATAATTGGATGTAACTAAGCATGGCTTCTTTGGCGCATAAGTCATGTTTAGCTGGTTAGATGATGAAGTCATAGATGATGTGGTGGCAGGAAACAACCACGGGGAAAGAGGAGCGATAGTAAACAAATCCTTTGACGATCAAGTTTGTTTAGGGTTGGTAGGTGGACAGGATACTTGGGGTGATGGTGTTGATACACCCATGGATCTCTGTATGGGTGCAGAAGGTGCCGGTCGTTTTAAAGAAAACGCAGGAGGTATGATATATTGATGCAAGGTGGAGGGGTGAGGTCCCAATATAGAAGGTAGGTGTGACGGCGAGGGTTTTAGTTGTGAAAGAGGCATAGATTGGACTTGAGGGGATATGGTTTGTCTCTAGGTGGATGGATGACTTTATTTTTGGATAAATCTAACCATTTAGGTGGGTGTGTTAGGCTAGGTATTGGTGAATTCCTAAGGGTAGGGAAGGTTTGGTTAGGTTAATAGAGGTGGATGAGGTATACGGTAGAGATGAGAGGGGTGAAGATGAGGAAATAGGCATTTTGAGATTTTATAAACACTTCGGGTATATGATAGAGGTGTCTGGATTAGTCATTTGCATTTGAATAGAGCATGGTGTGCTCAAACACTCCCATAGGACTTGTCTATCTTCTGAGGGATGACAATCTTCACATGTGAAGACAAACTGTTGTATGGAAGAGAGGTGGGTTGTGATTCTAGTCCACTTTGTGGGTGTGATATAGGGGTAAATGAGGCCTTTGTATCAATGGGTGTTAAGAGGTCAATCGACCACCATTTGAAAAGATTTAGGCGATGAAGAACTAATAGGTAGGAGAGCATGTTCAAAGGGATCCATCATGATTAAAGAATTTGGTGATGTCGGTTCGAGGGGTTTCTCTTCTAAGGATGATAGAAACAAGTGGCGAGCCTTCTTCTTTTACAACAAGAGTGACGGAAGGAGATGTTTGGGAAATAGATAAGTTAGATAACATCCACTCACAGTCTTGCAGGGATGTGGTGTAAAAAGGCTCATCTATGAGAAGAGAACTTTGGGCGGTTAATTCCTTTATGGGTAAAGGAATGGCAAGATTATCATTTTGTCTTGATGGTGGTGAAGGGGGTGCGGATCCCTGCGTTAGTGATGAGGCTTGATTCAGAATTTCCTTGATAGAAGCTTTTGGTTGGGAGTCAAAAACTACATGGATTTCATGAACACTCTCCTTGGCTAAGATATCTTGGTTTATGTTACTGTTAGATGAGTGGTTTGGGAATGGTTTGTTGAATATTTTCAAATTTTGGTTAGTGGGGGCATTAGGATTGTCGAGTGTTATATCCCCTACATCAACCATTTCCTGCACTATGTTTTTCAACATCTTGTAGTTTTCGTGACTGTGTCCCTTCACGCGGTGGAAGTTATAGAAGTCATTTTATTTGTACCAAGAAGGTATAGCATGGGTGGAATCAAACCCGGAATGAGGTTTAACAGGAGGCAAGGTGATAGCTCCTGCTTTGAGTAATTTTTTCAAGATCACACCATAAGTTTCTCCCAAGGGAGTGTAATTGATGGACTCGGCTTTATACTTATAGGTGGTTTTTGGCGGGGTACTAGACGGTGCTTGGGATTTGACCATCACCGTGTGTATAGCTCCTTTTGATTTCGAAGCAGTCGATGCATGAGAATTGGTGGTGTTGGGTTTGTTGGTGGAGTCTTGGGTTTGGAAATTGGGGTTTTGTTGCACAACTGCAATTTCTCTTCCTCTAAGGCTCGAATTTCTAGTTTTCGAGCCATAGTAAAGGCCTCATCAAAGGTGTGGAAAGTTTGAATTTGGAGGGTGGGAGAAATGTGCTTAGCACAGGCCCACGTAAAGAGTTCGATGAGTTCGACCTGAGGTAAGGCATAAGTAAGTTGGTTGATGAGGCCCCGCCATCGTCCAACGAAATATGTAATAGATTCATCTTCAAATTGTCGGATGGCATAGAGGTCGGTGATGGATACTTTCTTGGCAATATTAATGGAGAAATGATCCAAGAAAGATTGGGCTAATTAGTTAAAAGAGAAGATTGAGTGCTTTGGGTTAAAGCTAATTGTACCACTCAAGGCGGGTCCGATAAGGACATGGGAAAGGTGCGAGTAATAAGGCATCGTCATGAGCAATCAGATAGCAGGCATGTCTAAATGATCGCAAGTGTTGTTGAGGATCCTCCTTACTATTAAAATGAGTAAATTTTGGTAATTCCCATTGAGGAGGATATGAATGAAGGGGGACAATAGGATGAATAGTCTCCCAACAAACTTTCTTATATGTCGAGTGCTACTGACTTCCTAAAATGAAGCCTCCAGTATTTTGCATCTTGTCCATCATTTGTTTGATTAAATCAGTGGTTGGGTAAGATGATGGTGCAATTGTTGTAAACGGAGGAGGATTGGGCCAAGAGCCACTACTAGACAATGGTGGGGTTAAATGTTGATAAGGTATTGATGATGAATATGTTAAGGTTATCGAATAAGGATGTCCTATATAAGATGTTGAAGCCAGGATAAGTGTGTGGAAATGAAAAGGTGGGTGGAGCTTGAGAAGGAAAGCTTGTGTGGATAGGTGGTAAAGAGCAAGTTATGAAAGGGGATCTGTGAGAGAGATGAGGTAGGAGCGTCGGTGGTAATGATATGTGGGCCCCAAATTAACCAAAGGAGAGCCAATCGTGCCATATGAACCCACGAAGCCACCGAGTTGGGAGACGGGGCTAAGGATGAAGAAGGTAAGGCGAAGTTATTAGGTGGGGAAGGAGCTAAGTGAGCAGCTATACTAATAGGCATACAATGAGAAGTTGACCGTCGGTGCATACGGTCGGGGTATGGGACAAATAGTATTGTACGGCACTAGGATTAGCATCCAAAATTTGGAAAAGTCCTTATCTCCTACGGGGATCTTGGGAACATCACCGGTGTACGTAGGATTCACCATAGGATGTGAAGGGGGTGATTCAGCAAAGGCACGAAATAGGCATGTGAAACCATGGTGTGGCTTTTTTCTCGAGTGATAACAACCATGGACAAGAGTACATAACAAGGATTCAATCTATCGAGAATGAAACAACAACAAAATGTTGGAATTGGTAGTAAGTTCTTTGGTTTGTTGGGAATCGTGAAAGACAAGAATGGCGATATCGTTGATAAGCGATTTCGATCGATCAGAGTGATGTCGATCGATTAACCGATGTTAGTAGAATAGGACCAAAGTGTCGACCATGTGAAAGCAAAGAGAAGATATAAGAAGGCTCTTTGGTTTGGGATTAACAATGCTCAAGTATACCCACCAAACTATTACGAGGTGATTTCTTGAAACAGCAGTATGTGATTTACGAGAAACATAACTAAAAAAGCAAGATGCACAAGCAAATCAAGAGACTAACCCTAGGATTAGTTTTAATTATTGTGGGTTTATGCCTTAGATGCAAGATGATGTCAATCCTAAACAAAATACCTAAGGGAAATGTCAAGTTTGTTTTGGCTTATAAGGTTACCTCAATCGGGTGGAGGAATACTGCGGAAAAGGGGGGATGTTTGAGCTATTGTGTTGATTATGATGTGATTTGGTATGTGTTGTGTAGTGAAAGTAAGATTAATTTCTCGTCAATAACCGGGATATCACCCCACGTGTAATGATCGTTGTCCACTCAAAATTCCCTGCTCTGATGAAAGTAAAAATTTTCAAAATTTTGAGTTTAAGTGTTTTCTCTAATGTACCGAAGTCGTGAAATTGAGAAAAGTCTGCAGTTTTGGGTCATTTTGTATGTATTTCGGGCCTGTCGGACATTTTTGTCCCATGTGTCCCAAGTTCCGAAGTGCGCTCTGTTCCCCGATCGGCTGAAATCCCCGAAGTTGTTCCATTTTCGGGCCCGTCGGAGCTTTTCGTCCCAACTGTCCCGAGTTCAAAATTGCGCTCTATTCCCCGATCGGCCGAAATCCCCGAACCGCGTACTTCACTCTTTCATGTTCCGAGTGTCCCAAAATTTTCATGCGAGTTGTTCCATTTTCACCCGAAACACCCGAACCGCGTACTTCGCACTTTCGTGTTCCAAATGTCCCAAGTCAGATTTTGCAAATTGTTCCATTTTCGGCCGATTCACCCGAATCGCGTCCTTCAAAATTTTTGTCCCAAATGTCCCAAGTTCAAATGGGCCTTTTGTTCCATTTTCGGTCGAAACACCCGAACCGCGTACTTCACGCGTTTTCATCCCAAATGTCCCAAAATGCATTTGTGTGTTTTCTCCCTGTTTCGCCCGAATCGGCCGAGCCGCGTGTTTCACGCATTCGTCTCACATGTCCCAAGTGAACCAAGTGTCATTCGTACCATTTTTTGCCGCTCTACCCGAATATCCTACTTATTCAAATTGGTGGGTATGCATTAAATGCGCATTGATCACCCTTCTCTCTCCTCAACGGCTATGTAACGAGCAAGCCACCTTTGCAATTCTTACATTGTTTCCATGCTACCCTTGCTCGAACCCTTGCAATTTGAAAACCTGCGCGTGTCCCCTCCCTCTGAAATTCCTTTCCGAGCCTGGTTTGCGGTTCTGTCCTCCTAGTTGCTATCAATATGGAAGATCAAAGTTTTGGAGTAGGCTTTGGGAGAACTAAAGAACAGTTGGCAGAAAGGCGAAGCTTTCAAGACGCTGGTTATATCAGTTTTCAAGGATATTCATTGTCATCTTCAAGATGAAACTTCTGGTGTGTCCCATTCCTTGCAAGAAATTAAAGCTCAATTCAGAGCTTATGTCAAAGATAATCTGTTCAAGGAAAGCTCAATCTCCAAAGAGAAAATGAAGGAAATCTGCTCTCTTCAATCTGCCATTGGAGAAGAAAATAAAGATTATCATACTCATGTTGAGTTTGATAAAGAGATGGAGAAATGTCTTGGATTCTGGACTCAGTCAATGGCCAACACGTCAGTCCCTTATGGTAGAGACATAGCTGAAGCGTTAAAGAAATTCAGGCAGTGGATTCTGAAGTCAGTGGGTCCCTCTCAGTGACTGGCCACCTGTCTTCTTCTCCTTGTTCTTTTCTCTTCTTCCCTTTCTTTTTCCGTTTTCTTTGTAAGAAGTTAAGGTATTGCGATTGGAGGTTCTTAACTGTTCTTGGTTAAAGAAGCGGTTACGAAGAATAACTGATTTGTAAGCTATATAATGGCCTTCCTTACGCCATTCTAAAGGAGGATTAATTTGGCATATTTTCTGAAAGTGTAAATAGATCATAAAGAAATCAATACAGAAGGACTTTCCATTCTTTGTCTATATGATCTTTGTTACTCCTAAGCTTCCATTTATTTTCTTTGTGAAGATCATTTGTCTAAGTTCATTAGTCTTGCCGATTGCATACTCATTGACTTTGTAAGCACGGTGATCTTGTATAACCAAGAAGGAACTTTGTGTCCTTGATTAATGAGTCTCGTGTTATGTTAAGAAACTTTGTGTTCCAAAGCAGATGTTATTTACTGAGTAACTTTGTGTCTTTGAATGCCATCTTATTTATCCGATACAAATGATCTTGCTTCAATTTATCATGTGACTTCGCATACATAAAGAATTACTCTGATATCTATAATTCTGCATGTTGCCTTTCTGCTCATTCTCGTCTTCTCATTCCTCTGTCCTTTTGTACTTGAACATCCTCATTGAAAACACTTTCGTAATATCCAAGTTTAACCAGAAAATAATGTTTTGTACATTTGTAAATAATTTCATGTTTGAATAAGGGAATCTCTCCCATTAATGAGGAGGGGCTTCTTGTCCCCTGACTGTTGCTCTTCTTAAAAGTCCTATTTGATGACCAACAGTTTTTGGCGACTCCGCTGGGGAAAATCATATTCCAGTTCTGTAATTTTTCGATCATCCTTTGATCTGGCGACTCCGCGTTTTACTCGAGGGAGGAGGGCCCTTGGTATTGAAGATTCTCAGTTTCAGCTTTTGGAGCAGCAGGGTTTTCCTTTCCCTTCAACAAGAAATAGAAGGACTCGTTCGACAAGCACTCCACCTGTTCAAGACAGAATTCCTACGGGTGGTATTCCTTCAGAGCCAGCTAGCCCTAATCTTCAAGCTTTGATTCTTGCTGGTGTCATAGTCCCTCTCAAGCCGTTTTTCCAAGAATGGTTGTGCCATTACCATGGGGTCATCGTGTTGGGCCCTCGGCCCTTACTCGCCTTTGCATGAGTTACCCAGAGGTAACTGAAAGAACTTTCCTAAATTCAAAGGCGATGGCAAAGTACATCCTGATGAACACATCGCAGCCTTCGTTGTTGCATGTGGAGTTCTGGGAGTCGAATATGAAGACGTCTCCGTAAGGCTGTTCGTCGAGACGTTACAAGATAATGTTGCTGATTGGTTCTACCACCTTCCGGCTGGCGCTATCACCGACTGGGACACAATGAGAACTCAGTTCGAAAACCGTTTCAAGCCGGCAGAAGATGTACATGCCTTGCTAGCCCAAATCTCTCAGATAAAGAAAGATTCACAAGAGCCCATGAGAGAATTTGTGGCCCGGTTCAACAAATTGATCAATAAAATTCCGCAGCCTACCCGACCTGTTGATCAAATTCAAAAATGTTTCTTCCTAAATGCTCAATCGCCCAAAGTTAGTTATGCACTAAGAAGGGCTAATCTCGCAACATTGGTCGAGGATCAAACTCTCGCTGTTAGTATCGAGGATGACTTGATCATGTCAGGGAAGTTGAGAAGAGACCCTCCCAAATCTAAGTCTGCTGCTTCTTCCTCTTCCACCCCTGGACCTAATACTGATCCATTAGTTCAGAAACTTGCAAATGATCTTATTGCTATAAAGAAACAATTGGCTCAGCACGCTCCTTATGCAGACGTTCCAAGGAGAAATTTTCAGCCAAGAAATCATTTTCCTGCTTCTCAAACAAGATTAGCACTTGAAGGAACTCCTGTTAAAGTCCCTATTAATGCGACTTGCGAGGTGGAAGAACTAGATGATGATGAAGATAACGAAGCTTGCGAAGAGTTTGCGAGAGAAGTTGATGACGAAGCAGACGAACTTGAGGGATCTCAAGTAAATTTCTTCACCACTGAGGGCATTGATGATGGAGATGATTATGATGAAGTAGTAGCAGAGACATGAATAGTGAATCATTCACTGTCATGACTCGAGAACAGACAAATCAGAGGGAGAAAGTGACACAGCCTATCAAGAAATCTAAGGAGCAGTCGACAACTATTCCCGTGGTTGCAAAAAGAGGATCTCCTATCCCTACTTCGTCTACACCAAAGGTGAGTCCTATCAATCCTACTACCAAAGTTGCTTCTTCTTTTTCTCCTAAAGTTGATAAGCCTAGAGTACCGAATGATGATTTCCCGTCCACTTCTGGATCCTTTGATATTGTTGATCACCTGGAAAAGACCAAGGTCCAAATCTCAGAAGCTGAGTACTATCAAACCCATCCCAAAGCTTTTGCCAAAATGATCCACTTTGTCAATTCCCACTCTAAGACCACCTCTAAAGGCCTTTTGCCCACTCCTCCTTCTACACCACAGCCTAGTCTGGTAGCCGCTGTCACCTCACCTAATGACAAAATCAAGCCTTTTTATGTAACACTTCTTATAGCTGGTCATAGGCTCAGTAATTGTGTCATAGATTCCGGAGCCTCAGATAATGTGATGCCTGCTAAAGTAGCTCATGCTTTAGGCCTGACCCTCACACGCACTTATGGATCTTGTTACTCCATGGAGAGTAAAGAAGTGCCCCTGGTCGGGAGAATTAAAGATGCACAAGTAGCTTTTGCTACTTTGCCCGAGAAGAAAGTGTTGGCTACCATCTTAGTGGCAGATATTCCCCCTTCATACGGGATGTTGCTAAGTAGGAACTTCTGTAAGGACGTGGGTGGGGAAATCCAAATGGACTGGTCACATGCACTTGTGCTTGTCAATGGACAAATGAAGAAGTTGCTTCCTGAGAAGCAGTCTGAGTATATTGTGCAGAAAACGAATGATCCTAGAGCACAAATACTCTACGAGGATATGGGGCATGGTAACTACATGATTATGTCCCCTGATGAAATCTGACCCCCCAAAGTGTCTCCTAAAGATCCTAATGGGGTTTGGATTTTAGAGTTTGATGGAAGTTGTTCCTCAGCTGGTTCCGGAGCCGGTGTCCTGCTGGTGTCACCTGAAGGAAGCCTACACCCCTTTTCATTTAAGTTGCAATTCGAGAATGCTAATAACACAGTAGAATACGAGGCTCTCATTCTTGGATTGTAAGTGGCCAAAGAACAAGGTGTAAAGAATCTTTTGGCTCGTGGTGATGCAAAATTGATTATAAAGGTGTCGAAACCTTTTTCAAGTAAAAAATGGAAGGATGAAACATTACCGGAATCAGGTTTGGGATTCCATTGAATTCCTTGATGCTTTCTCTATCGAAGTAGTACCTAGGGAAAAGAACAACAGGGCTGATTCACTAGCTGTCTCAGGGTCGCTACTGATTCCTCATCTTGATTTCTCTCAAGACAAGTTCACCATTGAGATGATCCATCGACCCAGTGTACCTGATAACACCAATAACTGGCAGGTTTTCAATGATGATCAACATTTTCTTTCCTTCCTAGAACTCAAGGGTAATTTTGAACAGTTGTATTTTGAGGGAAGTGACAACCTACCTCGTGAGAGTGTGCCCTTTGACAAAGCAGTCACCCAAGGGGAAGAAACAGGTCAGGAAGGGTGCATTAAACTCAAGGGGAATAAGATTCCTAAAGGATTGGTAAGCTTAGAGGAACTGTTTGATAAACATGACAGGTATGTGAAGTCTAGAGCTTCTACTGGACCTCAGCAATCAGCTGAGTATGACAAAATCAATATTGGGAGTTCTAATGACCCTAAGCTAGTGAATATTGGAAAATGTTGCACAACAGATGAGAGGAGAAAAGCAATTGATCTTCTAAGGAGGTATAAGGATGTTCTTGCTTATTCTTATGAAGATTTGAAAGCTTTCAAACCAAAAGATATGCAGCACTCGATTCCTCTCAAACCAGGAATTAAACCTTTTAAGCAGAAACAGAGGTAGTATAATCCCAAAATAGCTGACACCATCTTTCAGAAACTCCAGAAGTTTTTGAAGGCTAAAATCATTTTTCCCATTCACCATTCAACATGGATTGCAAATATTGTGCCTGTTAGGAAGAAAAATGGTGAGATCCGCATCTGTGTTGATTTCAGGAACCTGAATCAGGTGTCTTTGAAAGATAATTATCCTTTGCCTATGATGGATCAGGTCTTGCAAGTAGTTACAGGGTCTGAAATGTTATCCATGCTCGATGGATTCTCGGGATACAATCAGGTAGAGGTTGATACTGCAGATCAACACAAGACAGCTTTCACTACTCCTTGGGGTACCTTTGCTTACAAGAGGATGCCTTTTGGGCTCATTAATGCTGGTGCCACTTTTCAGAGAGCCATGGATCTGGCTTTTGGAAGCTTGAAAGGGAAGTGTATTGTCATATATCTTGATGACTTGACAGTGTTTTCCAAGACAAGAATGGATCATTTTGATCACCTAGAGACGATTCACTTGAGATGCGAGAGAGCATGGGATCTCTCTAAACCCTAAAAAATCTGTCTTTTGTGTCACTGAGGGAAAGTTATTAGGGCACATTGTTTCTAAGGATGGTATTAAGATTGATCCTGAACGAGTTCAAGCCATCCAACAAATTCCTCTCCCAACCAGCAAAAAGGGCGTGCACTCCTTCTTTGGTAAGATAAATTTCTTGAGAAGATTCATCCTTGATTTTGCAGAGTTAACTTTGAATATTTCTCAGATGATGAAAGGGAAGCAAAAATTTGGTTGGTCTTCTGAAGGAAAGGAATCCTTTGAAGGTATCAAGAGAGCTATTGCTAAAACTCCTGTTTTAGCCTGTCCTGATTTCAGCAAAGATTTCATCATCTATTGCTATGCTACAGATAATACCTTGGCTGCTGTCTTAACTCAAGAAGACTCTAATGAGCATGAACTCCCAATTGCGTTCATGAGCTATATTCTGAAAGATCATGAGTTGAAATACACCATGATGGAGAAGCATGCTTTTGCAGTGGTCAAAGCTGTTAAGCAGTTTCGTTTTTATATCCTCAACTCTCACTCCATGGTGCTGGTTCTAGATACAACTGTTAAGTCAATTCTCACACAACAAGAATTTGGATCCAAGAGAGGGAACTGGGTTGCTAAGGTCCAAGAGTATGACATTGACATCAAACCAACCAAGCTGGTTCGTGGAAAAGGCCTTTGTGAGCTCATTGCTGAAGGAGCTAAACATGAGTTGCTGGAGGAGAAAGCTGACATTCCTACCGTTCTGTTCCTTAGCTCAGTTGATGAATGGTATGCTGACATTGCCCATTTTCTCACCTATGGGGAATGCCCCTCTCATTTAACTGCCAAGGAAAAGAGGACTGTTAAATTGAGGTCAGTGCAATATGTATTGTGGGAAAATGCTTTGTTCAAGCGTGGCTTAGATGGGAGATTTTTGAAGTGTGTAGACAAGGAACAACAGAGAAAGTTGCTCTCAGCTTTTCATGATCAGGCATGTGGAGGGCACTATTCATCAACGGTTACAGCTCATAAGATACTCCGTGGAGGATACTACTGGCCTTCCTTGTTCAGAGATGCATCCAAGTGGGTTGATAAATGTGAGGCTTGTCAGACTTTTGTGGGAAGACCTAAATTGGCTTCTTTGCCTCTCAAGCCAGTTGTGATTGAGGAACCATTTCAACAGTGGGGTTTGGACTTCATTGGCACACTTAATCCTACTTCTAATCTGGTCACACTCATGTGCTAACGCCACCGACTATTTCACCAAATGGGTGGAAGCTATTCCAGTCAAGAGTACTACTTCTGAAGTGGTGTGCAGCTTCATTAAAGAGAACATCTTGGTAAGGTATGGTGTACCTAATAAGATTGTAACAGATAATGCTTCGAATTTCTCTTCAACTGAGATAATGGATTTCTACTACGGGTATGGCATCTCCCTGGCTCATTCTTCAGATTATTACCCCCAGGGAAATGGGCAAGCAGAATCCACTAACAAAAATCTGGTGACTATCATAAGGAAGTTGGTCAATGAGTCTCAACGAAACTGGCACAAGAAGCTCTATGATGCTCTTTGGGCAGATAGGATTACACCAAAGAGAGCTATTGGAATGTCTCCTTTTCAAGTGGTATATGGAGTAGAAGCTCAATTGCCAAGGATAAAGTGGAACTACCAAATTTTGCACCTAATGAAGGCCATTGAAGATACTAGTTTCAGAGATGCTTTGGACAAGAGAATTATGTACCTGCACAAACTGAATGAGGACAGATTGATGGTTGCTGATAGGATATCTGTTCACCAGCAGAAGGTAAAGGTCCTGTTTGACAAGAAAGCTAGGTTCAGAGATTTCCAAGTTGGAGACACCGTGTTGTTATGGGACAAAAGACATGAACCTCATGGCAGCCATGGAAAGTTTGATTCCCTGTGGCTCGGACCTTTCAAGATCAGACACTTTGCTGGTGAGAATTCCTTTTATCTTGATTACATGGATGGTTCTTCTCTCCCACTTCCTTATAGTGGGCAGTATCTCAAGTTGTTCAAGTCCTAGGTGATTAGGGAGTCCCTTGTATATTCTGTACAACGTTTTTACTTTTCTTTCCTTTTTGTTTTGGTGTGTTGCCCTCTGTATTGGTCTGTTTTTGACTCCGTTGCCCAATGGATAAGGTACTGGTCTGCTTCCCCGAGTTTTTCTAAGTTCTTGCCTTGTCTCATTCCTTGAATTCATGCCAAGTCATCCCCAGAAGGAGCCAGCTGTTGTCCACTCAAAATTCCCTGCTCTGATGAAAGTAAAAATTTTCAAAATTTTGAGTTTAAGTGTTTTCTCTAATGTACCGAAGTCGTGAAATTGAGAAAAGTCTACAGTTTTGGGTCATTTTGTATGTATTTCGGGCCTGTCGGACATTTTTGTCCCGCGTGTCCCAAGTTCCAAAGTGCGCTCTGTTCCCCGATCGGCCGAAATCCCCGAAGTTGTTCCATTTTCGGGCCCATCGGAGCTTTTCATCCCAACTGTCCCAAGTTCAAAATTGCGCTCGCTTTCGATCGGCCGAAATCCCGAACCGTGTACTTCACACTTTCGTGTTCCAAATGTCCCAAGTCGATTTTTTGCAAATTGTTCCATTTTCGGTGATTCGCTCGAATCGCGTCCTTCGTAACTTTTTGTCCCAAATGTCCCAAGTTCAAATGGGCCTTTGTTCCATTTTTGGTCGAAACACCCAAACGCGTGCAGATTACGCGTTTGTCGTCCCAAATGTCCCAAAATGCATTTGTGCGTTTTCTCCCTGTTTCGCCCGAATCGGCCGAGCCGCGTGTTTCGCGCATTCGCGTCTCACATGTCCCAAGTGAACCAAGTGTCATTCGTACCAGTTTTTGCCGCTCTACCCGAATATCCTGCTTATTCAAATTGGTGGGTATGCATTAAATGCGCATTGATCACCCTTCTCTCTCCTCAACGGCTATGTAACGAGCAAGCCACCTTTGCAATTCTTACATTGTTTCCATGCTACCCTTGCTCAAACCCTTGCAATTTGAAAACCTGCGCGTGTCCCCTCCCTCTGAAATTCCTTTCCGAGCTTGGTTTGCGGTTCTGTCCTCCTAGTTGCTATCAATATGGAAGATCAAAGTTTTGGAGTAGGCTTTGGGAGAACTAAAGAACAGTTGGCAGAAAGGTGAAGCTTTCAAGACGCTCGGTTATATCGTTTTCAAGGATATTCATTTTCATCTTCAAGATGAAACTTCTGGTGTGTCCCGTTCCTTGCAAGAAATTAAAGCTCAATTCAGAGCTTATGTCAAAGATAATCTGTTCAAGGAAAGCTCAATCTCCAAAGAGAAAATGAAGGAAATCTGCTCTCTTCAATCTGCCGTTGGAGAAGCAAATAAAGATTATCATACTCATGTCGAGTTTGATAAAGAGATGGAGAAATGTCTTGGATTCTGGACTCAGTCAACAGCCAACACGTCAGTCCCTCATGGCAGAGACATAGCTGAGGCGTTAAAGAAATTCAGGCAGCGGATTCTGAAGTCAGTGGGTCCCTCTCAGTGACTGGCCACCTGTCTTCTTCTCCTTGTTCTTTTCTCTTCTTCCCTTTCTTTTTCCGTTTTCTTTGTAAGAAGTTAAGGTATTGCGATTGGCGGTTCTTAACTGTTCTTGGTTAAAGAAGCGGTTACGAAGAATAACTGATTTGTAAGCTATATAATGGCCTTCCTTACGCCATTCAAGGAGGAAGAATTTGGCATATTTTCTGAAAGTGTAAATAGATCATAAAGAAATCAATACAGAAGGACTTTCCATTCTTTGTCTATCTGATCTCTGTTACTCCTAAGCTTCCATTTATTTTCTTTGTGAAGATCATTTGTCTCAAGTTCATTAGTCTTGCCGATTGCATACTCTTCGACTTTGCAAGCACGGTGATCTTGTATAACCAAGAAGGAACTTTGTGTCCTTGATTAATGAGTCTGTGTTATGTTAAGAAACTTTGTGTTCTAGCAGATGTTATTTACAGAACTTTGTGTCTTTGAATTCCATCTTATTTATCCGATACAAATGATCTTGCTTCAATTTACTGTGACTTCGCATACATAAAGAATTACTCTGATATCTATAATTCTGCATGTTTCCTTTCTTCTCATTCTCATCTTCTCATTCCTCTGTCCTTTTGTACTTGAACATCCTCATTGA
The DNA here is from genome assembly GCA_018340775.1 of Taxus wallichiana var. yunnanensis. Classification (NCBI taxonomy): domain Eukaryota; kingdom Viridiplantae; phylum Streptophyta; class Pinopsida; order Cupressales; family Taxaceae; genus Taxus; species Taxus wallichiana. Next base: position 345,969,259 of record CM031236.1, read on the forward strand.
AAACACTTTCATAATATCCAAGTTTAACGTAAAATAATGTTTTGCACATTTGTAAATAAGTTCGTGTCTCGAATAAGGGAACCTCTCCCATTAAAGAGGAGGGACTTCTTGTCCCTGATCTGTTGCTCTTCTTAAAAGTCCTATTTGACGACCAACAATGACCTATTAGTTAATCTACATTCACTAGAATTAAAAACAACAAGAAAACATGTGATGCACGTGTTTTAAACCCAAATTGATAATGATATTCGATGAAGCAAAGGAGATGACTTTCACTAAAGCAAATATGAGGAAGAAAGACAAATTATTTTACCAAAATATCAAAATATCTTGTAAATATTTTAGAAGAAGAAGATAGCAAGTGTGCTCCCTATATGAAAGCAAGCAAGAAACAAAGAAACCGAGAAAGGGGTCCCACCGGGTGTGCCAAAATGTTTCGCATGAATGTTTCCATTCTTAGAATAGATTTGCTTCTATCCTTTCATTCTCTTGAGAAACAGATAAAGGTTAGGGCTAAGAAGAATACCTGTTGAGTGTTGGGAGGGTGTGCGCGTACCGTAGAGAGAGATCAGACCGATTGCGAAGAACTCCTTTTTGTCTGGGAAGGACTACCTATGAATAAGAATGCAAGACCACTAGATTATAGTTAGACAATAAATGGGGGAACTGACTTGGGCCCAGGAAATATTAGACTTCCTTTCAAAGGTGGTTAGTTCCCTTTTTAACACGAATTAACAAATGATAACAAAGAAGTTATTGCGAAATTACACTTTAGTTACCTCGTTAAAAATCAATAGAGGAAAGGCTGGTTTTGGTTGGAGTCATAGTGACCGATGTTGGTCATCGTATAACCGATCTGCGGTTATAACACCTGCATCAAGTTGCTTGATAACCGATATCGGTAGGGGTAGTGATTTAGGGGCTTTTAATGAAGGTTGGCTGTAAGGCGGTTATGGTGTTTATAAGGTTGGTAAATGATTAGGGGTAGGCAATAGGGTGATGGAGAAGACTCAGAGAGTGTGGGAGTTGTTCTTGGGGAAATGTATGGGTAGAGGAATGAAGGTTAGATGCAGGGTGCTATCGGGTAGTAGATCTAGGAGTGAGCTTATAATTACTATGAATCAGAAGTTCAAGAAATGGTATTTAAGAATGTACAAGACACTACTTACTAGTTCCTGATGAAGATATAGGTCCAAGGATTGTGATGACGAAGGAAAGGCTCAGGTGGGATGATCTGACAATCAAAAGTGAGCTATCTTCTCTCCCAATGCTTGGATGAGTGTCGCTATGCTTTAGTTACTCCGTTGCAGTCTTGGGCTCGATGTCCTTCTCTTCAAACTCTTATCTTTTCTTCACTTGTCTCTGCTCTGCCAAGTGAATTCCAGATCTTTCAAATGAATTCAGATATTTTGTTTTTGGTTGGGGAGGTCATTTATAGGGAACCGATGGCGGTTACGTAACCGACGGCGGTCGAGTAGGAACCGATGTTGGTTAAGTCAAAGTGGGCTATTTTTAGTAAAATAGCCAACTTTCCTCCTTTTCTCATGAGGGATTAGTTGTGGGCTTGGTCAAGTCATTATTAGGCTGGTTTTGATGTGGGTGAGGAGTAATTATTCATGGGTGTGGATGTAGACCAAGTTATAGGTCTTAATTAGGTTAGTTTAGGGTTAGGGCTAGGTCATGATGAGGTGGTGAAATGAGGTGGCAGGTTTGGAGATGTGGATTTATTAATTATAAGGTAATTAATAGATAATTGTGTAAGGTTTAGGTGGTGAGGTTAGGTTGCAAAATGATATGCGGGGCACAGGGTGTCGTAAGACACAAATTTGGTGTCTACACCAGTACAAAAATTACAAAATTCATAATGAACCACATTATCTGTCACTGCAACATTTTGGCTTCCTTTCTATCCGACAATGGTAAGTATTTGTAAGAATAAGAAAGTGAAAGTGTTGTGCGAATGCTTCCAAATTAAAAAAATGGTCAAATCCTTATTAACCTCAATGTAATGGACATGATGAATCCTTGAACAAGAATCTTGTTCGCATCATGGAGAATATGGTTAAAAAATTGGCTGTAATTGACACCTATAGATTCATCCCACCCTCTGGGCTTATCAAACATCCATCTACACCCCTACTAGTGCTACTCCATATTCACTTGTTTTTGGCATAGAGGTTATCCTCTGTTTGAGATCAAGCTCCTTCTTTGTGCATATATTTGAGAGATTATCTTGCAAAGAGGAGGACTATAGAGTGGCTAGACACGCAAAACTAGAGATACTAGATGAAAATGCCTTCAAGCACTAGAAAATTTAAAAGTTTATTAAAATTTATTGTGTCAAAGCTACGATAAATGGCTCATACCCGCACATTTAAGGTAGGATAAATTGTCAAAGGAGAATATGTTCAACACTACCAAAAATCGAGAAAAGAAAGACAAGTTTGAGCCTAACTAGTTAGGACCATATGTTGTGGTTACTAAATTTGGTTAAGAGCATATAAACTTGTTGATTATGATGGTGATGAACTTAGAGAACCTATGAAATCCATGAATCTCACTCATTTCTATGCCTAATTATGGGGATCCTTCAAAAATAAAAAGTATTAAAATCAGAAAAATAAACAAAAATTAAAGAAAAATAAATTTGTCCAAGTGTGAAAACCATGAAATTTTGGAACTTTGGACAAGTCCTTTGGTGAAAACCAATTTCTGGTACCATCAAAGGGTCTATTGTTCACAAGCATCTCACACCTAGGGGTACATTTTATTTATCCTATGCTAGTTTTCACTCGTGTCGAGATTATTTTGAGCTTGTCCTTCATGGCATTCATCTAACTCGATCCTACACTTATAAGAGAGGATTTTGTCTTTGTACATTCTATTCTAAAAATGGGGTAAATGCTTTACATATTCACTTTCTTGTGTATATATGTGATGTTTTCACTTCTACATTCCCCATATAACACTAGGGAAATCCACGCGTATTTGTTTACATAGATTTGGAATTTTTTTGGAAAATCCTAAAAAATTCAAATAAACTTTCGAAAAACAACAAAAAATATTCAAATATGTTTTATCACAACAACCCAAAAATAGGATAACATTGTATCCAAAAAATATAAAAACAATGCAAAATGTTTCAAAACTGTCCCACAAAAACAAAGAGTGTTTTCCTTACTTGGTTGTTTATTTATACATAGTTTTCTGACTTATTTTTTGTTTTCTTACATGATTTTCTAGATTAACTCATTCTTTTCTTACTTAGATTAAATCTTTCTTTAATCTATTGTGAGGTTCGTTAGTTGTTTATGGTTGTACATAGTTGTTGTGTTGATTATTTGTGTGATTTTTTAAATGCTTTTACATTGGTTATTTTCATTTCATCATCCACATCTATATCATCACACATAAGATCATATATCATCAATAAAAATGCTAAGAAACACCATCATAAAATGAAAATAAACATGTATTATAAGATAACATCATATAATATCATCACTAAGGAAATATGCATTACTTTTTTCCCTTTCATAATAAAACATAATAAAAACATGGGTTAAACATGTTATCTAATAAAAAAACAAAATGATATAAATATCAATGTCCATCATCAATGTCCATATAATATCAATGTTCATATAACAAATTATGTCTTTATGCATCCCATACAAAATAATCCAATATGGGCATGGATAAAAATACATGCCTTAATCTCGAGGAATAATAAAAAATAATACATATAAATTGTATCAAAAATATCTTCCTTCATTCGAGGCATATACCAAAAATAAATAAGTACAATAAGGGAGTCAACCCTAACTCTCGACGCTACCAAAACCGCTTGACATGTGACTAGGTGGTGGTTTCTAGCTAGGGAGGCATATGAACTGACCTAACATATCTAGATGGTGGAAATCTAATCAGTATAGAGGTACCCGATGTCCCTCTAGAACTACGACATGATATAACTCCATGTAATGAGTTATGTTAATCGAAGTTGTTGCAAAGTTGTATACTAAATTTTAGGACCCCCGTTAATGCTACCTAATGAAGAGCATCACACTCTATTATAAGTTTTTAAACATCTACGTACAAATGAGTCCTCTCATCTCTCCACCATGCTCTCTCTATCGTGAGATGATCTCGTATAACAAAGCTGACCTAATATCTCTTTCGCAAAGTGACTTCTTTGTATGTATAGCCTCAAAGATGCCCAATCTGTAAAACCCCGCTCAACCTGTCTTTTGCATAGTCTAAACTATAATGAAGGCCAAATCACCCCTTATCATGGCCATGTCCCTCTCAGACCTATAAAATGGCAACTAATGGTCTACCTATTCCTAGAATGAGCCTATATCTAGCTGCCTATATCTCGTGGCGGCTCTTGTGTGGCCTCCACTCCATCACCATCACACCCACCTACTACAATATGTGGAATCCCTCCTTTAGGGGTAACATTGGAACCTATATCAATGGCACATCTTGTGCTAGCACCTACTATAATAGTGACCCTTGAGACACCTCTGCTATAAAACCTAAACATGTTCCTATTGAATGATGGGTGCATAATGTACTTATACGGGCTGCACCTACGGAGCCTTGTGAACTAGCCCCTAGCCTTGTGGTTGTATCTGAACCTGAGGCTATACCTTTGGACCCTGTTGTGCCGACCCCTTTAGCAATGCTAGTCCTTGTCCATGTCCATATCCCTGGCCCACCTATAGCTTGGCCTTAGCCTCTAGATTCCCTAATAGAGCTCTATCTCACAAATCTTGGCCCTAAAGTTCTCATGTTGTTGCAGCTATATCGACAACTATGGTGGCCTTTGAGATCATGATTCATCGAGGCACTATTTTTTCATACCAAGGTTCATAATTTGCAATGGTACCTAGATCCACTATTGAGTGACACTATGTTGATAGGAGAGCACAATGTCACTCAAGAATGTGGTACTGGATCCACTATTGAGTTCCACTAAACCCTATCAACATAGTGTCACTCAAGAATGTGGCTATGATTGCCTATAATAAATTGATCCACCTTAGAAATAATAATCTCAACAAAGATCCCTACACCATTGGTATTAATGCTATGGTCACCGTGTCACCATCTCGTATCTATAAATAGTTGATCGATCATCTATAATATGTTGTATCTCCCAGACGGGATCTAACATCCTTGCCTACTAGATCCCATCCCATAAAATATGGATCATCGTCAGCTCTAACTTGCACCACTCCAAGTTAGCATCTAATGGGGATATGACCTAATGCCTAAAGCTATAAAAATGTTGCAAGAATCAGACTCCTCATGCCTCTATATGCTATTAGATGTAGAGCCCTATATAAATGGGTTAGTATGTACCGACCCCAGAAACTATCTTCCCATCCATGAATATGTGAGCCACACCTATCAAACTAAGTGGAAAATGGGCACCGGTCTTGTCAGAAGTAGGTAATCACTGACAAGAGTCATCAAATAAAATAGTATGAATGAAATATTCCTACTCTCAAAACATATATATAGAAGTACGGCCATACCTCGTTAGGGTATATCCTCAAACTAAAACATGTCCCGATATTCTAAAAAAATCTAGCCGCGGTGCTCGTTATATGTAACTAAGTTACCCCGAATAGGCAATCCGAGGATCTAATAAACATCCTCCAAGGTCACAGTCATATCACTAGCGGGAAATCTAATTGTCCAGCTCTCACTATGTCACCTCTCTACTAAGGCAGTCAAGAGGCTATGATCCATCATAATGTGCAACAAATTTTCAATATAAGATAACACCATTGCCTTTAGAATGACAATCAACCCCACTTCTCGAGATGGGAGAAGGTCTATTCATATGCTCATAGGAATCCATGATGATTGTGCACATCGAAATTAAGTAATCTCACCTACAAGATTACCTAAAATACAAATAAATTAGCATCATTTCTTCTAAAAACATCTTCCTAAGGTGTTCTAATCACTCTTAAGTTCTTCTAATCACTTCTCAACATCTCCTAAATTATTCTACAGCCTTCTCAAAGGTACGACTTTGCACTATCGCATACCTTTCTACACTAATGTATGTATTTTAACACTAGTACATGCCTTGGCACACTAGCGCATTTCATTCTCGCGCATAAATTTTAATGCTCTTGCTCTCATTTCAATGCTAGCACATGCCACACTAAAGCACACGCATTTTCATGCTCTTACTCTCATTTTCACGTTAGAATGTGCATAAACCTAGTTCAAACCTAGTGTAATGTTCATACTATAATTTTAATGCTAGTGCATGGCCCTTCATGCTAGTGCATGTGAAACTACACTAGCGCACTTAAAGCCCCGCATTATCATTAACTAACCTACTTCCCCTAGCTAAAAAAAGTAATAAATGCACTAAAATTTCAAAAACATTGTGTTACATACCGAGATATCATTCGTTAGAACCCTCTCGAACACTCAAAATCAGCCAACCCAATGTCTATGGTTCTAGATTCACACAATGTCTCTTAAACATTAGAGAAAATATCTCTCAAAAATTAGTAGATTATAATAGAAAATAAAGGGTCACAATGGATTTTTCCTCCCACCCTACTATTTATACCCTCCAAGCTCTAATTCTTCATTTTTCTCACCCCTAGGGGTTAGATAACTAATTTTTTATTCTATATTCTTCCCGTCACATGTTGGCATTCCATCACGATGATTATTTTTATTAAATGGTCATTTTTATAATGTTTTCATCTTGTTGGGGCATATTTTTGCTTCCCGATGACCTTTTCTTCTCCTTAGGGAACAATATTTCTTCCTGAAAATTTTTGTCTATGTACCACATATACCATCATTCTTCGTATCCTTTTCTTCACAAAATTTCTAAAAATAAAAAAATCATTAAAAATTCAAAAAAATGGTAAAAATTAAAAAAATTCAAAAAATTGGTAAAATTTTCAATAATCCAAACAATAGCTAAATTTTTTTAAAAATCCAAAAATTGGTAAAAATCCTTCACACATTTGAATCATTTACATGACACAACTTCCTTAAAACATAAAAAAAAAAATCTACAAAACATCTTTCTTCAGTCCTCACTTGTTCTTGCGTATGACTTGCAGATCATTTTGATCTAACTCCATTAACAAAGTTGGTTCACTGTTATGTTTGTCATTCCTTACACGTCCATTTTTTTGTGGTAGTTTCATAGAGCACAAATTCTTTTTCATAGGACCCATGTGTCCTCTTTTTATTCACCTTACACATATCCTTTCTTGGGTTGCCATTTTCAACACTTGTAGTTAAATCAAACATTTGGGAACTACAATTAGATAATAAAAACATTGGTGCAACTATCTTGAAAATTGTTTGTTTAAATATGTTTGTTTATGCTTGTTTCTTTATTGGTATGCTTATTTAATTTCTCGTATAACATTACATTTTGTGTGTTTCTTTGAGTTAGTCCTTGCATGTTCATATTAAATAAAGAACTGATGACATAGATCATATAGAAAAATGATGAGACAAAGTTGTTTATATGCTAACCGGCATGCTTGTTATCTCCTTATGCAAGTTTTTTTCATCTTAAATTTTCTTCATCTCCACTTTACTTCTATCAAAAAAATCTTCAACACCACCTCAAGAAATTAGGATTATATTTATTCCCCTCCCTCCTTGTTTCTTCTATCCATTGAAACACCAAATTTTCTTTCCCGCTCACTCACATTGCACACTCGCCTACTAGGCTTGTGTCAACTCTTCTTATTTTCCTTCTTCTTTTCGATCATCAATTGACCTCTTCTATCACCCATTGACACTCAAGGGGGCATCCTTCATTCTACTAATTTTTCTTCCATTCCTTCAAAATTTACTTGTTTGTAATTGTCTACTATCTTTGAAGTGGTGTCACTTGCATTACACCACCCCAAAGAGGGGAAAATGTAGACACCTAAAATCCACCTACTTAGTTTTAATAATAAAATTTAATTGATTATCCTCTTTCACATCATTTGTATTATAATTAGTGATTTCCCACTAATTATCTAGCATTCCCCTCCATTTCAGTCAATTAACGATACTTTGTTAATTAACTAGCCTTTATTTCATTTCAAATGCCAATTAATGACACTTCCTTAGTTATAATCCTCCCATAATCAATTAATTAACTAATATAAGCTAATTAATACTTTATAACCTTATATTTAATTAATAGAACTTATTATTAATTAAATCCCCCTTTAAATCATCTAAATCCTACCTATTTTCCTATAAATAACCTCTAAATAGCTTTATAATCTTATCCTATCCTATTAATTAATCCTATTTGATTAATTAAATCATCTCCAACTCCCATGAGTTGCTAATTCTACTTAATTCTTTCTACTAATGCTTATCTCTTCTAATTTTACTTTCTCTTTTATCCCACATTCACTAGGTTTCTAGCTTCTCACAAATTGGAAAGATATATAAAGAACCTACCTCCTTCCTTCACATCTTACACCTTTACATCTTTGACACCACACTTTTCATGTGATAAGAGCATTCTCCATTGTTGGAATAGATCCTTCATCTTTACATCAATTCTTCTCATATTTGAGTAGTTAAGGAAGATCCAAACATGGTCATTAAGCCATTTTGATGAGATCATTTCCTCACTTGGAGACAAAATCTAAATTTATTTCTTGTGATATATACGGGTTCATGTTAATTAGAAATCATACATTACATAGCACATCCAATTTCAAGGGATGGCTTAAGCATTTGATGTTTTATTCATGTTGGATGCATTAGATTAGTTATTGCCTTTAAGCTTTATCATTGATGTTCATATTAAATTAGATTTTTTATTGGAACTACTTAGTGTTAGTTTCATTTAATTATCTTTGCTTATTTAATATGCATACAATATCACCGAAAAAGGGTGAGGACACTCTAATGAAGGATAAGGGAGAAGGAAGAGGCCAAACATACGTGACATAGACCCAAACCGCATGTCACATCTATTCTCATATGAACTTAAAAAAAAATGAACTTGCAAACGAGAAATATATGCATAACATAATACCTCAAGTAAAAGAGAGGAAAGGTTGTAAATAAACACTAATCAGGGTTGAAAAAACACCACAAAACAACCTTTATTGAAATAAAAATATGTACATACCATTACAGAGGCAGAGGAAGACACAAGAACACATTTTAAGACCAAAATGAAGGTTTGATGGCTCATAGCTGCTGAGGAACCATTTTGACATAGTTCCATTATAGTTTTAGAACATCCCCTTTCAAAAATGAAAGATTTTACAATATATAGCAGAATGGGAAAGAGAGGGAAAGAGATCGGATTTGATCTTTTCAAAATGAAAATATATGTATTTCCTTGCAACACAAATTCCAATATTTAACCACCATTAATCATCTATTAATATCTGAAAAAAATCATGGGCAACCTTTCAAACCCATTCACTAATGTCCTTTTTCTTCTAGGAGAAGGTAAGAACCACACACTTAAACAATTTGGGTAGTTGAGTCATCTATAATTACACATTAATGATCAAAATATTTTCCCTATTTTTCTCCCGAGGAAATGCCATCAATCTCTGATTATGATGATGGAAAATTGAAGGGATCAAGAATACCTTTCCAATGAGATCGATCTTGCATGATTTGGATCTATGGAGAGAAATTTATGGCCATTTGAATAGTTGCATGTCGTAGATAAGAAGAATGTGACACATGGCATAATTTGATTGGCTCAGGGATCACCCTTGCCTAAATGTTACTTTCTTTGAATTTACCCCATGTTGGTCTCTAGTTGGTTGTGGGATTGGGATTTTCCTCTTTATTAGGTATGTTCACTGTGAAGTGTAAGCCAATAAGAAATCTCCACGTACATTTGCAAGGTGTCGAATGTTCTTTTACTTGACCGCCACCACGAAACATAAGCCAATGGGAAATATCCATGCATCTACGTAATGCTAATATTCATTTTTATTATATCATCCCCGCAAAGTGCAAAAAAATCAATAAGGCTCCATGTATATCTCATGTCGGTCTAGAGTTATAAGAACCTTGTGAGAGCATGAACCACAAACCAATGAGAAAGCTCCACATTCCTCCCAATTTTAGACTTTAATTTTACCTCGACTAATAACCACAAAATGTGAGCCAATGATAAATATCCATGCTTCTTGTAATGTCGGCTTTGTCTTGATTTCATGCTTGGCTTTGATTGGTTGCGCATTTGCATCATAACTTATATCCTGGAAGGACTTAAAATTGTTGTCTCTATAGAAATGCATTCACATATGGTGCCTTGACCACCCTTGACCACCTAGACCCGAAGCCTTATTGAACTTGATTTATTTTACAAACTTGAGGTCCACAAAATGCATATGCCTTGAAGAGTACTGGAATGGAAAAAGGTTCCCACCATCATTCATTTATCTTTCTCCATATTTCTTTGCCTTCACCTACCGTGAGTTCTTTGACTTAAATTGACCAAATCCGAACCCAAAATCCTATCCAAAATAATTAATTACATGGAATTGAGGTCCATAGAATGTTTGGACCATGAGGAGCAGCGGAATCCCGCCACATGGCCTACTACTTGATATTTGGCATTGAAATTGATGACCAAATCAATGTCATGCAAATTTTTTAATATAACTCACTAATGGATAACTAAGCCTCCCATGGGGTTTTAAAGCTAATGGCCAATGCTTTGGAGAGGTGGAATTTGATGGTTATTTAAATGTATTTTTCCCATTTAAAATGAAAAAGTCCATTTTTAACCTTGTTAAATACAAAATAACCTTGGTGTCTATTTTGGGATAATAATTTGGAGATCTCACGGGGTAATCTATATCCTATATTAAATCGGTGGCCTTTTGTAATCCATTGGGCATGAAGTTGAGCCCAAAAATTTAAGAATAATCCAAATTTGAATTTTTCTTACCCTTGAGCCCATTCTTAAGCACTACATGGACATAGTACTAATCTATGGAGCTCTGGATTAAAATTTGAAAGCTGCTCCACCTATATGATTCCACCATGAAATCTACTTCTCGAAATGAAATGTGCAAGAATAATGAATCCCGCAAAACTATGTACAAAAGTGAAAATCATACATGTCCCAAGTGGAACATGTAGAGAGTGCAGAAGAAATTATTTTGTTGAAAACAAACCTACCTACTCTAATATAACCAGAGAAAAAGGAAGCTAAAAAAATTTCCATGGGTTGTGAGAAATAAAATTATTTCCTCACAAGATTCAGCCATGTGATCTCTTTGACAAAAAAATCACATGGTGGGAATGAAAGCATGCCTTGCACTCTCGGTTTCTTCAAAGTATCATCTTAAAAATACACATATCCCTCCTCAAGTTTCTCTATGTTTGGTTGGAGCTGTTGAAGATGACCTTTGGTACTTTTATGATCATGTTCATGCTCGAAGTGAGCATGACTGGTTGGAACTCTCTTTGGCTATAAATTAGCCAAATATCTCATTTGGACATGGGTTGATCCTTAAATTTTTTCCATATTCTTTGAATTAAAATCCAAGGATAGAGTTGGTAGACACCTTTTTTAAATTATTATAGTTGTTTGTAATATATTTTAAACCTTGTTCCGCTTCGGCAAGTAACTTTTCCACTTTCATGATGACTGATTTGGCGTTGTTGTCATCATCATCCTCCTTTCCCTCATCCAATATGAAGTTTGAAAGATCAAAACCGTCCTTTTTTTCATGAGGACTGATTTAGGCGAAGAGGATCTTCTTTGGTAATCTCATCCATGACTGATTTTTGGGATTTTTTTGTAGTAAGAGGATCTTTGTATTGGAAGATAGATGGTGAAAATGCAAAAGCAACGACTTCAATGGGTTCCTCTTCACCAATGAAATATTCCATGTATGATGATAAATCGACTCTTCACTTTCAATCTTTACAACACACTCCCCTTGGGTCTCATCCTCCCCATGATCCTCTTCATTTGAAGTTGATTTATCTTCCTCTCCTAATTTTTTAAGTTGGGATGAATCAACAACCTCTTTGAAAATGTTGTCAACATTCACACTACATTCAGATTGAAGAGTATTAGTCATCCTCTTCTTGTGTTTTCTCTTCTACAAAATCAGCCTCCATAATTTTTTATTTAATCCCAACATCCGTTAAAGGCTTAAACAACTATGGGATCTAATTGGATTCAAAATTTGTAACCCAATCCTTTAAATTTCTCATGAATTCTTCTCTACTAGGTTCTTGACTTTTTTCATACTTGACTGATTTTATGATATATTTATTCCCAAATTTGGTTTAGGAATGCAAAAGGAGGGGTGGGTTGAGTTTCAACATGATTTTGTAATGGCTAAAATTAAGGGGAAGGTGTATAATCTTCTTGTGGAGGAGGGGAAATGGAAGTATAATCCTTAAGGAAGCGAGGGATTTTAACGTTGGGCTTGGGTGGTTGATAAGGAGTGGGTTTTGGATACTAACAAGTAAGGTAAGTAGGAACATCCCATTGATAGGGTTCCATAACCTCATACTTATCAAATTCTAATTTCTGGAATGAAGAAATAAAATCAACCATTTGAGTGAAGGATTCACTCATTACCTCAAGATTTTGTTATGGGATAAGAAAACTAGGTATATGACCTCCCATGGATAGGGCTACCTAAAACTAGGTTGTTTAGCTTGCAATATTTATATTTTATCCTTAACATCCTACAATATCTACTCCATTCTTTGAACTCAGCCTTCAAAATCATCTCTAGGTGTACAATGGCCACCAAAATCTGCATATTCATAAGAACATGTATACTCAATCTAATTTTTTTCATAAAATTGATATGGAGGTGTGTTATACAAGCTCAAAGAAGGATTTTGGAAGGATGGAGGTGGATTAGAATGGTATTGTTGCTGAAATTGATAAAAATGAGGAAACAAAGTCATGACCGCAAAACTTCATGGGAAAGAGAATGAAATAATGAGATGAAATCAATGGTCTGTTGAATGAGAAAATGGGTTATTTGGACCAAAGTGGAGTTGTCGGATGTGCTTATAATATGCATCCAAAGTCTGAAATCTCACCAAGAACACATCCACTTAATTAAATGAATATGTAAAGATCTTAAAATTGGGTCCCACCGAGCATGCTAGAATCTGTTATTAAAAAAGTAGCACCATAGGATTTACTTATTATAGATCCCTACTTTTTGCTAACATGGGATGATCTCACAAGTGTGGGACTTGAAAAGTGAGATCAACATCTAGAGAAGGCTAGTTCCTCTACCTAATCCTAATGCTAAAACTAATCCTAAAGAAGGAAATGAAACTAACTAATCCTAAAATAACAATTCCAAGGGACTAGGGAGGAGAAAAGGGTTAGAAAGATGCATGGAAATGAAATCGTAAGCTAAAACATGGTGATAACACTAGAGAAATTGTTGAATTGTGGAGCTTAATTACTTCACTAGCATTCTTTTACGAGTTGGTGGAATACATAGTAACCAAAGTCGGTTGACGAACAAACATTGGCCACCCATGGACCAAGATCAATCAGAAAAGAAGGAACTCGACATCGGTTAAGGATAATCGACATTGATTGCCTATGCATGTGTAGACAACAAAATTAGGTCATACTTCTATTAAAAACCCATCAATTAAATTAACCATATCCTACCCATTCATATCCCCTAGTGCACATGTTAATTGAAATAATTATCTTAATTAAATTAATTAATAACCTCACTTAACCACCTCATCTAGTCACCTCACTCAAATGACCCACTCAAACCTCATTAATGACCTAAGACCAAGTCTAAACCTATCCTAACAAACTAGGGCTTAGTCTAAACCTAGACTTAACTCCTATTAACAAACCTTAAATGACTCTTACTTATCCTTTCGTGTTCTATCACTCAAGACTCAAACATAGATTGGAGACCACACCAAAAATAGCAACAATCAGGCTATTTTTGGCCAACCTAGATATTCCCACCTTGACCGATTCCAATTATATCTCACTTGACACCACTCACATAAAAATCGCTAGTTAGGTTAAATACATTTCCAAAATCCTTTTCCTAGGTTGGTCATTCGATTCAGGTCTCATACGAATAGAGACTTGGAGCACTCAAAATTTCTGAAGCACTCAGGAAAAGGAAAACATACAGAGCACTACCAACAACCATTGACATTCATCATCTTCTTCACGATCATGGATTCACACAGAGAAGCATGGAGGTTTGAACTACCATGGCACAAACACAACATCTCTTCTCTTCGGATCTCTGCCATCACCATCCTCATCACCTGCATTCTCCAAACCTACTCTTCAATAAGTACCTAACATCTCTTCATTTATTTCTATTTTATTTTAGTAAGATTTATTATTCATCTCAGTAATTTATTTTTCTCCACGTCTGTACACCCCCTTCCTCCTACCAACCTATCACCTTGCCATACCTATCCCTTTCACATGCCTCCACCCCCTTCTAATCATCTCTGAGCTTGTAAGGCCATTTTATGACCTCACCCTCACCATTTCCAACCTCTGTGCAATCACAGAGAGTCTGAAAAACAAGTTTTAAGTGCTTTTTACTAATTTCCCCTACCGATTCCCATTATCCAATCAATGTTAGTCATTTTACCTAGTTGGCATCGGTCTCACAACCGACATCGGTTATTGTGTATGGAAATATACCTCACTGTAAAGCTAATACCCACTTCCCAATAGCCTAGAACCATTTCTAATATTTACTAGACCTTACCCAAAGCATGTACCAGACTTGCAACTTAACACCAACCAATCACCTGACCTGTTTTGACCTCAATCACCTTTTACCTGACCTTTCTTATTGTTTTGTATGAGATACCTAAATTGTTTCAATTCCAATAAGATCATTATTTCATGTATATTTTGAATAACATTAATATTGTTATATAAAATTGGATTGACAACCTATTTAGGAAGCATCATGCTTCCCGATCTAGCTTCTACTAGGAAGTCCACTCATTTAAAAAAATATATTTGGTGTTATTGTTTTACATTTACGGGTAGTTCCTCCTAGCCAAAAGGGATTTCTCACAAACCAACTTGGATCAAGAAATTAGAACATGCACAAACCTTTATCCAACATCACAAATAGTTATTCCTCCTTCGCCTTCAACCCTTATCTGTTTCATAAATTTGCTAAGAATCCGGTGAAACATTTTGGTACACCTTATGTGATCCATATCGAGTTCCTTACATTTATTCATTCTTAGGGAATTGTTGTATGCTTGTTTCTTTTCAAAAGGAAGATAACATTAAATTCTCTCCCTTGGAATCCTCTCTCTTCTATTTGTAAGTGACATTTGTATTTTGGGACCAAAAAGAATCATTATTTTTCTTCTTGCATTTGCATTAGTGAAATTCATTTTCATTCCTATTCACTCTTTGTTTACATTGAATATCACATTTCGATTTGAGTTCTTAAATACTTGAATTTCATACTTTTATGCTTGCATTTTTATCTCACATCAAAACTAAGGGCAACCTATATGTTGGAAGTCATGCCTAACTGATGGTTGATATAATTAAATTATAGAACACATTCTCTTCTCTCTTTGCCAAACTGCACAAAAATAAACGCACACATCTTCTTAAACAACACCTTACCTAGAAGAAGTTTTCAATGATCACACGATCAAAGGATTGACAATGGGCGCCCAACTAGTTTCTCTGTCAAGTCATTAACTCAGAGAAAGGACCACCCCCACCAAAACATAACCTAAAACCATCCTTAGATATTTCCTCTGCATAGGATACCCTCTTTCTAAATAAAAACTTTTTTTTGTTCACAAGTTAGTCTAAAAATAACATAAGGTAAAACATAAAGTTAACTTATAAAATTTCATGTTTTTCTTAACTTTTTATTGAGTTTTGTTTTGAGTTGTGAGGTCACATTCTTCATTTTCTTCTTCTTTTCACACTCTACCATCATAGTTGGTGTATTTCAACTATTTCTAAGTGTGTCAGGGTCCATTACTATCATACTCAGGTTTCTAGGTTGATATTCCATCTGACTTAATTCACAAAATCATTTTTTCTTCATTTTTTTCAAATTTCAAGTTGACTAGTGTCACCCAAAGCAATCTTCATCGGTTTACATATGACCCTCACCGGTTTACCTAACCTTTTTTCAGTTTCCAACATTTTTGTCATTTTACTAAAAACAACACTCATCACATCTTCTATTCTTTTTGAAGTTCTCAGGACATCATCATACCCCATAATTTTAAAATCATAGTCAAATACAACTTCTTTACTTCATTTTCATCAATTTTTGCCTCATTTACAAAATTGTTGATTTCCCACAGTAATTGGTATCAATCACCCTAACCATCATTGGTCACCCTATTACCGTCATCGATTACCCTAACCACCACAGTTCCTGTGTTTTAATTTTTAATTAAAAATGACCAATTTCACCTCCCAGAATCTATTTTTCTCCATTTCTACTATTTTTTTGTGTCATTTATAGAGAACATATTACTAGGTTTATGCTAAATCACATGGTTTTGACTCATATCCAAGCCAACACCCTTGTTTTTCATGCTAGCCTTCAACTACTTCCACCTAGCCCATCACCGCCTTCCATCCTGTCACCTATGGATCCAACTCATCCCATTACCATTAGTACCGGTGATGAGGAGTTCACAAGACTCCTTGACCATAACCCCGCTACCTTATAACATTATCTTTCCCATTCCTCTACTCGTGATTCATTAGGATAGTTGGTAGATAGAATGCCTATGTCCATTCCTCTGGTCCTTTCCCCCACTTTTATGTCAGCCTACCACTATCTTTACATTACCTTCTTCCACCTTACTACCCATAGTATCCCAACTTGACCCCACACCATCAATACTTGTTGCACCTATGGCATCTGTTGTACCGTGGTGTCAATTATTCCTTCATTAGCCACCTTGAGCATAGCCCCATCTGCACCCTTCACCTCATATATACATGTTACATCGTAACCACCCATGGTGTCAGCAACCTATACCCCATTCCAAAACCTCGTCCTTTCCATCCTACAGTTCTTACCCCCAATTACCACAAGATTCACTATGACTACCCCACCTACTTATACATATCACCAACAACCTCCAATGTCATCTATCACACATTTGGGATACTTTTCACCTTCATATATTCCTCCCACACAGTTCTCATACTGCACCACCATATACTATAATGTCATCCACATCATACATTCATCATCAACCTCTTTATACTACGGGGGTGCTCAATCATCACAACCAACCAGCGACGTTATTAAAATGATGATGGAAAAGATGCAAACATTAGAAGCATTATTTTCTAGTTGTCCCAACTCCTTATGATGAAATTTGCAATGAACCAATTCATCCATCTATTCCCATTCATCCATACCCCGTGCATTGGGAAATGCCCAAATTCAATTTTTCCAATAGTAAAGAGGACCCTCAACAACACTTGCGGTCATTTAAGAATGGGTGTTATCTAATCACCCATGATGAGGCTTTACTCCTACAAACATTCCCATGTCCTTAATAGAACCCACATTAGACTTATAGTGGTTTTCCTCGACATTCCATTTACTCATTTAATCAAGTGGCTCAAGCCTTCCTGGACCATTTTTCAATCAATATTGTCAAGAAGGTCACTATGACTGACTTGTACTCATCTCGACAATACGAAGACAATTCTATCACCGATTTTGTTGCTCGTTGGTGGAGCCTCATAAACTAGCTAACATTCCAGTTACCTCAAACCGAGCTTATAGAGTTGTTCACTAGAGCTTGTGCCAGGCACATCTCACCAACTTTGCAAGTACAAACCTTCCGTACCTTCAACGAAGCATTTACCATGGCATGAAAACTAGAAATTTGTGCCATTGAAGAGAAGAAAATTCAATTGTGTAACAAAAATGCTACATTTAATCAAATGATGTTTCTTCCTCTTCAAAACCCCAAAATAATTATTCAAAATCCAAAGGATCTGCCAACATAGTAGTTTTAAAGGCTGGCCCATCTCACCCCTCTAATCAATTGAAACCTACCTCCAACCTTTCTCTTGTTCAAAATTTTTAGTTCAGATGGGAGAAATGAAAATACACTCCAATCAGGGAGCCTTATTCTTCAGTATTATAAAAAATTCTTAAGGCTGGAGCCATTTCTCTTCCACCCATAAAACCACATACTATTTTTGACCATGCTCATCCTATGCCTGCATGGTATAAGGAACATGACTATTGTAACTATCATCACGTAAAAGGCCATAGCGATGGTAATTATATAACCTTCAAGAACATTGTCTAGGAAATGTTAGATAATGGAGATCTTGTCTGGATAACTCGAATGTACCGACCAATCATAATTTTCATATCTTTAAGAAATTTTTTCCTAACCATACCCCATCATCAAACCAAACTAGAGAACCTTCAAATAATGACACTAATTTTCGCAAGGTCCATGATGTTTTTCACACCGTATAATCCCTTCCACAATTTCCTCTTATCCCCTCTATCGAGGAGATTCTAGCACAAGCTCCTCTACCCATGGAGGAGCCTACTTATTCTACTCCACCCATAGAGGAGTCCCCTTCATCTCCCCATTCACCCTGAACGAGTCCAAAAATTCCACCAATGTCGTTTCACCACTTACCTCGCAATCTAATGAATAACCTACAGTATTAACTCTCCTACCCATGCGAGATTCATCTTCACTTTCCTCTCCATCAAAAAAGGAAACTACCTCATCCCAATTGTTATCTCCCATAACTAGAGGGGATCCTTTAGATGCACCACTTCTTGTTGGGGAAAATTTCCCATTAGCATTCCAAGATCCTGTTGATCTTCTCTTGGCTCTCTTACCCATAGAGTCCGAAGCCAACTAGTTCCCTGTCTCATAGACATATTTTATAGGGATTTCTACTAAGCCAATATCATCTTCTCTTACAATAGTGTCATTTTCATGCCTAGCCAACCGCTTGGATTACGTTGATAATTCCATGCTTTGGGGACACCTTCGGCTACCCTTTTCAACCCAAATGCAAATGTCTCATGTGGATACTTCCATGATCTATCCAAAGGTATTTCAAGGAACCCAATCAACCATGACCATGCCTATTGAAACATACTCTTCTTCATCACCCTTTCCTACATCCAAACCTTTATCAACAACTAAACATGTTCCTATGCCTAAGAACCTACCTACACCTACACCTTCCCCTACATCCATATCTATCACTACCTTAGGTTTCATGCCGACATCAAGCCTAGTCCTTCCAGGCATCAAGTTGGATTTAGCCACATCTTCTCAAACTCACACAAAAACCATTCCTCCACCTAAAAGGAAGACCTAACCTTGTAGGCTGCATACATCAGTTTCACCCAATACGTATTTTTCACCTTTGCCCCTTCCATCTATCCTAGGGCCTCACCTATCGACCTTGGCCAAACAACCGCCTATCCAAGGAAAATCAATAGTTTTGCATCCCACCTCTTCATCACAATCCTTCATTACACCCAATCTACCAGACATTGTACACCTTCGTCATTACCCACATATTTCTTACCACCTATACCCCCACCACTTATAGTAATAACATCAGTACCTACGATATTTACTTCTCTTCGAGCCATACGTTCTACATTGACTCTTTCAACAAAATTCACCACGCCTCCTTTATCACCTTGGCTAAAGCGTCCTCTATCACCATCCACTTTCCCCTCTACATCATGTATGCCTCCTTCACCTTTTCCTATGAAGGTGTAACCTAAATTAAAAAATCCATTACCCTCTAAAGAGGTAGTTAAGCCTACAAAACCTTCTATCGCTAGTTCATATACTACACATCTACCCAAGAAGGTACAACCCAAGCCTAAAATAGTACCACCTACCAAACCGGTGGTCAAACCTATACCATCTCCAATTCCACCTCTTGTAGTACCTCACACATCAAAATCACCTTCACTTAAATATAGACCCACACTAACCTCACATTGCAATCCATTGGCATGGTATTACGCCAACATTCTAGATAACCTTTTAGATACCTCTATCATCATATTTCCACCCCTTATACCTTATGACCCACTAAAGCCCAAACAAAAAGGGTTTAAAGATACTAAAAGTTGCACATATCATCATGTGCCAAGACATGATGTAGAAAATTGTAAGGCTTTAAAAAAATTTCTTATCCAAATTTGTCTTTTTGAATAAAAATTTGATGACGATGATCTTCTAGATGAGGACCCAATTATAACTCCGCTTATCACTACACATCCTTGCCCACTACCTATTCTCGTGACCTACACCACCACCTCCACAATCCTTTTATCCATGTCCAAAATTTGAGATTGATATGGTCCGTATAGGAGAACTAGCCAAAACCCCACCAAAATGCCAATGTGCCCTACTCATTTTGCAAGGTTCTTACCGTGCACTAGGTTTTTTTCCATCATGCCATTATAATTTTTTTAACACACCACCTCCATCCACCCCTCTTTCTCAGATTAACATCATCCAAGTTTCCACTCATGCCCAAAAAGAGAAAGGAAAGGAGAAAGCAACCATCCCATCCACCAATCCTGTGCCCAACATACCATCTACACCTACACAAAAATCACCATTCAGGACACACATATCCTAATTCTAACGGGGTCAACCATCATACAATGATAAATAATTTCACCAATCCCCTCTAAAAATATCTTTATGTGACCTCATCCAAACTTCGATTCCCATCGACAAGCCCTCATAGAGCTTCTATAATCCATCAAGGTTTTCCCTAACAACTCGACACTGTGGCCTCCATTATCACCCCTCACCATGTGGTTTATCTCACCAATTCATCCCCTTCCTCTACAGCTACCACTACTCACCAAGTAGCCACCCGTAGTTTCCTAATGACAAGATTATACCTTTCAATCGGATGATCTACATCCTTCCCTTTTCATCTCCATCTATATTGATAATATACACATTTCACATGTTATGATCAATGGCAAATGCCAACATTAACATCATCTCCTCCCACACATACAATCAAACACATATCTTTTTAAATTTCATTCATAATAACCTAGTTATGTTGTGCTCATTCAATTATGCCATCACTTCCACTCTCGGAATCATCATCATCCACATTTTTTTGGGCCCATGTACCATTCCGGAACTATTCGTGTCTTAGAGGGGGAGTTCCAATACAACCTATTACTTAGCTGAGCTTGGATCCATGTCATGGGTTATGTTCCTTCAACCTTACATTGCTATGTAAAATTTGAACATGAAGGACATAAATATACCATCCCCACTAACCCTTTGTCATTCAAAACCTATAACATGTTGTACCAACCTAATGATGTCCTTGTACCAGTTAAGGCATCTACCACTACTACCACTTCTCCTTCACCTACAACCCCATCCACCGATATTGTTGCTACCTTTTCCACACCTACCACCTCTATTCCCACTTCTACCATAACCTTTATAGCCAACCCATCCACTAACTGATCTACTTCTCAACCGACCAATGCTTCTTCTTCCCAATCACCTAGTGCTTCATATATACCCTCTACCCACATATCCATGACCAATTCCTCAGAAGGTGTTTTTCAACACCTCACTCTGGGGGAGTATCACCTATACAACATCAACACATTCCTTACTCCTCAAGAGTATGGTAACCTTCACCAACATCCTCGTTATGACCATCACATAGGTGAGGTATTCCCTTATGGTCCTCCCCACCTTTACACCAACTTAATGTATGTGGGACTTGATACTTCCACCTACTCACCCGAGCCACCTCCCCAAATGTGACCATTTTCCTCTAACCTCCAATATCTCACCAACCACCACTTCTCCCACACTTTCCTCCACTGCTATGCATGGAAAGGATTTGGCTTTGGGTTCTACGAATAGGGCTGCCATACTGTCATCCCATGTACCACACATAAACACAACGACCATAGTGGTATTGGATTTGTTAAACCATCTTCAAAGAAAGCCAAAGACCGAACTCATTGAGGATGAAAACCTTCCTTCACCCCATCTACCAACTTCACCACCTTCACCTACAGAGTCTATGGATCTAGAATCCATTCCTCCTAACTTTTTTTTCATAAACATCATTTCCTTAGGACCTCTAACTTATAAACGTGATGTTGAGGCTCCCTCTTCCCTTCCCTTTCTGTATCCTGACATGATCGATGACGATACACCTTCTATTAACATCGTTCAATGTCAGGATGATGAGTCTATTATTACCTACCTCGGTGCGGAAGATTCTTATATTCATCGATCATTTCCTTATGAGACACAAACCATGTGAAATGAATCGACCATTGAAATCAATATTAACACTTAGGATGACCTGCACATTCTAAAGATAGGGAAATATTTAGATGCTAGTGAACATGAAGCTTTTACCTCATTCCTCCGAGATCATGACAATGCTTTTGCTTGGTCCTACGATGACATGTATTGTATTGACCCAAACATTGTGGTCCACAATATCGTAACTATTTCAGAAACAAAACCTATAAAACGAAGCTACGAAAAATAAATCCTCACATTGCCCTTGTTATAAAAGAACAACTTGATTGCCTTCTCTTAGTTTCCTTCATGCTACCCATTGATTAGCCCTAATGGATCTATAACATCGTTCTGTCACAAAAGTGACAGGGGACTCTACATTTGAATATATTTTCACGACCTCAACCTCACCTTCCGTAAAGATGAATTTTCTCTACATAGTATTGACCAACTAGTTGATCTTACCACCAGCCATGAGATGTTATCGCTCATGGACAATTTCTCGAGTTAACAAAATATTACTTGCCCCAAAATATCAACACAAAACTATCTTCATCACGCCTTGGGGACCTTTTTTGCTATCGATTCATGCCCTTTTTCCTTAAAAACATTCGTGCTACATATCATTGGGTTATGGCTTATATATTTCATGACTTCATGCATCACATATTGGAATATTACATAGATTACCTTCTTGCTAAATCCAAAAATTGGGTCGAACACCTTACAGTCCTTAAGGTTATTTTTGATTGTCGCATCAAGTATTGTGTTCTCCTTAAACCTAATAAGTGTGTCTTCACTATTCTCTCAAGAAAACTCCTTAGTTTTATCATTTCTTTGCATGGCATAAAAGCTAATCCCGCTAAAATCAAGTCTATTCTCGAAATACCTCCAACTAATAACCTTCACCAACTACTTAGTTTGCAAGGCAAGTTGCAATCTATTCAGCAATTTATCTCATAGATTTCTAACCACCGCCACCAATTTCATTATCTCCTAAAAAAGGATGTCTACTTCAAATGGGATGATGAATGCCACAAATCCTTTGAGGCCTTAAAATAGTACCTCATCCAACCACCTGTACTCATTCCTCCTAAGGATGACCAACCATTTTACCTTTACATTTCTGCTACAGATCATTCCTTAGGTGCCATGCTCGCTCATCGCGATGAGAAACACAGGGAGAAAATGGTTTATTATATAATTCGTACGCTTTTAGACTACAAAACTTGATTACACCCACGGTGAAAAACTATGCTTATCCTTAGTTTTTTTCACTACTAAAATTCACCATTACCTACTTAACCACAAAACCTTTGTTGTCACCAATACAGACCCCTTACATTACATGTACGCCAAGCCCTACCAACATCAACATGCTGCATGTTGGCTCATGCTTCTTGTAAACCTAGACCTCAAATTCACTCATCAAAAATCTATCAAAGGCCAAACTATTGCTAACCAACTTGCAGATGCACCTCTCTCTGGAGATCAGCCCTCTAACTTTGATTTCCTAGATGAATCCATCACTACCCTCTCTTTAGATGATACTATTTACCAAATGACCTTATTCTTCGATGGTTCCAAATGTCAACGTGGGGATGGTGTCGAGTTATACTCATTCCTCTTGATAGTGAACCCATGCCTTTATCTTTAAAATTATATTTTGATTGTACTGAAAATATCATTGAATATGAAGCACTCGTATTAGGTTTGCAAGCCGCCATCACCTTAGATGTTAAATCGATTAATATCTTTAATGAATCTCAACTAGTTGTAAATCAGGTCAATGTTAAAAACTAGTGACGTAATGAAATATTTCAAAATTTCAAGCATCATGTAGACATAATTTTGACTACCTTTGACCATTATTAACTTCAAACCACTCACGTTCCACTAACAAATTTGTCGATACCATGGCCTACCTTGCTTCTTAGATACCTGTTTCGCCCTCTGACTTGAAAATATTTGTCATAGTACAAAGGTTACAATCACCTTCTTACTTATTTCAAGATGTAAACCTCGTTGGAACTATTGAACCTGACCCACATGACCTTTGGTAAAAGCATTTTTGGACTACCTTTCCCTTTCAATTCTACCTCGAGATCTTACTCGCAATGACAATGCACCTTTCTCAAAGGTGTCTCTCTAGTATGTCATCATGGGAGGCATTCTTTATAAATGTGGCTTTGATGATATCCTCTTACGATGCCTTACTAGTTCTGAAGTTCCTTACACCATCAAGGAAGTTCACGACAAAATTTGTGGAGGTCACTTCAGTGGTTTAGCTATCACTAAACACATTTTCCTCCTAGGCTATTATTGGTCAAACTTAAACCACAATTTTTGTGATTATGTCAAACATTGTGTGAAGTTCTAAAAACATGCTAATCTTCATCACACACCTATTCATAGCTTATAGGTCGCACGAGACCTTTGGCCTTTCTCTCAATGGGGTTAGGGTCTTGTTGTAGAAATCAATCCCCATTATTCACAACAATATCAATTGATTATTACCACTACTAAATACTACACTAAATGGGTAGAAGCCATACCTCTTATTTCAAAAAAATATGAGAAAATATGTGAATTCATCAACCATCACATCATTTTTCACTTTGGTGTTCCTCATCGTCTCATCACTGATAATGGAAAACAATTCAAAAACAAAACTCTACAGAAGCTTTGTGATGCCTTTGGCATTCAAATCAGTTTTTCTTCACCCTACTACCCTAAAAAAATGGTAAACCTAAATCAACCAACAAAACCTTAAACAAAATTCTTATGAAATTTGTGGACGATATTGACAAGGATTGACAGACACACATTCCTTTTTCCTTATGGGCTTATCGCACTAGTATTCGTACATCAATGACTACCACACCTTTCTCTCTTGTCTATAGTACAGAGGTTGTATTGCCTCTTAAAGTCTAGATTATGTCTCTTTGTGTAACACCAGTTAAAACAACCCACTTAAGACCTAAGAAACAACCTAGTATTAGTTAGGAAAATTATGGAATAAATTTTTTTGTTTAAAAGAATCTACAACTAGGTTACAAGATACAAACTGTCACTAAAAAGCTCTAGAAAAATTCTAATCCACTAGAACATACTTTTATTTTTTTAATAAATATTAGAGGTCTTAAGGTCCAAATTTTAGGGTTAGAAGTTTCAATTAGGTTCAGAGGAAAAATTCCTCACCATACCCATTCTCTAACAAGATTAAAGTTTCAACTTGATTTTTCTCATACTTAATGCATTCAAAATTTTCCTAAATCACTCCCATTGGATAGGAAATTTCCTCACCTTTCCATTGATATAAAAAGTCTTGCTAACTCCTCATATTTTTCAAGTTATGGGCCAATGGGCCTTGGGGTGAAAATTTTCCAAGAGTGGGCCTGTAGGCCCAGGGGTGAAAATTTTCTCTTGTTAGTCAGCGGAGCGGGAAGAGTTTTAGAGATTTTCCTTCTTCGGGAAAAATATTGATTCACCTCCATGTGCCCATAAGCCCAAAGAGGAAACATGTCGGCCGAGAAACCTCTAGCAAAAATTCATGCCTTCAAAGAGATTTAAGGCATTAAGCCTTTTAGGTTTGGAAATGCAAGGGGAAAAACTTCCCGTGTGCCTCTACCTATCCCAGATGACACCACATGTCATCACCCTATTGGCCACGGGCCGGTGGGGAGGTGGAGGAAACTAAGAAAATTTTCCCAATAAAAATTTAAAAGTGCTAAGGTTGAAAAATGTTCTGCGGCTCCGCCGTTGCCTCATGAGGTCACGTGGTAGATTCTAATTGGTCGGAATGACAGAGCGGGCGGGGAAATGTTGGAAACTTTTCCCCAAAATTTTCCAAAACACCAAGTTAAAAGGGGATTCACCCATCCGCTGACACCACATGGTACCACATGGTAGCCTCGATTGGTTGCGCATACGTGGGGCAGCAAAGAAAATTTTCTAAACTTTTTTTCCTAAGTCCTAAGGGAAAACTTCATGCCACGGCCCACTAAGGAAATTTTTCCCAAAATTTTCTGCCAAGGAAGGAAAACTTCAAAGGGCCATAACTTTTGATAGAGAGATTATTTTTGGGCAAATAAGGACTTTCTAAAATCTCTTGAAGCCCTCTTTGCACATGTATCATTAATTTTATATTTTGATGAAGTTTAAGGGGTCAATTCTAAGAAAATGGCTGCGCAGGATTTTTAAAAGCAAACTAGTAAATTTTAACTTATAAATTTTGTTTAATTTTGTCATTTTTTCTCCTTTAACATGTCAAATGAACATGGGGAATTGTTCTAAGAAGAATTTTAGGATGTAGTAGAAGGTAATTTCACTGATTGATTTCCAATTTTAACTTTTACAAGTTTTTGACAAAAAAAAGACTGTGAAAAGTTTGGGCTTGATTTTGCGGTGTTTGAAATATTTTTCTTTTAGTGTTTTAGTCAAATTGAGTTCATTTATATCATAACATGTTAGATTTTAAAGTTTCAATGTTATTTATTGTTTACTGTGTTCGAATGTACATTTTTAGAGGAATTAATTGTTTATTTAAAATCCAAAATAGAGGTCAATTTCTAAAGGATTTGTTTATCATTTTTCATCTTCCAAATATGGAAATTCATTTCTATTCTAGTCTAATACATTTATTTGATTTAAAAAACCATTTAATAACTAAAATACAAAGTCGATTTCCCATTTTAATATATTTCAAAACAACAGAGTTACATATATTTCCTTCATACGTATTCCTTTCTTTCAAACAAAGATTTCAATAACATTTAAAGATCAGATTTCAATGCAACAATGCAAATGAAGAAAGGTATTGCAATCCTTTATTGATTTCAAATACAACTTTACATCTCTCAATTCCTTGAATGCAAATAACATATTTCAATTTCTTTCTTTCAAATGAACATAACAGAGTATATATATCTTTCACATTTCAAATCTACAACTTTCATAGATCAATACAAGGTATCTTTCCATTAAAAATAGTATACAGATCATCCACTTCAAATTGGGAAGGGTTACTATGAGATTTCATTTCACATGGAACTGTCAAACTCTCTTTCTCCTCTGCTCTAGAATAACAGCATAAAATCTTCTCTTTCTTCCAATTTTGATCACAACAAACACAAGGGAAAGGAAACGCTCTCCACCCAACCAAGACAACCAATGAAAGGAGAATCCATCCTTATTCATTTGCCCTAAGCCCCAACCACGAAGTAATAGAAGATGTGATTCAACTCATGGAAACAACAGATTCCACAAAACATACACTAACAATTTTCACAATAAAACATAGTCTAAAATAGAATATATTTTTTACAACTACAATAACACATGAAAAAAATACTAAGGCTTCACCAAGAAAACCAAAGGATCAAGAAACTGTGGGGGATGATACTTATGCCTCCTAAAGGGGAAATGGGTATCACCACCTATTTTCAATCCACCAAATATAGCGTATGAAAACCCTGACATTTCTTATGCCTCCCCCAAGTACCCCTTATTCCTGACATTTCCTTATACCTCCCCAACCTCTTATGGCACCCCATAATGAGTAAAGAAATGCAAGCTATTTCTTTGTAAGGTGGAACCCAAATCCCAACTCCCTCCACACTTATACCTCCCTAAAAACACACTTATACCTCCCACAAAATGAACCCCATAGTCTTCTCCTACACCATTCCTAGGCCATCTACCCAAACATCCCACAAACATGCTAAAACATTCACACAATAACATGTACATTCATAAAGAAAAGGAGTATTTCAAGAGCCAAGATCTTACCTCTCCATGATGGAGTTGTCTAAGTTCCAAAACAACAATCTCTATCCCAATGCAATCAATCTAAATAGCCAAGCACAAACATGTAACAATCTTCCCAAAAGCTCCTCCAAAGCAAGATCTCCAATCAACAAGAAAATTCACCCCAAGGAAGCATTCCCAAAATTTCAACAACCCAAAACAAAGCAAGGAGTTCCAATTTTATAGAAGAGGGAAGAGAAGAGGATGAGGTGGATCCATGTAGGATGCCACATCACACATCCTCAACTCCAACACAAAATTCAAATTCATTCTCCAATGCAAAATAAAGAGGTGGGTGAATAATATGACAATAAACTTACACACTCCAAAAATCCCACACCCCAAAGGACTGAATTTAATAAAATGTAAGAAGAGTCCAATTGAAACTTAGAATTTGTGTTCCCAAAATGCATTATAAAAGTCTAAATTTAACCCTCCAACCATAGGTATGGTTGGTAAATAAAATTAAGAGGTATGGGACAAGTTTTACTTGTCCCACAAGCCTCCAAAAATAGCCTCCAAGGAAAAATTCGAATTTCCAAGGAGGTGGAGTGTTTCATACTCTAAAATATGACTTACACAACTCTTACACATACCTACACATCACTTACCATGTTTAAAACAAGAGCCAACAACTTCTATATTTAATTTCTTATATCTCAAATTTGAATTATTTATTTATTTTAACAATATGATTACTCACATTAATTCTCCACAATTAAAGGAATAATGAAAGGGGTAAATGAATCACAAATTAAACACATGCAAACAATAATAAAAAGGAACCACATTAATAAATACATAAAGCCCCTTGGTCACATTCAAAGGTAATCCCTCTAATGGAAATCCCTAAAAAAATACAACACACACACACAAACCTTGTTGCCATGGTGACCTTGTTGAATTCATCTAAAATTCCAATGTGGTTGGTCTCTAATCCCCGATGTTTGTTTTTATAGTTTAACCTGTAAAACAAAAATATCTCCTTCACCTTGTGGCCATATCGGAACATCTAACATGATATAAATATAATCACAAAATTATCTATACATATAAATCACAACAACATCAAGGCAATCAAAAATATCACTTACAATTTATATCAACAACTATATCATCATCATATAATGTCCATTTTCTATGTCTACTCACAATATCAAAAAAATCACATGTCCGAACAACATTCATAATATATCCATGTCAAATAGTATATCATCATCCTCATATGAAGTGTCTCTAATAATCATCATACATCATAACTAAATCAAGATCAACAATAATCCATGGTCCAACATCTAACATCATTCTAAATCAATACCATGATAATTTCCATAATGTAATCAATAGTATCAAGATCAATATCAAAATGTGTAAAAGGGAAATGGGCACTACATCCCCCTCCCCTTAGATGTGACTTCCTCCCGGAATTCACTTGGAAACAATGTGGAAACGAACTTGTAATAATGTAGCATCCTCCCATGTAGCTACAAAATGACCTCATCATATCTGTCCCACTATACCCGGACCTGATCAATATTTCTTCCTTGAAGGTCCAGGGTCCTACGATCTATAATGTGAATGGGCACCACTATCACCTACCCCGATCCTACACCGTAATGATGTCCAATGTAATACATGAGAAGGATCTACAACATATCTCCTAAGAACTAAAACATGAAACAAATCATGTATGCGAGACAAGCCAATTTGGGTGATAAAGCTAGATGGTAGGCCAAAGGGCTGATACGATCCAAGATCTCAAAAGGATGCATGAATCTAGGATCTAACTTAGAACCTTTTCCATAATGGATAGGGATCTTGTGTGGCCTGACATGAAGGAAAACCTTCATACCGACATCAAAACTACGGTCGGTCATATATTGATCTGCATACTTCTTCTATCTATCCTTAGCCTCATGTAGTCTCTGTCTAATCAAAATAACCTACTACTTGATGTCCTACAACAAAGCTAGTCCAAGAGAAACCATATCCTCTCGGCTTGTCCCAGATAAGAGGTTTTCTACACTTTATCATAAAAATCCTGAAAAGGAGCCATGCCTATGGAACTCTAAAAACTATTATTATAGGCAAACTCCACCAAGTACAAGTACTCCTCCCATCTAGACTGATGATCCATCACATACATCCTGAGCATGTCCTCTAAAATTTGATTCACCCACTTAATTTGTCCATCTATCTCGGGGTGATATGTTGTGCTGAAATTGATCTTCATCCCGAGGGCATGCTGCATGGTAGTCTAAAAATGGGAAGTGTACAAAGGATCACGGTCACTAATGATCTTCCATGGAATCCCGTGTAACCTGAAAATCTCATCAAAATATACCCGTGCCACTACTCTGCTGTATAAGTGGTCTTCACTGGAGAAAAGTGAGCCACTTTTGTCAATTTATCAATCGTGACCATGATGGCATCGTGGTGATATCTCGACACCGTAGCCCAATAATGAAATCCATGGAAATGTTGTCCCATTTCCACTCCGATATAACATGAGAGAAAAGAAGGCCAGCTAGATGCTTATGCTTGGTCTTAACTCTCTGGCACTCTAAACATCGTGACACTGGTGGGCCACGTCTCTTAAAAGTCCTCTCTAATGATATAACTATCTCAAGGTGACGTGCATCTTCTTCACTCCGGGATGGGCTGAATAGGTTGCATGACGTGCCTCTTCCAAGATGTCCCGCCTCAAGCCTCCATCTTTGGAAACATAAATCCCACCTATGTGCCTAAGTAGATCATTTGTCTCTAAGGCAAAAAAATCAAAATTCCCTCAAGGGTCTCGAGACTCGATTTTTGCTCAAGTGCAATGTAGAATCTATCAAGAGGAAGGTGCTAAAGAATCCTCCTCCCTAAATATGTGCTCACCGAGGTGGCCATAGCCACATGTCTCCATCTCCGAGAGCATCTTCCATCACATTCTCCTTCCCTTTCACATGCTCTATCTCCATATCATATTCACATAGCAACTCCATCCAACACCATTGATGAGCATTGTGATTTGGCTGCATGAAGAGGGGAAAAGACTCAAGTGATCTATCCTGAGTGTGAATATCTTGCCAAGAAGAAAGTGCCTCCATCAAACTAAGGCATGCATAACTAACACAAGCTCAAGATCATGAGTCAGATAAATAAGCTCATAATCCTTGAGTTTGTAAGACTCAAAATCCACTACTCTACCCTCCTGTATCAACACACCTCCTAGGCATGCCAACAAAGCATCCATGCAAATAAAGAAATCACCATGTGGATATGGTAATGCAAGTATAGGTGCTATAGTGAGACACTCCTTGAGTAATCAAGGCCTTTTCGCATCTCTGTCAACCAAACAAACTTCTTCCCTTTCCTCTCCAGGGAAGTGATGGGGTGTGTAATCCAAGAGAAGTCCTGGACAAATATTTGGTAGTACCCTACTAATCCCATGAAGCTCCACACCTCAATCATAGTAGCGGGTGTTGGTCAATCCATAATGGCTCTAATCTTTGAAGGATCGATGGTGATACCTTCCTAGAAATGATGTGACCAAAGTACTATACCTCTATCTAAAAGAATGCACACTTCTCCAAGTTCTCATAAAGATGTTGCTCCCGAAGAAAATGAATAACCCGGAAAAGGTACCCTCGTGCTCCTCACACGTACGTGACCAAATCAAAATTTCATCAATTAAGATGAGCACGAATCGATCTAAGAAGGTCCTAAATACCCCATTCATCAAACTCATAAATCACTTTGGGGCATTAGTAACACCAAAAGGCATCACTGTGAACTCATGGTGCTCATATCTCATATGAAAAGTGGTCTTACGAATATCCACCTTTGTAATCCTCAACTGATGATAGCCTGACTTAAGATCAATCTTAGAGTAAACTATGGCTCCCTTCATCTGATCAAACAAATCATTAATGCATGGAAGGAAATAATGATTCTTGATCGTTACTTTGTTTAGCTGGTGGTAATCAATACACAACTACAAGGATCCATCCTTCTTCTTCACAAAGATCACCAGTGCACCCCAAGGGGATACACTAGGATAGATAAGGCCTTTCTCAAAAAGGCCATCAAGCTGCAGCTTGAGCTCATAGAGATCTGAGGTGGTCATTCGATAAGGTGCTTGTGAGATAGGTTCTACTCCTGGAACCAGATCTATATGAAAATCAATCTCACGTGCGGTGGTAACCCTGTAGCTCCCAGAAAGATGTCTACAAACTCCTCAAAATGGGGTGATCATCTAGTGATGGTCTACTAGAGCCATCCTTGGATCTATCACTAAGCTGTAGCATACATCGGTAACCCCGTCACACACTTGCTTAAGTTGCATAGCAGAGATGGTGTGAATAGAAATGGGTCTCCGACGCCTTGAAATCACTGACTCAACTCCCAAATCATCTACACAAGATATAATCTTGTGGTAACAATCCACTCTAGCCTTGTGTGATGACAACCAATCCATACCCAAGATGACTCCATAAGAGCCCAAAAGAATAATACGTAGATGTGAGGTAGTGGTAAAAGGTCCCAAATCCACTACACACTCCTTAACTAAGGAGTCTACAAAGATCTTGGCTCCAGAAGCCATCTAAACATCCCAACTATGACCTTGACTAACTGCCACCATCCTATATCACTCTACTAAAGATGCTACAATAAAGGAATCTAAAGAACCAAAAGAAAGCAAAATAGAGGTAGGAATACCACCAATGCTACCTGTAGTGTCAATAACTCTACTCGATGCTCGGTTTGGTGGTTCTTGATTACTTCATAAATCCTGTGAATACACCCCATGTCACCAACATTAGGCTCTAAGATCTATGTCTTACCCTTGTTATTATGATTCTATGGGAAATCTCTCTAAAAATGTCCAATAACACCATAACCAAAACACCCTCCTGATCCTCTCCCTTATGTAACAGGCCTAGTCGGTACTCTAGAGGTCTATGGTGTGGATCTTGATTATCCAGATATAGTATATAGAGGTCTTTATTGGTGAGCTCCTACTGAGTGAGCTCTCTAGGAACCCTGTGTCCTGATAGAACCCCTAGGAGGAGGCCCCATACTCTGATCTCTCTGTGCATCAAACCTCTGAGGATATCTATGACGTGGGTGGGAATTGCTACTACTACTAGGGTCTAAAAGATGACTATGCTGAACCCTATCCACCATGAGGAAGGGGTACTGATCACCTTGATCTGTTGTCTTGCATCTACTATATGTAGCTCTAGACTCAGTCTCTAGCACGATGCATCTTTCCCCGAGTCTCCTCTTTATATAGGCCATCTTGATGGCCTCGGCTAATGTCTATGTGTAGTGGATCTGAACCACACCTCCGATGTCCAAGTTCAGGCCCCGGATGAGCCTTTGGATCTCATGCACCGCTCATCCTACATGTACTCAACATACTGGAGTAGATCCAGAAATCTACTCTCATACTCAACCACTGTAAGTGATGCCTGTCGGATGTCATGAAACTCATCTATCTGCTCTCATGTATGAACCTCGTGAAAATATCTACTCAGAAATTCTCCTTAAAGAGATTTTAGGTAATTGTCTCGAGAATCAACATGGAGCTTATACTACTCTGTCCTCCACTAGACACCAGCTCCATCCCTCAGTAGATGGATCGTAACACGAGCTTTCATGTTGCTAGAATAAGGATAGATCTTGAAGCATCCATTTAATCTCACCAACCAATCCTCTACCTAAAATACACCTATGTCACCAGAATACTGTGATGGTCGAAGCTTCAAGATCTCCCTGATGTGATCTATAGTTGTGTATGACAGCCTCTAGGTCTCTCTGCATGCTCATCCCTAAGCCTAGGGCTCTGAGACCTCTCTCTATGCTCTGAAACTCAGTCTACCTATCCCCTCTATGGTGAATCGACCCTAGCTGACTCTATATGGGATTTCTCTCCTCCATGCTCCTCGTTGGGTCAAGGAGATACCTGACCCTCAATGGAAGGGGCTCTATCATGTCTGGCTGCATGTCCTCCTACTGATCCTCCACGTAGAGCAGCATTAACATCCTGAAGAGTCTACAAAATCTAGGGTAGGATGATTGTTACAACATGATTTGGTGGTGGTGATGGTAAGTCGGGTCTATGTGAAAATTTCCCTCATCCCATTTGTGCCTCCTGCATAGACCAAGGTGAGAGTTAGTTCATTTTTCTAAGTTTTATTCAATTCCCATGTTTACTAGAATATGTAATTTCTAAACTAAGTTGTTTTCTAGATTTAAAAGTGTGATAGGTTTAAGTTTCATGTATCCAGTTTTCTAGTGTGCCCAATGGTCCAAGATTTTGAACCAATGCTCGATACCAAGTGTAACACCAGTTAAAACAACCCACTTGAGACCCAAGAAACAACCTAGGATTAGTTAGGAAAATTATGGAATAATTTTTTTGTTTAAAAGAATCTACAACTAGGTTACAAGACAATAACTATCACTAACAAGCTCCAGAACAATTATAATCCACTAGAACATAATTTTATTTTATTAATAATTATTAGAGGTCATAAGGTCCAAATTTTAGGGTTAGAAGTTTCAATTAGGTTCAGAGGGATAATTCCTCACCATACCCATTCTCTAATAGGCTTAAAGTTTCAACTTGATTTTTCTCATACTTAACACATTCAAAATTTTCTTAAATCACTTGCATTGGATACAAAATTTCCTCACCTTTCCATTGATATAAACAAGTCCTCCTAACTCCTCATATTTTTCAAGTTATGGGTTGGCGGGCCTTGGGGTAAAAATTTTCCAAGAGCGGGCCTGCGGGCCCAGGGGTGAAAATTTTCCCTTGCGCGGGTCGGCGGAGCGGGGAAGAGTTTTAGTGCTTTTCCCTTCTTTGAGGAAAAATCATGATTTGCTTCTACGTACTCCATGATCTTGAAGAGGACACATGTATGCTCGAGAAATCTCTGGTGGAAAGTCGGGTCGTCGGAGATATTTAAGGCATTAAGCCTTTTGGGTTTGGAAACGCATGGAAAAATTTCCGCGTGCCTCCGCTTTATCTCGAGATGACACCACATGTCATCACCCTATTGGTTATAGGCTAGTGGGGAGGTAGAGGAAACTAAGAAAATTTTCCCAAGAAATTTTTTAAAAGTGCTAAGGTTGAAAAAGGTGTCACGCTTCCTTCGTTGTTGCCTCGTGAGGCCACGTGGCATCTTTTAATTGGTGCATGGGATGGCAGAGTGGGGAAATGTTGGAAAATTTTCCCAAAATTTTCTTAAGTGCTAAGTTAAAAAGGGGATCCACCCATCCATGACACCTCATGGTGCCATATGGCAACCTCTAATTGGCTGTGGGGTGGTGGAGAAAATTTTGAAATTTTTCCCAAATTTTTTTCCTAAGTCCCAAGGAAAAATTCGAGACGCGGGCCCGCCAAGGAAATTTAACCCAAAATTTTACGCTAAGGAAGGAAAACTTTAGAGGGCCATAAATTTTTATAGAGAGCTAAATTTTGGGAAAACAAGGACTTTCTAGAAAGCACCCATAGCCCTCTTTTCCTAGGAATAATTAATTTTAGATTTTGATGAATTTTAAGGGGTCAATTCTAAGAAAACGGCCTGTAGGATTTTTAAAAGAAAACTAATAAATTTTAAATTATAAATTTTGTTCAATTTTGTCATTCTTTCTCCTTTAACATGTCAAATGAACATGGAGGATTGTTCTAAGAAGAATTTTAGGATGTATTGGAAGGTAATTTTTCTTGATTGATTTCCAATTTGAATTTTTACAACTTCTGACAAAAAAAGAATGTGAAAGGTTTGGGCCCGATTTTGCAATGTTTGAAGGATTTTTCCTTAAGTGTTTTAGTCCAATTGAGTTCATTTATATCATAACATGTTATATTTTAAAGTTTTAATGTTATTTATTGTTTGCAAGTTTGAACTGTGCATTTTTAGAGGAAGTAATTACAAGTTTAAAATCCAAAACAGAGGTCAATTTCTAAATGATTTGTTTATTATTTTTCATCTTTCAAATATGGAAATTCATTTCTATTCTAGTCAAATACATTTAGTTGATTTAAACAAACCATTTAATAGCTAAAATGCAAATTCTAATTTCCAATTTTAACATATTTCAAAAGAACAGAGTTACATATATTTCCTTCATACGTATTCCTTTCTTTGAAACAAATATTTCAATAACATTTAAAGATGAGATTTCATTGAAACAATGCAAATAAAGAAAGGTATTAAAATCCTTTATTGATTTAAAATACAACTTTACATCTCTTAATTCCTTGAATTCACATAACAAATTTCAATTTCTTTCTTTCAAATGAATAGAATAGAGTATATATATATTTCACATTTCGAATCTACAACTTTCATAGATCAATACAAGGTATATTTCCATTAAAAATAGTATACAGATCATCCACTTCAAATTGGGAAGGGTTACAATGAGATTTCATTTCACATGGAACTGTGAAATTGTCTTTCTCCTCTTCTCTAGAAAAACAGCATAAAATCTTCTCTTTCTTCCAATTTTGATCACAACAAACGCAGGGGAAAGGCAACGCTCTCCACCCAACAAGGACATCCAATGAAAGGAGAATCCATCCTCTTGATTGGCCCCTGAGACCCAACCATGAAGCAATAGAAGATGTGATTCAACTCATGAAAACAACAGACTTCCACAAAACATACACACAACATTTTTCCCAATAACACATAGTCCAAAACATAATGTAGTTTTTACAACTACAATAACACATGACAAGCAATACTAAGGCTTCACCAAGTAAGCCAAAGGAGAAAGAAACTATGGGGGATGCTACTTATGCCTCCCAAAGGGGAAATGGGTATCACCACCTATTTTCAAACCACCAAATATAGTGTATCAAAAACCCTAACATTCCTTATACCTCCCCCAAGTACCCCTTATTCCTCACATTTCCTTATACCTCCCCAACCTCTTATGGCACCCCATAATGAGTAAATAAATGCAAGCTATTTATTTGTAAGGTGGAACCCAAATCCCAACTCCCTCCACACTTATACCTCCCTAAAAACACACTTATACCTCCCACAAAATGAACCCCATAGTCTTCTCCTACACCATTCCTAGGCCATCTACCCAAACAACCCACAAACATGCTAAAACATTCACACAATAACATGTACATTCATAAAGAAAAGGAGTATTTCAAGAGCCAAGCTCTTACCTCTCCATGATGGAGTTGTCTAAGTTCCAAAATAGAAATCTCTAATCCAATGTAATCAATCCAAATAACCAAGCACAAACATGTAACAGTCTTCCCAAAAGCTCCTGCAAAGCAAGTGCTCCAATCAACAAGAAAATTCACCCCAAGGAAGCATTCCCAAAAGTTCAACAACCCAAAACAAAGAAAGGAGTTCCAATTCTATAGAAGAGGGAAGAGAAGAGGATGAGGTGGATCCATGTAGGATGCCACATCACACATCGTCAACTCCAACAAAAAATTCAAATTCATTCTCTAATGCACAATAAAGAGGTGGGTGAATAATATGACAATAAACTTACACACTCCAAAAATCCCACACCCCAAAGGATTGAATTTAATAAAATGTAAGAAGAGTGCAATTAAAACTTATAATTTGTCTTCCCAAAATGCATTATAAAATTATAAATTAAACCCTCCAACCATAGGTATGGTTGGTAAATAAAATTAAGAGGTATGGGACAAGTTTTACTTGTCCCACAAGCCTCCAAAAATAGCTTCCAAGGACAAATTTGAATTTCTAAGGAGGTGGAGTGTTTCATACTCCAAAATATGACTTACACATCACTTACTAAATTTAATAAAAGATCCAACAACTTCTATAATTAATTTCTTATATCCCAAATTTGATTTATTTATTTATTTTAACAATATGATTACTTACATTAATTCTCCATAATTAAAAGAATAATTAAAGGGGTAAATGCATCACAAAGTAAACACGTGCAAAAAATAAAAAAAATGAACCACATTAATAAATACATAAAGCCCCTTGGTCACATTCAAAGGTAATCCCTCCATGGGAATCCCTAACAAAATACAACACACACACACAAAACATGTTACCATGGTGACCTTGATGAATTCATCTAGAATTCCAATTTGGTTGGTCTCAATCCCCCGATGTTTGTTGTGATAGTTTAATTTTAAAACAAAAATACCTCCTTCAGCCTCGTGTCCATATCGAACATCCAACACGATATAAACATAATCACAAAATCATCTATACATATGAATCACAAAAATATGAAGGAAATCAACAATATCACTTACAATTTATATCAACAACTATATCATCATCATATAATGTCCATTTTCTAGGTCTACTCACAATATCGAAAAAAATCACATGTCTAAACAACATTCATAATATTTCCATGTCAAATAGTATATCATCATCTGCATATGAAGTGTCTCTAATAATCATCATGCATCATAACTAAATCAAGATCAACAATAATCCATGGTCCAACATCTAACATCATACTAAATCAAAACCATAATAATGTCCATAATGTAATCAATGGTATGAATATCAGTATCAAAAGGTGTCATAGGGAAGTGGGCACTACACTTCGTATCTCACTTCAAGAGATGCTTAATGATGTTGACTTTCACCAAGACCGTTTGACACAACTTGAATTATTGGATGAACGTCATCTCAATGCTCTTGACCATCTCTGAATCTACCTAAAATGTATCAAATATGCCTATGGAAAATGCATCTATGTATTAACCTTCCAATTTGGTGACCTCATCCTAAAAGAAAATCAACATGTAACAAAAGAGGAAAACAAGAACGGGCCAATTTTTCTCTTAATTGGCTTGGACCTTATATCGTTACTCATACTAATGGATTATGTGCTTATCATTTTTCTTCACTCAAAGGTAAACCCAAACCTTATCCCCTCAATTCCTTACTTCTTAGACCATTCTACTATTGAATTAATCCCTATATCACCTCTTGTCTATTCAGCAATACCCGTCCCTTGAGCACCGTTCACCTTCCATTTTACCTATTTTAAGGATCAATGACTAAACCAAGATCATGTGATTACCCATTACCTTTCAACCTTGTCTTCAATATGAGTATCACGGCTCTACTCATGACATGATTCTCATGGATACTTTTCATATTTTTCAAGATGGAATCCCATGGTCGTTCATAGTTAACCTCTGTGTGCTATAGTTTTTTCTTCAAAACAAGATCTTATCTTTCTTTATAGTCTTGTCCATGACTTAAAAGTCCAAAAGCAAAACAATTTCAAAAGTAAAATGGGATTCAACTCCTTGAGTCAAACTTCCAGCAAAAAGATGACTCCCTCAAAAAGGACATCTACGCTTTCTATCTTGCTGCTATAAGTAGACTACTCCCTTAAAGGACAGTTATACCAAACCAACCATATCATACATAGTCTATCATAATAAGAAGACTATTCTTGCAAAAAAATAAAATAAAAATATTTTGAAGCTTCCCGCATCAATCAGCTTCACGAAGACCTCAAGGAGAAAATATACTCATCCCACATAGACTTCCCACATCAATCAGTCTATCAAAATAAAAACAAAGGAAAAGAAAAAGAAAAAGATTAACTTTTTCATCATGGACTTTTCTATTGTGATCTTGGGTCTCTTGCCACTCTTTACCTTTGGAGGCCCTTGGAGGTTATCTCAACCACTCTTTACCCTAATCAATTCTCCCCCATTTTTCTATTCATAATCTACCTTAGTTAGTTTCCATCTTATATAC
Organism: Taxus wallichiana var. yunnanensis; assembly: GCA_018340775.1. Classification (NCBI taxonomy): domain Eukaryota; kingdom Viridiplantae; phylum Streptophyta; class Pinopsida; order Cupressales; family Taxaceae; genus Taxus; species Taxus wallichiana. Next base: position 346,009,161 of record CM031236.1, read on the forward strand.
TGCTTGGAAATTAAACAAACATATAAGTATATAAACACGTATACTTACCTATTTTCATACATCATCATATCATACATCCATCATTTCACATTTCCATCATATCGAATATTAGGAAATTTACACCATAACATACATATACATCATTATTTATTTCCCATGTTACCAATAATTTGGAAATTAAATCAAACCCACAAAAATGACTCAATCATGCCTATACCTAACTCAACCATGCCTACATGACCTTGACTCAATCATGCCTAATTCACCTAATTTCCATCACATACATAATAACAATGAAAATTAAAAACACAGGTACATTATACATACCATAAATATCATCATCTATAACAATGAAATTATGTGTATCAATACAAATGTACACCAATACAAATACATACCACTATCTCAAATCACTCAGATTCATTCTCACTATCTTCGACACACAGTCCAGTATAAAACTTAGTATCTCAAAACTCTCATATACATCCTCACTAGCATGCAGGTCGGTATAAAGTTCAGTATCTCAAAACTCTCATATACATCCTCACTATCATCAGCACACAGGCTAGTATATACCAAAAATAAATACACTGATCATATCTAGTGACTAATTATCACCCCACATGATATCCATACATGTCTCATCTGTCTCCTCCCCCTCTCCTCTAGCCCAAAAACCTTCCATCATCTCTCCACCTAGCATGGGTATCGGGCTAATCTCTACCGACCCTCACTTGGGACTAACCTCCATGAACTCGTAGCCTCACCCTGACCCTATCTCTAGGATCATCGGCCCCTTGTGCTCTCTAAATTTTGAGTGTAGGATCTAGTATTTTCACTCGTTAATTTTTTTCCCCGTACTCAAGATAAGAGAGTACATCTATCCCAGTAGTCATTAGGTGATCATGATAGTACCAGGCCTAGTTCAGGGAATCCCTAAACCTCTCCATCGACACCATCTATGGTGATGCTATAGGTCTCACGCGTAAAACCGTGAGCTCTATCCTACTAATTATTTCCTAGATCCCTATCCTTGTGACCCATGCCCTCCTCCATATACAATGGGACCTTGTCCCACAACTACTGTAATATGGGACTCATCGTCCACGAGTCTATGGAGGTGCTGCATTGTAACCTTGTCTTAGAAGGCCACAACTTGAGCTCGTATAGTGGCCAATCTGGACTGCAAACCTACAACTTGTTCATGTAAGATGACCACATATCCCCCATCTTCATATCCACCCTGTGTGAGCATCGGTCCCTATTCTACCTCGTGCTTGTAAGGCCACCACCTAAGCTCAGTAAAATGAAAACCTTTGCCTCGACCCGGTAAGCGACCCCCTGCAAAGCTATAATTTGGGCCTGAAGGGTAGCCACCTAATCCTATAAGGTATCCCTCTGCACTATGATGGTGGCTAAGTCTGGATTCCCTAACATTGGTGGTGCCACCTATAGTTGTGCTACCCACCACTACCTATATCTATTAGTGATCGTAACATCATCGATCCGCCTATCCACCACCTTTTCCTCCTACCTGTTAGCACACTCGGACATGTAGAGACATAGGTATCTCCACATCATCTCTCATGTACTGTGAAAAATATTGAGGCACGTCCTATGGCAATCCAAAGCTGTTAACCCTATCCACGAGTATTAACTCATGCATGTCACCACATCGCCCATGTATCCACCTCTCAAACTACAACTCCTCTAGTTCCTCTACCATGCCTCTATTGGATGGATACGCAATGTAAGGTCTCCACATATTATCAACCCCTAAAATACCCTATAATAATCATCTGTAATATAAAACATCACGTGTGATCCTAGCCACTCTCTTACGCCTACAAACTAGTACCCACTATCTCGTATCAACTCGACTGCCTTTGCCAAACTAATCATATCAAGGAAAACAAACTGGATGTACACATACGATGTGCTTGTATGCACAATAGTGTAGTAGAAAGGTGCGGGGCAAGCTAAACCAATGAAATCTCTCATAATCCAATAGATCCCTATATAGTTGCAGAGTAGGAATCTTTGGTGCCTAGGAAAAATAGATCTCGTAAATCCATCATATCATAAAGCACTCCCATAAGTGATTGTGAGAATTTCCCACCCTCAACATCCGGTAAAGCGAAAAAACATACCACCTCCATCATCAAAACAAATAACCTTGTCTCTTGAGGATGGACCGCATACATTTCTCCATAGCTAAGGCTCACGCTATGGTACCTCAGCTTTCCCATCACCTCCCCAAACAAAGCCACTATTGGCTCTACTCGACACCTACGATGAAATAGATTACATTGTCTCCCCAACAATCGGTAGCCGCAAGATCCTGTACATGTCCTCTAAGGTGACAATCATCTCACCCGTTGGTAAATGAAATGTGTTGGTCATTGAATCCCACTGTCGATGATTTCGGCCATCAAGCTAGGATCTTGAGCTATACGCCTATAGCGCTAGGTCTCATTAGTCCAACATCCATCATATGCTCCCACTCCTCCGTAGTCACACTCAACCGCATTGCTACCAATAGAGGTGGCACCCTATCATGCATCCAAAGCTGGTCTTTTGCTTGCATCATCCAAACAAGTCATTGTCAAGGCTTTCCCATATCAACACACCCATTACCTGATTTTCCTATTATACACCATACCTATTACCCAACACACCTATTACCTATTACACCATACCCACACAACAATCCTAGTGACTACAAATTTTAACCAACCTAATTTTACTCCCATTTCTCTTTACCATCCTCACATATTCTAGTTTAGTTCACCTACTTCCCCACCCCCATTTATGAAATAACATGTTACCATACTTCCTCTACTTCAACCTTCATTTACACCTTCGTGCCTATTTTTGCCCCTACATATATCTTTTTGTTACCTATCTTCTCCTCAAGGTGACCAATTTTGGTCTACTTGAACATCATCAATCCTTATTTACTGGTGTCGGTCACCTAATCCTTGATTGATGCCAAAAAGTGCCAATCGACGTTGGCCAAACCTTGATTGATTTCAGTCTCTGTTACAATGTCACAAACCAAAAACCTATCCCCCCATTTTTAAAAATTGATAAAACCTTACCTAAAAAACCTAATCTACCCATCCCTCCCTATCCTAACTTAATTCCCAAACCTATTTAACCTATGTGTGACCTTCCCACTCGTCATTCCCTTCATTTTTATCCACAAATTCAAAATTAAACAACCACCAGAATTTTTAACCGAGATAATTTCACCGATACCATTTTCAATCAAGTAATAGGTTTGGATCACCTCATACCTCATCTTGATGGTGTCTACATCATGGCACGTCTTACCACTACACCAGTGGTCCACCCAACCCCTCTCCTACATCTTCCATGATGAAATCTACCTTGAATCTCTCCATCAATCACACATCTCCAACCACTCATGTGGACCCATCTACTTGGCTCCTCTCACCACTTAGTAACCTCCACCTTAGCCTAGTAAAATGCCTTATCTTTTTCTCCAAAAAAAATTCACAATTCACTCGGTTATGTCATTTTATTAAAGTCAAAAGAAAACAATAATTCCGTAAAATATGAAATTTCAACCTTATAACCCTAACACGACATGACCAACGTTGGTTACCCAAAATTGACGTCGGTTCCCTTATAATCGGCTCGATTACCTACTAGTACTATTTCATCTACATTTTTCCATTTTGACCTAAACTCATTACTGACACATACCTTTTGGCCTTACCAACACTTATTACACCCTAGCCACAAGCCTACATTACCCATACATTTCCTTAATATCATTTAGGGACCTGTTATTTTACCTATACCTTGACCTTACCCATGCCATGACCTATATATCTTGACATGAACCATTTTTGTGACCTTTGAACTTGTGTACTCACTATACCTTGCAATGTTATTACCTGTGTTATTTTGGCCTAATGACCTTACCTTGTCTATTGTCGCATCATTTATCCCGACCAAACCTTTGGTGTAGTAGATCATACCTAAACATTCCTACACCTAGCCTACATATTTTTTCTAGACCATATCATATACTATGGATATCTGAATCACTTCAACCTTATTTGGATAAACCTATCAACCTTGGATGATGTAGAGTGTGCATTTGATTTTCATTACCCATTACCTGATATGACCCTTTCCCATTACCCATTACCTAATTTTACCCTTACCCATTACCCAAAGTTCCCATACCCTTACCTACAAATCACCTACGTTCACTTTCATTACTTACCCATTTATCAAACAACTCAACGATTTCATCTCACATCTCATCAGATCCTAGTTTGAGGGGGATCACCTTCAGCACTACTTGGGGAAACCCCACTCTCACTTATATTTGGGGCAACCACTTCTTATTTTTGTTAGCATTGCTTATCAATACAAGCTACATGACAAAAGGGGAAAATGTAGACACCAAAATTGGGTCATACTTCCATTAAAACCCCATCAATTAAATTAACCATAGCCTACCCATTCATATCCCCTAGTACACATGTTAATTGAATTAATTATCTTAATTAAATTAATTAATATCCTCACTTAACCACCTCACCTATCCACCTCACTCAAATGACCCACTCAAACCTCATTAATGACCTAAGACCAAGTCTAAACCTATCCTAACCAGCTAGGAATTAGTTTAAACCTAGACTTAACTCATATTAACAAACCTAAAAGGAATCTTACTTATCCTTAAGTGATATATCACTCAATACTCAAATGAAGATTGGAGACAATGTTAAAAATAGCAACAATCAAGCTATTTTTGGCCAACCTAGATATTCCCACCTTGACCGACGTTGGTTATATCTCATTCGACATCGGTCACCTATCCATCGCTAGTGAGTTTAAATTCATTTACAAAATCCTTTTCCTAGGTTGGTCATTCGATTCAAGATCTCATACAAACAAACACTTGGAGCACTCAAAATTTCTGAAGCACTCAAGAAAAGGAAAACATACAGGAGCACTACCAACAACCATTGGTATTCATCATGTTCTTCACGATCACAGATTCACATAGAGAAACAAAGAGGTTTGAACTAACACAGAATAAACACAATGTATCTCCTCTCTAGATATTTTCCATCACCGTATTCATCACTTGCATTCTCCAAACCTACTCTTCAGTAAGTACCTAACATCTCTTCATTTATCTTTATTTTATTTTAGTAAGATTTATTATTCATCTCAGTAATTTATTTTTCTCCACGTCTGTACACCCCCTTCCTCCTACCAACCTATCACCTTGTCATTCTCCTCCCTTTCATGTGCCTCCACCCTACTTCTAATCGTCTCGAGTCCGTAAGTCCATTTTACAACCTCACCCTCACCATTTCTAACCTCTATGTAATCACAGAGAGTCTGAAAAACAAGTTTTAAGTGATTTTTACTAATTTCCCTATTGAAGCTTGTTAGCCAACCGACATTGGTCATTCTACCTAACCGGCATCGATCACATAGTCCACATCAGTTATCATGTTTGGCAATATACCTTAGACTAGTGAGCTAATACCCACTTCCCAACAACCCAGAACCATTTCTAATCTTTACCAAACCTTACCTAGAGCCTATACTAGACCTGCAACTTAACACCAACCAATCACTTGACCCATTTTGACCTCAATCACCTTTTACCTGACCTTTCTTATTATTTTGTACAAGATACCTAAATCATTTCAATTCCAATAAGATCATTATTTCATGTATATTTTGAATAACATTAATATTTTTATATAAAAGTGGATTAATAGTCTATTTAGGAAGCATCATGCTTCCTGGATGTAGCTTCTGCTAGGCATTCCACTCATTGTTTTCTTTAACTCTATTTGGTGGTATTGTTTTACACTTGTAGGTAGTTCCTCCTAGCCAAAAGGGAGATCTCATAGTCAACTTGGATCAGGAAATCGAATGCGTGTAGAACCTTCAACTGACATCACAAATAGGTATTCCTCCTCGACCTTCAACCATTATCTATTTCATTAATTTGCTAAGAATGGTGAAACAATGTGACTACTATAATTAAGTTGTGAGCATTAGATCTATCTTTATTTGTAAAGTGAATTTAATGGTTGTAATTACATAGCTAAAGTACCCTAATATTATAGATGCATATATAAGCATAAAGCTAGGGTTTAGAAGATAGAATTCAATTGAGAATTAAGAGAAGTTTCCTTTAGAGAGAAAAAGATAAATTGGTAGAGAAGAAAGTACATGACATCCAAGAAGGTGTGGAAGATTGCAAATATTCATTATATTTCCTCTGTGATAATAAATTGGTCACGCTTGGTGGACATAGCCCAAACTAGGTGACCACGTTAAATCGGGTGTATTATTTCTTCTTATTTATTTCTATATTGATTGCTTTTATGTTTGGATTTGATTAATATATATGTGAAATCGGTGCATTAACCCCAATAATTGGTATCGAGATTATTTTTTTGAGGGTTGTGTGTGTTGACATATTTACTCACAGAGGGATTTCTAATTGAGTGGGAGAAAAGAAATGGGAGAAGAAGGAAAATTCAGAGTAGATAAATTTGACAGCCGTGACTATCTATTATGGAAGATGTAGGTGGAGGATTATCTATATTAGAAATATTTATACTTACCATTGGATGAGAAGGAAAGACCTGCAAAGATGACTAATGAAGAATAGACTAAAAAGGCTCTGGGATCTATAAGATTGAGCCTGGAAACATCTATGGCTTTGAATATTACCGAAGCAAGATCCATGGTAGAGTTGATGAAATCTTTAGAAAATCTATCTGAAAAACTTAGTGCTTCAAATAAATTTTATTTGATGAAAAAAAAATTATTTAAAGATACAAGAAGGTGGATCTACATCAATTCATTTGAATTATTTTTGGTCTATTGTAAATCAATTAAAATCAGTTAGTATTCCATTTTAGGATGACATGAAACAACTTTTATTATTATGCCCTTTGTTAGATAGTTGGGATAACTTTGTAATGATTGTTAGTAATATAGTGTCTTCTACTAATGTTTTAAAGTTTGATGATATGGTTAGTATAATATTGAATGGAGAAATACTTAGGAAAATTATAGGAGAATCATCATCTGGGAATGCTTTGAATGTAGAAAGTAGGGGAAAAAGAAGTAGAGATCCGAGAGAAATAATAATGGGAAATCAAAGTCTAAGAATGGAATATATAAATCCAGAGGTAGAGGAATAACTTGTTGGAATTGTGGAAAGAAAGGACATGTAAAGAATGATATCTGGTTCAAGGAAAACAAAGAGAATGTACGAGAGAAAGGTAAATAGGAAAATGTTGCTGAAAAATAGGTAATACAAGATGCCCTAATTCTCTCCTTGGATAATAAATTTAGTCATGGGTTTTAGATTTGGGAGCTTCTTTCTATGGAACCCCAAATAAGGGCTATTTCAAAAATAATGTGCGGGGTAATTTTGGGCATGTTTATCTAGGAAATGATGAACCATGTAATATTACTTGTAAAGGTGAAGTTCATCTTAAACTACATAATGGAAACACATGGATATTGAAATATGTGAGGCATATTCCAAGCCTAAAAATAAATCTAATTTTTGTAAGACAATTGTGTAAAAGCTGGTTGGATGGTTACACTCACATTTGAATCTTGTAAAGTTACCAAGGGATTTATTGTTGTAGCAAGAGGAAATAGGTAGGATCATATTATTTATCTACATGTATTACTGATTCAATTTTTTGTTATATCTACTTTAGATTAAGATACAAGCATGTGGCACAATCGACTAAGCCATATGAGTGAAAAGGGAATGCATATCTTAAAGGAAAAGGGTAAGTTATCAGATCTGAAATGTGTAGATCTTTATTTTTGTGAGAATTGTATTTTTGGAAAGCATAAGAGAGTAAGATTTCTCAAATTTGGGGCAACAAACAAGAAGCATAAATTGGATCTTATAAACTTAGATGTATGGGAAATATCCTGTATCTTCTCATGGAGGATCCCAATACTATGTTACTTTCATTAATGATAACGATCTCACCATTCTTATTTAGTTTCAAGTTAGATAATGATTGTTTAATATTACTTGTTCTTGATCTGGGTAACATCATAAGCTAACTTGCTAGTGTAAGTTGTTAAAACCTTACTATTGTGGTTTTGTGAGGATTTAATGAATGTATATGCAGATTTTTGGTTAATGTTTCATGAACTAGAATCAACCAATTGGTTTAATATGAAGGGTTTTCTAGATACTTCAGTTCTTTGATCTCTAAGTATGTTGAAGGATTAGAATGTCTTGTCAACTTAGTAGATGCATGCAGTTGAGCCTATCCATAGAAATATAATGGAAGGAATTCTAATCATCTCTGTAGTTGAATTGTGCACTGTAGTTAAGTCATGTCGTTCTTTGTGTTGCATCTTCTTTGAAATCAAATTCAGATGGATATTTCTTTATCCATTCAAAATATGTTTTCTCTCACCTATGTGAGGATGCAAATGTGAGTCTTTCTTACTGATTATTGCACTATCATCCTGAAGGAATGAATAGACTATGGTTCCTTGACTAAAACTTTAATGATTTGGAATGACTGTTGAAGGCTGTTATTTTCTAGTAAAATGTTTAGCAATTCTTGTTATTTCATCTCCTTCTTGATAAGGATAATGTACTACTAATACTATAATTGTGTCAAGATGGGAAGCGATATTTTGAGAATTGATTTGTATACTACAGATTGTATATTCGGTTTAGCATCTTCTAATGTATGATTTCTATTTTTAAAAGAGTTAAAGGATGTTGTGATTGGGTCTGTACCATTCCTTTTATGACCTTATTTACTTAGGATAGAATGTTAGAATCCTCATCTAAAAATTATTTATTCACTCCTTTCTCTTCTTTTCTCTGAGGTTAAGTTTTCATCATTATCTTCTTTAGAAACTATAAGAGATTTTGTGTTGCATTCTCCTTTCTGAGTTGTGAATTGATATTCGATTTTACCGAATTGGGAGGGAAGTTCTAACTTGTTTTCTCTCAAATCATCCTTCCCTCTTCTGTATAAATCTTGTTATAAATTTAACATGTTCAGTTGCATTACTTTCATGAATGCATTTGAGTAGTCGTTTATACTTCTTACTTATTCACTTGACTTATATTAAAGGGATCAATATTTGTAATAGTTGATTTGTTTGAAATGCTATTTATTGAGTGAATACTTTCCTAATTCTAATGTGTGGCCTAACTTGAGAACTTAGGCTATATCATGGACTTGAAATTAGGATATAACATCTAAAATGTTCGAGATGATGTGCGCGTACCGTAGAGAAAGATCGGGGGTGCTGCGAAGAACTCCTTTTTGTCTTGGAAGGACTACTGCAAATAAGAACACAAGACCACAAGATTTTGATTAGATAATAAATGAGGAGCTGCCTTGGGCCGGGAAGTATGAAACTTCCTTTCGAAGGTGGTCGAGTTCCCTGCTAATATGAATTAACACAAAATCTTTGTAGAGTACCAATTAAATTGTTTAGTAGGCCCAGGTAGGGAAAATTTGTTTTTCTTGGTTTTGATCAAAGGAACCGTCTGCGGTTACCTATAACCGATGGCGGTCGCGATAGCAAATACCGGTTGGTTAGGATCTTACGGGCTGGTTGTGGTGTTTGTAATGGCTGGTTTTGGATAGTATTGAGAAATGGGATGGTTAGAAGCTAAGGAATGATAGTTAGAGGCAATGAGTACGTTAGATAATGGGTTGAGAGCGGATTTGGGAAGATTACAATTCCAAAAGCACAAGAAATGTTATAATGGAGGACATGCGAGATATAACTTACTTTTTTTTGATGAAGGTGCAAGTTGATCTCCTTTCTTTGATGACTCTTGGTTTCTTTACTCGTCTCTGCTTGGTCAGTGAAGTTACGGACTCTGTTGATCGCTTTGGACTCTCCTTTGATTAAAAATCCTTGGTGATCTCAAAATGAAATTCCGATCCGTTGTTTTGGTTTGGGAAGCCCATTTACGAGAGGCCGATGGCGGTTGCGTATGTAAGCGGCGGTCGAGTAGGAACCGGCATCGGTTAGGAAAAAGTAGGCTATTTTTAGTAAAATAGCCCACCTTCCTAACTTTTCTCAGAGAGATCGATTGCGGGCTTGGTCAAGTGGCTAGAAGGTCGGCTTTGGAGTGCGAGTAAGGAGGCATTAGTTATGGATGTGAGTCTAGACCAAGTCATGGGTCTTAATTAGGTTAGTTTAGGGTTAGGGCTAGGTCATGATGAGGTGGCAAAGTGAGGTGGCGGGTAAGGTGATGTGGATTTATCAATTACAAGGTAATTAATAAATAATTGTGTAAAGTTTAGGTAATGAGGTTAGGTTGCGAAATGGGATGCGGGTCACGAGGGTCGTGAGACAGAATTTGGTGTCTACATTAGCCCCTTATTGTCGTGTAGCTTGTTCTGTAAAGCTGCGCGGACAATAATATGAAGTGGTTTCTCATGTTAAAGATATAGGTAATCCCCCTCAAATCTATCACAGATTGAGTGAACGGGAAATCAGGGATAGGGTTGATAAAGGGTATATGTGGTAGAGAGGATGGTAAGGTGATGGTGTAGGTCGAGGAAGCGGACGCATGTTGAAATGCAATAATACGACTAGGGTACATGATTTTGAGCAAACAAAGCAATGTATAGGCAAAGGTCGATAGTTTATCCAAACAAGGGTGATATAATCACGGTATCGAGGCATAGGAAGTAGCTCGGGGTATATAACGGGTAAGGTGCGAGAGCGTTTAGGCATGTTGGCGGTACGAATGGTTGGTTTGGTTGAGATAAGCGTCACGGTCTAGTCAAGGCAAAGTTGGTCGACAGATCAAGTCGAGGACCCTAATCATGCTAAAACACGAACAAGTGAGCTCGATTGAACACAAGGTACGGGATGGATGGATAAAATAAAGCGTTGGTGGGGTATAGGTGGAAGGCGAGGCCTTGGGTCGGGCCAAGGTAGGTAGAGGTGAGGCCTTGGGTCGGGCCAAGTGGGTGGGTTGAGGCCTTGGGTCGAGGCCAGGTGGGCGAGGCCTTGGGTCGGGCCAAATAGGTAGGGTGAGGCCTTGGGTCGGGCCAAATAGGTAGGTTGAGGCCTTGGGTCGGGCCAAATAGGTAGGGCGAGGCCTTGGGTCGGGCCAAATAGGTAGGTTGAGGCCTTGGGTCGGGCCAAATAGGTAGGGCGAGGCCTTGGGTCGGGCCAAATAGGTAGGTTGAGGCCTTGGGTCGGGCCAAATAGGTAGGGCGAGGCCTTGGGTCGGGCAAATAGGTAGAGGCGAGGCCTTGGGTCGGGCCAAATAGGTAGGGCGAGGCCTTAGGTCGGGCCAAATAGGTAGGTTGAGGCCTTGGGTCGGGCGAATAGGTAGGTTGAGGCGAATAGGTAGGAGGCCTTGGTCGGGCCGAGGCCGGGCCAAATAGGTAGGTGAGGCCTTGGGTCGGGCCAAATAGGTAGGTTGAGGCCTTGGGTCGGGCAAATAGGGGCGAGGCCTTGGGTCGGAATAGGTAGGTTGAGGCCCAAATAGGTGGGTAGGTTGAGGCCTTGGGTCGGGCGAATAGTGAGGTTGAGGCCTTGGGTCGGGCCGAATAGGTAGGTTGAGGCCTTGGGTCGGGCCAATTGGTAGGCGGTAGGTTGAGGCCTTGGGTCGGGCAAATAGGTAGGTTGAGGCCTTGGGTCGGGCAATTGGTAGGCGAGGCCTTGGGTCGGGCCTTGGGTCGGGGCGGAAGAACAAATGTTGTGCAACAAAGGTGGGAGAGGCGATATTGGTGAAAAAGAGCGAGAGAGTAAGGAGCAGGAAAAGAATGGGGTAAAAGGGTATCAAAAAGCGTCGATTCATCATGGCCGATATCGGTTAGGGGCCGATACCGGTTTCTAGAAGCAAAAGAAAGCGACATCGGTTTAAGTCGAAAAACCTATAAAAAGAAATATACGGCCTGTCATTGTCACTTTTGTTTTTGTAATCCAAATTTTGACTTGTCTGACGTGGAGAGTTGATTTGGAGGGGTATTGAGTGAGGTGGAGCTATTTGATTGGCGGAGAGAGTTGATAGTGGGCCCGAATAGTTGAGGAGGCGGCAGGTGATTGGCCGGGGACCCAGCAGATCAGGATTGGAGCCATGGCACAGGCAGGAGGAGCTGGAGGGGCTGGACCAGCTGGACCGCCACCACCCATCCCACCACGACGACGTGTTGTCGTACCGGTAGGTTCTAAACTCTTTATTTTGGTGGTTTGGTTGAGTTATGTTGTTTTTGGGATTTGGGTAGGAATTGGTAGTTTGTAGGAAATAATGGGTAAATGGAGGTAATTTGAGAAAGGGGGAGGGTAGATAGGTTAGATATGCTAAGGCGGCTAGGTGTGTAAAATTTTAGGGTTTTTGGATGGGTAGATGGGTAGAAATAGGTAAAAAATGAGTTTTGGGGGCCGCGCGCGGGTTCGGCTCGGGCGATGCGAGGACCGATGTCGGTCTGGCGGCGGCCGGCATCGGTCGCAAGCAGCAGTGAGGTTTAATGGGGGACCGGCATCGGTCTCGTATCGGCCGGTATCGGTGGGGGAGGGAGGGGTTGAGAGTGGTTTTTAGGGTGTATGGTGTTGGGGTGTTGGGTTGGGTGGGAGTGGTTTTTAGGGTGTATGGTGTTGGGGTGAAGGTGGATAGGGTGACTTGGTGGGGTGGGTTGTGTTGGGTTTTGAGAGTCGGGGTATGGGTGGGGTTTAGGGTGTTGGGTTGATAGGTTGAAGGTGGATAGGGTGACTTGGTGGGGTGGGTTGTGTTGGGTTGGGGTGGGTAGGTAGTTGGAGTCGGGGTATGGGGGGGTTTAGGGTGTTGGGTAGAGGGTTTAGGGGTATGGGTTGGGGTGTTGGGTTGGGTGGGGAGTGGTTTTTAGGGTGTATGGTGTTGGGGTGAAGGTGGATAGGGTGACTTGGTGGGGTGGGTTGTGTTGGGTTGGGTAGGTAGAGAGTCGGGGTATGGGTGGGGTTTAGGGTGTTGGGTTGATAGGTTGGAAGGTGGATAGGGTGACTTGGTGGGGTGGGTTGTGTTGGGTTGGGTTGAGTTGGGTTGGGTAGGTAGAGTTGGGTTGGGTGGGGTTTAGGGGTTGGGTTGTAGGTTGGAAGGTGGTAGGGGACTTGGTGGGGTGGGTTGTGTTGGGTTGGGTTGGGTTGGGTTGGGTAGGTAGAGAGTCGGGGGGTATGGGTTGGGTTGGGGATGGGGTTTAGGGTTTTTAGGTTGGGTAGGGTGGGTGTAGGGTTGGGTGGGGTGGGTTGGGTAGGTAGAGAGTCGGGGTATGGGTTGGGTTTAGAATGGGGTTTAGTGTTTTTTAGGTTGGGTTTCGGGTGGGTAAGGTAGCGTGTTGGGGTGGGGTTGAGTTGGGTAGGTAGAGAGTCGGGGTATGGGTTGGGTTTAGGATGGGGTTTAGGTTTTTAGGTTGGGTTTCGGGTGGGTAAGGTAGCGTGTTGGGGTGGGGTTAGATTTTGGGTGTTAAAAAAAAAGGGGGGTAGATGGTAAAGTAGATGTTATTAGAACGAGTGGGTCTAAGAATGTGGGTTGATTTTGCAGGCACGTCAGCAGTTGACGATGCGTGATAGGATGCCTCCTATTATTGAGTCGGATGAGGCCACACATATCTGCGGCGCATTGGGCCATCATGCGCGAGTGGGGCTTGGCGGGGTCGAGAGAGTGCGAAGCGATCGGCAGAGATCACGGCGATGGTCGCCCTCATCGAGAGATGGGATCGGCGGCAATGTGTTCCATCATCTGGCCAGGAGATGGCCGTCACATTAGAGGATGTGTATCGCATCCTGCGGCTACCGATCGAGGAGAGGCCGTTTTCGAGTGGATTGACGCATGCCATGGATAGCATCTGCGAGTTTTGGGGATGCGGGCGCGCTTACTTACATATCATAAGCGAGCATTGGATATGGGGACATATCGCGCCGCGCACACGAGACATGAGACACGGCTTGCCGTGTTGATGATGATAGGAGTCACACTGCCGCCCTCCCGGATTGAGAGGAGGTCGCTTCCCACGGGCATTGATGGGAGTGCTCTTTGGAGATGGTGGAGGAGCACACTGTTTTGCATGGGCACCGGTATATACAGTGCGATTGCTCTGAGGAGTTATGGGGCTATCGCGGAGGAGGCGATTTGGTATTTGTTCGACCTTTTTGTTGCCTTTGTTGGGCATACGAGCACATCGTATGCATCGAGGCGATAAGGCTACCCGGCGGCGGGGCCACGAGATCGTATCCGATATGGCTTTCGAGAGGTGGTTGGGGTTGTGGGCGACCACGGCGGTTGTTGCGAGTCGGGATGTGGCCTCTATAGACATATGCTAGAGGGCCTTACGCGTGTAGACATTATATGGAGACCCTACGAGAGGTCACCGGCTGCGCGAAGAGCCCGCATCAGTGCGCTGATCAGTATACATTACGGATAGCGGGACGAGGCGGGAGAAATGCGGCGGATACCCTTAGAGAAGTGCAGCGAGGCGAGATGGGGCTGCCACGGGGCGAGCCACCTCCCTTCCCTCGATACGGGAGGGATGATGTAGAGCCCCATGCTTGCCGGCACCACGGCCTTAGGATCAGGCCAGGTAGCGGAGAGACCGGCGGTGAGGTGTGGATGATGCGGGTGCAGCGGCATCTGAGTGCAGTGAGGTTGGGCGAGAGAAGCGGCGAGAGTAGCACAGCCCGCGCAGCCGAACTTAGCGGCGGTGGCTGCGAGAGAGATCAGCTCGAGGCGAGTGCGGCTATTACGAGAGACGATTAGGCTGCTGCGAGCACGAATAGGGGTTTACGAGGCGGCTAGCGAGCTCGAGTACGAGCACGGCGGCGGCACCACCACCGGCCGGCGGCCACGGCGTGCGAGTGCGAGTGCAGTACGGCGGCCGTGCGCAGCGTGCACAGCCACGAGCCCGAATACCACCACGGCCACGAGTGCGAGTACGAGCACGCGGCGGCACCTCCACGCAGCGCCACGGCCACGAGTGCGAGTACGAGCTCGGGGATAGTGGTGTTAGGTGCGAGAGACCGGCCCGATTCCTTGATGGCGCGAGATCGCTATATGGAGGTTAAGCGAGAGGCCGTTATTATCGGGATATTCTTGATAGTCACGGAGTCGAGTATCGAGCATATGCGGCGCATAGAGCGAGACCTCGCACGGCCGAGAGATCTCGGGAGAGGGCAGCCACAGTGGCGTGTACATGTGCAGGCGAGCGAGGCGAAGGCGCCACGGGGACCAGCGGGGAGAGGTGCGAGGCGGTGGGGAAGGCGATAGATCCCAGCGTGGTTTTGTATAGGGACACGGGCGCCGATCTGCGAGCGGTTGTATTGATAGAGGCTGCGTGCCTACATTTATTCATTGTTTTGATTTATTTATTTATTATATACCGGCTGCGGCGAGCGAAATGCAGGTTGTACATTTGATCTGGCTGCGAGCGAGTATATTTTGATATGAGAGACCGGCTGCGAGCGAGTCGAGATTTGTGGTAGGTATTGCGGCTGCGTGCGGCTTTGGTATATTATGCGATCACGAGAGGCCCGATGTAGGGCACATTGTATTGTTGAAAATTTGTATATATATATAGATGATGTTTTGATCCACATGCTGTGTTTAAAATGTGTTGAAATATTTTGTTAATGGTTTGGTAATATATAGAATGTGTGATGAGTTTAATTGACATGTTGATAGATAGATGATGCTGATGTTTTTGTGCGTATATATGAATGACAGGTTATGTGATAAATTGGTGGTTTTGTGACAGTGTGATATATGTAACTGATGAGTTGGATCAAATGATGTATAGATTGATAGTTTTTTGATATTTGTAGTTGATGGTTGTGTATTGGTATAAATGATGTTTAATGAAATTATAATGCTATGTGTGGTGGATGAACAAATGTGGTAAATTTTGTTGTTTATGCAGGCAAAGAGGCGGGCGCGACAAAAATTTAGAGGAGAAATGAAGAAAAGAAACCTGTTTCAAAAAGGAAGGTGTGTAACCGATATCGGTTAGGGAACCGATATCGGTAGTCATAGACCGATATCGGTTAAATAACCGATACCGGTTATTTAGGTATGAGCTTTTCTAAAAATAGAAAAGCTAGGGTGGCAACTTAAGTTTTAATTTTAGAGCCATGCAAGAGGTTAAATCTGTGAGCGCGGCGCTTTTTGGCATTGAGGAGGGATTTGCATGAGAGATTTGGGTGAGAAGAAGGAAAGAGACAAGGAAAGTGAATTGTGATCCGAGGTTCAGAAGGCAGAAAGACAAAGTTGAAAAGGGTGGTGATCATGGCCGAACGAGGAGAAGCATCGGCGAGCGCAGGGCGGGGAGAGGCGAGACAAGGGCCACCTCAAGCTGCTGCAACTCAAGAGGTATTGTTTTTGTTTGTGATTTGATTACTGTATGTTTCGTGAGTAAGATGGGGGAGAGTAGGTGGGTAGATATGAGAGAGAAAACATGATAACAAGGGTTGCAGGTGAGCTAAGTGGTACAGGGTAGGCAATCAGGGGTTCCAGGTATGTTTATATGTATAAAAACGAAGAAACGAGCAAATTATTGTCGTAGGTGGTTGTTTTTAAGGAAGGTGTATAAAATTGACAGTGACCGGTAGCGGTTAGGGAGAACCGGTATCGGTTAAGCAACCGATATCGGTTACGTATAACCGGTACCGGTTACTGGAGAAATTTCCAGAATGTTTGAAAAAGACCCTAACGGGTTGAATGGTTGTTTGTTGTTTTGGTGTATGCAGGCAGAGACAGGGTTGAGGATGAATGATAGTGTGCCAGCGCTGTTGTCGCGAATCCGAGCGGATGTAACACCAGCGGAATGGACATTGATAAATCGTTTGGGGTTAAGTGGAATCCGTTATTATTCACGAATCGCACGTAACCATGGTATATTACGGAGGGCGATTGAGAGATGGAATCACTGAGACAAATACCTTATATCGCAGCGGTGAGATAGCGGTAACATTGGAAGATGTGTTTGGATTTTGAGACTCCCTATTACGGGAGAGCGGTATATCGAGCACTACCTAGCGCGGCACGGGAGCGATACTTGGCGATATTTAGTCCATCGCACGAGATTTGACACGGCGAGTTTATCGTTTACATATGGGGTAATGTATACGGCACACCACGAGGAAACAAGGTTATGATGATAATAATGATAGCGGTAGGGTATTATGCATTACAGAGGCGGAAAGGAAAATTTCAAAGGCATTGATGTGTGTTATACGGGAGATGATAGAAAAAGGCATTACGTTTGCATAGGCACTGCATATTTGGCGGAGCTATACGAGGGGTTTATGGGCTTGTAGGCGAAGTCACGGGACAACGTTGGATTGCTCATACTTATTACCTTTGTTGGGCCTATGAGCACATTGTTTGTGTGCGACCAATAGCCCGATCTATCTGAGCGGAGAGGCCAGGATCGAGAGGTTGGGATTGGCGATAGGTCGAGCGAGAACAGAGAGCAAGATCTCGAAGCCGTGCCGGGTGACATTGAAGTATTACGAGGCGAGGTATGGGAGAAGTAGCGATTGCGGATATCATTGGAGGCCCTACGGGAACTATATAGTAACGAAATCATAGGCGAGAGTTGAGAGGTGTAGAGCGATTGAGGTGGATCGCGGGGCACGAGGCGAGTGAATATGAGAGGATTCCTATAGATCGCGTGCGCGACAATTTGGATTTGTGCGGGACATACCACGAGGCTTATAGACCATATATGAGGATCGATCGAGGCGGCATTCTCACCACCCGGCCAACACCTCGAGAAGGGCACGAGGAGATAGCGGCCGATCGCGGGGTAATGGATGTAGGAATGAGCGAGAGGCCTATAGATTATGGTGGGTAGAAGCTGCGAGTGTACGTGGCGCCACGACACAGTGGTGATTACAGCGAGAGGATAAATCTGCGGCGTTTGGTTCAGCAGCTCAAGCGCGAGTGAATGAGACAAGAGATTGTTAGTGGTTGCGGAGTCACGGGCGGCGAGACTAGAGGCTGGAGTTCTCCATGCGAGAGGCGTATTCATATATGTTACGGGAGAGATTGGCGGATCGGTGGCGGTACCAATAGCCGTGGTACCTTTGAGACGAGAGAGGCCGGCGGCGAGAGGGTCGGCGATCACGATCATCACCTAGTTCGGGATGAGTTGTGATGAGTGCAGTATATGTTAGCGAGGTATAAGAATAAGGATCGAGCACTGCGTGTCGATGATAGAGAAGATGTATTTGTTTAACATCTAAATAAAACTGAATATGTATGTTGATTTGAGTTATGATAATAATAAGATTGTCGGTGTTTTGATTTTCGGTGTTTCGAAAAAGGATAAAGAGAAATGTGATTAAAATAAAAATACACAAAAATATTTATATTTATATTCACCACAAGATAGGTTATGGTAGGGGATGGTCGAGCTAACCTTGGGAGACCCCATGTCTCCGAAGTGCTGCCTACATAGCCCATTGCACAAAGCAAGGAAGGGCCTCAGACCGATGTAGTTCTCCCTTAGGATCAGGGAGGGGTGAATTTAGGCAATTTGGTATGGTTTAGGCAATTTGTCGTTTGGTAAAAAAATTTGATGTTGGTAGGGTAATGTTGTTGGTGTAGGTAGGATAATATTGTTGGTGTAGGTATAGGTAAAGCAAAAGGTTAGCATACCCAAGTAGTAGGGAATAGTGTCCTGATTAAGATCAACACACAATTCTAGATGCGAGGCAAAGCAGAAAGAGTGCTCCGTAGGTGAAAAGAGCTAAACAAACCACACAACGTAGAGCAGGCACGAAGCCCTAAGTGCCGTGTATAGGCGAGAAGTCCATAGTTGAAAAGAGTTGTATGATCACAATATATCGGGTGCGTTACGTCCCTTGAGTTGAACAAATGGTGAGGTGATGTGGATGATATAGGTGAGTCTGAGAAAGAACTTGTTACTGCGAAAGAGAACCTACCCTAAATAGACAAGTCCATGACCCAAAAAAGTTCTTTTGAATGAGGCTTTTATTTTATTGAATGTGAAGCGATCGATGCGGGAAGTCTATAAGGATATTGATTGTATTATTCTTGAGGTCTTCACGAAGCTGATCAATGCGAGAAGCTTCGGATAAAAAGCTGGCCCATTGTGTATAAATTTGTCCTTAGGGAGGCGATCTATTTATAGTGCGAGAGATGATTTTAGTGCGCCATTTGTCCTTGAGGAGGCGATCTATTTATAAGTGCATGCAATAGTTTGGCATATAAATTTGTCCTTCGAGGAAGCGATCTATATTTAATTTTAGATAACTAGATGTTCTTTTGGCGTGAAGCATCTAGTTTAGTAGGAAGTTTGACTCAAGAAAATCCCATAAGAATACGGCTTATTTTAATACTTTAAAGTCATGGACTAGACTAAAAAAGGAAGGCATTATCGGGGAGGTGCGAAGTGATTTTGATTTTATTCGGAGATATAGAAAACAAAGTGTATGTAGCGGTAAATGAGCTCAAGGGACGAGCGGTAGGTAGATAAGGAGTGATATAACACTAGATTCAATGACGGTAGAATGGTCGAAGATGCAAGGCATTAAGGGGTTGAGCTCGGGTTTACCATTAAGCGAAGCTAAGCGATAAGTGCACGATCCATAGGTGTGAGTGATTATATAAGGCCCAATCGATTGGGAGCAAATTTTCCACGTTTGCTCTTTTCTAGTTTGGTTACATGTTGATTCTCTTTGAGGACAAGATCACTGACCTTAAATGTACGCTCATGAAGTCGCTTATCATAAGCACGCTTGATGCGTTTTGATAGATTTGGAGGTGATCGAGAGGTGTAAGGCGTCGTTCGTCAAGAAGCTCTAATTGGGCTAACCGCTCTTGGCGGAAATCATCGTTGGTGAGAATATCTTGAAGAGATATTCTAAGGGAGAAGTATTTGTATTTCGAGAGGCAAAACAGCCTCGGTACCATATACGATGAAAAGGTGTGGCATTAGTGGAGAATGCGAATGCTGATACGATAAGCCCAAAGGGCAAAGGGAATGTGATCGTGCAATTTCTTCCAGATTCATTGGCGACTTTCATGAGGATTTTGGTTAGAGTTTTATTAGAAGATTGGCTGACCATTGGCTGCGGATAGTAAGGCGATGAGAAGCTAAGTTTGATACCAAAGTTGTCCTGAAAGGTCTTATAACAACTTATTTTTGAAAAGATTTACCATTATCATTATTAGGCGATGAGGAATACCAAAGCGACGAGATAATGTGATGGTTAATGAATTCGACAATTTTTTCTTTTTGATTGAAATGAGTGGAGCGGCCTCCACCCATTTTGTGTAATATTCGGTCATTGTGATTATCCAGCGGTGGCGTTGTGAAAGGTCGGGTGAATCTCACGATAAGGTCTAAACCCCATTGTGAGAAAGGCCAAAGATCTCGTGCGACACATGTGGTGGCTAGGAGTATGTTGAAGATTGGCATGTTGTTGACACATGACACGGCGCTTAACATATTCGTAGCGATCGTTATTGAGTAGGCCAATAATAACCTAGGCGAAGGATTCGTTTAGCCGCAGCGAGCCACTAAAATGTCCACCACAAATCCCATCGTGTACTTGTTGGATGGTATAGGTGACCTCTGCGCCGGTTAGACAGCGAAGGAGGATGCCATCAAAGCCACGTTTATAGAGGAGTCCTCCCATGACAACATAACGCGAAACACTTTTAAGAAAAGCACGTTTTCCGTTACTAGTAAGGTCAGGTGGGAGAACAGAGATCGTAAGGTAGTCGTGAAATTGGTGGTACCAGGTATCCTGCGAATTAGTAGACACAGTATTTATCATGCAAACTACCGGGGTTGAATAGGATGGTGCAAAAAGTTGCTGGACCACAACGAATAATTCAGAGTCAGTTGGTGCGGCGGGAATTTGCGAGGCTAAGCAAGCCATAGTATCCGCAAATTTGTTAGTGGAGCGGGGAATGGTTTGTATAGAATAGTGGGTAAATAAAGCTAGAAGTGAATCCACATGGTGTTTGTACTTCTGAAGTTCCTCGTTTTTACATTGGTAGATGCCCGTAACTTGATTGACTACCAATTGAGAGTCGCAAAAATGTTGATAGATTTGATACCTAAGTGTATGACTTGGAGAACCTAGAACAAGGGCCTCGTATTCCATTTGTATTATTAGTGCGAGGAAATCAAGTCGGAATGAAAGAGGCATAGGTTCAGCGTCGAGAGGATGAGAACAATGCGGCTCCTCTCGTGGCGGCACTTAGATCCATCGAAGAAGAGGTCATTTGATCGACACTTCTCGAGCGAAAGAGTGGCGATGAGTTCGTCGGGGAAGGTAAAATTGGTAAATTGTTCCCAGGTAGAGGGCCTCCATGAAGTTGATCTGCGAGAGTTTGTCCTTTGATTGATTTACATTGTATAAACTCAAGGTCGAGGTCGGCGAGGAGCATGAGCCATCGAGCGATGCGTTGGTTTAGGTGTGGTTTGGCGTACATATAATGAATGGGAGTGCTGTGTTGGTGATGCGAAAGTTTTGTGATTCGAGGAGGTAATGTCGGAGTTTGGTGGCGGCGAATGATAGGGCAGGCACAATTTTTCTACATGTGTATACCTAGTCTCGTAATCCACGAAGTACGACTTATATAGTAAGCGGCTTTGCTCTCGGCGTGCGAAGTCTCGATGGGCGAGCATAGCTCTATAGCATGGTCGGTGGCGGAAAGATAAAGGTAGAAAGGGCGGTCGTCTGGGGTGGGATAAGCACGGTGGCTGCAAGAGATATGTTTTGAGAGCTTGAAGGCTTGGTGACACTCCTCACTCCATTGAAAGGCAACGTCCTTTTTAGAAGGTGATGAAAAGGGTGACATCGATCGAGAGTTGGGAAATGAAGCGCCGGATGGATTGAAGTTTACCCTGCAAACTCTGCGATTGTTTAAGGTTTTGGGTGGGGGCATTTCTAGGATAGCTTTTACTTTAGATGGATCGACCTCGATGCCACGTAAAGAGCGATAAAGCCAGAAGTTTCCCGAAAGGACACAAAGACACATTTCTTTGGTTGAAGGCAGACGAGAATATTGTAGCAGCGATCAAAAATAATGGTTAAAACATCGAGATGTTCAACTGCGATGTTTAGACTTGCCGAGAAGATCATCGGCGTAATCTTGAGGATAGTGTGCATAATGTCATGGAAAATGTAGGTCATAGCCATTGATAGAGTCGCGCGGCATTCTTAAGGCCAAGCGGCATTACGGTAAGAAAGTTCCCGAGGAGTTATGAAGGCGGTTTTGTGTTGATGGCGGCGACCAAAATTTGGTTGTAACACGAAAAGCCATCCATGAGAGAAAGCATTTCATGACCCGATGAGATCAACAAGTTGATCAATACTTGGGAGGAAGTCATCCTTAGGGCAGCGAGGTTAAGATCCGGAAATCCGTGCATATCAGAAGTCCCCGTCGCTTTCGTGGCAGTGCGATGTTAGAAATCCATTGAGGATAGTCGATAGGCGAGAATGAAGGAAGCGAGAAAGGAGTCGTTGGAGCTCCTCTTTGACAAGAGAAGCAATGCGTGGATGCATTTTCTCAATTTACCTTGGCTTGGTTTGGAATCGGGGTTTAGAGTGATGTTATGGGCCAGCGATGGTAGGATCAATTCTGGCATGTCGGCGTAAGACCATGCAGCTTGGTTGCGAGCACGGAGAAAGGTGGTAAAGGCGGCTTGTTCTGATGTGTCAAGTGATTGTCCGATCTTCACTATGTGAGGATCTTCCTCCGTGTGGATGTTGATTTCTATAGTAGATTCGTTCAGCATGGTTTGAGTTTCAGATGGTAAGGCACGTTGAATATAAGAATCATCGCGCTAGGTAAGTGAGGATGGAGTCGTCATCGGCATTCAACAACATTAATCAAAAGCGAATCCTCTTGATCATATGCGGATACGAAGGGAAGAGAAGATGGGTCCTCATTATCGCGTTGATAAGTGAGAGGACCTATGAAGATAGCATTTATGAAAAAAAAAAGTTAGGAGGGATAGATTCAGGGTCCATCGATTCTGTGGGAGATGATGGCAAAGTGGGTGATGATGGTTCGGTAGGGCGGCGTCCTCTTCTTCGAGGATACGGTGACGGGGAGGTGTCTCTGCGTAGGTGTTCGGAAAAACCAAGACCGCTGCGATCATTATGTTTGCGTGTGGTGATGGGGATGAGAGTATGTCGGCCTTGTTCGTAAAGGCCAAAACCAAAGCCTTTCCACGCGGCGAGTCAAGAAGGTGAGGCGAAGCAGCGATTTGTCAAGTATTGAAAATCGGATTGGAAGGAACCACACCAAGAGGAGGTTCGGGGGTAATGGAGGATGCGTCAACACCCCCATATGTTAGGTTAGTGCGGCAATGGGGTGGTCGTAAGAGAGATTATCTCCCCACGCGGCAGTCGTAGGTGGGGTGTGCATGTAATTGTCCGTACTCTGCGGGGTAGGAAAGAACTAACGTTATATAGGCGATACTCCCCAGCGTAAGGCGATGAAAACGTCTACTAAGGGTCGGAGGTTGGGATGTTAGCTGCGGGAAGAGAAGTGGTTTGTGCGACGGTGGTTTCATCAGTTGTAGGTGCAGTTGAGGTGGACGGTTGAGGTATATTGGAAGAGGATGGTTGGGTTGAATGTATGGGTGTCTTAATTGGTATAAGCACATCGTTTGGGCGGTATAACATATTGCAAGTTTTGAAGGGGGGAGGATCAGCTTTTACAGTGTAGGACTTCCCCTCGTACTCAAATTTTATACATCGATGTAATGTTGAGGGAACGCATCCCATGGCCGGATCGAGGGCGACCTAGCAATATATTATATTGGAACTCTCCTTGAGGACATAGAAGAGTTCGGGTAAAGTACGTGGTCTACGCGAATGTTGAGATCACGGTGCCCAATGTAGAAGTAATAGCATCATTGAATGACCGCATGACATGATGGGGTTGCACATGCAACTAGAAGGGATGTTCATTTGTTGGAAGGCTTTTGAAGAGATGATGTTTAAGCTAGCGCCCCGTCAATCATAACCCGGCGTACTCGAATGTCCCGGACGTAGCGGAAATGAAAAAGGCGAGTCGGGGTCTTCTATACCAAAGTCGATAATTTCATCTTAGAGAAACTAACTGCAGCGGCTTGTTGTTTTGAGACAGAAGTGGTGGGGGAGATGGATTGTTTGGTGAGAGAGGAAACGTGATTGGGTGTTAGAATGGAGGCCACGGGCAGGGTTTCATTGGGAAAAACCTCTATCCCTTGAAGGATCTCAACGAGAGCTTGTCGATGAGATTCAGAAGTCTGAATGAGATCATATAGTGTCATTTTTACGGGCGATTGATGAAGCTGTTTGATCATGGTTCGGTGGGCAACTCCATTAGAGACGGGATAGGCGGGTCCGCGAATAACCACTTTAGGTGGTGGTGTAATCGGGATGGTTGAAGGAGAAAGAGATGTCGTAGGTGTGTTTTCTTTCGCTTTCCCATTGTTTTTCTGTCCTCGAGTAGCGACACTAATCATATTAATCTCGTAGACCTGAGATGAAGAAGATGGTTGGGATAATTCATGGTCTTCAAGAGGTGGGGTTGTAATAATGATCGATCTTGGTGAGGCGGGGACGAGATGGTATAGTAGAGGAATTGGCGCTAGAGTCTCTCCCTTCGTAAGTTGTCTTTCTTAATCTTTCGATCCGGAAGAGGTAGTGGCGAAGGATGGTTTTAGAGCTTTGCATCCTTCACATCATGTCGGGTGTGCGGTGATAGGCGCAGATTTTAGACTCATCATAATCCGGGTCGGGGCTTAGGCGGGTCATAAGGTCTAAGTGGGGGTAGGGAGATGGTCGCATTCTCCACCAACATAGCAAGGATTTTGGCGTAGGATCCTTTGAGTGGGTCAAAATCAGAAGAAGATGAGGGTATTGATTGTGTGGGTTGTGGTAATGTTTGGGCGTGTTTAGTTCGTATGGGTGGTGGTTTAGTCGAGGGGTGCTGACACATGTTTTTCACTAACGTGGTTTCTTGGACACGAAGTTACGTTAATTTGGTTAGATGATGAGGCTACGAGATGGCATGGTAGCGGGAAACAACCACGGAGAAAGGGAGTGCGAGAAAATAAATCCTTTGATGATGGGATTGGTTTAGGGTTGATAGGTGGACCGGATACGCGGGGTAACGATGTTGTGATACCCTTTGATCTCTGTATAGGTGTAAAAGGCGTAGGTCGTTTTGCAGAAAACAAAGGAGGTATGATATATTGATGTAAGGTGGAGGGATGAGGTCCCAATATGGAAGGTGGGTGTGAAGATGAGGGTTTTGATAGAGGCCCGGATTGCGTTTGTCTCCTAGGTGGCGGGGCGGGTTTATTTTGGGATAAATCGAGTCGCTTAGGCGGGTGTGTTAGACTGGGCATTGGTGAGGTCCCAAGCGTAGGGGAAGATCTGGTTAAGTTGATAGAAGTGGACGGGGAATTTGGTAGAGGTGAGGGGGGTGAAGGCGAGAGCAGGGGGCATTTTAAGCACGTAAGCACTTCGGGTAGATGGTGGAGACATCGGGATCGAGTCATTTGCATTTGAGTAGAAGCAGGAGTACTCAAGCGTTCCCATAGGGCTGTACATCTTTGTGGAATGGCAGTCTCAGTGTAATTTGTAATTTTGGTACAGAGGAAAAGTGAGTTGTAATTCCAATCCATTGCGGGTGTGACACAGGAGGCGGATGAGGCACTGTATCAGTAGATGCTAAGAGGTCGACGGGTTGTTGAAAAGATTTAGGTGATGAGGGACTAATAGGCAGAAGGGCATGTTGGAGGGGATCTGTCATGGCTAAAGAATTTAATGATGTCGGTGCGAGAGATTTCTCATCTAAGGATGTCAAAAGGAGTGGCGTACCCTCCTCTTGTGCGGCAAGAGTGGTAGAAGAGAGCGTCACGGGAAATGGATAGATTAGACAACATCCGCTCGCAGTCTTGTAGGGATGTGGTGTAAGAAGACTCATTAATGGGAAGGGAAGCCTGGGCAGCTAACTCTTCTATGGGTAAAGGAATGATTTCGCTTTGGCTTGATGGTGGTAAAGGAGGTTCGGGCTCCTGTGTTAGTGAAGAGGCTTGATTCAAAATTTTCTCGATAGAGGCTTTTGGCTGGGTATCGAATACTGCATGGATCTCATGAACACTCTCCTCAGCTAAGATATCTTGGTTTACGTTCTTTTCTTTGGGCCGAGTGATTCGGGAATGGCTTGTTGAAAATTTTCAGATTTCGGTTAGCGGGCGTTAGGATTATCGAGTGTTATATCCCTGCATCGACCATTTCTGCACTATGTTTTTCAACATCTTGCGAGTTTTCATGACTATGTCCTTTTACGCGGTGAAAGTTACAAAAGTCATTTTCTTTGTACCGGGAAGGTATTGCGCGGGTGGAGTCAAACCCCAGTGAGGTTTTACGAGGGGGCAAGGTGATAGCCTGACTTTGAGCAATTTCTCTAGGATGACGCCATAAGTTTCTCCCGAGGAGTGTAATTGGTGGGCTCGGCTTTGTATTTATAGGTGGTTTTGGTGGAGTATTGGACGGTGGTTGGGATTTGACCATCACCGCGTGGACAGACTCCTTTTGATTTAGAAGAGGTTGTGGCGTGAGGAGTGGTGGTATTTGGTTTATTGGTAGAATCGGGAGTTCGGAAAGTGGAGTTCTTGTTGTGACATGCAATTTCTCTTCCTCTAAGGCTCGAATTTCTAATTTTCGAGCCATAGTAAAACCTCGTCGAATGTACGGAAAGTTTGAATTTGGAGGGTAGGGGAGATGTGCTTAGCGCGAGGCCCGCGTAAAGAGTTCGATAAGTTCGGTTTGAGGCAAGGCATACGTAAGTTGGTTGATAAGGCCCGCCATCGTCAGCGAAATCTGCGATAGATTCGTCTTGGTGTCGGATGGCATATAAGTCGGTGATAGATACTTTCTTGGCTTGATGTTAATGGAGAAATGATCAAGAAAGATTGGGCTAGTTGGTTAAAAGAGAAGATTGAGTCTTTGGGTTAAAGCACAACATACCACTCAAGCGAGGCCACGATAAGGACATGGGAAAGGTGCGGAGTATGAGAGGCATCATCATGGGCGATCAAATAACAAGCATGTCTAAATGATCGCAAGTGTTGTTGAGGATCCTCTTTCTTGTTAAAAGCGAGTAAACTTTGGCAACTCCCATTGAGGCGGATAAGAATGAAAGAGACGAGAAGGGTGAATGGGCTCCCGACAAACTTGCTCGTATGTCAAGCGCTACGACTTCTGAAAGCGGAAGCCTCCGGGTTTTGCATTTTGTCCATCATTTGCTTGATGAAATCGTGGTTGGATGAGATGATGGTGCCACGAGAATAGGGGTGTCCCATATAAGGTGTTGAGGTCCTTTGGATACGTATATGGGAATGAAAAGGTAGGCGGAGCTTGAGAAGAGAAGCTCGTTTGAATAGGTGGCGAGTAAGTCATGAATGGAGTGAGTGCAGAAGAGAGATGAGATAGGGGCGGTTGGTGGTAGCGATACGTGGGGTCAAGATTAACAAAGGAAAGCTAATCGGGGTCGTATGAACCTCTGCGGCATTTGTCGGATTGGGAGGCAGGGCTAGCGATGCGGGAAGTAAGGTATTGTTATCGGGAGGAGTAGGAGCTAAATGAGCAGCTATACTAATAGGCATGCCCATAAGGAGGTGACCATCGGGCGTACGGTCGGGGTATGAGACAAATAGTATTATGCAGTATTTGGGATTAGCATCCAGAGAAATTTGGCAAAGTCCTTGTCTCCTACGGGAATTTGGGGATCTCACTTTGGTGTCAGTAGGGTTTCTATAGAATGTGAAGGGGTGATTCGAGGCAAAAAGCAGAGCAAGCGTGTGAAACCATGGCGGCGGCTTGCTTCCAGTGATGACAACCATAGACTAGAACACACCGGGAAAGTTTCAATCTATCGAGGACAAAAACAACCTCGACGAATGGTGAATTTGGCAAGTTCTTTGGTTTGTCGAAGTGAGAGAGGCGATGGCGATATCGGTTTAGTAACCGGTGTCGGTCACAGATCAAACGCCGTCGGTCTCTTAACCGATGTCGGTGTCAAAAATTTAGAATAAGAAGATACAAAGGGGTTGCTAATTTGATTTTTAGCAACGTTGAGTAGTTTAGCAACTTATTGATCACAGAAGACAAAGTATGACAGAGAAAACAGGATTTGAAAACAAGCAAGAGGCACACGCAAATGCAGAGATTAACCTTAGGGTTAATTTTAATTATTGTGGGCTTATGCCTTTAGACGTAGAATGATGTCAGAATCCTAAACAAGAGACTTAGGGGAAATGTCAAGTTGTTTTGGCTTATAAGGTTACCTCAATCGGGCGGAGGAATACCGCGGAAAAAAAGGGGGATGTTTGAGCTGTTGTGTTAATTGTGAAGTGATTCGGTACGTGTTGTGCAGTGAAACTAAGGTTAATTTCCTGTCAATACCGTGGATATCACCCCCACGTGTACGACCTGTTACTTAATCTATGTTCACTAGAATTGAAAAACAACAGGCAGGAATGCAATGCATGTGTTTTAAAACCCAAATCGAAAGTGATATTCGATGAAGCAAAAGAGATGACTTTTACTAATGCAAGATGCAAAAACAAAGCAAGTTCTTTTACCAGAATAATAAAATACCCTGTGAATATCTCTAGAAGAAGAAAACAGCAAGTATGCTCCCTATAATAAAAGCAAGCAAGAAATAAAGAAAAACCCAAAATGGGTCCCCGTAGTCGTGCAAAAATGTTTCACTCGGAAATGCTTCGTTCCTTATAGAAGCAGAGATAAGGTTAGGGTTAGGAGGAATACTGTAGAATGTCGAGATGATGTGCGCGTACCGTAGAGAAAGATCGGTGTGCTGCGAAGAACTCCTTTTTGTCTTGGAAGGACTACTGCAAATAAGAACACAAGACCACAAGATTTTGATTAGATAATAAATGAGGAGCTGCCTTGGGCCAGGAAGTATGAAACTTCCTTTCGAAGGTGGTCGTTCCCCTGCTAATATGAATTAACACAAAATCTTTGTAGAGTACCAATTAAATTGTTCGTGTAGGCCCAGGTAGGGAAAATTTGTTTTTCTTGGTTTTGATCAAAGGAACCGATGCGGTTACCTATAAGCGATGGCGGTCGCGATACCGATCCGGTTGGTTAGGATCTTACGGGCTGGTTGTGGTGTTTGTAATGGCTGGTTTTGGATAGTATTGAGAAATGGGATGGTTAGAAGCTAAGGAATGATAGTTAGAAGCAATGAGTACGTTAGATAATGGGTTCGAGAGCGGATTTGGGAAGATTACAATTCCAAAAGCACAAGAAATGTTATAATGGAGGACATGCGAGATATAACTTACTTGTTTTTTTGATGAAGGTGCAAGTTGATCTCCTTTCACTTGACTCTTGGTTTCTTTACTCGTCTCTGCTTGGTCAGTGAAGTTACGGACTCTGTGATCGCTTTGGACTCTCCTTTGATTAAAAATCCTTGGTGATCTCAAAATGAAATTCCGATCCGTTGTTTTGGTTTGGGAAGCCCATTTACGAGGCCGATGGCGGTTGCGTGTAGCAAGCGGCGGTCAGTAGAACCGGCATCGGTTAGGAAAAAGTAGGCTATTTTTAGTAAAATAGCCCACCTTCCTAACTTTTCTCAGAGAGATCGGTTGCGGGCTTGGTCAAGTGGCTAGAAGGTCGGCTTTGGGTGCGAGTAAGGAGGCATTAGTTATGGATGTGAGTCTAGACCAAGTCATGGGTCCTAATTAGGTTAGTTTAGGGTTAGGGCTAGGTCATGGTGAGGTGGCCAAGTGAGGTGGTAGGTAAGGTGATGTGGATTTATCAATTCTGAGGTAATTAATAAATAATTGTGTAAAGTTTATTTAAGTCTAAAAGAAGATCTAGTTATGAAGGGACATTGAGAAATTTGATTGAGCCGCATATTTAGAAATTTTTAAGTGATGCAATAAATTATAGGATGTATTGATTTCTTAAAGTGCGGAAGAAATTTGATTCATTATTGAAATGTATTGAAAGAAGAAAAGTTGTATTCTTTAATGATCTTGATGTTGTTTGACATGAGTTATGTCTTAAATGCATGGTCCTGTAAAATATGTATTTTACCATGATGAATTGAAGAAGATTGAGAGTTACTCATACTTGATATGTCATTTTCCTGGTGAATTATATGAAGGAAATTTGTAATCTTATTTACATTGTTATCATTCTTATCTGAATGGATCCTTATTTTGGTTATAACTAATTAGGTTGTATGTATGGGAATTAGTTACAATATCCCTTATTTGAATGCAACTTATTAATTTGGCATGCATCAATGTTATTTTATCTAATCATGCATGGTTTATTGAAAATATGATAATAAAAGTATAACTTAACTATCATGACTCGTGTAATGGAAAAGGGTATAACAAACCCTATCATTTAAATAAAAAAGGAAGGTTCACTACCTCATGGAAAAATACCTTGATGGGTTTCAAAAAAATGTTTGGTATATGAGATTGTTAATCAATTAGACTTCATCTCTATGAAGTCTACTATAATGGAACCTACTTTGGATCTTAAACAGGCTATGAATGGTTGGGTTATATTAAGTAAATCTTATGATGGATGATGTTTCTGTTTTCGATTAACTACTCGTTAAGAAAAAAATTAATAAATATAAAAGTAATCATAAGTATATGAGTTCCGTATTACATTAAAAACTCAATTAAGGATGAAAAACTTAAGGGTTGTTGGAATTAGGATTAAGCAGGGTTGTTGTAATTTGAATCTTAATTAAGAAATAAATAGGTGTAAATGACCTCTTCTCAAGGTGTGTACATCAAGATGGGTAGTTCTGTTGAATGTTGGCACATGCCAACTACTAGGAATGTACCTTCATGAAGACTAGGGTCTTCACGAGGATACAATGTTATAGTTGACATGTTGCAACACCCCTCAACATTGATTCATCTAGATCTACACAAATCTGGACTTGAACTTAGTTTCTCTCTAGGTCAGATTAGGGATACGATTTAGCATAGGAAGTGACTCACAATGACTTAGGGTAACTAGGCACATATAATTGACTTAGGTTGATTGAATATGTCTATATAACCTAGGTCATACGAGTGGTTCCCTATACCAAATTATGTCACTAACTTAGGTTAGGGTCAAACCTTGAACAAGTGAACTGACAAAAGTTAGTGAAGACCATTCTAGATAACAGAGGAGTGGGGTGAAGGACGTATTCCATTAGATGAGTATGCCATCAAGGAATAGTAACATGAACAAGTATGTTAGAAATCTTTTGCCAAAGTATCACAAGTTGTTGGTTGCATTGTCCTATTTCACCTAGTTTAAGAAATGAGATTTCAGATGAATATTGGTAACAAATATTTAGATAGGTTTCTTATACATAACACTCAATACCCAGAACAGGGTAATAGAACCAAGTATACTTAGTATACACTTAGTATTCAATACCTTAAGTTAACATGAGAGATCGGTTAGAAACGAGTCATGAAATGAGAGATTGGTAGCTCACCGATTCATTTACACTGCATATAGTTATATGTTATGAGATTGATTGGCATGGAATGTGTGTTCTAAATTATGATTATTTAGAACAAAGAACATTATGTATAAAAAAAATTTCCCTTGTTTCTAAAGTCTTAAAATGGGAATGTTACATCTTTATATCGAGAACCAAAGGTTGCATCTCTTAGACCTATTATGTCCATAATCTAATAAAACATAAATTTTCTTGTTAAAATAAAATGGTTAGAACAAATAAATGCTATAAACAACACACCACTAGGTGGAGAAGAAGGAACTACCCAAAAACTTGATGAGATCCTTGCTACCTTGTTGGAGATAAGAGATCATTTGGCTGTACTTGAACATCAAGTAATGGGAAATGAGGAGGAAGAAGATGTTGGTAATAATAATCAACCACCTCCAGTGGACAATGCAAATTTGAGAAATTTAGGTGTTGATAACAATAATTTAAACCTACCTGATCAGCTAGAAAATAAAAAGGCAAGGCTGGCAGCTGAACTCACTAATGATATAAAAATGATGAGTCCACCTAAGTTTAATGGCACCACATTAGGATATGGAGCTGAGAATTGGATCAGTGAAATGGAGAAGTACTTTGTGATAAGGAATTTCTCAGTGGAAATAAAGGCAATATGGAGAGCATATCAACTTTCTCATAAAGCATCTTCATGGTGGGACAACCGTAAGATTGAGTTAAACATTGATGAAATGAATATTACTTGGGATCAATTTAAAAGTTATTTTAGGAAATGATGGCTGCCACAACTTTATTATGATTAGAAAATTACTGAATTTCATAACTTATCCCAAGGAAAATTAACTGTAACAGAGTACTGGGAGTGGTTTACTAAAATCCTTAAGTATATACCTCAGTATCAAACTAACGAGAATTTCAGGATACATAAATTTATCATGGGATTGAATCCTATTATAGGAGGAGAGGTAGATGTTCAAATCCCAACCACTATGGAAGGGGTTGTTGAAAAATCCATACGGTAGGAACAAAAATTGAAGGCAATTTTTGCTCATAAGGAAGAATTCAGAAAGAAATTTCCAAACTCCTCTTCATCATCTCTCGCATCTAAGAAAGAACCATGGAATAAATTTGGTATAAAAAATAAGTTTTAACTGATAATAATAAGAAAACAACAATAAATAAGTCTGATGCTAATGTATGAAATAACTTTTTCAAGAACAATAATAATGGAAAAAGTCCTATGGAGGTCAGAAAGATAAATTTAAGGCTGGAAATAAATTTGAGCCTAAAGAGGGACCTGTACGAGGATTTTATAATTGTGGAAAGGATCATTATACAAATCAATGTCCTTTGAAAAAGGATGATCCTAATCAGCAGCACAAGATACACGATGTATGTAGTAGCTACAAATAAATTTGAAAAGCAAGTCACACCCATAGAGGTTAGGGTAAGTTATTTGGCATACCTGTAACTATTATTTTTGATATGAGAGCTACTAAATGTTTTATTTCTAGTAAATTAGCATCAAAATTAAAAAGAAAATATGGAAAATGGATAAATCATGGGTTGTACATTATGGGAATAATGATATTCATACAGTTAGTATGTGTCTTTTTGGGGCAGTCCTTGACTTACCTAGTTTTTCCACAAAAGTTGATCTGTATGTTTTTCCTTTGGGGTCTTATGATGTAATCATAGGTGTTAATTGGCTAGCTGAGCATAAAGAAAAAGTTGATTGTTTTGAAAAACATATTAGTTGTTTAGATGACCTATAGAAAACAACAGACATTTAGGGTGTAAAACGTGAAATTTTTGTTAGGAAGTTGTCAGCTATGCAACTTAAAAAGGCCAAAAATAAGGGTTGTACCTTATATGCAGTAAAAATTTTGGAATCTACTAAAGAAAATAGTGATTTCTTGGAACGTTATCCGTTGTTATGAAACTTTAGTGATGTGTTTCTAGAAGAACTACCAGGTCTCCCACCCAAACGGGAATTTGACTTCACAATTGAAATCAAACCTGGAACCGAGCCTATTTCTAAGGCACCTTATAGGATGACTACTATTGAATTAGTAGAGCTTAAGGCACAATTACAAGAAATTTTGTCAAAAGGTTTGATTAGACCAAGTGTCTCACCTTGGGGAGCACCGGTAATTTTTGTGAAAAAGAAAGATGGAACACTTAGATTATGTATTGATTACATAATGTTAAACAAGGAAAAATTAAGACATATATCCAATTCCTATAATTGATGATCTGTTTGATCATATGCGTGGTGCATCGGTATATTCTAAGATAGATATTTGATCTAGATATCATCAGTTATGAATTAAGGATGAGGACATTCATAAAACAAATTTTAGAATAAGGTATGGACATTATGAATTCACATAGTTTTACCATTTGGATTAACAAATGCACTACAAACTTTTATGAATTTAATGAACAATATTTTTCAAGAATACTTGGACAAATTTGTGCTTGTATTCTTAGATGATATTCTCATATACTCTAAAAGTATTGAAGAACATCATGAGAATTTGAAGATAGTTTTGGAAATCTTGAGGAAGAGACGATTATTTGGTAAGTTATCTAAATGTTCTTTCTATGACACGGAAGTGCACTATTTGGGTCATGTTATAAGAAAAGATGGAATAGTTGTAGATCCCTCTAAAATTGTAGCTATAACTGAGTGGCCTGCACCAAAGAATGTACATGAAGTTAGAAGCTTCATGGGTCTTGTTGGTTACTATAGGAAGTTTGTTAAAGATTTCTCCAAAGTTGTTACACCAATAAATTCATTACAAAAAAAGGATAAGAAATTTGTGTGGAATGAAAATGTGAATCTACATTTAAAAATTTGAAGGATTAGTTAACTTCAGCACCTATTTTGGTTGTACTTGACCCTTATGGAGACTTTATTGTTGTAACGGATGCATCTAGGAAGGTCTTAGAGGTATTCTATTGCAAAAAGATCATGTCATAGCTTACATGAAAGTAGAAAACTTAAGTTACATGAGCTGAATTATGCTCCACATGATCTAGAGATTGTTGCCATTGTTCATGCACTTCAAGTTTTGAGACATTATCTACTTGGTAAACCTTTTGAACTAAAAACTGATCATCTTGGGCTGAAGTATATTTTTACTCAACCAAATCTAAATGCAAGACAACGAAGATGGTTAGAGTTTTTATCTCAATATGATTTTGACATAAGTTACATTAAAGGAAAGGAAAATAGGGTAGTTGATGCTCTAAGTCGTAGGAGGCACATTTCTGCTCTTATAACGTTAAGAACTCAGTTTAAGGATGAGGTAAAAAGTGTTATGGAATCTGATTCTTATTTTCAAGCAAGTAAAAACAACACTTACTGAAGACCCAAATGATGTGAGATATAAGGGTTTTCACTTTGATAATGAAGGAATTTTACGATTTGAAAATAGGGTATACATACCTTTGCTAAATGATTTAAGAAAGAAATTATTAGCTGAATTTCACAATTCACCTTTTTCTGGACACCCTGGTATTACAAAGATGCTTGCTGATATAAAACAACAATATTTCTGGAAAGGGATGAAAAAGGATGTGATTGAATTTGTGACACACTGTTTAGAATGTCAACGAGTTAAAGCTGAACATATGCACCCAGCTGGTTTATTGTATCCTCACAACATACCGCAGTACAAATGGCAAGTGATAAGCATGGATTTTGTACAAGGGTTGCCTATGTCAAGAAATAAACATGATGTTATTTTAGTTGTTGTTGATAAACTAACAAAGGTAGCACATTTTATTGTTGGTAATCTTAAGGATGATTCACCTATTTTAGTGAAAATATTCATACATGAGATTTTCAGATTACATGGAGTACCTGAATTAATCATATCTGATAGAGATCCAAGAATGACTTCAAGATTTTGGAAAACACTTAACACAGCTCTAGGAACTAAGCTGAATTTCAGTTTTGTGTATCATCTCAGAAATAGATGGATAGACTGAAAGAGTTAATCAAGTTTTAGAGGATATGCTATGAATGTATTACATGGATCATAGTATAAATGGGAAGAGTACCTCCATTAGTTGAGTTTGCATACAATAACACATATCATGCCTCTCTGAAGATGGCACCTTTTGAAGCATTATACGGAAGGAAATGCATAACCCCTATTAGTTGGGACAACATTGAGGATAGAGAGGTGGTTGGACCTGAAATCCTTATGGAAATGGAACAACAAGTTAAAATGATTTGTGAATGCTTGAAAGAAGCAAGATGAGATAGGAAAAAGAGTTATGCTAACTTGAAGCGGGTTGATAGGAAATTTGAACTTGGTGAGAAGGTCTTTCTTGGGTTAAACGAAAAAGAGTTCTATAACTTTTGGCAAGGCTACCAAGTTATCACCTCATTATGTGGGACCTTTTGAAATTATTGAAGTAATCAACCTTGTAGCTTATCATTTAGCATTACCTCCTACTTTATCATGAATGCATGATGTTTTCCATATTTCTTTTCTTAAGAAATATGTTTTAGATTTATCACATGTGTTAAATTGGAATTCCTTACAGGTCCAAGACCTAGGAATAATCATGGTTAAACCTATATGAGTGTTGGAAACTCACTAGTTGCACTTAAGAAATCATGAAATAAGTCAATGTAAGGTCCAGTGGGATCATTTTAATGAGGAAAGTGCAACCTAGGAAAATCTGGAAGATATGAAAACTGCTTTTCCATATTTGTTTGAACAAGATTGATTTTATTGACTGATAAAGTTTTAAGATTTTATTCTTTTTATGTCAGTAAAATTTCCAGTTTTGGGCAGACATCACATTATTTAAAATGAACACTACGTAAATGTTGATTTTGGAATTTTAAAATCTAGTTTTGTTTGGAACATATGAATGGAAGTATAATAATTTGATTTGTCCTTGATGCAAATTGTGTAACTAAGTTAATCATCGGGATGATGATTCTTTTAGGAGGGAAGTATGTAACATCTTTGGAAAATTGATAGCTTTCTCCTCCTTACACTGCAAGCATTGATATGTGATTTTTCCTAAGAAGGTGTATTCTTTTGACTGTTGGGAATCATGCTTGCAAAGGGATAAATTATTTCCATTCATGGATTCATTTTTCTATGTTGTTGTTCTTGGAAGTAAAATTATCCTTCCTTGGGCTCTGTAAAAGTTGTGAACTAGAATTTCTGTTTGCATACTTATTTTTATTAACAACAAAACCTTGGATCAATTCCATTGATCCAAGGTATGCTTTAGTTTCTTACCTATTCAGTTTGTTAAGTCGACATTCTAGAATGGAAGGTATTAAGAGAAATGAGTCTTTATATGTTTACAATTTTTTGGACCCTTCTTTTGAGGTCCTTGTTTTACATTTTCTATGAAATATGAAATTGGATCCTCTAGTTAATTTCTTATGATGTTGGTTGGTGTAAGAAGGAAAAATACTTACTTTAGGACTATTAAGGTAAAACCTTAGTCCTAGATTTTAGGATCTATCCTAACTGGATTCTAACCTAAGGTAAACTAGACCTACCTTAGATCTATTTCTAACTATGCATGTTGCATCCTAATCTAAGTTGTATGTTTTACAAGTGTGGGATTTGGAAATAACCTAAGGTAATGATAGGTCTATCCCTAACCTATTACCTAATACTAAACTACTATGGGGTATGGCTTATCCTATGATGGAAAACTTACCTAAGGCAATGTTTAATGACCTAAGGTAAATAACTTTTAACTAGCCTAAGGTCGGATCCTAAACTAATGTTTATCTAACCTAAACTAATGTAAGGTGAAAGGGGACCTAAGGGGTCACATGGAAAATGGGAGGTGGTGGTGATGGTTTCAATGGCATTAAAGAGATTTGATTTTTGAATTTATGGGACATGGTACTGCCAGTTATGGTAGAGGCATGAAGTTAGATGGAATGTCTAGCTGGCATTATCACTAAAGTTAGAGATGCATGCTTTAGTTAAGTTTGAGTTTCTCTAGTTTTAGATGGAAATGGCATGGAGATATTTAGGTGGGAAAGTGGAATTCAATGGCATTAATGATCATTGGTTTTGGTGAGAAAACCCCTAGAAACCATGCAAGTAGAATTCTTGGAGGTTGTTTGGTCTTTCATTCATTTGATTTTTGCTCTGCATGGAGATATCTGGTTCTTCAAACTAGCAGTTAGTTTTCAATTTGTTTCTATTTTTGGCTCCTTTGGACTATTTTTGATCCAATGGAGGTATAAGAGGCATATGAGAAAGAAGTTTTGGGTTGTTGACTTCATTTGGAGAAGAAGGAATTGTGGAGGCTCGGTGGAAATCTTCTTTGAATCAATGAAGCACTATCAGGCATGATAGGCTCTATCCATTAAGTTGTTCTTTTCTCTAAACATCTTCATTAAAAAACTTTTCTCTTGTGATCAATGGGTTTTTATTTATGATGAATATCTTTCTTCTTTGCTTGAAATATCTTTGTATTTTTTGAAAATGAGTCTCTGTTAGATGATATGGAATGTGGGTCATTTCTTGTTTAATTTTAATAGTGAATCATACCTTGATATTTGGTTGAGTCTTGAATAATGTCAATCTATTTGAACCCTACATGTCTGCTAAAAAGGGTTTATGGAAATATGTTGTTGCTTTAAGACTTGGAACTGGGTTTGTCTGTTATGGTTGATAGAAGGTAAGAAAAGTGTCCTTCTCTGTCACATCTTTGATTGGTTGAAGTATTGTTACTTCTGTTGGAACTATATATATATGGATGCTTGGTTCAATGTTGTGTGAACTCAAACTTGTATGGGAAATAGTAATGAATGAGTGACTTCTTCTTGAACTTTACTGTATAAACTTTCATTCTTTTTGAACCTGGTATTTTGATGGAAGCTGGAGTTGATAATGGGTGTTTGGATTTTTTGTATTTGTGGATTCAAACTCATGTGGAAACAAGAATGAATGATTTATTTATCTCTCTTACCCTTTCAGTTAAAACTTAGTTGTTTGAATCTTGTTCCTTTATGGAAACTATGTGGTAATGGTTTCTTGGATACTTAGATTTTGGAATTATCTTGTTGAATATAATAGTGTGTGAAGTTCCTCCTCTTTCTGAACTTTAAATATTGTTGGGTTTTCTTTGGAATCTTTGGAAGACTGAACTAAAATTTGGATAGATGAGGTTCTGTTATATTTAAGGAATTTTTGAATTGATTTGGTCTGAGATAATATTTAGTTCTATTCACGTTAGCTCTTCTCGAGCTTGCAAGATGTCGATCTCATTGTTCTTCTTCACTTTCAAGTTAGATAATGATTGTTTAGTCTTACTTGTTCTTGATCTGGGTAAACATCTTAAGCTAACTTGCTAGTGTAAGTTTGTTGAAACCTTACTGTTGTGGTTTCGTGAGGATTTATTGAATGTATATTCAGATTTTTGGTTGACATTCGTGACCTGGAACTAACCAATTGGTTCAATATGAAGGATTTTCTAGATACTTCAGTTTCTATGATCTCTAAGAAGTATGTTGAAGGATTAGAATGTCTTCGACTTAGTAGATTCATGTAGTTGAGCCTATCCATAGAAATATAATGGAAGGAATTCTAATCATCTCTGTAGTTGATTTGTGCACTTGTAGCTAAGTCATGTCATTCTTTGTGTTGCATCTTCTTTGAAATCAAATTAGGATGGATCTTTCTCTGTCCATTCAAAAGATGTTTTCTCTCACCTCTATGAGGATGTGAATGTGAGTCTTTCTTACTGATTATTGCACTATCGTCTGAAGGAATGAATAGACTATGGTTCCTTGATTGAAACTTTAATGATTTGGAATGACTGTTGAAGGTTGTTATTTTTTCTAGTAAGATGTTTAGCAATTCTTGTTATTTCATCTCCTTCTTGATAAGGATAATGTACTACTATTGATACTATAATTGTGTCATGATGGGGAGCCTTATTTTGAGAACTGATTTTATATACTATTCAGTCATTGTATATTCGGTTTAGCATCTTCTAGTGCATGATTTCTATTTTTAAAAGAGTTAAAGGATGTTGTGATTGGGTCTGTACCAGTCCTTTATGACCTTCTTTACTTGGGATAGAATGTTGGAATCCTCATCTAAACATGATTGATTGACTCCTTGCTCTTCTATTCTCTGAGGTAAAGTTTTCATCGTTGTCTCCTTTGGAAACTGTAAGAGATTTTGTGTTGCATTCTCTTTTCTGAGTTGTGAATTGATATTCAATTTTACCGAATTGGAAGGGAAGTTCTAACTTGTTTTTTCTCTCAAATCATCCTTCCCTCTTCTATATAAATCTTGTTTATAGATTTAATAGGTTAATTTACATTACTTTCATGAATGCATTTGAGTAGTCATTTATACTTCTTACTTATTCACTTGACTTGTATTAAAGGAATCAATATTTGTAATAGTTGATTAATGTGAAATGCTATTTATTGAGTGAATACTTTCCTAATTCTAATGTGTGGCCTAACTTGAGAACTTAGGCTATATCTTGGACTTTGAAATTAGGATATAGCATCTGAAATGGAAATTTCTTATTTTATGTTGTAGATGATTCATCCTAAATCCTTTCATGAAGCTGGAATTAGCTTGGTTGTAGATGCCCTTTTATGAAATTTTGTAATATTGAGTTTGATAGTACTTGTTTCTTAAAGTAACTCTATTTTGGAAAAATAATGGAGTTAGTTTTTGTATTTCTAATTCAGATTGAATTATATAAGAAATAATTAGTACGTGCCTTTATTGGAAGGAGATAAGTAATTTGGTTGAAACATTACTTATCTGATATAATGTTGTAGAGTGCTAATTATATCATGATCTTTTCTTAATGATTATTTTAGATTGATCAATTGTTCTTCTTTTATGGTTGTTATTACTTATGATTTATTTATTTTCTTGGCCTTACTATTTCATAAAAGCAGAGTTGGTTTTATGAAACAATTAGTTGAAGGCACATCATTTTAATGCTTAGTGCTTATCATGCTCAGTTCAATGAACTGACCCGTGCTAGAAATTTTTGCAGATGGACTTCATAAGTGATAAAGGAAGGCAATAACTTATATGATGTATTGGTTTCTTAAAGTTTGGATCTTTTATAGAGAAATATGATTCATTATTGAAATGTATTGAAAGAAGAAAAGTTGTATTCTTTAATGATCTTGATGTTGTTTGACATGAAATATGTTTAAAATGCATGGTCCTATAAAATATGTATTTTACCATGATGAATTGAAAAATATTGAGAGTTACTTATACTTGATATGTCATTTTCCTAGTGAATTATATGAAGGAAATTTGTAATCTTATTTACATTGTTTTCATTCTTATCTGAATGGATCCTTATTTTCATTGTAACTAATTAGGTTGATGGATGGGAATTAGTTACAATATCCCTTATTTGAATGCAACTTATTAATTTGGCATGCATCGATGTTCTTTTATCTAATCATGCATGGTTTATTGAAAAGATGATAATAAAAGTATAACTTAACTACCATGACTCATGTAATGAAAAAAGGGTATAACAAACCCTATCACTTAACTAGAAAAAGGAAGGTTCACTCCTTCTGGAGAAATACCTTGATAGGTTTCAAAACAAATGTTTGGTATATGAGATTGTTAATCAATTAGACTTCATCTCTATGAAGTCTATTATAATGGAACCTATTTTGGATCTTAAATAGGATATGAATGGTTGAGTTATATTAAGTAAATCTTATGATGGATGTTGTTTCTATTTTTGATTAACTACAACATGTTAAGCAAAAATTTAATGAACATAAAAGTAATCATAAGTTTATGAAGTTCCATATTACATTAACAACTCAAATAAGGATGAAAAATTAAGGGTTGTTGGAAGTAGGGTTCAGCGGGTTTTGTAATTTGAATCTTAATTAAGAAATAAATGGTGTAAATGACCTCTTCTTGAGGTGTGTACATCAAGATGGGTAGTTTTGTCGGATGTTGGCACATGCCAACTACAGAATGTACCTTCATGAAGACTAGGGTC
The DNA here is from genome assembly GCA_018340775.1 of Taxus wallichiana var. yunnanensis. Taxonomy (NCBI): domain Eukaryota; kingdom Viridiplantae; phylum Streptophyta; class Pinopsida; order Cupressales; family Taxaceae; genus Taxus; species Taxus wallichiana. The sequence goes on from CM031236.1 coordinate 346,050,742, forward strand.
TTCACGAGGATATAGTGTTGCAGTTGACATGTTGCAACACCCCTCAGCATTGGTTCATCTAGATCTACATCAAATCTGGACTTGAACTTAGTTTCTCTCTAGGTCAGATTAGGGATATGATTTTAGCATAGGAAGTGACTCACAATGACTTAGGGTAACTAGGCACATCCAATTGACTTAGGTCGATTGAGTATGTCTATATACCCTAGGTCATCGCGAGTGGTTCCCTATACCAAATTATGTCACTAACCTAGGTTAGGGTCAAACCTTGAACAAGTGAACTGACAAGAAGTCAGTGAAGACCATTCTAGATAATAGAGGAGTGGGGTGAAGGACGTATTTTGTTAGATGAGTATGTCATCAAGGAATAGTAACATGAACAATATGTTGGAAATCTTTGGCCAAAGTATCACAAGTTGTTGGTTGCGTTGTCCTATGTCACCTAGTTTAAGAAATGAGATTTTAGATGAATATTGGTAACAAATATTTAGATAGGTTTCTTATACATAACACTCAATACCAGAATAGGGTAATAGAACCAAGTATACTTAATATACACTTAGTATTTGATACCTTAAGAAATTGAGTCAGTCATGAAATGAGAGATCGGTAGTTCACCGAGTCATTTACAGCTGAATATGGTTATCTATTATGAGATTGATTGGCATGAAATGTGTGTTCTAAATTATGATTATTTATAGTAGATAACATTATGTATTAAAAAAATTAGTAAAAATCATTGGAAATCGTCTGCAATGGATTCTCGGGTATTTGAGAGGGACATCTAGCATGTAGTTATGCTTAGAGGGTCAAATACTTCTTTACGTGGCTATGTGGATTCGGGCATGGATGGTGATTTGGCTGGAAGGAGGAGCACCACCTTGGATATGTTTTTACAGGTAGGTGGCATGACGTTTGCTTTAGATTTCTAGATTATAGAAAGTTGTGGCCTGTTTACTACAGAGGCTAAGTATGTTACTGACTATAGAAGCTAGCAAGGAGATGATATGGATGACAAGGTTCATGGAAGAGTTTTGAAATGAGTAAGAATATTGTAGATTATACAGTGATAGTCAAAGTTTAATTCATCTGGAAAAGAACTCAGTGTTTCATTCTAGAACGAAACACATTCAGTTGAGATATCACTTCATATGAAAAATATTGGAGGATGGGCAGTTGAAGTTGGAGAAAATTCATACAGAGGATAATATTGTGGTTATTATAATGAGGCCATTAGAAAAGGATAAGTTGGAGCTACACTCCACTTCTATTGGTCTTCAAGTTTGAGACTTGAGGAGGGAGAAATAGGCCAAGGAAAGGATCAGAGGAAGGAGTTGTATGGTACAATGCAGAAATTTATCTCCAAGTGGGAGATTGTTGAGTTGTGGAGCTTAATTTCTTCACTGGCATGCTTTTACAAACTTTTTGGAATACATAGTAATTGGCATCGGTTGACAAACACACATTGGTCACCCATGGGTGGTATCGGTCATGTAAAAGGAACCGACATTGGTTAAGGCTAACCAACATCGCTTTCCTATGTATGACTACTTTAATTAAGTTGTGGAAATTAGATATATCTTTAGTTGTAAAGTGAATATAATGGTTATAATTGCATAAATAAAGTGACCTAAGATTATAGATGCATATATAAGCATAAATCTAGGGTTTAGAAGATGGAATTCAATTGGGAATTAAGATAAGTTTCCTTTAGAGAGAAAAAGAGAAATTGGTAGAGAATAAAGTACAGGACATCCAAGAAGGTGTGGAAGATTGCAAATCTTCATTCTATTTCCTCTGTGATAATAAATTGGCTATTTCTTGGTGGATGGAGCCCACACTGGGTGAACCACATTGAATCTTATGTATTTTTTCTTCTTGTTTATTTCCATATTGATTAATTTTATGCTTATATATGATTAATATATCTATACAACTGGTGTGTTAACCCTAAAAAAGGGTGAGGACACTCTAATGAGGGAGAAGGGAGAAGGAAATAGAGAAGGGAGAGGCCAGACATAAGTGACACAGACCCAAACTGTATTTCACATCTATTCTCACATGAAACACAACAAAATGAACTTGCAAAGGAGAAATACATGCACAACATAATACATCAAGTAAAAGAGAGGCAAGGTTGCAAATAAACATGAGTTAGGGTTGAGAAAACACCACAAAACAAGCTTTATTGTAATAAAATTATGCATAGACCATTACAGTTGCAGAGGAAGGAACAAAAACACATTTCCAATCCCAAAATGAAGTTTTGAAGGCTCACATCTGCTTAGGAACCATTTTGACATAGTTCCTTTATAGTTTTAGAACACCCCCTTTCAAAAATGAAATATTTTACAATATATAACAAAATTAGAAAGAGAGAAGAGGGAAAAGAGTTCGGATTTGATCTTGTCAAAAATGAAAATATCTATATTTATCTCGTAACATGGATTCCAAGATTTATCCACCATCAATAATCTATGAATCTCTGAAAAACATCATGGAAACCATGTCAAACCTGTTCCCTAATGTCCTTTTTCTTCTAGGAGAAGATAAGATCCCCATACTTCATCAATTTGGTGGTTAAGACATTTGTAACTACACATTAATACTTGAACCATTTTCCTCTTTTTATCCCACTAAAATCCATTAATATTTGATTCTAATGATGCCAAATTGAAGGGCTTGAGGATTCATTTCCAACTAGATCGATCTTGCATGATTTGGAGCTCTAGATTGAAATTTATGGCCATTTGAATATTTTCATGTCGTGGAGCACAGAACATGACACATGGTAACATTTGATTGGCTTGGGGATTTCCCTTTCCTATGTGTTACTTGATTTTAATTTTCAATGTTTTGGTCTCTGGTTGGTTGCAAAATCAGTCTTTGACTCTTTATCAGATATGCTCACTACAAAGTGTAAGCCACTAATAAATCTCCACATACCTTCATAGTGTTAGAATTTTCTTTTACTTGCATTGGCCACCACAAAACATGAGCCAATGGGAAATATCTAGGCTTCTTCAAAATTTTAGTCTTGAGTTATATCATATCGACCCAAAAAAGCATGAACTAACAAGAAGGCTACATGTATATCTCATCTCGGTCCTCAATTATAAGAACCTTGTTAGAGTACACAAAAGCAGACTAATGAGAAAGATACATGTTTCTCATAATGTGAGACTTTGATTTTACCTAAATGAAAACCACGAAATGTGATCCAATGACAAATATCCATGCTTCTCATAATGTTAGTCTATCTTGGTTTCATGCTTTCGTTTGATTGTTTGCACCTTTACATCGCAACTTCTATATGGGAAGACTTAAAATTATTGGTTCCATATAAATGCATCCACATATAGTTCCTTGACGTCCATTGACCACTGGACCCAAAGCCTTATGAAATTGGTTTATTCCATAGACTTGAGTCCTGTGAAATACATATGCCTTGAAGAGTGCGAATGATGACACTTACCCAGCGTTGGTTGTTGATCTTGTGTCATATTTTTTACCTTCACCCACCACATGTTATTTGACTTTCCTTGACCTAATCATGGAAACAAAATCCTATCCAACATAATTAATTTCATGGACTTGAGGTGCAGTAAAATGCTTGGACCATGAGGAGTGCGAACTTGCCACTTGGCTCGCTACTTAATACTTGACATTGAAATTGAAATCTAAATGAATGTCAAGTATCCATTTAAATATAACCCTCTAATGGATCATTGATCCCTGTGACGCCCATTAAAACAACCCACTTGAGACCAAAGAAATAACCTAGGATTAGTCAGGAAAATTATGGAATAATTTTTTTAATTAGAAGTGTCCACAACTAGGTTACAAGACAACGAGTTGTCACTAACGAGTTCCAAAAAAAAATTATGAATTACTAGAGCATAATTTTATTTTATTATCAATTATAAGATGTCACAAGGTCCAAATTTTAGGGCTAGAAGTTTCAATTAGGTTCAGGGGGGTAAATTATCATCATACCCACTCTCCAACAAGATCATAGTTTCAACTTAATTTTTATCATACTTAACGCATTCAAAATTTCCCTAAATCATTCCCATTGGATAGGAAATTTTCTCACCTTTCTAATGATATAAATAAGTCCTCCTAACTCCTTATAAAACTCAAGTTATGGGCTGACGGGCCTCGAGGTAAAAAATTTTCCCAAAGGGCGGGCCTATAGGCTAGGGAAGAAAAATTTCCCAAAGGGGACATGTGTTGAGCAGGGGTGAAAATAAATTTTTAGGGTTGGTGGGTCATAGGGAAGTGTTTTAAAATTTCCCCCACATGGGGGAGAAGTCCACAATTTTCCCTCACCTCCATGGGTCGTTCAAGGACACATGTTGGGCTTTAAGCCAAGGTGGGGCGAGGATGAGGGAAGGGTGGGGTGTGACAGAGGCATTTAGGAAATTTTTACAAAGGGGAGGGAAAGGGACAAGTTTATGGGTGGGCCTGCATGTCCATGGAAGGGACTTCTTTGAGGCGGGGTGGGAGTGCGTGGTGCGGAAAAATTAAGAAAAATTTGCCAAACAAAATTTCAAAAGGTTAAGGTGGCAAGGGTTTCCCTCTCCCTCGCTATCACCCCATGTTTCCACGTGGTAGTATCTAGTAGGATGTGGGCTGGAAAGGAAAGTTTAAAAAAATTCCCCAAAATTTAATTTTTAAATTTTTTTCTAATCTTTCAAATGGAAAATTTTGGGTCGTGGCCCGCCAGTGAAAATTTTCCCAAAATTTTCCAACTAAGGTAGGAAAACTTGAGAGGGCCATAAATTTTGATAGGAAGCTCAATTTTTGGAAAATGAAAACTTTTCAGAAATATCTTGATTCCCTTTTTGTACAAAAATCATAAATTTTAGATTTTGATAAGGTTTAAGGGGTCAATTTCACAAAAACATTCTCTGCAAGATTTTTAAAAGCAAACTGGTAAATTTTAACTTATCAATTTTGTTAAATTTTATCTTCTCCTTCACTCAACATTTCAAATAGAAATGGAGGATTGTTATAAGAAGGATTTAAGATTTTTTTGGAAGGTAAATTTTCTCAATTTATTCCAATTTAAATTTTTCCAACAATTGTGAAAAAAAGACGCAATTATTGTGAGCAGTTTGGGCCCGATTTTGCAATGTTTTAAATTGTTTCCTTAAGTATTTTGTCAAATTTGAGTTCCTTGATATTATAGCATGCTAAATTTTAATGTTTCAAAGTTGATTATTATGTGCAAGCTCGAAACTGTGCATTTTAATTAAATTATTTTCCAGTTTTAAATTTTACAATAACAGGGATCAAATCTTGAGGGATCTATTTGTCATTTCTTCTTCCAAGTATGAAAATTCTTTTCTCATCTAGTCTAATACATTTAAGTGATTTAAACAAACCATTCTAAATCAAAATGCAATACTAAATTCAATTTTATACATTTCCAAAAGAGACAGAAGACTGTATTACTCTCACATACATTTCTTCCTTTCAAACTAGAGATTCCAAAACATTGATACAATCAGATTTAACTTAACAATACAGTTTGGAAAGAACATTTCATTCATTAATTACATAGCAAAATATTGTATTTTCTTTCACATTCTTTCAAGCAAAATAGAGTCTATAAATTTGTCACATTTCAAATTTACAACTTTCATGTCTTTCTTTCAAAATCCATAAACAAAGTATGTCTCTTTCACAATTCGAATTACAGCTTTCATATCCAAATACAAACATCTTTCCTTCACAAAATATTACAATTTCATCCACTTCAAAGTGGGAAAGGTTACAATAAAATATATTTCACAAGGGACTGTCAAAGCTGTATTTTCCTCTACTCCAAAATAGCAACATGAAAAGTTTCTTTTTCTTCCAATTTGGTCACAACAAAAGTGGGGGAAAGGCAACACTCTCCACTCAACCAAGACATCCAATGAAAGGATAAGCCATCCTTCATCATTGGACCCCGAGCCCCAACCAAAATGCAATAGGAAATGTATTTCAACCCATGGTAACTACAGGCTTCCACAGAACATACACACAACATTCTTTCAACATGCACATTTCAAATTAAAACACAGTTCAACACAAGATAGTAGTTTACAACTGCATTTGAAACATTTAAACAGAACTCAGGATTTATCATGTAAGCTAAAGGAGAAAGGAATATGGGGGAAGCTACTTATGCCTCTCAATGGGAATTGGGCATCCACCTATATCAAACTTCTAATAAAATTCACCACACATATCCTTATGCCCCCACAATCCCTCCTTATGCCCCCCACAAGGTAAGAAATGCGAGCTATTTTTTTTTCCATGGTGGATCCCAAACCCAAACTCTCTCCACAAGAATTTTTATGCCACTGGCATTCCCTTATACCCCCCCAAATGAATTCCCCATAGCCTTCTCCTACACCATTCCTATGGCAGTCTACCCAACCAGCCAACAATTACACAAAACACATGCACCATTCATACAAACACAAAATAAATAACAACAAAAAGAAGAGCTAAGCTCCTACCTCTCCATGGTAGCTTTTGTTTCCAAACAAATATATTTCAAAGCCAAAAACATAGTTCCAAAATCAGCAACCAAAAATCATGCACAATTCTCCAAAATCCTTCCAAAATCAAGAGCTCCAAGCACAAGAAAATTTACCCCAAGGAAGCATGCAAAATGATTCAACAACCCAAAACAAGCAAAGAGTTTAAATTTTATAGAAGAGGGAAGAGAAGAGGATGATGTGGATCCATGTAGGATGCCACATCACACATCCTCAACTCCAACACAAAAGTCAAATTTCATTCCCCCAAGCACAATAAAGAGGTGGGTGAAAATATGACAAATTTACTTGCACACTCCAAAAATCCCACACCCCAAAGGACTGAATTAAATAAAATGTAAGAAGAGTGTAATTAAAAATGCAACATGATTAATAAAATGCATTAAAAAGGTCTAAAAATAACCTTCCAACCATAGGTATGGTTGGTAGATAAACTTAAGAGGTATGGGACAAGTTTTACTTGTCCCACAAGCCTCCAAAAATATCCCCCAAGGACAAATTCGAATTTCTAAGGAGGTGGAGTGTTTCATACTCCAAAATCTTACTTACACAACTCTTACACATACTTACATATTAAATACAATAAGCCAACAACTTCTATAATTACTTTCTCATATCCCAATTTGATTTATTTAACTTTTAACCATATGTTTTCTCACATTAATCTACCACAATTTAATTAATAAAGAAAAAGGACACATCACTAATAAAACACATACAACAATAATAAAAAGGAGCCACATGAACAAATACACAAAACCCATGGTCACATTTAAAGGTAATCCCCCTTGGAAATACCTAACAAAACAACACACACACACACACACAAAACATGTTGCTATGGTGACCTTGTTGAATTCATCTATAATTCCAGTGTGATTGGTCTCCAATCCCCCAATGTTTGTTGTGATATTTTTAACCTGTAAAACACAAATACCTCCTTCGGCCTCATGGCCATATCAGAACATCCAAAATGAATATAAATATAATTCCAAAATCATCTATATAAATGAATCACAACAACATCAAGGTAACAACTATATCATTATCATATAATGTCCATTTTCTACATCTACTCACAATATCCAAAATCACATGCCCGAACAACATTCACAATATATCCATGTCAAATAGTATATCATCATCCACATATGAAATGTCTCTAATAATCATCATGCATCATAACCAAATCAAGATCAACAATAATCCATGATCAAATGTCTAACATCATACTAAATCAGAACTATAATAATGTCCATAATGAAATCAATAGTATCAAAAGGTGTCAAAGGGAAGTGGGCACTACAGAGCCTCCCATGGGTTTTTAAATTCAATTGGCTAGTGGTTTGGAGAGGTGGAATTTGACTACTTGTCTAAATGTATTCTACCCCTTTAAAATGACTAAGTCCATTTTTAACCTTGTTAAAGCCAAAATAACCTTGGGGGTATTTTAGGATAACAAGAACATGCTACAAGATTGATAGGAAAGATGTAATGGCCTAGTGGGTACTCATAATAGGTAATATTTCTCTTTGAAAGTGAATGCATCAAAATATAGGAGTGAATTATTCTTGGAGAAAGGCTAGTAGCTTCTGTGAAAGAAGAATATAGAAGTGAAAGTGGGATAATATCTCTTAACATTTAATTTGGTCATAAAAAAAAATTCCAAGTCATTGTATGTAGTTTTATGAAGTTGATAATCTATGTCAAATAATGAAGCTCATTAGGTTGGATAGAAAGTTAGGTCCGTACATCTATGATGAAGGCATATATGATTGCTACAATGAACTGATATGAAGAATTCAAAGTATGTGTGTTTGGTGTCTTGATTCATGTTGGATTGAATCATGCTCATGACATAATTAGAGTGATTCAAATCTCATGTAAGGCATATTAACATGGTCTAATATTTTCAAGACTATGAAGGCTAAAGAGGTATGGTCTCCAAGTTGTTTTACATGTTCGTAAGCTATAGTTGGTTGTGTATTGTCTTTGAGCATTTTGAGGGTGTTAGTGTACTATCTCAATGGAAAGATGTGGGTATTATACTCTTGAATAGGTTTATATAAGGTTATCATGTAGGATAAGTGTGTTAGATTCACAAAGAAGGTTTGAAATAAGCTTTTTTTGTATTGAAGTGTCTTGGTTGAGGAAATGAAATAAAATTTCCCTTGATGTTTTTGAATGAACTAAACAAGGCTACATGTGATCTAAAATGTGTACACATCACAAGGATTTATAGATGAAGATAATGATTTATCAAGATATTAAGGTAAGTTTTCAAGCTAAGGTGATCTTGTCAAGACTGTGAAATGGAGACATGATAACCTACAATTTTGAAAGGGACTACTGAGATAGGGGGAACTAGACATGATAGGCATCAAGGAGATATAATAGGAAAATATGATGAATGATATGTTTACTAGGTGAGCATTATGAACTTTTTTATTTTTGAGTAGATAGTGGATCATTTCAAGGGACCGTGAAAAACAAAAGTTGCATGACTCTTAAAGTCTTTAAAGGTTTAGAAGGATGGTTCAGGTTGAGAAGGATTTATACTTGAATGGGTATCATGTTTATAATGTATGAAAGGTATCATAAGTGCTTGTAATACCTAGTTGTAAATCTAATAAGGATACAAGTTTGTGTTGAAAGTGTTCAGTGAATATAAAATAAGAAACATGATGCTATAGGTTTGAGGAAGTCTCCAAGGAAGAGAGAGCTTCTTTTGTCACCTATATAGGTGTATAAGGTTTTTAAAGGAATCATATAGCAAAATGAATGAAGGTTACAGATGTGTATATATGGTTATAGGTTTTATTCAAAATGAAGTTAATAAAATGATTCAAGTGGACATTGTATCTGGTTATTAGACCATAATGGTGTGCTATAAGTTCATAAGGGGTTCCAAGATAGGGGAGCATGTATCAAATTTGAGTCTAGAATGAAGGATTATACAAGGCTTGCGTAAGAATAAGATGAATGATGAAGATAGATATAATCGCTTGTTTTATAGGTCATTTATCCAAGAAGAGTGAAAAATAATTCTTTAAAGGTTGAAAATACATAAATGTCACTTTAGGAAAATTGTGATATGGTTAAGTTATTCTCAAGGAACTTGAATAAGGTATGTACTCAAATTATTTCTTATTTAGTTAGAGATGGATGAAATTATCCCAAGGGGAGTCATTAGGATTTACTTCATGATGTGAGTGTGTCTCTAGAGATTTGAAAAGCTGGTATAAAATGGTATAAAATGTTGGTTTATAGATCCTAGCCCTAAAAGAGGTGTGTAAACAATGTATGTAAGAAACAAGCCAATTTTGAGCCTTATCAAGTTGAGATAGTTCAAGGAAGAGGTAAGCTTAATGATCTTATTCTAGAGTATTGATTTTTGGTATGCGTATGAGTGGTATGCATCAATTGAAGGACTTCTTCAGTCATTTCATGTCTTAAAAGAATCCTAAACAAAGCTTAAGGAAGGTAAAAACATGTTTGTATGATATATTGAAGAATTTGGTTGATGTTTCCAACCAAGAGTCGATCATGCGAAACTAAGAAAGATGAAGAAAATTATGATTAGGTATACACTTTGTCATTAATATAAAAGGGGGAGAAGACTAGGTGGTTTTACATCAATGATAAAGGGGGATATTGTTGGCATGTGTGAGTTTAGGTGTTTTCATTAATGTAAAATCTCATTAATGAAAAAGAGGATAATGGATTATTGATAGAAGTTTATATTATCTAATATCACTACACTAGTGAAATTAGATAAACAACAACTTACTATGATAATTAATTAAAGGGATCCACTTGGTAAGGGATTACAAGCCTGAAATTTGTCTAGTAGCATCTATGATTACTACATAAACTCCCCTCAGCCTAAGGAATTAAAAAATACATGGATTTTGGGAAGGTTGCATTTTGGGTCTTTTAATGAGCTCAAATCCATTCATTACCACCAAGATGAAAAAAGGATTCCATTTCAATTGGTTTTGGACTCATTGAATTAAAAATGAGTTTTTTTAGCTCATCGAGTGCACTAGTGAGTAATGTTGATTACCAAGCTATTTGGTAAGGCTAATTCCATTCTCACAATAAAATGATTGAACCAATTTTCACATAAGCGAGTCCTTTCCAGAACACGGAGTTAGTTCAAGACAACTAAACACTCTAAAATGGTTGAGCTTAGGACATGTCTTGAGGGTGAGTGGATTCGACATGTGCAACAAACACTGAAATAGGAGCAAGCCAATCGACTAAGTTGTAGAGCTTGGGTCACTTAGAGAAGGTATCGAACCATTGTATAAAGAAAAGCAAGCTCTGCAAGGAATTCAAAAAGTTGTGTTAATCAAGGAGGAAGAGTGATTTATTTGTCAACTCTTTCATGAGCATGTCGAGTCATATGAGGATTGAGATCTATAACCCAAAGCCAACTATGAAGAACTCATCCCGAGCTAAACAATGGATTTGAAGGGATAAGTCATCACAAATCCAACTCATCATAATTCAAATCTGATTTAATCATGGAGTCCGGTGAGTTTCAAGGAATGCACGGTTTGAAGCCCAAAAGCTAAATTGACTAAATTTTTGCTCATGATGGACTCATTGTTAAGGATATATGAATGGAAAGCTCAAAAATCAGTGTGAATATTCAACTCTGCGGTCAATGAGGCCCACAATGAGCAAAATTTCTGAGCTAGAATGGATTCATGTGGGGTTTTCCTTGTGGCCCCTCGATAAAAGGGTCAAAGTAACATGGAGACCCCAAGTTACATTGGGCCTCCACGTGGAGTGAGTAACTTATAGATGCCACGAGACAAGTCATTGAGCTAAAGGTTTTAATCTTACCTGAGCTGGAGCTAGAGGATAATTCGATGAGTTGGTGACTCGGTGACACACAAGAGGAGTGGAGAACGATATGGAGCTATGAGGTGAGCCCGCAATATAGTAGAAAGTCAAACAGATGTATATGAAACCACCAAGTTGACAATGCATAGTGACCTGATGCCCTATGCAAGGAGAGGAGTAATAAGCTTGTGATTCAGTAGCACAAGGATAAATGAGGAGAACACGGGACTTGGGGATATTAAAGGAGACTTGTGGCAATGTGAGGCAAGCCTATTTGGCAAGTTGATGGTGATAACATAAAAAAGATCCAATGTAAAAGGCTCATCATGATTTCTGGAGGTATAAGGGTGACTTGGCATTAAGGAAAAGTAGGTCGGTGTTGACAACGATACAAAGCCCATGAAGAGTATAAGAGGAGCGAGCCATCTTAACCGAGTGGCATATAATAATGCAAACATTAAACACTTCCTCAAAATTAAATGAAGCAATTTAACCAAATGATGATGGGCCCAACAAAATTTAATGTAGAATCATTTAGAAGATTTGCAAGAAACATTAGAAAAGGAGAGAGACATATTAAAATTGTCTTTTCCCAACCAAAATTAATTCACAATCCTGTAAAGGCCAAGAAATGCTTGGAAAACTCAAATTACCTACTGCACTCAAAATCTCATAACTTGAGCCTTTCTCAATGAAATTACACAAAATTGGTATTGTTGGAATCATGGCTCTGGGCCCGATTAAAAATCAAATAAATTAAAAGATTGATGAATATTTGATACTATATTTTTAGAATGTGAGAACAGTTGAAGGAGAAGGTTAGAAAGTGGTTGGGAGTGCAATTAATAAGTATGGTTGTCATTTTCTCCAACTACATGTTATGGGATAACATGAAGAGATTTTGAAAATCAATTTCCATCATTTCACCTCATTTATTACATCTTGCAAGTGGTTGAAAAGGAAATTTTAGGATTACACTCCTCTCTTCCTCTCATTCTATAAATTATAATCTTGGGCTCATTTGTAAAAGAGTTAGTCATTTTTCTCCCGCCCCTCTCTCTTTCTTCTTTGCTAGGGTTGAATGTGGAGCTTAAGCCTCCTTCCCAAGCTTTGTAATGACATTTTCTTTCCTTTTTCCCATTGATGTTGTACTATGCATATTTATTGGAGTAATATAATGTGTCATGTGATGCATTTTTTCCATCCTTTGCATGTTTTATTGTCTCTACTTGCCTCTCTTCATTACAGGGTATATTGTGCATATTCTTGATGTCTATTGTAGGTTTTGGGAGTTGTGTTTAATGGGTAACAAATGGTTCTTTGTGTGAATCTATCTTTGGCATGTGGTGCATTTTTTCCACCCTTTCCATTGCTCACCTCTCTCCATTTTAGAAGTTGAATTCTTGGCTAACAACCCCCCTTTTCTAGTGTATCACTATTATTAGTGTAGGATTTATTTTCATGCATTCTCTCTCCTTGACCTCTTGGAATGTTATATTAGGATTAGATATTTATTCCTATATTAAGAGTAGCTTATGGTAGGTAATTTAGGAGAAAGAGCCAACTTTCTCTGGAGGGTTATCTCAAGCTTGCAAGTCCCACAACTTGAGAGATAACCCAATGTTACCCAAAAGTAGGGATCCATAACCAAAAATCCTAGGGTGCTACTTTTTGGTGATAACAATTCTAACATGCCTAGTGGGACAGGTTTGAAGCACCTTACCACTTCATTTCATCAAGTTGGTGTGTTCTTGGTGAGATTCACCTTTGGAGGCATATGTAAATCACATCAGGAAAATCCATTTTGGACCAAACGACCCATTATCTAAAATTGCATACCTTTCTTCCATCCATTTCCATCCATTTTCTTCCATCCTATGAAGTTGTGCAATCATGGCTTCATTCCCACAGTGGAATTCTATATTGCAACAACCGCAATGCCATTCAGACATACCTCCACATTTACAACACATATTCTCAGGGTACTATCAACCACCTCTAGATCCATACTATGATGAATATTGGTAGTATGCATACCCATACAAGAAATATGCAAATCAGTTTGGTTACCCAAAAACTATGCAGGTTTCTAAGACCAAGGGTATGCAGATTATGGAGGTTACCCCACACATGAGGATCTTGAGTTACAGTTGAATATCCAAAGAATGGAGGCTGGCATGGTTCAATCTTGGGCTATAACAAAAATGAAAGCATTTGGGATTAGTTGTAGGGTCCCTTTTACCTTGGAAGGCCCTTTTCCAAGACATTATAGCCCACAGGAAAAGCTTGATTTCATGGTTGAAATAATTCCCAAACTTGTACACTAGACCAAGGATATTGAAACATATGAGAAAAGTGTGAGATAACCTTGTCAATGGGTAATCCAATCACTATCTCCTTGTTCTTCTTTCTCTTCTTCCCAATATTTATCATTTCAACATTGTCATGATTCAATCCCATTGTATGCTACCCCAAACATTGAGTTCCCTTCTCCATCTCCTAGCCTTCCATCTCATCTCAATTCTTCTTCCCTTTTCCCTCCAAGAATTCACTCCCTCCATACAAACAAGAAGTTCCATCCCTCCCTCCACTACAAACAATTGTAAAGTCGGTTCTATCCTAACCCACCCCTCCTCTTACATTCCAAAGTCCATGTTGGAAAAATGAAGATCAGAAAACCAGCTAGAAACAACAAGAAGAAGAGTCAAAAAGGGAAGAAATGACAAAAATATTGATAATCTTGTCTCTAAGATTCAATATTGATAAGTTCCCCTTGTTGATTAAACCTATGAAGGAGATGGAGGTCCTGCCATAGGTGGAGGATGATTTTGTAGAGGAACAAGAATAAGAAGCATATGATCAACAATCTCTTTGCTTTGAATGTAGTGTGTATATTGGAAAAATATTCTCAAAGGTTGTTGATTCATCTCAGCTTACAAATTTAGAAGAAGAGGAGCATGTGCAAACAAAGATGAAAATCTCCCTAAAGTACAAGATGTTTCAATGGAATGTAGTGAATCTCATTGTCTGCGTACCAGAGCTTGTTGCACTATTCGAAGGTTGCATTCAGCCACCACAACCATCATCATCATCTGCAATAAACCATATGGAGCTTTCGAATGAGGTGGGAAAATAATATTCTAAATCCTTGGATGAAGAAGAGATCACAGGAATCTTCTTGCTTTCTTTTGATGATGAAATTTTAGATTCTTCTTCTATTACATCTTTGCAAGAATATGATTTTTTGGAGGATTTTGATCTCTCAAACTTTATGCTTGAGGAGGAGGAATATGATGAAAACAAGGCCAAATTAGTCATCATGGAAAAGGAATTTTTGGAAGAGGAACATTTTTTTGTAGAGGCAGAGTAGTATTCAAATCATCCTGTAAGAAATCACCTTCTTCCAAAAATTCTGCAAGATGTCCCCATTCATGGGGATGAGATCTAAAGGAATGGAAAAATAAAAAGGATAGGCCCATTGGTTCCTAGGACCCCGTGCCCTATCAGGTACTTGGATTCATTAGAGCCAAGGGAGAAGCCAAAACCAGTCACACTCACTTCAGAGCATGAGGATGATCCTTAATACACCAAAGATCGGAACCAAAGCCTCTAGAGCTCAGATAATGGAGAACTAGAGGAGGTATTCATTTTTTTTTTATACTTTATATGGAAGAGTGGAATGCAATTTTCCACTCTTATTACAGTCATGACCATTTCTAAATTAATCACATGGCCAGACTTTGTAAATAAGGGAAGCTATTTCTCCCTACCGTTGCATAATATTTTTTATCTTTATCTTATTTTGGTTAGTATAAAGTAGAAGTAGGTTTGTTTTTAGCGAGAATAAGTTCTTTTGCACACTCTACATGTCTTTCTCGAGGCATGTATGATTTTTTCTTTGTACATAACTTTGTTCATTGTTGCTCCAAGTAGTACAGTGCACCAGGACTTTTAGTTGTTGTAGTAGGGAGATCCATAGTTGCATGTAATAGTTGTAAAATTCAAATAAAATAAATGTAGAGAAAATAAAATTAGTTAAGGAGGAAATATTGATTATTATGTTCATAATTAACTTCAACAGATCTTATGCCCATGTAAGAAATCAAAGATCAGCTATCATCTCAATTTGGAATCAGATCTATCATTAAGCCTTAAGATTGCAATTGTGGGAATGAGTGGAATTCAATTTTTACAACAATTTTATTCTCTCACAAAGTTTGATTTCAATATTTTCTCATAAAATTTGGAAATGGAGTAGTGAAAGGAAGTTCCATAAGCAAACAATGACATTCCAAATGTTTTGGGGTCAACAACTTCTAGATTGATTAGCTCATGATGATAATTTTGGACTTCATGCCCAATGGAAAGATACAGGTATTTGGTAATGCTTCATTTATAGGATAATGACCCTCTTAAGTCACCAAAATGTTATCTAATTTCACCACCCCGGTGAAATTAGATAACAAAATACTTACTGTGATAATTAATCAAAGGCATCCAATGGGTAAGGGATTATAAGCCTAAAATTTTTTCTAGTAGCATCTTTGATTATTACATAAACTCCCCTCAACATAAGGAATACCAAAACACATGGATGCAAAGGAAGGTTACATTTTTGTTCTTTTACCAAGCTTCAAATCCATGCACTACCACCGACATGAAAAAGGGATTCCATTTCAAGCGGTTTTGGAATCATCGAGTTAAAAAATGAGTTGTTTCAGCTCATCAATCTCATTAGCGAGTTATGTTGATCACTAGGCTATTTGGTAAGGCTGATCCCATTCTCACAATAAAATGATTGAGTTAGTTTTCACATAAGCCGAGTCCTTTCCATGAACACCAAGCTAGTTCAATGCAATCAAATTCTCTAAGACGATTGATCTTAGGCCCTGTCTTGAGGGTGAGTGGCTTTGGGATGTGCAAAAACACTAAAATAGGAGCAAGTTGATTGACTACGACATAGAGCTCAGGTCACTAAGAGAAGGAACCGAGCCTTTGTGAAAAGAAGAGTGAGATCTGCAAGTCATTCATCATATTGTGCCAATCAAAAAGGAAGGGAAAGTGGTTTGTCAACTCTACCATGAGCATGTCGAGTCATATGAGGATCAATCTCTACAACCCAAAGCCAATTATGATAAACTCATCCCAGAGCCAAACTATGCATTTTGAGAGCTAAGTTGTCACAAATCCAACTCATCATAATTTAAAGCTAAGTTAATTATGGAGTCCCGGTGGGTTTCAAGGATTGTATGGTTGGAATCCCGAGAGAGCTAAATTGAATCAAGTTGTGCTTTACGGTGGAATCGGGGTTAAGGAGATGCAAATGACAAGCTCAAAAGTTAGTGTAAAAGATTAGACTCACACTGTTTGATGTGTTCCACAATGAGAAAGAGTGTTGATTTAGGATGGATTCAGGTGGGGGTTGCCACATGGCCCCAAAGACACGGTTTCAAAAGGGTCAAAGGAACACAGAGACCCCAAGTTATACGGGGCCTCCACGAGAGAGAGGAACTTATAGATGTCATGGAAAATTCACCGAGATAAAGGTTTTAAGATTACTGAGCTGGAGCTAGAGTATAAGTTAGAGAGTTGGCGACTCAACGACACATAAGAGGAGTGGAGAAGAGCTGGAGCTATGAGGTGAGCCGCGGTATAGTAGAAAGTCAACCGAATGTAGATGAAACCGCTAAGCTAAAAATGCATAGTGACCCAATGCCCTATGCAAGGAGAGGAGTAACAAGCTTGTGATTTGGAAGCATAAGGATAAATGAGGAGAATCCAGGGCTTGAGGAGATTAAAGGAGACTTGTGACGGCGCAAGGAAAACCCATTTGGTGAGTCGGCGGTGATAACATACGAAATCTTCAATGCAAAAGAATCATCATGCTCACTAGAGGTATAAGGGTGACTTGACGTTAAGGAAAAGTTGGTTAGAGTTAGCACTAATACAAATCCTATGAAGAGTATAAGAGGAGCAAGTTTTCAAATGCGAGTTGGTATATAAAAATGCAAAAATTAAACCCCTCAAAATTAAATGAAGAAATCAAACCAAATCATGATGGGCCCACAAAAACTTAATGCAAAATCATTCAAAATATTTTCAAGAAATATTGGAAAATGAGAGAAACATATTAAATTTGTCTTTTCCCAAAAAAATTAATTCACAGTCCCGTAAAGGCCAAGAAATGGTTGACAAACTCAAATTACCTACTTGCACTCAAAATTTCATAACTTGAGGATTTCTCAATGAAATTACACAAAATTGGTATTTTTGGAATCATGGATTTGAGCAAAAAGTATAATAACAGATAAATTCAAGGATTGATCAATATTTGATAATGTGTTTTGTAGAAAACTAGCCCAGTTGAAAGATAGAGTTGGAAAGTGGTTGGTAGTACAATTAATAAATATGGCCATAATTTTCTCCAACCGCAAGTTATGGGACAACATTGGGATATTTTCCAAATCAATTTCCATAATTTCACCCCATTTATTACATCTTGTAAGTGGTTGAAAAGGTAATTTGGGATTACACTCCTCTCTTCTTCTCATTCTATAAATTGTAATCTTAGGCTCATTTGTAAAAGAGTTAGTCATTTTTCTCCGCCCCCTCTCTCTTTCTTCTTTTCTAGGTTGAATGTGGAGCTTAAGCCTCCTTCCCAAGATTTGTAATGGAATTTTATTTCCTTTTTCCCACTGATTTTTTACTGTGCATATTTATTAGAGCAATATAATGTGTCATGTGATGCATTTTTTCCATCCTTTGCATGTTTTATTGTCTCTACTTGCCTCTCTTCATTTGTAGGGTACACTATGCATATTCTTGATGTCTATTGAAGGTTTTGTTAGAATTGAGGATTATAATAAATACAGATTTAATCAACTTACATATTATATAATGTTATAATAAATATTTAAATAAACATTACATCATAACATAAGTAAATAAAGAAATACTTACAGGAAATAAATAACACATGTGACATAGTATTTATAGTGGAAAACCCCAATAGGGTAAAAACCACTTTGAAAATAACCTTTTACTTCAGAGAAATTATTTTACATCCAGGAAGATCACCTCCTTCTTTAAAACCCTATTTACCAAGGGTAAAACCAAATCACTTGATTTACACACCTTTGATATATTTCTCGAATATATCAAATGAGGACCTAAAGTCCTTTTTATATAAGGTGATTGGGTATGTCTCCCAACCCACCTTTTCAACCTAAAATGGTTGATACATACACCTAGGTTTATAATATTTAATATTAAAAATATAATCATTTCATGATATTAAATATTTAACCTAAAGTATATACCTAGGTTATCATATTTAATAATAGAAATATAAATATTTCATATTATTAAATATTAACCTATATATTAGTGATGGACCCATATACATTAAGGGTTAGTAAAACCACTTAATAATTATGTTCCAACACTCCCACTTAATGTTAAATTGGATAGCATAACATATGCCAATAGATTACCTACCCGTGGTACACTACAGGATTTACAATCCTTAAACCATAAAGGTTTTATGCTAGCATATCGGTTGAAGGAATTATAACACCTTCATCATATTCAATTTACCTTTTGGTATAAAAGGATTTTGAATCCCAAAGATCATCCCATGATTAGTGGCTAAGTATGATTTGTGAGTTTTACATGTTCTCATAGATTCTTATAAAAGGTTATTGAACCCAAGCATATAGGATCCTTTTACAACCAAGGACCTCCTTAACAATATGCTTGTATTGAATGTTTACCAATAAACTCAATAGCACTAAAGAGTTTACTGAAGACCTCCTTTAAGATCTTTCTACACTTCTTTCTAAAAAATAATCTGAGGAGGTATACATGACCAAAGGTCTTTTTACACTTTCTCGAAGGTCTTTTATAAATTATTGAAGGTATTTTTACAAAAACTAAGTTCCATTAGGAGGTTACATTGTCATGCACACTCCCCCTCAATGGAAACTACAAAAATCTAATATTTTCATGAAAATGACAAAACTTTGAAGCACTCAGGGACTTTGTGAAGATGCCAAAGAGCTGCCTTCTTGATCAAGCATGAACTTGAGATTTATCTCATCACTTAGCATCTTCTCACGGGTGAAGTGTATATGTATCTCAATGTGCTTCGTCCTCTCATGTTGAAATGGATTCCTAATCAAGAGTGATACAACTCGACCACCACATAGAAGAGGAATAATTCCTTTAGCTTCCATGTGTATCTCTACCAACAACCGTTGTAGCAACATGGCTTCTTTACTTCTTCCATTGTACTTCTCCACCTCAGTAGAAGAAATGGAGACTGTTAATTACATTATTTGTTCCAAGTAATGGTTCATACACCAAAAAAATTGAGCAAATATCCATTATATTTTATAACACAACATCAATATGGTTAGAATCACAAAATCCATATAAGATAGCATTTTCATTCTTAGTATAATGCAACCCATAATTGATTGTTCCTTTAATATATTTAAAAATTATTTTTCAAGATTCCAATGATCTCTAAAAAATTTTCCTACATAAACCTTGAAGTAATTCCTACTATATAGGAAATATCTGATCTAGTTATAGTTAGATAAATTAAACTATTAACTAACATCATATATAAAATAAGATCAACTTTTTCATATGCGATTTAGGATCAATATTTATTCCAACTTTCATTGAAGTAGAAAATTGTTTACATTCAATCATAAGAAATGTTTTCAATACATTGGTTGCATCTTGTGTTTTGAAAATAACAATAGAATGCAATAAATTCATACAAAAATAAGCTGTTAGTGTAAATCTACAGCACCCCCCCTAAATGACCTTGGATATGCAGTCAAAATTGGGTCATTTAGTGTGATTGCACAACATTGAGTTTTCTCCAAGGTGTGGGACCTTGAAAGGTGAGAAAACTCTCCAGATAAAGATGGTTCTTAACCCTCTATTTAAGTTTATACATGAATTTTACAGAGGTTCAATGCTAAATCCTACTTTAGATTCCAAGGAGACAGAAGAGTTAAAAGATGCAAAAGGAAACAAAACTAAGTAAAAAATGGTGATACACCAAAGGAGTGATGGAACTATATTTTTTAAAATATACATAGATCATAAGAATGCAACATTGGAACATGCACAAATTACCAAAATGTAATGAAGTATGAGAAGGAAACAATAAATGCAACAAATGATTGAAAATTCATTCACAGAGTATGCTTTATCATTCCCAGTTTTTATACGAAGCATTACAATGGAAAATAGGCAAAAATGTATTACAATTCCAATGAGAGGCCTAAAACTCCATGAATTCATGTGCCAAGGGGAAGAGGGGAGTCTACTAGAACAAAAACATCCAACCCTTTACAAATGAGCCAAATCTAGCTTTTAACAATGAAGCAGGAAAAAGGAAGGTAAAAACATGGGAAAATTGATTTGAGATCTCCAACCATCGAAAAGATTCATTAAAACAATAAGGGCACCCTCAAAAATCTATTTTTTGATACATTTGGCCATGCTGGAGAAGAAACAAGCGCCATACTTCATCAATTTTGGTGGTTGGGGGTTGGTTCTGCATTTTTTTCCATAGCAGAGACATTTCTTTGTTTTTCTCCCAGAAAACCCCACCCAAAATAAAATTTTAAACATCCATTGTGTGGATAATTTTAACATCTTTAAAATGATACTAAAAATGAAAAAATTTGAGCTCTGGATCAAAATATATGACCCTCTAAAGATTTAGGGAAAAATAGGCAAAATTAGGGTTTGCGGGCTGAAATTTGAAATTTTCCCTCTTTTTCAAATTGGAAAAATTTCCCAAAAAACCTTCATTGGCCCGACCTCCGCTGCCACATGGCACCCTCTGGTTGATCCGCGAGCTCAAACAATCATTTTGCTCCTTTTGCAAAATTGGAAAATTTTCCAAAACTACTCCCATGGCTCTGCCACTCCAAGACACGTGGCACCATCTGGTTGCTTGGCGGGGATGTGCTCCATTTTTTACCTTTGTATCATTAACCACTTTGGAGAAAATTTTAAATTCCTTCCACTGCTCCTATTCTCATCGCCGACAGGACACGCAGTACCATCTCATTTCTCGGTGGGGATGCACTTGTATTTTTCCCTTTGATGCACTTTGACCAAATGCTGAAAAACTTGAAGTCCTTCCACCCCTACCACTCCAACCTGACACGTGGTACCATTTCATTTCCTTGCGGGATTTTGGGCCAAAATTTTCCCTTTTACCCTTTTTCCCCAAAAGGCTAAGTGCCAATTTTTTTCCGCGGGCCTACCTTGGGAAAAATTCCCCTCCAAACTCTGTCAAGCCATAACTTGCAAAATACAAGGAGTTAGGAGGACTTCTTTACCTTTCTAGAAAGGGGAGAAAATTCTCTATCAAATGAAGTAATACCCAAAAAAATTTGAGTGCCTAAAATGTGTAAAAATTTGACTGAGGCACAAAGAAGGAAAGAATGAAGGTAAGTTAGCCAAAATAAGTAGGGGGCTCATTTTGGATAACAATTTTGGTGACTCAGAGGGGTCATCTACCTACTAGATGAAGTGACCAGCTTCTGAAGCAATCCATTGGGCAATGGAGTCATGAAATTAACTGCTTGTTACTCTCAATTCATTAGAAAATCTCTAAGATGAAGATTGTGAGAGTAGAAAATTACTTTGACCTGGAACATGATCTACAAAAGATGCATCCTTGGGGCAACAAAACTTATGCCAAAGAACTTAGGGAAATGTAAATCTAAGCTACAACAAAACAATGTGCATAAGAACTTGGAGGAATGAAAGAAAAATATAAGCTAATATGTACAAGGTGATAAGTTTCTTCGAGAGCAGCAATGCTTTAGATGGATTCAATTAACTGGAATCTATAGTTCCTCACCATCTAATGTAGACAATTGGAAGGCATTGCTATTTTTACATTTTGTGACCATGTAGGGGCCACTCCAAATGGCATCAAATTTTGAATGTCTTCCTGGCTTTACTCGGTCTGCATCCCATTTCAACACTAAATCTCCAACTTGGAAAGTTCTAGCCTTAGCTTTCCTATCAAAGCTTCTCTTGATCAAAGCTTGGTCCTTTTCCATTGTTTGGGCTACATGCTCTCTGATTTCTTAGAGTTCCATCAATTCTGCATATCTAACCTCCATGGGCTCAAACTCCAACAATTCCAATTGCTTCATGAGTTCCAATGTTGGCAACTCAAGTGATATAGGCAAGACTGCCTCTTTCCCATAAACAAGTTTGAATGGAGAGTGAGTTATCCTATCAGCCCATAGAGCTGATTTGAGCTTAGCATGCGAAGTCCTCTAATTTTCATCAAGAGTTCTCTTGATGATCCTTAATAGATTCTTGTTTGTGGACTCAGCTTGGCCATTACCTTGAGGGTAATAATTTGATGAAGTTCTCAAATAGATCCCATTTCTAACAGCCCATTCAGTTACCTTTGATCCTATGAATGTCAATGCATTATCTGATATTATAGTGGCAGGTATACCAAATCTGGTTGTTATCCCCTCATAGAAGTCTAGAATGCTAGATTCATTTGCCTCTTTGAGTGCCACCGCCTCAGTCCATTTGGTGAAGTAGTCTATTGTTGTTAGAACCCAGTTATTCCCTTGGCTTGAGTTTGGATTAATGAATCCAATGAAGTCCAAACCCCATTACATGAATGGCTGGTCAAATAAGATTGGGTGCAATGGAAGTGCTGCTAACTTATTTTTTCCTATGAAGAATGCACAATTCTTGCACCTCTTGATCCATGCATAACAATCACTAAACACTTTGGGTCAATAATAACCAGCCTTCATGATCTTGAGAGTTGTCACTCTTGGAGAAAAATGACCCCCAGCTGATCCATTATGGAACTCTTCTAACATTTTCTCAATCTGATTTTTCCCAATGCACCTTAGCAACACTCCATTGATATATTTTTTGAACAAGACGCCATCAACAAGTGCATACGGAATAGCCTACAATCTGAAGTGTCTTCTTTTGGCTTTGTTCATCTCTGGAGGGCATAGGCCTATTTTTAAGAAGTGCATTATGTCTTGGGTCTAGCAAGGAGTGAGCACACCACCATTTTCTTCTTGAACATCTCTTTGTTCTTGGTTGTCTTGTAACACCAAAACAACATTCTTTTCTTTGCTTGCTTCAATTAATTAGCTCAAGGCCACTTGCTCACACAAACCCTTTCCTTGGAATAGCTTGGTGACTTTTATCTCAATGTCATACTCCATGATACGAGTAATCCACCCTACACATTTTTCATTTAGATATTTATTGAGGAGGAAGTCTTTAACTCCTACATGAGAAACAATAGTTGAACCTTGTTGTTTGAAACTAGATGCTTAAATTTCTTTAAGCTCCAAATCACTGTAAGAAAATTTTTCTCAATGAAGAAATATGTTACTTCATAGTCCTCCAAGATTTGGCTAAAGAAGGCAATTGGCTGCTTTGCATTTTCTTTGTTCTCTTTTGTACTAAAATTGTAGAAATTGTATCATCACCACTAAATGCATAAAGGATGAAATATTTGGAGAAATATGGGTTAATGAGAGTTGGAGCACTGTGAGATAGCTTCTTTGATTACCTCAAAACTTTCCTTACCTTTAGTTTTCCATTTGAATGCACACACTGTTCTTCAACATCATAGTTATTAGCTTGACAAGGGGGCTGTACATTTTGGAACAAACCTTTGAACAAAATTGATTCTACCCAAGAAACTTTTAACAACCTTCTTGTGATGTGGCAATGGTAGTGCTATTATTGCTTCAACCCTCTTTGTATCAATTGCTAACCCATATTTGGAAATAATGTGGCCTAGTAGCTTGCCTTCATGACCTAGGAATATGCATTTTTGGGGATTCAAGGATACCCCAAATCTTCTACATCTTTGGAACACTTGTCTCAAATGAAAGATATGGTCTGCTGCACTTTTAGAAAATACAGTAATATCATCTAGGTATATTAGCACTATTTTTTTGATCAATCCCTTGAACTCCATATCCATTTCCCTTTGGAAATTAGCTCTAGCGTTAGACAGCCCAAATGGAATTTTTCTATATGCATAGGTTACCCATTTGGTGGTGAAGGCTGTTTTGAATTGATCATCTTCCTTTACCATGAAATTATTATACCCGAATAATCATATAGCAATGAAAACCTCAGAGCCAAGCAAAACTTGCAAAATCTACTCCATAGAAGGAAGTGGGTAGTGATCCTTGAGGGATGCTCTGTTCAAATCTCTAAAGTATACACAAAACCTGATTTCTCCACTCTTCTTTCTAGCTGGAACCAAGTTTGCAACCCAAAGCTTGAATACTTGATGGGGATTATGATGCTTTCCTCTATTAACTTGTTCAATTCCTTCTTCATGAGAAGCTCAATGTGTGGATTGACTAGTGTCTATTTTTTCCTAATGGGCTTAGCACTTGGATCTAGTTCAATTGTGTTTTGAGCTAGCTTGGGATTGAAACCTCTCAATTCTTCATAGCTCCAAGAAAATACATCCGGGAACTCTTAGAAAATTTGTATGAACTCATACCTTTCTTGCTTGGTTGCCACTTTACCAATTTGAATTGACTTGTCTTCTCCAAGAGAGATTGGCTCTGAATCCTCTCCCTTGACTTGGATGTTTGTTTTCTCCATCCTAAATTGACCATTAGGATTGAAGATGGACTCTAAAGTCACAAGTCCTTTTTGTAGTTTGTTGGTTCTCACTGTAACACTTGATCACCATACTACTTTGTTCTAAATTTTCCGATTTTTGTTGAGAAGTTAGCTTCCTCTTATAAGAAATTGACGATTTGTTGGTCACTCTAAAACACTTGCCAAATTGCATCATTGTATGGCACTGATGGCCTCACAATCACATGTATGTTTGGATGTATTTTATCTCTTTTGATACTTTCCACAACATCAAAATTTTCTCCAACCTGTTCTAAGTCTATCAGTAGCTTGGTTCTCTTTCCTAGGGATGGAGTTGATGCCAAAACCGTCAAAATCCTTAATGAGGTCCCACACCCTATTCTTATAACTCTTGAGTAGGTCATTCTTGGCAGCATGTTTTCCTTTAACTTTATTAATAATCATCTCACTATCACCAAAGACTTGTAAGTTTTTTATGCCTCTCTTCCTTGACCAATGCAATCCATGTATCAAAGCTTCATATTTAGCAGTGTTGTTAGAACATGCAAACTGAAATATAAAAGTTGAATAATACTTAATTCCTTGAGGTGAAACAAGCATAGCTCCTCCTCCTACACCTTGTCTACTTATTGATCCATCAAATAACATCTACCATACCTCATTTTCATCTTTATGCTCTGGCTTGGTGATGCTATGAAGAAGATGATTTTCTTCATGCATGTAATAGACTCCTAGTTTAGATTCCTCTATTTCCTTGTAGTGATCAAAAACATGTACCTTGTTTGCCCATTTATCAAGAGTAAAATCTAGAATGCTTCCATCTTTCATGTCAGCTTCATGTGTTCTTGGAAAATCCTCTTGATCAAACGTTGAACAATTGACATTGATTGGGCTTGGAGTATGAGGCTCAATGTGAAAGTTTGTAATAATTTCAGACCTAATTGTGGCCTTGGCTTGATACCCCATCCTAAATAGCATGTGTGACCAATCAGTAGATAAGTAGCCTCCAATTCCAGGTTGTGAAATCCCTTGACAAACATATGGAAAAGAGTGGTGGCAAATCTATCACCAACACATCTTGCAAAATAGTGACATTGGGGCATGCATGCAAAGTAAGGCTCAAATATTTAATTACCCCAACTATTGCTACTATTGTCCCATCTAATTACACCACCCCTTTGGACATGAATTCATATTAAAGGCCTAGATGATCAACTATTTGCTTGGGCATCATGGAAATACTTGCACAGAATCAATCATATAATTATGTACTAGTTTATCCCCAATGATCAATGAAACATAGAATGGAGGGGGCTTAAAAATTTTACCTTGCTATCCTCCATGATTCCCTTCAGGATGAGTAGCATTTGTGAGTACCTTCTCTTGCATATGAGCTAGCTGATTTGAGGTTGACAAATTCTTCATGGTAGCTTGTAATAGATCCATTTGTCCTAGGATGGATAGTGCCTCCCACATATATATGTTCAAATTGGTCTTCTTCATTTGTTCAATGATGTTAAATGGGGATGAACCATCTCTTTGTAGCCCTTTAGTCTACACATTCTTTTCTTATGCATGGGCTACAACAGCTGGCATTTGAGCTAGTCTAGAAGGTTGCTTGGGCTGTCCTTGCACATTTGGAACTGAATTTTGCTTGCCAACACCTTGTGGAGTGATGGAACATTGTGAATCACTTGGATATAATGACTTCCCTTCACCAATATTCCTCTTCTTTTACTGCGTGTTAGCTTCTACACTCTGAGAAGGTGTTTGATTCATACCACAAAAATCTTCAGCCTTCCAATTCACAAGTGTAGTCTTATTCAGAGTTGTATCTTGTTAATATGTCCCTTGTTGATGGTTTATTTCTTAACTTGCCTTACTCTCTACACCAGTTGTTTTCACCATCAAAGCTTGGTTCAAAACACCATTGAAGCACATAGATTGGTTGTGAGGTTCATTGCATGGGAAACACCAATCATACTCTTGAGTCATATTATTTTACACCGACACTAAGGCTTTAGAGGTAGATGCAACATTGGGGTTATAGGGCTGAAATGGTCTCTTTTGGCAAGAGGCCTTACTTGATTTTGATTTGCAGCTAGGTTGGGTGGCCTATTAGGCTGATATGGATATCTATTAGGCTAAGTTTGAGGCTGATAAGAAGGTTTAAAACTCGATCTTGTTGCCTCTGAGCATAACCATCTCATTTCCCAAATTTTAAAATTGTTTCATAATTTCTTGAAGTTCATTTGAGGCACTAGAGGATGAAGTATAAGTTTTATTTGAACTCTGATTTCTAGGAGTGGGAATAGGAGCTAAAGTAGGTGTTTGACTAGTACTTGGGCTTTCCAACTTTGGCTATAAGGGCATAAGAGGCCTAGGTGAAATTTTACCAGCTTGGATCAAACAATTCTCAGCCCTAATGGTGATGTTGTAAGCTGCAAGTAGAGTTACACCTCCCATGGATTGGATCAACATAGAAATGTTAGAATTTAAAGCCTTGAGAAAGTATAAGAAAGCACCTTGAGCTAATGGCCTCACTACCAATGGGATTCTAACCCATGTTCTTTGAAATATGAAATTGAAGTCTGTCAACTACTCATTGGGAGATCTCTTGATAGTTGTCAGTTTCTCCAATAGAGACAAGTTGTCCCCTTTCTCTCCAAATTGGTTATGGAGGGATATGCACAACTGGTTCCAATTTTGGATAGAGCTTGCATCAAGGATCCTAAACCATTGCAAGGATTTCCCTTTGAATGAAGATGCCAACAATTTGACAACAATCTCCATCTCAACAATCTCATGGATTACACAAACATTAGCAATGTCCTTGACATGATCACTAGGATTGGTTTGATTTTCTCTAGTAAAGTATGGGATGTTCTTCAATGCTGCAATTGGAACTAGGTTTTGTGCATTGAGAGCAAGTGGGATGCTGCTAGTAAATTTGACATAAGGATTGGGTTGTGCCATTCTGATTGGCCTGAGAACCCTTGTTGATTGGATGAAAGGTCTACCAAGTGGAGGAGTTGATAGAGTTCTATTTGGTGGAGATGGAGACCTTTGAATCCTTCTTCCTCTTTCTCCTCTTTTTGGGGATAATTGTAGATAGTTAAACAATCCCTCTTCTCTAGTCCTTGACCTTGTTTGGATCCTTCTCATGAATCTTCAAGCTTGGACTACTAAAACCAATTGATTCTATCCTTTTGGAGTCGTCAGATGTGCAAATAAGGGCTCTTTCAAATAAGAAACTTACAATAATTACACATAAACTTTATTATAATGAAGATGAAGTCCTCTAAGGTCCCACCAGGCATGCCAAAACTATTAGTGCAAATCTACATCACCCCCTAAATGACCTTTAGATTTACAATCCAGAATTGGTTCATTTAGTGTGATTGCACAACATTAAGTTTTCTCTAAGGTGTTGGACCTTACAAGGTGAGAAAACTCTCCAGAGAAATTTGGTTCTTACCCCTCTATTATGCATGAATTTTGTAGAGGTTCAATGCTAAATCCTACTCTAGATTCCAAGGAGACAGAGTTAAAAGATGCAAAAGAAAACAAAACTAAGTAAAAATGGTGATACACCAAAGGAGTGATGGACTTATGTTTTTGCAAATAGACACAGATCATAAGAATGCAACACTAGAACATGCACAAATTACCAAAATGTAATGAAGGATCAGAAGGAAATAATAAACACAAGAAAGGATTGAAAATTCATTCACAGAGCATGCTTTATCATTCCCAATTTTTGATACGATGCATTACAATGGAAAAGAGGAAAAAATGTATTGCAATTATAATGAGAGGCTTGAAACTCCAAAATTTCACGTGCCAAGGGGAAGAGGGGAGTCTACAAGAACAAAAACATCCAACCCTTTACAAATGAGCCAAATCTAGCTTTTAACGATGAAGCAAAACGAAGGAAGGTAAAAAACACGGGAAAATTGATTTGAGATCTCCAACCACTGACAAGATTCATTAAAATAGTAAGGTCACCCTCATAAATCCATTTTTGATACATTTGGCCATGCTGGAGAAGAAACGAGTGCCATACTTCATCAATTTTGGTGGTTGGGGGTCGGTTCTGCATTTTCTCCCATACCAGAGACATTTCTTCATTTTATCCCACCATACCCCACCGAAAATCAAAATTGAAAATTCCATCATGTGAAACATTTTAACATCTTTCCAATGATATCAAAAAAAAAAAATCTGAGCTTTGGATCAAAAGATATGGCCCTCTGAAGATTTAGGGCAAAACAGGTGAAATTAGGGCAAAATTAGGGTTCGCGGGCTGAAATTTGAAAATTTCCCTCTTTTTCAAATTGGGAAAAATTCCCAAAAAAACTCCACTGGCCTAACCTCCACTGCCACATGGCACCCTCTAGTTGATCCGCGGGCTCAAACAATCATTTTGCCCCTTTTGCGAAATTGGAAATTTTTCCAAAAATACTCGCGCCTTCACCACTCCGGGACACGTGGCACCTTCTGGTTGCTTGTAAGGGATGTTCTCCACTTTACCTTTGCACCATCAACCACTTTGGAGAAAATTCCAAAGTCCTTCCACCACCCCAACTCCTGCCACCAAAAAGACATGCGGCACCATCTCATTGCTTGATGGAGATGCACTTGTATTTTTCCCTTTAACGCACTTTGACCAAACACCAAAAACTTGAAGTCCTTCTACCCCCACCTCTTTGACCTAACACATGGTGCCATTTCATTTCCTTTTGGGACTTCAGGCCAAAATTTTCCATTTTACCGTTTTTCCCTAAAAGGATAAGTGCTAAAGTTTTTCCCACAGGCCTGCCTTGGGAAAAATTCCCCTTCAAACTCCACTGAATCATAACTTGCAAAATACAAGGATTTAAGAGGACTTCTTTACCTTTCTAGAAAGGGGAGAAAATTCTCTATCTGATGAAGCAATACCTAGAAAATTTTGAGTGCCTAAAATGTGTAAAAATTTGATTGAGGCACAAAAAAGGAAAGAATGAAGGCAAGTTAGCGAAAATAAGCAGGGGGCTCATTTTGGATAGCAAGAACATGATGTGAGAGACCTAACTCTTTAATTTCAAAGTCTTGCTTCAATTTCTCTTTAATCCTATGAATTAAATTAGAATTGTCACCAAATCATAAGCAAATCATCAACATATATACATATAATAATAATATGTGAGCCTTATTGCTTAGTGAATATATCATTTTTAGAAGAACAATTAACAAAACCTAACAATTTAAAGAAGGAAATAATTTTTGCATACCAAGATCTAATATCTTGGTTTAAACCATATAAGGATTTCTCAAATTATAAGCATAGTTTTCTTTACAGTTTCTTCAAATACTATAGGTTGAAACATGTAAAGTTCTTCTTTTAAATTGCAATTCAAAAAAGTATTTTTCTTATCCATTTGGTGGATTTCCCACCCAAATTGAGTGAAAATTGCAAATAAGGCCCTAATAGTACTCATCTTAGGTATAAGAGAAAAGGTCTGAACATAATCTTTACCTAGTTTCGAGTGAAATGTCTAACAACAAGACTAGCTTTATGTTTATCAATACTACCATCAACATTATATTTTACTTTGTAAAACCATTAAGACCCTCTAACACTTCACAAATTAGGTTCATACAAGGTAATTAATGCATGGTACATATGATGGCTTCTGGTCATTTTCCTAAGGTTAATAGGATTTAAAATTTCTAACATAGATTGAGCCCAATTTAATTTCTTAGCTAGGAAGATAGGAGTTTCATAAACATCTATAACATCAAAACATCATCATGACCATTTACTAAATCAGAATCAAAACCATCATTTAGAAGCATTTAATGAAGTAACTTCAATGCAGAATAAGACAATACATGTAAAAATTTCTTAACCTTTCATGCCCTAGTTTGAATTATTCGAACTTTGAGATATAAAATAAGATGCGAAGAGAAATCATCAAAAATATATAGATAATTTCTTTAAATTCATTCAATTATTATAATCTCATTATTATCCTTAATATCCCAAGTATCCTTCATGCATGGGTTCTAGTTGTGTTCATACCTCTTTCGGATGTTCGATAATACCAATGTATAGAAGGTACTCATCATTCACATTGCACATAATCATGGAAAGAGCCTCTTGCATTTGTTGCGAGAATGCATTCATGTTATCTACAGTTTCTTAATGACTAGTGTGAGCAATCTTAGATATAGAAACAATTGTCTAGAGTTTGCTCGCCATAAATTTTGTTTTAACCCAAATGTTATAGTTGGTTCCATTCGGGATCCGAGTTTTGTCAAGACAGAAATAGTTGAAAGTCATTTTTCCCGAACTGTAATACACACCCCATTATAATTTATAATATACCATGATTTAAATACATATAAAAAAACAACAAAAATAATTTTAATAGAATCATATCTAAATTTTATAGATCTAAAGAAACTATTTGATCATAACTAAGTCTCATTATTACAATGCATACCAATTAAACTGTCATGATCAAAATAATAACTTTCAATATAAAGGGCTCTACATTATACCCCATATTTATATAAAAAGTATTTCCGACCATTTAGAAGTGAAGAAGAGACCCCTAAGAATATATAACAAATTCAAATTTTTGAAAAAAATTAATGTAGACAAAGATCCAAATGAGCTTAAATTTGAGTCTAATTGACCGTCATAATGGCTTTTTTTTGGTCTATCGTGATGGTCATTTGATCAATTTTAATATAGTGAAAGTTTCCTAGAATCTGTGATCTTAAATTTGACGCGTCTAAATGACTCGTCATATTGTCTTATGTTTGGTCTATTGTGATGGTCATTTGACCATGAAATTTAATGAAGCCAAAACTTTTTGTGTATTTCCGAATGTGAAATTCCAAAATTTCTTCTTTTGTATAATATTAGGAGGTTATATTTTAATACATTATAATAAGCTATTATAATTTATAATGTAAAAACATATACAATTTTTTTGAAAAGAGGTATATAGTTCATAGAAAGTATAAACTATAGTATTTTTTTATTTATAAAAATCACATAACCCTTATTAAAGGGGTTTAAAGGACATAGACCAAGTTAAAAGAATTTTACCAAGTGCAAGTAGATTTATGAGAGTACGATTAACCTACATATTTTATAGAGGGGACAAGTAATTTTACTTGGCTAATGAAATAAATTGAAATCCCTATTTTCATAAACCTTGTCTCCTTCCTTCATTTACTCTTAATTTTATCACGCACACATTTAAAACTATGGAAAGATTAAAAATATTTTCTATAATTCCTACAAGATAAAAACTTTAAAACTTTTATGTGGCTATAACTACCAATATTTTAATAAATATTTACCACACTTCACGTGGGCCACTAATAAACTAGCCTTTTTATTTTTTATTTTTAATTCTCCATTTATACGTGAGAATTACACATTTATACCTTAGATATTATCTCATTTTAGTATCCACTCCCACTCTTATATAAAAGAAAACCTTTAAATAAGTTTATTTATATAGTTTTTATAAACTATAAGATATAAATGAATGGGGTTGTCCTATAAACGGTTAGGGACACATGTTAGGTTTAGGTTTGAATACTTAGTTTTAAAAACTATAAAATTATAGTTATTTTGTTATATATATATATAGACACACACACACACACACATATAAAATAAAGTATAAAAGATTACTATAGTTTTAAGACTATAATATTTACATGAATTTATTAAAGAAATAGAAAGGACCCTATTTAAAGGGAGCCTCACAACTATAGATGACTCCTTAATAAAAATATGTAAGAAAAAATTCAAACCAGGATATTAGAGCCACTGCATTATTTTACCCCATTCCATGGGTCTTTAACCCTGAGCCAATAGGAAAATTTTAATTTTCCTATTCTCGAGGAAGATTGTCTCGTATGGGAGACCTTGTGATTTGAATTTTTACATGTTTACCCATCCTGCACATACATTACAAACTATACAATAATTAATAAAATATTTCTTAAACATTTTAACCTTTACATATGATATTCATGCCTAGGTAAACAACTTATTCAGAGCCCCTTTCACCAAGGGTTTCAAAGATGGGGGATCCACCACAATTTTCCTGCAAATACCAATTCTTCACAAAACACACACAATTTTAGTTTTCACAAAAAATGGAAATAAGGGGGCTCGATCAATTTAAATATCCTTCCGAGTTGGTTGGAAAAAAATAGTATAAATTAAATAAATAAAATACAAAAAAATTGATCTTAATTTATTTAATTTACCTCACTCTATTACCATGTTAGAATTTAAGGATTCTAATAAATATAGATTTAATCAACTTACATATTATATAATGTTATAATAAATATTTAAATAAACATTACATCATAACATAAGTAAATAAAGAAATACTTACAAGAAATAAATAACACAGGTGACACAATATTTATAGTGGAAAACCCCAATAGGGTAAAAACCACTTTGAAAATAACATTTTACTTCAAAGAAATTATTTTACATCCATTAGGATCACCTCCTCCTTTAAAATCCTATTTACTAAGGGTAAAACCAAATCACTTGATTTGCACACCTTTGATATATTTCCCGAATATATCCAATGAGGACCTAGAGTCCTTTTTATATAACATGATCGGGTATGTCTCCGACCCACCTTTTCAACCAAAAATGATTGAAACATACACCTAGATTTATAATATTTAATATTAGAAATATAATGATTTCATGATATTAAATATTTAACCTAAAGTACATACCTAGGTTAGCATATTTAATAATAGAAATATAAATATTTCATATTATTAAATATTAACCTATATATTAGTTATGGACCCATATACATTAAGGGTTGGTCAGGCCAATTAATCATTATGTTCCAATAGGTTTTGGGAGCTATGTTTAATGGGTAACAAATGGTTCTTTGTGTGAATCTATCTTTGGCATGTGGTGCATTTTTCCACCCTTTCCATTGCTCACCTCTCTCCATTTTGGAAGTTGAATTCTTGGCTAACAAACCCCCCTTTTCTGGTGTATCACCACTATTAGTGTAGGATTTATTTTTCATGCACTCTCTCTCCTTGACCTCTTGGAATGTTAGATTAGGATTAGATAATTATGCCTACATTAAGAGTAGCTTGTGGCAGGTAGTTTAGGAGCAAGAACTAGATTTCTCTAAAGGGTTATCTCAAGCCTACAAGTCCCACATCTTGAGAGATAACCCAATGTTACCCAAAATTAGGGATCCATAACAAAAATCATAGGGTGTTACTTTTATGTGATAACATTTTCTTGACATGTAGTTTAAGATGGCTTCATGATTACATGATTCGATTATGTGAGATTGGCTTGGTCTAGAAAGTCTAATCAGGTGACCTAGCTAACCTAGGTGATAGAGCATGGTGGATAAAGCTACATGGTGACTTAAGAAAATGGTAGTAGCATGATGATCATTCTTGGAGAGTTTTTAGGAACTCACATGAGTTTCACAAAGTGTAGGTACGGGTGGAAGACTCAATGCAGTGCATATCTAGACCTATTTTAGGTGCTCAGTAGGCCAAATGAGGCATGCAGATGAGGTATAGAGCCATGTGATATCATAGAAGCATGAAAATATGTTAGACATGTTGTCTTAGGTGTGTTAGGGACTTTTAAATAGGTTTCTTGATGAGATATGAGGTTATTATATTATGACCTAGCCTAAACCATGTAAGACCCCAAGGGTGAATCATGCAAATGAGATGTGATATAAAGATGCAGACCTATTTGATCCATGATAGTGATTGAATATGTTATTTGGGTGTGTCATGATGTCATGGGATAAAATTTCAGGTTGTCATGAATAATATTTTCCAAGTTATAGTGTTTTTGGTGAAATAGGGTTGAGAAGAAAGTGATTTCAAGCTCAAATTGCAACTTATGATGCTCACCATGAATTGTGTTCTTTTCATGGGAACTTGTGAATTTTAAGGATGTAATTAGATTGAGATAAGAGAATTTAAAAAAATGAATGAGGCCATTTCGTTGTCACATTTTTATGAATTAATGTTAAGAAGGTAAACTACTTTTTATGAGTTTGAAACCCTAGATCAAAAGTGGTAGGAGAGTTATTCATTTTCGGTACCAAGAATAATTTTTTTTCTAGTATGATTATTAGAAATTGTAGAGGAATCCTACAAATTTCCAGAAAGGTATGATAGAGCATGTGATGATTTTGGACCCCACTTAAAAAGGCAAGTTTATAAAGAAGTTCAGTTTGAGGAAACGTTTCCCAAAGGAGGTATGAATTAAATTGACATTATTTTCATCCTCATATTTTAAGTTAATTTCCATGATGGTTTAAAATCATGGTTAAGGTCCTAGAGGGAAAAGTGTGCCCTATTTATGAAGACTGGTCTTGAGACCAAAAAGGATAGTTTTTGAGTAGTTTCAAAGATTGACCTAGTTAAAGGCCTTCCACTTGAAGTTGGAAGAAAATGTAAGATGTTATGGAAATTATATTTAGAGGTTTTTAAAATTTCATACATTTTTTCTCATGATAAGGTGATTTGATAGGTCAACCAACTCAGTTTGTGAAGAAGAAGGTTACTTGTTTTTAGGACAAGATTGCTTTGAATAGGAAATAGAGGAAGAAAAAACATGAGATGGATTGGTTGATGCTTGCTATGCATTGGAGAGTGAAGAGGGATGAATTTTTTCCTAGTGAAGGTATTTAGAGATCATGGAAGTGGAAACAAGGGTGAAAACAAGTTGAGTTCCTAAAACTTTTTTCTAAGCAACTCAATTTGGTGAAGAGGAAAGTAAGTGTGGTTGGCATGGTTGGATATTTCATGAGGTCCATAAAGCATGGATATGTTTTAAAGGTTAATGGATTTACAATGAGTGTATACATTCCATAATTGATATGTTTTTTCTTGATCTAGATCATGATAGGTGAAGAGTAGTTCATGAAAACAACTGTTTGGGGAAGGATACAAGCCTTCTTGGTAGCATTAGAATAATTTGATTAGTGAAAGATAATTTAAGACCATGGATTATGTTTGTATGTCATATTTTACATGTGTGAGATATTTTGTGTCTTGAATAATCATGGTAATGAGTTTGTAGGTCTTTAATGAATCGTATGATGGGTTTTTTAGGCATATTTGGTCTTTCTTGTTGTGTTTGAGCATGACCGACCTACATGGATCCATATAATTGATTCAGATGAGTTTATTAATATTTCCTTGAGTTTCATTGCTTTAAAAATTTTTTAGGATCAAACAATGTTGAGTTCGTGAGATGAGAAGGGTGTAAAATTGAGTGTTTGGTTCAAATTTGAGGTAGTTAAGAAAGAGGGAAAAAGTGTGACCAAAGTGTGAGTGGGAAATAAGTATGAAGGCATGAATTCATAGCCAAGGAAGTGAGAAAAAGTGTGAGGAGTATTAGATATCATGTGTGAAAGGTTTTTAAACAAATTTAGTCCATGAAAGAAGAATAAAGAGCGATGTTAAGAAGAGAGGGTTTGGAGAGGGTTTGAAGGTGTGTGATCTAAATACATGATATCCATCAGTTATGGAACCAATAACACATCATATATCTTCATATAAAGGTGGTTTAGTGGGTTCTTAATCATCTTAGTTTTTGTATTCTCCTTGTGGACTTGGTACTTCATTAAAATAGGGGTAGGTTCTCCTTGTAGAGTTGGTGTTCTACTAAAATAGGGTTATTTCTCCTTGTAGGGTTTGCGCTCTACTAAACTAGGGGATGGTTCTCATTGTGAAGTTAATGATTCACTAAATACTTTATATTTGAGTAATATAATCTATAGTTTCATTGGGTTTTCTTCCCCTTGAGGGTTTCTCACTTATATCTTGTGTTCTTGTCTCTCTTTTACAATTATGTTGATTTTATTGAATGTTAAGCACATATTAATGAATATTTGAATGGTTTATGGTTTAAGTAAGAAAATATGAATTGGTTAAAAAATTTAAGGAATGATTCACCTCCCCCTCTTATTCCATTGTGATTATATCATTTTCCTCATTCCTTCTACAAGTTAAAGTAACACGGGAGGCGGATCGATAGACTGTAGGTAAGTTTATAGGTGTTTAATGCATGATGTTAGTGGTTCGATTTAAAAATATGAGTTTCCTTCTCTCTTTCCCCTCCTCTTATCTCCCCTTTATTATATATAATGTTGAATAATTCTCAATTAACAAGTTTGGACCCTCTTAGTTTGCAAGGGCATTATTCGAGTGGCGTTCTTTTAATTTTGAGTTACGGGCCTCAAATATGAGCCTTTGCATGTATATCCTTTTCTCTTTCATATTTTTAATCAACTATGTAGTACATAAAAGAAATAAAAGTTATATTTTATGGCCATTATCCACCCTAGTTTATATTTTATTGCATATACTTTCCTTCTTTTGTATTGTTGATTTGTTATGCATATTTCACATCTCTTGCAGGGTTTTTGTTTATTATGCCCCATGAATGTTAGTGTGTGAATATTGTTTTATAATGTATCATGTATTTCTACGCTTCCTATGCACATTTTATTTTATTTTAACTCATATAATAGTGTTCATCCCCCTTGTTTTTGTGTTATCCCCTCTACTTATCTTAGGTTTTCATTTCATGCATCTCCTTCTCACCCGGGTCCCTTGGAATCATAGAGTAGTGATAGGTAGCTGCATTTCCATTCCTAGGAGTACTTTTAGCAGTAAAAATAGGTAAATTAATTTGAATTAATTTGAATGTATATCTCAAGTGCAAGTTCCACAACTTGGAGACAATACCATGTCACCTCAAAGCCCCATCATCCTGATATGGGATGGGTAAAATTTAAATCTCCAAATGTTTATAGCACACCTGGTGGGACAAGTTTAAAGAGATATACATCTTTATTTCAGCAATTTTGATGTG
The DNA here is from genome assembly GCA_018340775.1 of Taxus wallichiana var. yunnanensis. Classification (NCBI taxonomy): domain Eukaryota; kingdom Viridiplantae; phylum Streptophyta; class Pinopsida; order Cupressales; family Taxaceae; genus Taxus; species Taxus wallichiana. The sequence goes on from CM031236.1 coordinate 346,088,743, forward strand.
TTCTTGTTGAGATTCAACCTTTGGAGGATTTTTTAACACATCCGGTGACTCCCAAAATATTGATATACTATTTTCATAAGTTTGTGCACCTATTTCATGAGAAGGATACATACTACATAGGGACAACAAATTGAAGATCCCTTTCAATATATTCAGATTATCTCCTAGAAGAAGAAGTAACATAACCACCACATAAAAATTTCCATATCTCACATGTAAGGTACAATCTACCCCTCCTCTTGGAATACCTTTTACGTGTTCACTAGGATACTTAGACCCTTTCTAGCCATGACACAATAAAGAAATATACCCTTTGTCACCTTCAATGATAGTAGTCCTTTGGATTGTTTTGCGTAACATGATATACTAGTAAATGCTGACTCAAGAGTATTATGTTATTTACTAGTGAGAATCAAGTCACCCCTATTGAGAAAATTTAATATATTATAAATACATTCTCTATTCACCTTGTTACAGAAGAAGATGTAGCTGTATGGCTAATTGCTTCTTCATTTAAAGGAAAATCACTTCAATGGTACAAAATCTTAAGGCCTTCCTCTATTACAACCTCGGGATAGAATTGGTACTACACTTTGAAATCATTTTGAGGAGAAATAAAATAATATATCCTTATTAAAATAACTCACAATAATCGAGAGAGCCCCCAATGAGCTCATGGCTGATTTTAACTTTAGATTTTAGAAGACATGGAACAAAATTCTAGCCCTCTTAAGACCTACCCCTCAAGGTGATTTTCTTAACTTTTAAGATATTTGAATTCTAGAATCTTAGTTATGATACAGATCTATGGCTGATGTGTAGATTATTGATTCCTATATTATATATATTAGGGAAAAAAATTATCTAATTCAAGATAGTAGGATATCCCCTAGAGTACATATACCCTTGTTTCCTGAATTTTCTCAAGCACCTCAGCCTTTTGGTGCTCCCATTTCTGAGTAGATTTCCCAACCCATTTCCTCCACATAATAATCTCCCCAAAAGAAAAGAGAGGATGAAGAAATGAAGGACTTGATTATAAATTTTTCTAACAAATTCAAATCTTTAGAGAAACAATAGGCGTAAGACTTTAGAAGTAACTCTAATCAAGGATTCAATCAAAGCCATCAACACTTTGAAATCAATATCCGAATAAGAGATATGTTCAAAATCAGCAAAATGATAGATGTCATGCGAATGTGCACCTTCCTCTTTAGATAATTACCCCTATGCAACCCCTTATTACACCTGGTCCATGAAAATCATTAGTTCTTGTGCATAATAACATATTCCAAGAGACAAAACGGTATTTTCCTTGAAAATTTCCACACATTCAATACAAATTCATAAATTCCTTACACACACAAACTATCATGATCTAAAGTGCTTCATGTTATGAGCCATCCACTAGTGCACATGAACCAAAAAATGAAGAATTGTTAGAAGTTATTCCTGAGACCAACCTTATGTTCTCTAGTGTCTAGGACTTACGCACAATAATCCAAGCTATGGACATATCAAAGGCAGGCCATAAATACAAGTTGCTAAAAACATAAGATACGAGAAGAGAATGTTGGAAATCAATGCACAACCTTCTATTACTACTAACTAGACTGATCCTAAATTGCATAAGGATGATGAAAATCAGCCCACCCATTCGGCATGTCACTTACAACATGCGAGGTTCCATGTAATGTTTCAAATGAAGTTACGTGCACACATTGGTAGGTTGAGACTTTTTAGGAACCCTCTTTAATAACAAATAAATAAAGAAAAGATGTTATTATACCTCTAATGCACAAATACATGAGCCTTCCATTCAACATTGTGGACTAGATGAATAAAAAAATGTGAACTTCACAATGTGGGATGACCTGACCATTCCATCTCAATGCGACATGTTGCTTTAAATCTCTAGCACAACTCCCCAACGTTGATCTAGTTATCCAAACACATAAAGTTTTTGTCAATATTTTTCAAATGGAGGAGAAACAAGTAAGACAATTTATGAAACCCCACCCTTTTATATGTCTTTGATAGTAGGAAAACACCTTATTCATAATTGCATGATTGACTCGCGGGCCAATACTTCTATCATGCCTAAGAAAATTGTTAATATCCTAAGTATTAAGTACAACCCTATTTCTAAAGGAGTCTTGTAACTTGATGGTTTAACTATGAGTATCATAGGATCCCTTAAGGATATTAAGTTAACCCTCCATGCATGTCAAAGTTTAATTATGACTCAATATGTGTCAATCATTGATTTACCTCCTTTGTTTTCCATTTTCTTATCAAAATATTTCACTACTAAGGTGGGTGGATATTTACCTTTAGATTGGTCTCATATGATTTTAAGAACTAGGTATGGTATTAGGTTTACCATACAAGTTGAGCTGACATTTTCCTATCATGTTCAGTCATATGACCTATCCCCTCTCCAAGATAATTTCTTAATCCAAGAAGGTGAAGAACAAGATTCATTATCAGAAGAGAAACATATTCCTCCCTCCATACATGATCTATTATTAGATGAATGGGCCAAAGATCACTATGAATTTGATCTGTATGATACATCTATTGATAATGGTCTTAGTACCTATGTGCATCCTAAAAGAGGAAGCCATGTTTCCTACACCGCTCAAGTAAAATGATGAAACTTCTAGACTATGGAATATGTATTTTGATGGTTCTATAAGAATAAATTGTGTAGGCACGGGTGTTTTTCTACTCTCTCCCAAGGATGATATGTTATTCTTCATTCACAGGATATAGTTTGTATGCTCCAACAATGTATCAAAATATGAAGCGTTCGTGCATGTTCTTCTTATTGTTGAAAATAAAAAAATCAAGGCATTGGAGATATTTGGGGACACTAAATTAGTCATCCAAAAGGTCAAAAATAAGTGTGCAACAAATAATACAATTTTTAAAGCTTCTAAGCACATAGTTTGGGACCTCTTAGAGAGATTTTATGCTCGTTTTAGGTAGTGCAAGGAATTTGAGAAAATCAAGAAGATCAAATGGCAGCCCTTAGTTCACAATTCTCACATGCTTAGTATTTTTTCCAAGGCAATGTACAACACATCATGGTGGTGGTGAGGACATCCATTTCAGACAATGAGACCAGCTAGAAATTTTTCTCAAGTGATGTGGAAATTATCCAGTTCATTTAGAATGAAGCTAAGTTTTATTGAAACATGTAAGCGAACTTACATGACATACATGGTGACCAATATTTCCCTAAAGGGTTCGTTACCTTAGAGCACATTTTTAGCTCAGATGATGAGTTCAAGGGTGAATAAAATAACATGCATGTAACGCAAGGTTATTGTATCCCGAAACTATTGTGCATGAAAGAGAGTTGTTGATCAAAAAAACATATGGATAGGATGAAAAACATGCCTTTGTTTTTATATGTCAGAAGTATGATGATATTTTCTTGTGGGAGTATGAAGAACTAAAAGGATTTGATCCAAGTGTTTCTCAACACTCCATTGAACTTGATTCTAATATCAATCCCTTTAGAAAAAATCAAAGGCCCCTCAATCCTAAGATAGAGCCCCTTATGAGGAAGTAGTTATCCAAGCTCATTAAGGCAAATATTTTTTTCCTATCAAATAATCTATTTGGGTAGTAAATATGGTTCCAAAGTGTGCAAGAAGAATGGTGAAATCAGAATTTGCATTGATTTTAGATATTTGAACAAGGCATCATCAAAGGATAAATATAATTTTCCTTCTATGGAGAATATTTTGTAGACTATGGCTAGTGCGCAAAGGTTCTCTATGGTGGATGAATATTTAGGTTTCAATCAGATCACAGTTAAGGAAGAGGATCAATTAAAAACAATAATTATAACCAAATGAGGAATGTATTCCTTTCATAAAATTCCTTTTTTTTTTCAAACACAAATACAAAATTCTAGAGACCAATGTACATTGCCTTCAAAGGATATATCAATGAGTTCATCCTAGTTTACTTGGATGACATGAATATCTTCTCCAAGAAAAGCACACATTACATCAATCATCTAGAGAAAGTATTTGAGAGGTGGAGAGAATTTGGGGCATCTCTTAACCCTAAGAAGTGAAACTTTTCTATTGCACAAGGAGATATTTTGGGCCATATTTTCTCAAAGGATAGTATCACCATTGATCTTAAACAAGTATTTGTCATCCTTTCTCTCTTTGTTAGTGCACAAGCAGGCCTTGTAATCATTCCTAGGCAAGATAAAATTTATTAGAAGGTTCATTGCTAACTTTGAAGGATTGGTTAGGCCCACCACCCTAATTCTCAAGAAGGACATAGTCTTCAAATGGACAACAAAAGGAAAATAAATCTTCAACAAAATCAAGCAAGAAATTACTTGTGCCCCAAAAACAATCAAATCTAGATTACTCCAAGGATTTAATCCATTATGCATACGGAGTAGATGCTTGTGTTTTTGGTTTCTTGACTCGAAAAAATGAACAAGGACTAGATAATACAAGTGGATTTCTTGATCAATCACTTTGAAGGATTATGAATTAAAGTATTTTCACATGGAGAAAGAGGACTTTTCAAATGTGTGAAATCTTAAGAAATTCAAAATTATGCTTTCCAAAAATCATATCAAATTTATAGTTTCACACTCTGGTGTAAGAGACTTTATCATGGGAGTAGAAATTAGTGAGAAAAGAGCTAGATGGGTGACCAAAATCATGGAATATGACGTGACTATCAAATCCAATACACTTGTTAGAGGAAACATGTTGTTAAGAAACTTAATAAGGATGCACAAGATAATAATGAGACTTCATTGTTCTTAGATGAAGAGCCTCCGCACACCAAAGTTGAGAAAAACAAATATCCTAGTCTATGTAATTGAATGGAGGAAATGGTAACATTCCTTTCTTCTACAACATACCTCCTAGTCTGAAAAAAATCAACAAGAAGACATAAAAGACTATAGCATATTCCCCTATGCATTCATTAATGGTGTTTTATTCAAAATAAAAATTAATGGTGTGCTACTTAAGATGTATTGATGGTGTGTAGGTTGACAAAGTGTTAACATAATTTCACGATGGATTATCTGGTGGAAAATTCTCTACTAAAGCAACAACAATGAATATCATCAAAGAAGGATACATATGGCCTACCCTCTTTCGATGTGCACAAGTTAGTCGGAAAATGAAAAGAATGCACTTTCTTTCTGTGCAAGAAAAAACTGACAACTCTTCCCTCCATCCCATCCAAGTGAATCAACCTTTTACACAATGGGGTTTGGATTTTAATGGTATGATAAATCATCCTTCAAGAATTGTTCATAAGTGGGTGTTGTTAGCTAGAGATTACTACACCAGATGGAGAAAATTGGTCATTCTCAAAGAAGTAACTGAGTTCGTCATCCTTGAATTTCTCGAAGGTATTGTGACTAGGTTTAGCACTCATCAAACCATTATCTCGATAATGCAAAAGCATTCCTTGGTGCAAAAATTACTGATTGGGATCTTAGCCTTGGAATATATTTGAAGTCTTCTTCTAAATAATACCCTCAAGGTAATATCTTGGTTGAGTCTACTAAGAAGAACCTAATTGAAATTATGAAGTAAAAAATGAAAATCAGCCAAAGGCAGTGACACACAAAGGTCTTGTGCGTGTTCTGGGTGGATATAATCACAATGAATAAGGCAATATGTAATTCACCTTACAAACTTGTTTATGGTGAATAAGCTAGGATTCCTTTATCACTTGAATTAAATTCATTAGAAGTAGCCAAAAAGATAGATTTTAAGGATAAAGACTAAAGATAAATCGGATTGGTAGAGATAGTTGAACTTAAAGAATAAAGAAACTCTTTCATGATCAAATTATAACAACATCAAAAATCGACCAAACAATGGTTTAATGAGAAAGGCTAGAGCTCAGATCTTCCAGATGGGTTATCTAGTATTGAAATGGGAAACTGATAGAGCTAAACCAAGGTGTCATTCAAGGTTTGATGCTTTTGGAGTGGCCCATATATCACCGCTTTTTTAAGGAGGATAACTCTATTCAGTTGTCTTAACTTAATGTCTATACACTACCAATCCCAGTCTATGATATTTATTTCAAGTACTTCCATTGAGTTTCTCTACATCATGTACATATTAGAGTATTTTTAATTCCTCCAAGTGCACTCTGCACACAATGTTTTGTTTGTACATAGGTTATTTCCTTTCACATGCTCTTTCACACACTCCTTTTTTCTCCTTAGGATGGTGGTTCAATTTTCAAAGAGGCAGTTTCTAGTAGTTCTACACCTAATTTTCCATTCTCATAGATTCAAACTAGGACATATTTACATGAGATTAAATGGTGTTTTTAAGTGACTCTGGGATATTTCTTCAATTTATAGATTAGAATTTCATGATTCTCAAGGAGAATCCATGTCCAATGGATACTTTCAGGCAACATGTCTCTTTCATCTAGTAGGAAGATGGCCCCAAAATTTCCAAATTGTTGTCCAAAATAACCCCTTAGTTATTTTGACAACTTACAGTTCCATTTTGGCTCTTATTCAAATTTTTAGGTTACGCGTACCTTTGGTTTCCTCCTTGGCACAATTTCATGGTTACGATTTTTGTGTGTTCCCTTGCATGCCCCTCCTACTTCTTCATTACTCTCTCTTCACTTCATTTCCTACAGTGAAATTTTCTCTTCTCCTTCATTCTTCTATCTCCTTCCATTTCCCCTTTGTGCGCACTCCTTGTGCATTCAATTTATTTCCGGGTAGTTACACGTACCTCTCACGTGCACTCATGGACTTACATTACATTTCTATAAGTCCCTAGCATGTTTTATTTTACACATACCTTCCCTCCCGAGTTTTGCGCATCTCTCATGTGCACTCAATTTCCTTTCACATATTTTCCTAGGGAATTTCCATGTGCATTTGCTTCCGCACATCCTTTTCTTACACACTCCTTTTTATCCTCGCATACTTACATACCTTTGTAGATATACATCTCTACATTCCTCCCTCTCATTTCTCCTCTCTTACGCATGCTCCAAAGTCACAATCCTCTATGCCAATCACTAAGTGACATGTGTCACTCTCGTGTTCTTTTCGGATGAAGTGCACTACACACAACCTATCCGAACATTCCAACTATGTACCAAGTTTTTATGGTGAATGAATGCATGATACATGGTAGAAAGCACATTTAACTACATCTTTCTTCCCATCATATTGTGACACGAGTCCTACGTGTTCACCATGTATTGAAAATATTTAAATTGTCATAATTTTTTTCTAAAGAGCTAAAAATTTGGTGCACATGGTATTTTTTGAAATATGTTGACATGGGCTATACATTATACTTTTCAAAATTAGATTTTGGAGGTATTTGTTAGGTGAAAATTGGAAAATTAGATTTATATCAAGAAAGCACATCAAGTAGGCACAACCACCCGATTTGGCCTCCTTCCTTGTTATACAAGTTAAAATAACATGGGAGGTGGATTTGATAGTGCTAAGGGGTAGGTTTGTAGGCATTTAATTCTTACTATTTGTGGTTGGATTTAAAAATATTAGTTTACCTCTCTCTTTCCCCTCCTCTTATCTCCCCTTTCTGTTATATAATGTTGAATAATGCCCATTTAAAAGGTTGGAGCCTCTTAGTTTGCAAGGGCATTATTCGAGTGGTGTTCTTATCATTTTGAGTTATAGGCCTCGAGATCTAAGCCATTGCATGTAGATCCTTTCCTCTTTCATCTTTGTAATCGACCATGCTTACTTGGAAGAAATATAACTTGTATTTTGTGGATATTCTCTTCCCTAGTTCATAATTTCTGCATCTACTTGCCTTCTTTTGCATTGTTTATTTGTTATGCTTATTTTACATCTCTTTGAGGGTTTTGTTTGTTATGATCCATAAAAGTGAGTATGTAAGTGTTGTTTTAGATTGTGACGTGCATGTATACCCTCCCCATGCACATTTCCATTATTTACACTCATCCGAGAATGTTCATCCACCTATTTTTGGTGATATCACCTCCCTTTAGCTTAGGTTTTAATTTCATGCATCTCCTTCTCACCCTAGTCCCTTGGAATTGTAGAGTAGTGATAGGTATCTAAATTTACCTTCCAAGGAGTAGTTTTATTGATAGAAATAGGTAGAGGAATTTGACCTTCTCCAGAGGTCTGTCTCAAGTGCATGTCCCATAACTTGGAGATAGTTCGATGTTGCCTCAAAACCCCAATTCATCCTAATCTGGGACGGGTGATATTTTGGGCTCCAATAATAAATATAGAGTAAATATCATACCCAAAATGGTAATAGTGTGGTGTGGTCTACTTTAGATGCTTATACTATTTTTGTCCCTTAAAGACCTTTGAAAATGCTTGGATTGACTATATATTGCCAAGACATGGATCTAGGATATTTGCATGCTTGGTAATTGATGAAATTAGACTCTTGAACTTGGTTTGAGAATTCCAAGACTATGTGGCTGTTACTCTAACCAATGTATAATTGATGTAGATATATTTTAGAGAGATTGGAGTTCTTTAACATTAATATTTAAAATGGGATCTCAAAAGAATGCCATACGAGTTAAACATTTGCATTAAGGCTGACCTAAGAAGATGAAATGACACACATAATGTATTTAAATTATAAAAAGAGTTGCTATATGGAAGGGAATAGGACTGAAAATTCATTCATGTTTGTATTCCAATATGGCCATGATTTGTACAATTATACACAAACAATAAGTGATACAAATGCTACAGTTCAAGAATGATGTCTAGAGTTGAATTACTACTTTAGTTAATTAATATAATTTGAATGAATGATAGATTAGTGTGTAAAGGTGGGAAATTATTAGGATGTGTGTGTGTGTGTGTGTGTGTACGTGCACACTAACTAGGATTAGAATATGAACATTTTTCATAGCATAGGAACAAATTCAAACTTGTCATTATCAAAGGACAATTTATCAAATGTGATTTTATACACTAAAAAATATAATTATAAATCTAAGCACTCATGTTTTACTAATGCATATGTGCAAAAATATACAAGTGAAAAATGTTATGCAAAAAAATTAAGTTTCTTAATGATGCCAACATTGTGAAATTGCTCAATAAGAAAATAATTACTTGACTTCACATTTAACATCATTCTATAAATTGTTTGTCAAAAATATGGATAAGACATATTGTGAATACCGAGAAGATCATTAAAAATGATTTAAATGATTATGTCACATTATAATAATAGATTTATGCATTTTTCAACATTAGGACATCTGCATTAATACATTTAACGTGGAATTATTTCAACAAATAGGAAGCACCTTTCATGAATGAGTAAGAACACGTAGTTTGAAGGATCATTACGGAACATCAAAGATAATTCCAAAGTTGGCCTCAAAAAATACAACTATCACTACATGTTATATACTTCCATGCAAAACCATTACATATAAATGATTATGAAAATGTTGTAATATTTTCCAAATTTTCATTTTCATGAAAAAGAGCCAAATTTCTATGATTTAGTCTATTTTATATGTCTTCTGGACGAAAATAATGAATATTATTTTTTTAAAAGACCAAACAAAACTTCTTGTACGAGTCTAGATTATGGGAGTAATGAATCAAGTTCTAGCATATTTATGTCCATGAGTTGGATAGAAACATTATTAAAAATCATGACAAAAGTAAATATTCCCATATGGTCTTCGATTTCAAGCTTCAACATATAGTTGTACTCACATTTGAGAGCTTTAGCCTCATATATAGGATAATGGTATGAACCATATGCCATTTGAAAGACCCGTTTTTTACAAGTTCTTACATCGATTATAAGATGACATGCCATGTAAAATAATTTCTCTAAATGGATGGATGTAACTATGTAAAGTGTAAAAAAAGGAAAGGATTTTCAACATTCACCATTTCTTACACTATTGAAATATAGACCCTAAAAGTAACAATATAAAATAATGTATATTGTTTAGATAGGTATGGTGAAGGTATTTTGGAACCCTCCGAAATGAACCATTATTTCAATTTTTTTGCCTCTTTATGTCGGGATATATGAAAATATTTGTCATACCAAAATTATCTATGGATATTTCATTCCATGTGATTTTGATATCTAATTTAATATCAAGGACAATAGGGTTTTCACTAAAAATAAATCTAAGGGATGGTAACCTTCATTATCGAATGACAGCCCCAAAGCATGATGTCAACACAATAACCAAACATATCAGTCATCCGGCTTATCCGCTTGTTCATGAAACTACCATCTTTCCTGTATAATGAGAAAGTATAGTAAAAAGTGGAGAAAATTCAAATAAATTAAACCATATAATAACATAGAACATTCTATAGGGTGTTTAATATAATACATGGATAGGTATTTTTAGTTTTCAAAAGGGAAATGCACCACTTTTGAAGAGCAATGCAAGAATATCTCCATGTACTATTTAGGTGAATATAACTTAAATTTTCCATTTTGAATTAATGATTGAAAATTATATATATATATATATATATATATATATATATATATATATGAATACAGAATACGAAAAATTTCACCAACATCATTACAACATGTGACATGTATTTACACACCTTTATTGTCAATTAAATAAAAATAAAAGAATATGACACACCCTTTTATGGAGCTTTAGTCATGGAAAAGGATCTTTGAAATGGATTTGTTTTTTACCGACCATTGTTTTACATAGGATCTCAATGTTCTAAGAGAGAAAAGTTATGACAATTGACAAGACACTATAGAATGCATACTATCTACAATAGATGAAGTTACAATATTATGATCATTATAGTTTGTGTAAAGTAAATCATGGGAATGTAAGAAAGGGATTGGGTTTCCAAAAATAATTTTTGTAGGGAAAATATTTTCCATGTCTAAAAATAAAAATACCTTGAAAGGAGAACATATCATTAAGAAAGAACAAAAAAAAAAATTTGACATTTGTTAGAACAAATGATCAAAGATCATATATAAAGATAATGGATCGGATAATTACAAAGTAAAAACAATTAGAAAATGATATTCAATCTTCTCTCGGTACTCAATAATATGAAGTTTACAAATATATATAGCAAATGAATTTCCTATATTTTAAGAGGTTGCTAAAACTTCTCTAAGTCTCTCAAACTATTTACGTGAGTTGTTGAAACTCACTCAAAAATATTTTTATATGTTGTTATATTATAACAAATATATAACACTTATTTACCAACTAACATATATATAATAATTACAACATAGCCATCTTTAGGGCTATTGAGGAGTTCATTGAGCAACACGTCAAAAGTTTCTCCAACCTAAGCGGAGTTCCGGCAACTCTTTAGGGTAATGATAAGGAAAGTAAGAAGATCGTGGAGCAGCTGGATTATAATGACGCTACCCACATGACAACTTTGGGTATGTTCAAATCCTGGAAGAATATCAAAACCATCATTGAAAAAGCTACTAAAAAGTAGTTGTAGATGCTTCTGCTATCCTTGTTTGTTTTTTTGCTATTTTTTTGTGGACCCTTTACTACTTTTTTGCAGTAATTTTGTTGTTTTGTTTCGTCTTGGTAGCTGTTTTTTGGCTACTTTGAACTTCATTGTAACATTTGGATTCTGATCCTTTTCTCTCTAGTTCTCTTGCTTATTCTGGCTTATAGGCCTTCTTTTGTAAACAAGGGTATAGTCCCTTTCAAAAAACTATTTACCAATAATAATAATAAAAAAACATATATATAATAATAATTACTTCACATAATTATTATTTACTATTGCATAAATGGAACACTAACCATGGATTTCCTAACAATATAAAGAAATGATACATGTACTCACATAAAACCATTTAATGATTCATAAAAATAAGAAGTCAACTTGAAAATGGATCTCTCAAATTATTCCATATAAAGGATTTGAGAATTAAACTTGAAAGGGTTCAAACCTGGTGGGATATGACCCCATCGTAAAGGAAAACTTGATACTTTATGTTGGAACCTTTAAGGTGTGGGACAAGATCTAACAAGAGAACATATAAAAACATTACGAGATTTGTTTTCCAACCAACCATATTTTAAATGGCATCAAAATTCAACAATGGTTCCATTTAAACTAGAGTATACAAAAGAGAATAATAAGACTCTACGTTAAATGAAGGGAAACATAACATAAAGTTAATAGATTTGTAAGGAGAAAAATTTATGACACTATAAATGATTCAAGAGGCAATTAAACAAGTCATGTCAAAGAATTAATATAAAATCCATAATTCCATGCTAACCCACTATAGATTTCAATTCGTATAATAAGACACCATTTTTAGAAATAGCGTCAAAGAAAATTAATATCAAATGAATGTTTTTTATTCATCCCAACCACTAACCACGCATTAGGCCCAATAAAACCACTACGAATGCAATACTATAAATTACCATACTAATCCACATCCTCTCTACTATGGTTATGCCTCATGAAATCACAATAGGATATAATAAGCGTTGTAGAAATAATTCCAAAATACACTACCTAGAAAATTATATTATGTTGAAAAAACAATAATACTTTAGGGTTTTTAAATCATCCTCATTGCTTAAACCATACTGAACCTCTTATCCTATATACTCGGATAAACAATACAAAAAAATAAGGAAATTTCTCATCAAAAATATATTCCAAAATAGTGTATACATTACGTGTTGACTCTTTTTTTGTTCGTTTCCTTCATTTTTAATTTTTCGGCATCTAGGCATCTACAAGAAATAAATACCTAAATGTCAATAAAATATTTATGACATGAAAATTATCTATGCTTAAGAATTATCTAAACTAAGGGAATCAACCTATAAATATGATGTTATTATAGAATCGTCCTTTCCTAAGAATTCATTACTCAAGACAAAACATATACAATAAAATTGCTAAAATTTCCATTATATTGAAACTTGTAAGTTTATTTAACAACAAAATATGAAAATATAATATACAAAACACAAAAATTAATAGTACACAAAAATGAGGAAAGTTCTAATCAAAATATATTTTTGAAAATAGTGTATTAATTACATGTTCAATCTTGTTTTGTTCTTCACTTTAATTTGTTTTTTTCTTCTTATGTCTAGGAATTTATAAGAACGAAATAATTGAATGTCAAGAAATCTATATGACATGAAAAATTATCTATATCTAAGAATTTTCAAAATGAGGGAATCAACTAGTCCATTTCATGTTATTATAATTTTTTTCCTTCGTTAAGAAGGAATTCTTTGAGGCACAACATACATAGCTGAATTTATAACATACCTAAAACAATCCTTGACACAATTCCCTTATCTCAACACTTGTAAATTTATTAAACAAAAAATTAAATATAATGTATATTTCCTTATGTGGATTATGAAATAGAAATAATCTCCCAAAATACAACCAAATTGCTAATATTCCTAAAATAAAATATGGCCCTATTCCCTTATCTTGCACTTGTAAGTTTCTTAAATAAAATACATGTAAATATAATGCACATTTTTATCTATCGATGCCAAAATAAACAATATCATTTTTAATATATGTAACTTTAATAAATAATTTTGTAGCTAATAGATATTACATTTGGTTATATATAATAGATAAATTAATATATTGAAATCACAAAAAGTACTAAAAATTTTATTGTATAGGTGATATAGAGCCTTTATGTACCCGCATTAATTTTAAAATCATATGTTTCTAATGTGATTTTCTATGTTTTTTTCTAATGGGCACATCTATTCTAGTTTGCAGTAAGAGTCACGTTAACAAACCAATTGTAGAGTGTAATTCATAACCATATCTCTTTGATAAATATTGTTAAATAGTTTGACTACATATTTCAATCCCCTACAATTTAAAAATCACAAAATTCCCTTTCTAATGCTATACAATTATAGTGAATTAAATATTCCATTAAAAATATGCACAATGCATAACAAAGAATAGGAAACATGCACAATGCACAATGTAAAATACTTAAAGATAGGTGTTTACACCTAAATGAATAAATAAGGGCTTTTGTAAAGAATTATTTCATTATTTATTCATTTAAGTGTAAATATTTGGTGAACCTGAATCTTGATTGAATCTATCACCTTTCTCAAACCCTATTTTCCTTATGGTTTCATGGTGTGTGTATTATTTTATTTTACACCCTTTTGGCACAATAACCAACTTATTCATAAACCCAAAAAGCATATTGATCTTTCTCCTCCTACTCACAAGTTTAAATTCCCCATGTTTACTTTCCCGCTCCATGTGTAGGGTATCCATTCTATTCTTGATAATGATGACCATGATGTACATTTGTATCCCCTTAAAATATAAGGTGAGCCCCATCTTAAATTTTTTTATGACAAAAGTAATAGTGTGGATTCTGATCAAGTTAATATTTTATTTGAATTTAACTCATAAATTTTTGATAACCCTTAATATATCAATCATATTATGAAGATCTTCATTTCCTATATAATTTCTTGAGATCAACATTCTAATGAAAGGTCTCTTTTTGGGTGCATCACCTACATATTCTATTATGACCACATCTAATGTTGCTACCTTGATGGTGCCTTAATCATTGGTGGAAACCAATACCCTCCCTTACATTATTAAATTTATTTCTATGCATACTACTACTCCTACCTATACTTTGTACACCTATGTAGGTTCTCATTCCTCTTATTATAAAACACAAGTTTTGGAAACCCTTGTTTATAGTTTGAAAACTCAAACCTTAAAATTACAACAAGGCACCTATAACTCTTCTAGTGCTATGGAATCTATTCAATTACTTCACAATCAACTTACACTAAGTGGCTTCCTATCCTTTACCTATCTATTTTTTTCACCTAAGCTTCCCATTTATGATTGTAAAGATGAAACCTGAACAACACTTGTGTGATTTCCATGACACTTTCTTGATTTATCCTTATAATGATATATTATTCATTAATGTATTTATGAGAATCCTCAAGTATTTTAATTTACTTTAGTTTTATGATATCCCTATTCATTTGGAACATGCCTTTACCCATTTGGATAATCAATTCTTCACATAATTTTCCATCATTATTGGGGAAAAGGTCTCATATGATCAAGATTCTAAAATGTGACAAGGCTTCAAATATCCCATTAGTGATCAGTGTGTTCCACACTATAAGGATATGCTTACAATATCCTAACTGAAAATGGGATCCAAAATCTCTTTACTCAAAGTTTTATTTTCCCTTTTGAATAATAAGTTATCTTTGAAAAAAAAATGTCATTTGATCACTTATGTCATACATTGAAAGAGTGTGAGAAAAAGCTCCTTAACATGAACAAGATCAAGTATGTTGGTAGTAATCCTGGCACATATAATACTAATTTTTAAGGAAAAAATAATTTCAAATCCAAATATAATGAAAATAAAATTAATGTCAATTTATTGTTAACATTGAATCTGAACCTCTCCTTAGTGACAGTTAACATAATTTCATTACTCACATAAATAATGTTCTTTAATAGTTAATATAGTGAAACCTTATATCTCTCCCTCTAGTTCTAGAGGTCAATACAAGATAAATTAGTATGGGATACATTTTAGTAATAATTCCTATTGTAATTATCATAGATGTGTAGGTAATTTTAGTAATCGATGTATCAAACTTTGTAATTCTATACAAGTTCTTCTTGATGCAAATGATATTGATTGGGACCCGCCACCTATGAAATATGAGCATATTAATGATAATTCCAAGTTTAAGACATTAAATGACCTACTTTCTGATCAAAATAATGCTAAATCTAATTAAGAAGTGCACCATACTTATCAATCTCAACCTCATCCTCCTTATGATAATCCATTGAATTCTTTGATTAGTACTATTAATACTATGCTACCTCCTAGGCCTATTATTACATTTGATGATATAAATATAGCTCATGATCTTGTTTCTAATGCAATTTATGTTCATGATTTTTTGGCTAATTCCCTATTCATAATGTTTTGATTAACAATGGTGTTAGAAATAATTTCTACACATTCAAGTTACTTGTTTCTCTCTACTATACTAAGAAACATGTGATAATAACATTAAGACCTCTCTTGGACAAATTTTTACACTCGTTGTAATTGGATTTTCTACCTTGGCCATTCATTTTCAGTCATCGACTCCCTTGGCTCATGTGATATGTGTCCAAGTTTTCCTTGTTGCATGCTCTTAAGGCTATAATTTATCTTTCACTAACATGTCAAGTTTATGTATAATTAACAATTTATAGTTGATGATACAAGGTCATAATAACTAACCTCCTTAATAATAAAGTAATGGTTACTATATGACTGAAAATGCACATGAGATGTCTATGTGGAATATATATAAGGCAAGATAGGTGAAATGTGGATAAATAAAGATCAATGAAATCTAATATCATGTACGGGAACTAAAGGAATATGCTTGTCTAAGGCAGCGAAATCTTGTCTTACCTATGAGGGTGATATGTGAGTCTAAAAGGATGATACATGTAAACTATAGTCAATATTAGGCTCATGAAAAATGCTCGCAACGCGTTGTGGAAGGGTGGAAAATTTCTTGCATTTTCCTCGTAGAAATTTCTAGAAAAGGTCATGGAAGTGCTAGAAGAAATGTATGAATAAGACAAGTGAGTGGATTGTGTGAACTAGTTTCATCCAAGATAGTTCTTCTAGAATTCATTAACCTTGTCGAATTCTTCATTTAGGACTCACAATTGTGAGATGACGATATGTGGAAGTGGTGAGGATCGAAAAACTAAGATTCTAAGGCTCATGTCAATGTCTTTGTGTAAATAAGATACATTTGGTTATGGGACTCGAGGATCATACACTTAGTCTCTTCATTGTTGAGGACCCTGAAGGGTCATATGTGACGTATTCAAACTATCAAACTAGAGAAGTAATAAACTCGCAAAGTATTCGTCAAAGGAAAGGTTGATGTTTAAACCTAGGCCAACTAAAGACATGTAGGGAATTGTGTTACTTCCCATCTAATTATTCTATGTTCCTAATTAATAAAATATAAATCATCGATTTAAACTTAAAAAGTTCAATTACTTTCCTCAAATTAATTAAAAACATTTGTTGTTTATAGATAATTAACAAAGGAAGCCATTAATTTAATAAATAAAACAAACCTATTTTAATGTTTTTTTTATTTTCAATTGAATAATGGAAGTGAAACAAATAAAGAAAACTAATTAAAATAATATAATATTTTTGGATTTTATGCTTTTCTGGAAAAAATAGAAGAAATACGAAGAAATGCAATTGCTTCTACAATACTATTAACAGAACTAAACAAATAAATAATCTAATGTGACTATTTATCTATGCAGAATGGATCTAAACTACTCTAATAAATCAAAAGCTTTTCCAATTTGTGTTTGTGGATTTAAATCTTCTGTTCTACCTTAGAGACACGGGAAGAAGTAAAAGCTTCTTAGAAGCACTTCTTCCTCTGAAACTTCCCCAATAGAAATAAATGAAGATCTAATGAAGATTGCATTAAAATGGAATTACAATTTCTTTAAACCAATGCGAAGCTTTCCTCCATAAAAGCTTCCCTTATAAACCCATAGGAATATGAAGGAAGCAATCTATTACCGAAGCTTTGTGAAGAAAAATAGAAAATACAATAATGAATTAATTATTGAATTGATTTGAATTAGATTGATTTAACTACTTTAGTCAAATTGTGCATATAAATGAAATCAAGAAATCAAGAAATATTAAGGAAAACCAAGTACACACCCAACCTGTAATTTGTAGAACTGTGAAAAATCTAGTGATGGTTTACTCATTTTCCCCTTCATCTTATTTTCCAACTTAGTGCTTAGATGAATCCAAGGAACTATGTTGGATAATGCAGAAGAAATAGTGAAGAAGTGTTAGTGCAGCGGTGGCTTATAGGAGGTCTCATAGCAATGCGGGTGGAAAAATAACAATGCAAGAGAACCATCTTTATTGTGTATTTCCTAGAAATATTACAACATCATAACAGTTTAATTCAAAACAAAATCTCTAACCAATGCTTCGGATAGAAGCTTGGCTCTCATAAGAAAAAGGTAGAGAAATGGTCTAAGCCATTTGGCACCCAATGAATGCCACCTCTCTCAAATAAGGGGAAATTAACTCGAATTGATCCATAGGAAGGAAGGGGAAGTTGGTATGTATCAAATGAGCCCAAGAACAACCAATTTTACTAAGAAATGTGCGCTAAAATCAAAGTTGAAAAAGTTGACATGCACTCGTAACACGCTGAAAGAGGCTTGGGAAAAATCACAAAAACCATTGGTCTATGCAGAGGGTGGTTGCACAACCACCGGGGTAGTTATGCAACCGCTACCGAGGGTAGACCATAATTTGTGTGACTTCTAGGTGATTGCGTAATTGAAGGTGATTCTTTGACTTAAAGTCGAGGCTAAGGAAAAATATTGTAGATCGATAAAGGAAAGAAGGAAAAGCATGGAAATGAATAAGGAAAGCATTCTAGGCTATAAATATATACTGCAAATGGGAAATTAGACTCGAACACCATTGGAAAAGATATTAATCATCATTGGGGATTTTGAATCATTCTGACAATATAGCATGTGCAAAATTGGGTGCATACATATTGCCCCCTTGGTGAAGTGTTTTATTAATAAAGAGGTGTAAAACGTAGAGTGTGAGTATGGAATTAGCAAAATGGGGAGTTATAAATTATACCTAACATGCATGTGTTGAAGTGACGCCAATCCAAGCTTCCCACCACCTGCAAGAGAAAACGGGAATCAAGTGCATATATAATGTAGAATTGACAAAATATACTAAAATAAAATGATAAGAGGGCGTACTATGTCCGTGAGGATAGAAATATACATGTGTCGAGTGCTCCATCCCTATAAAACACATACACACTCAAAATAAAGTTAAAACATGTTATATATAACCAAAATCACTATTTTTAGAAATCATTTTCACTCACCTACTTAGATATTTTTGAGGTATAGATCACATGTGATTGTTTTAAGCATGAGTACATCCAAATCAAAGAGTAAAAGGATGTCTTGAAAACACAACCAATGGAAGGAGTAGTGGCTCGTTGATGGATAAGTTATCTACATTTATTTATTTTTAACTTATAATGTGAAAATATGAAAAATCCTACTTAGGGGGAATTATTTTTGATAATTTTATAGTTGAAATGTTCTCAGGGGCACCTAGGTGTCTTTGTCTTTTATTTTGTCAAAAATGGTCATCTTTTTGTCTTTTTGAGCTTTTTGGGTCTTAGGGTATGTCATCCCCTTTTCGGAAAAACCACCTCTCTATGTAGGCATCGATTAGTTATGCAACCACCACATTGTGGAGAGGGGAGGTTGCATAATCTCCATGGTGATTACACAAGCTATGCTCTGCAAAAAGGGGAGGTTATGTAATTGTTGGGGTAGAGGCTAAAATTGACCAAATGTGAGGCATTTTTTTACTTTTAAGTTGTTTTATGATGTTTTTGATGAGCTTATTATGTATGAGATGTTTCTAACTTTCTCTTTTTGGTGTTTTGGTGAACGGAGGCCCCATACATCAAATAGAGAAGGGATAGTGAGTGTGATTGGCTCCCTTCCACATTAGATTCACTCACTCAGGAAGAGAGAGATATCTTAAACAAAGCCAAGATATGGATGATATCCACAACACGCGAGTTCGCACCACTTGGCTACTTGTTCACCGATCTAATGAGTTATTGGGATGCAAACCAGAATAATTTTTGGTTCCTTGGAGTTAGAGGAGAGTGGAACATCACTCTTGAGGATTTCTATAGGATTCGAGGGTTCTTATCATAGGAAGGAAATTGACACTACAAAGTGCTACATCGGTGCTCTAGTCTCGCGATTGGGATTCTTATAGGGGAAATGCATTGGCACTGACACGGTGCCAAACATGGCATGAGACTAATGTCAGCTACCTCAAATCCTATATCTTCTTTGCATAAGGCCATCATTGGAATTTTGACTTTACACATGGTTAGAGACAGGGGGTAGGGACAAGTTACTTTATTGTTGGGCCTTGATTATTCGTAACGTAGAGGAGCATGGATACATCTATGAAAGGAAAACTGAGATACTTGGTACTACCTATTATGACCTTCACAAGGTTGTTTGAATGAAGGGAAAGGCCCTTAGTCATCCTACATTAGTAACCAGTTGGGTTTATTAGCATATGTTCCCCTACTAGAGGGTCTTGGGATAGTAGACCCGGGTGATACTAGACCGATTAGATGGATAGTCATGGCCCCAATGAAGGGGAATCATCATCCTTCCTCCACACTCACTATAGATGACATGGTTACATGACCATACCAGACATGACCAACCTATGGGTTGAGGATGTCGTTATTGTAGCAAAATACAAAACTATCATGAAGTTAGTGGACAGAACATTCGGGTGGAGGTCTATCCTATTCGAGATGGTTCCCAAGAGTTCGATTACTTGACATTGACACCCTCCTAGTAATTTTGAATATGTATAGGGTGATTAGAGAGGATGGAGATGCCTAATAGGGCAAGCTCCCATAGACTACCATTATGCATGGAATCCTGATTGGTAGACCATAGGCCTTCCTAGATCTAGCTAGGCCAAAGGTGATTTTACAGATTGTGGAAGGCTCCACACATAATGGGGAGGAGGAAGAATAGGAGGTCGAGGAGGAGGGTGGTGATGAGGAGGGGTATGAGGAGAAGACTCGACACCAAGTGGACAACCATCGCCGAGGTTTCGCAATGGTGAGGGCCAAGGATGATACTTTACATACCGAGGGAACTCTCCTCCATAGGAGGAGGGTATGAGGGGTCGGGATTTTTGGGTGGAGATGGCCTAAGAGGTTGTAGTTAAGAAGGTACCTACGGTGACTCGACCACCACCATCAACAATAGTATATTCCTCTTAGATTTCAGGAGATCCAAGTAAGTTAACACTCTTCTCTTGACTTTACTATTTAGGATAGAAATGTTAATGAATTACACACTGCGAATATATTATTTTTTTTGTTTTCAAAATTTTTCTAACTTGCCATTGTTTTCACTTGTGTTTTACAGCCACTAGTGATGGATGGAGAGATTTTATTCATCAGATCCTATATGATACATTACTTATTCCCACATTTAAGACACATAAAGAGCTACTTATAGATGTGGGGTAGCCACAAATGGCCAAAAATTACACTGATGTATTTTCACCGGTCTAGTAAGCCACAAAGATTATGTCCTCAACAGAGGTGATCCTATTACATACTAGATAGCTGAGAGGAGACAATGACGAGGTCATTCTCATAGAGAGATTACTAATGGTAGGTCACCAACCCCATATCATGGTCACTCTCATCACTCTTCTCATGGAAGTTCCCACTCACATCATAGGAGCTGCAGCAGAGTCCCCATCGCACTCCTTCACTCGGATCCCGTAGGGAGGGATAGTCATAGGCCTTTATTGCTTTGTTATGTTTTTGGACACATATATCATTTTTTTTGGATTTTGTGCTCATTGCAAGAATTTTGGCCACACCTAAAGTGTGATGAAATTGTATACAAACTTGATTATTTATAGATATATACATATGTGATTATTTTTGTCTTGGATATCTCGTGTAAGAGTTTACTTTTTTATGACTAGTTTCATTTGTGTACTCTTAGATGTGTAGAATCTTGATGATTTTTATATGCTTTTATGAATGCATGTATGGATGATGATGATACAAATGCATAGCAGAATGATCTATTTCTTTTTTTTCTTTTGATACATATGATGTACATGAGGACAAATTATAAACTTTAAAACTTTGGTTTTCAAGCAATATTTGGTATTTCTGCTTTATTGGAAAATTTGATGAGAATGATATGATGATGAAATGAACCCACTCCATTCTTAACTCCACACAACTAGTAAGATGTGAGGGATCAACACTGAGAATCAAGAAGGATGTGAGTTATATAAATTTGATGAATGAAAGTAATGATATGAAGATAAGGTTTTGACAAAGACCCAATTAGGACACTACAACTCAACTCTAGGCAAGGCTAACTATCCAATTTAGAATGCAATTTTCTTGCAATTTTAACTAGACTTAGACCCATAGATGGCCTCTTGATTGAAAAAATCTAGTTTTATGGATTAACTCTCTTATAAATTATGCATCTAACTCATTTTCTAATGATTTTCAATGGATTTAAATCACTTCTTACTTGTTGACTTTTTATAACTTATAATTATTTGAAAGGACCCCCTATGCCTTTCCCCATGCAACCAGTAAGAAGCATGGGATCATCACCAAGGAAAAGGAAAAGGTGAGTAAAGCACTTCCCTCCGTTCATAGCCTCATGCTGAAAGAGGGTTCGAAACCCAAAATGTGAGGATCATGAGGGATGACCTACACATCAACAAATGTGCAAATGACAGCATGAAGAGATATCGGGAGGAGTGAGCATCAACTGAATGTGCATGCAAAGATTTGAAACACGGGAAAAGCCTCGTTACAATCCACAAATTCTCTCTATCTCATAGATCCAAAGGGGTGTACATATAGGAGGTGTTGAGTAACCCTCAGTGATGCAATCAAGAAAACTCGAGTGGAGAGGGGGAGTTACATTTCTAGAATAGAAGTGTAACTCCCAATGATGTATATGATGTACTAATGTGTAAGATAATATCATAATGACCCCTAAATGACACGTGGACCTATGATCTCACCTAAGTGAGATGAATCACCTAATGATGTGGAAAATAACACACACCCACACACCCCCTTCATTATAACTTAGGATGAGGTGGCAAGTCATAAATGAGAAATGGGTCCTAACACAAAGCCTGATGAGGTACCCATGTATAAAAAATGATCCCAAAGCAGTGAAGGAAAATCCAGTGGAAAAAACATCCACCACAAGAGAACAACACACTCTCTAATCTAAGAAAGATGCCAAAGATGGGTCGGAACCATAGATGATCCTGTAAAGGTACCCATGTACAAAGAAGCAATATCTCATAAAGAAGAAGGAGAAGAAGAAGAGAGAATAAGAGGGATACGAGAGGAATGTAGAATATTCCATGTACAAAACTGAAATTTGTAACTCTAGGAGGTCTCTCGGAAGAATTTCAATGACAAGATCCTCTACCTCTAGACTGAAGAAGATCCACCCACACCAAAATGTGTGTCTACCCTTAGGAAGGATAGAAATGACATGTTGGAAGTCCACCCACTCTGCGAAGGAAACTAAAAGTAATAACACAAAGAACTCTAAGTTTGGTCCGTGAAAGTGTTACATAGGTCTAACAAGAGAGCAAAAAGGAACCGAAGATAATGCCAAGTGTGTAGAACTATCAGAGTGAAGAAGGGGAACACCTATAGAAAGGATGTCCAATTGATGTGAAGGCAACAAAACATCCCCCACAACAGAAAATGGATCCACAAGAAAGGGTGGATCAATGAAGGTCTCTAGAAAAGTGGAAGTGGTAAGAGTCCAAAAAGGGCACTCCCAACAATGAAGATGATGAACTCCTATGAAATACCTATAGATGGATGAGGAACCTGTAGTACATCACAAGTGTACTCTATGAAAATATGAATAAGGTCAGGCAGATACTCGTCCCAATGAGGGGGCTCAACAAATAGAAGAGTGATGTCAGATAGGTATGAGTCATCCAATGAAGGTAGAGGAGTGAAAGGGGCCTCACACACTGAAGGTGGAAAAGAGGCGGGTGTGATGACTATATGAGACTACTCAATATTTGATGAGATGTGGGATGTGTCAACACTCTTTGGAATAGTGAGAGGAGGAGAAGAGTCCTCTGTAGTACTCTCGACATCAGAACTAGGTGCACAATCCTCATCATCAGAAGTAGAACCAAGCGAGTCTGTTAGTGGAACTGTCATCACATGAAGAAATAGAGGAGACAACTGAATCAACAAAAATAATAACGATGGTAGTATGTGAAGGGTCTCCATAGAGGGACTGAAGAATGATCCAGACACGGTGGGGTGGATCGAGTCTTCCACGTGAAATGAAAGATATCTAGATACATACATCATCATGTAACAAAAACATGGTCACAAGTGTCAAGAAAGTCCTCAAGACAACGATGATCAGTGGGTGTAGGAACTAGCCTAAGTACTAAGGGTGAAAGACCCTTGTGAGTGAATTAATGTTCCATGGAAGCACACTAAGATGAATAGTTATCTCTCTAAATAAGAAGTGGTGGAGGTTGTAAAGTGATCCTATGATGCTCAAGTATTGAAAGAGAACCCTCTCGTGATACGGAATCAAAAGTGTAAGTTTCACAAATGCAAGATTTCGGACTCAACCAATAATGTGTCTACATGTAATACAAGGCCAAAGAGTACTAGTGACACCCCCGAATGTACACTTTATAAAGTAGTGTGTTTATGAAAATGACAATGTCATCATGTAACATATGAAAAATCATGCAACTTTGACTAAATAAGTGCTCAAAACTAAGTAGTGAGTCAAATATTATAGAAGAAAATGATTCCCACAACTCGATGGGAAATGCCAATAACCTTTACAAAATGATTTAAAAAGTGCCTAAAATGGGTGCAAATGGTATTGTGTGGGTACTCATTAGAAATGGTATCAAATTTTAGGTAGGGTTTGTTTTTTTTTTTGTGAGGGGGATTATCCTCCTTCAAACCCCAGACCTCACCCTCTGTCTTCGACACTCAAAGGAAGGACATTCAAACAAGAAAAATATATCCAAAAAATTATTACAATGTCATAATGAATGTTTTACCTCAAAACATTAAAAATGAGGGATTTTTTTTGGTAAACAATGTTGAAAAGGGATGGGCTTGGGTGTCTCAATGCACCGAGTTGACTACCAAGGGAGCCAGATAATGGTAGAGTTGTCAAGTGTTAGGGTTCACTAGGAATGTCAAGCTAGAGCATTGGTGCCAAGGTGTGAAATGTCGAGCTAGTCAAAGCGAGGTGGCGGGAATGGAGCACAAGCACAAGGTGACTAGTGATCTAAGTTTTTAGCCGATTGCACACAACCAACATTGAGTGCATAATAGAGTTAAAGGTGGAAGCAACCCCGAGTTGATCACGGCAATGGCATGAGTGAGGTAGTGCACAAAGAGTTGATGTATTTGGTGAGCTCTCCATGGAACATGCAATGTGAAGGCGAGAGTGGAAACCGACTAGTCAAGAATCCATACGCTGGTTTTGAGGGCCAAGGCAAGCACGGGTGGTGGAAAATCACAAGAAAATGTCTCAAACTAACAAGCCCACATTAGATCAATTCAAACACGCTGATGCAAAATAAAACCCTTACTAGCCATCCAAACTAATGCAAAAATGAGTAGCAGAGGCCAATCTGCAGAGACACAAACTAGGTCAACCAAGAAATGAAAAAACGTTAACCCATGAGAAAGCCCAAGCTATAGACAAGATGCATAGAGGATCAAGGCACACAAAAGCCAAAGGGTAAATCCAAGGAAGGCATGGTGTGTGGCAAACTAGAGGTGAGCAGGATGAAGCATGTTGTTGAGAAGCTAGTGCAAGCTTAGATCGGTGGGTATAGTGATGTAGAGCGAGATTTAAGTGGTTAGCGGTAGGCTTGAGCAAGAAGTTGAAATCCAATACATGAGTATGAAGAGCCAAGACAAAGCAAATGGCCAACCCATTGTAGAGAAACTTGAGTGGATGAAGATTAAATGCAAACCTAATACAAAAAAACATGGAAAGATGTTAAGGAGTACAAACACGAATGCAAAGGGTGAGTTGGGGTTGAGTTGGGCCCAAAACCAACTCTCAAAACCTAAAAAAACATTGAAACTCAGATCTAAGCCCTAAAACAACACCCAAAACTAAAAATCACCTCTGAAGACCACATGCAAAAGCTGTAAAACCATGAATAACCTAGAAAGACCCATGATCACATGAATAACTAAACAAGAGGAATGAAACTCAAATCAGTGCAAGTAGAGCATGATTGGAATAACCATTATAACACACGCAACAAGAATCTAAATATCATGCTTGGAAGCTAGAAAATGCACAAGCAATGCTTTGAAGAGTACAAGGATCCACAAGATCCGCTCTGATACCATGATAGAGTGTTCAAAATCTAAAACACAAGTATCATGATGAATGACATACACATCAATAGACATGCAAACGATAGGCATAAAGAGATCTCGGGAGAAGAGAGCATCAATTGAATGTGCATGAAAATATTTGAAACACGGGCAGAGCCTCGTTACAATCCAAAAGTTATATCTATCTCATAGATCCAAAGGGGTGTACATATAGGAGGTGTTGAGTAAACCCCAGTGCTGCAATCATGACAACTCGAGTGGAGAGGGGGAGTTACATTCCCTAAATAGAAGTGTAACTCCCATTGACGCATATGATGTACTAACACACTGATGTATAAGAGAATCTCATAATGACCCCTAAATGACATGTGGACCTACGATCTCACCTAAGTCAGATGACTTACTTAATAATGTGGAAAATAACACACACCAACACATGCTTCCTATAAAAGCACGGGGTCATCACCGATGACTAGTAGAGTAAAGAAGTGTAGTATTATTTGTAAAATGAAATTATTTTTGTATTTATTATTTCTTTATCTTTTTTTAATTGATTTTATTTTTAAAATTTAACTTGTGCTTTTGGGAGGAAATATTTCCCTAGCCTCAACCCCATGCAACTAGTAGGAAGCGAGGACTCACCATTAAGGGTCAAAGTAGGCGAACACATAATCCGGGTGAAATGTTTTAGATTGATTCGTCAAAAGAGATATTTTTGAGGAAATATGAGACACCAAGAAGCTTCTAGTATAGACCATGTGAAATAACAACCAACCTAGAAGCAGCCATGAATAGAACTAAGTGTGTAGGTCTTGGTAGGATCAATGTCAAAACTTCATCTAACAAGATGATAAAATATTGAATAGTCTAGAGATGATATAGTGAATGTTTGAAGAAGTATGATTAAATGTTTTGCCAATTATCAGAAATTTGTGAAATTTGTTTGAAAATAAGTTTCTTATTTCGCAATGTAACAATATGATTATGTAAATTATATACAACATGAATGCATTAATGTACATGTGGAAATGTAAATGAACTATGTGTTAAAGGTTAAGTGAATTAACTTATTCACCAAAATCCTCACCTTATAAGGTACACAGATGATGCAAACTATTCTTATAGTCCTCAATAACATGATATGGACCTAACCACTTTGGTATAAACTTCCTTCCTTTACTAGTATTTTTGTCGATCCAGCTATCTAGTCTTAGCACTAGATCACCTATGCATATTTCACACTCGTAAACCTTTTTGTTATATTGAAAAGCCATCCTGTCATCTTAAATGTTGTGTCGGTGCTTAGTTTTGAGCTAGGTTTCATCGAGGGTTTCTAATTAAACAAGTCGTGCCTCTTGATATGCGTCTTCATCTAAAATTCCTTGCAAAGATATGTAGAGGCTAGGTAGCTTGATTTCTAGTGGTAAGACCGCTTCACATCCGAAGACTAAAGAAAAATGGGTTTCCTTCGTAGGCATTTGTACCAACATCCTATAAGCCCGTAAGGTCGAAATAGCTTTAAATGCTAGTAACACTTATTCTCTTTGACTATTTTGAGGAGAATGAGCTTCAATGTTTTATTTTTTACCTTAGCCTATCCATTGGCCTAAGGGTAATATAAATAGGTTGTATGATGCAAGATTTTGAATTATGAAAACAAATCATGCACCTCTTTATTCTTGAAGGACATGTCATTATCTGAGATAATAACTTATGGTACCCCATACATGTAGATGACCTAATTGAAAATAAATTTTACGATCACAAACCCATGCATAGTAGTGAGAGGCATGGTCTCAATCCCCTTTGTGAAATATTCCGTGAATGTAATTATAAACTTGTGGGCATTAGTCGATGAGTGAGAAAACGTGCCTATCAAATCCATACCCTAAGTAGAAAAGGGCTAGGGTGTCACAATCAATTATAGAGTCTAATCAGGAATATGTATCTCATGTGTGAACTCTTAACATTTATGACACCTGCACACATATTCTACAACATCATGCTCTAAGGTGGGCCGAGAAACAACCCATCGATGAATTTTTTTGAGCAAGGTGACATGACCTTGAAGTGACTCCCATAGACTCCATTGTGGGTTTTAAAGAGGATATTATTTGATTATTCTTCATCTACACACCTCAACAACATGCCAAGAAAGGCTCTGTGATAGAGAACTTCTACTATAATTACATAATTGACATCTAGTAACCATCACCTTTGTTGTGAAGTTTTTCCCTTAGGATATTTATGGTCCACAATGTGATTAATGATATATGAATTCCATGGACATGACATAATTTGAGGCTTTTATTCCACATAAAATATGCACTCATTATGGAAATCTAGTAATATTAGGTCTCCATACTCTATCGGGTTGTCTGCCAACCAATCAGCAATGATTTTTCCTTTGACGGAATTTTGGTTGATGAAGGTGAGTTCGAATTCACCCATCAATGTGAGAAAATGTCCAGCCTTTTTAGATAAGACACCTTGAGTCAAAAAGGTTCGTAGCTGGTCAGACTTGATGATCACTCACATTTCTTGGTTAAGCATATAATACCTTAACCTCTTCTTGCGTATAAAATCTCTCATAATCAAGAAGAGTGCGAATAATGAAATAAATAACACATTCATGATTATCATCATCTTCTTGTGCCAACATGTAAGCTAGTGAAACCTTAGTGGCTCAAGAGTATAAGATCAAGGGATGATCAAATTTGGGTGGCATGAGTGTATGTGGTGACATGAGAAATTTTTGACTAACTCAAACACTTCATAAATTTTAGAAGCCTGCTCTTTATTACACTCTTTCTTTAGTAAGTTATTGATGGGATGGATGAAGCAAGCTAGATTGGGAATAAACCTGCAAATTGCCCCAAGTTTACCTAGAAAAGACCTATTTCTTAACTCATCTCAAGGTGGAGTCATCTTCAAAACCACTTGAATATTTGTTGGATCTACATCAATTCCTCAAGAAGAAATGATATAACCCAATAGTTTTCCTCTCGTTACTCTAAATACACACTTTCTACGGATCCAACATTACATCATATTTGATAATATGAGAGAGAGGATAATACATAGCACCTCAGGGTGATTGCAACACTTTTTGGCCTTAGAGAACAAGTCATTGACATAATATTACACAATATTATGGATAAGATCATGGAATATATATGTCATTGATTTTTGTAGGTGGCTCCGGTGTTTTTAAGCCAACCAAGATGTTTGCATAGAAAAAGGTTCCCAAGGAGTAGTAAAGGTAGTCTTGGTTTGATCCTCCTCAGAGATCCTTATGTGATTGTAGCGGAGAATATATCCACAAGTATAATAACTCATAGATGAATGTTTCATCTATAATGACATCGATGGAAGGCAAAGCAAATTCCTCTTTATGACATGTTTTTTTGATGTCTCTAAAGTTGATACAAATATGCATCTTCCCATTCTTTTTAATAACCAAGACAATGTTAGACACCCACATGTAACAGTCCACTAGATTAATGATACCTACATGAAGAAGCTTCATTACTTCTTTAGCCACCTTTGGCTTCATGGGTCATGAAAAATGATTCACAGACTTGGCATTGATATTTGTGATGAGGTTGTAAAATAACACATCAGAGTGATTCTCATCATTTCCATGTAACTAAAGGAAAATTATTTTGAGCGTTCTTTGAGTAACTTTGTATGTGCTTCTATCTTGTCTAGAGTAAGAGAAGAACTAAGTTTTAAGATCTTGGGTTCCTCCTCTATCCCTATATTGATATCTATGGTCCCTTCAATCAAATAGGTGTTACCCTCTTCAAAATCAGGCAGAGTTAGAGGTAGTTCTAACTCCTCCTCTTGTACCTCATAGATCTCAAGACCTTTCGATGAAGAAGAACACAATTTACAATCTCAAAATAGGAGGAAGGGTAAGGTCTAAGATAAAATCCTCTCTTATGGTGAGTGGGGTGAAGATCAGTGTATGTATTGAGGAATCCTAGGATTGCCTCATCATTCTCAAAAATTCCCCTATTGGAAGGCTCATTCTTGGATTCAACATATTTTAGGAACATATTGGTTGGAAATTTTGAACTAAGGGTTTAGATAAAGCTGAGACCATAAACTTAGTTTCTTTTAAGTTATCACTTGGACAAAAGCGAGAGGAATAAGTATCCATTGAATCAGATACAAGGTTTTCTTTAGGTATGGATTCCATAGAGATAAAGTTAAAACATTTGCTAAGTTTAAGTATAAAGGTATTGTAGAGCTATAGGTGCTCTCTCGGTCTCATAAACTTTTGAGACTTAATTATCAACAAGTTGGGAGTCACCTAAAAATATAACATTGTTAATGCCCATCCTTTTGGACATGACAATACCAAGAAGAAGAGCTTAATACACTGCAACATTATTTACACATTCAAATTTTAACCTAAATGAAAAAGGCACGATCCTTCCCTTTGGAGAAGTAAGGATCACCCTGCCCTAACAACAAAACAACACTTCACACCGTCATAGTTGAGGGTCCAAAAACCATTGGGGAAGATAGAAGTTTGATCATTTTTATAATATTCCTCCTTTACTTCTAATACCTCAACCATACAGATCGCATTGAATATGATAGATGGGAGAGAACCAATCCCAAGAGCATGTCCTATGCCCAGGGAATCGAATGGGAGAACAATAGGAAAATCATTCTCCAAAATCTTAATGATATTTTTTATAGTTTTTGTCAAGATAGTTTCTACTACAGTAGCTTTGATTTCACTAGAATCAACCCCTTCAATTTCCTTAGGGGTTTCCAACTTAGTTTTGGAACAAGTGGGACTCAAGCTTAAGGTTTTGGGGCTGTTCAATTGATATCATGGGAGATAGAACTCAGTATGAATCTCGGGTTTCTTCTTTAGGTTGTCCAAATGAATGTCAAATGGATTTAGGTCACCTGAGCTACGAAAACCTTACCCAAGTGTAGGAATCGACCTCTTAGAATAGTGTAGAAGGGATTTCCTTCATTTTGTGTATCTAGGGTCGACTAAGGATCATATTATAGTTGGTTTCCCGATCTATAATGTAAAACTTAGTCAACATAATCTTTGTTCCAAGGGTAACCAGAAGCACTATAGTCCTAATGGACATAGTCTTGAGGCTATAGTATCCTCTCTACGTGTTTCACATTGAAGAACAATTGGTTTCTCCATAGCCCGGCTTCGAATAAATTAGGAAAAAACTATGTTGATGACAACTCCATCATCTATCATCACGCATTTAACATAGTATTATAGATCTAAACCTATAAGTATAACACATGATCACCTCTTCATGCCAACTTAGTGTTGGTTGACATCTTTCTAATGTCAAATATGAAACCAACATCCCTTTCAAGCTTCCCCAGAGGATAAATGTCAAATTCTATGTGATTAACTTGGGATTCCGAAGGAGGGGTGATGTGAATTAAATGGATAAAGCCTAATGCTTGCATTAAAGCCACTTGATGTGTGGGTGATTTCTTTAACAAATCCTAAAAGGAAATATGAGAAAAGGTCTTGGTCAAATCCATAATTAAATTATAGGACCCCATTATTTTGGGAGCCATCGGTGTATCATTTGACATTCAGGGGTAAACCAAAAGATTTTGTGAGGAATAATCTCAGGTACGATTTACTACATTAATCTCAGGTTCAATCTCCATCTCAACCAAACCTATAATTTTGGTTTGATTCTGATCGTCTAAAGGAGGAGCTGACAATGAGTTTGATGAAGTGGATACTTCATGATCATCGTTTCTAGTAGGAGCTCCCTTGTTAGTTCCATAAGGCTTGATTTTCCATTCTCAGGGAATGTCAGAAGAGGGTCTTTAAAAACCCCAAGGTTATAATTATGAGAAGAAAAAGGCCCCATGTGAGCATTTTTCATTGGCACTATAGGATTTTCCAAAAAATCTCAACAAAGAGGTTCCTTTAGTCCTTAAGATATCATTGTATGCATTTTTTACAATCACAACATGTATGAGCATCATGTCCTCTAACCCTATGGAAACCACAATACAAATCA
Organism: Taxus wallichiana var. yunnanensis; assembly: GCA_018340775.1. Taxonomy (NCBI): domain Eukaryota; kingdom Viridiplantae; phylum Streptophyta; class Pinopsida; order Cupressales; family Taxaceae; genus Taxus; species Taxus wallichiana. Next base: position 346,120,932 of record CM031236.1, read on the forward strand.
GGATCATAATCATGAGGTCTTTTATTTTTGTTCTGTTATGGCCCATAGTTTCTATTGTTGTTCTATTTTTGGTTGTTAAAGTTGAAGTTCGAGGGCCTTTGGCCTTGGTTTTGGTATTGGTTTGGATAATTGCCAGGTATTGAAATGATGCTTTGGCTTTGTACTTGTTGAGGTGGGGGAGGAGGATGACTAAAGTTCACTGCATTAACAGGAGTAAAATTTTACTCCTTTGATTGTTAACATTTACATTATTATTATTGTTATTCACATTGTTGGTTTTAACAACATTTGGCTTCTTGGATTGGTCAGTTATGCCATTCATCATAACACCACGGTTCTTATTGAGGACTTTAGGTCCTTGGTTATTGTTTTTTGAACCATTTGGGTAGTTCAAACTACCTTGAGAGGGTTTTTCCAGGTCTCCCATTTGATCCGTATGTTTTTAGACACTATCAATTTCCACTTGGTCAATGTGGAGAACACCCTCTAGGACCTCCTCGTATCTTCTAAGAGGAAAATTTTGGACCTCCTCCTTAGTTTCTCAGTTGAGAAAATGAAGGAACAAGTCACAAAGATCCATTTGGTGCATGTTTGGAACACTAGCCGAGGAGTAGAGAACTTATCGCCATATTTAAATGAAATGGGCTACGACTGACTCATTGTGTTCTTTCTTAATGTGGAGGAATTATTTGATTCCTATTTGTAAGAGTTTTTTCATATCAAAATCCTTTATAAACTCATAAATGAGTTGTTTGAATGAATTTATCAAGGCTTATAGTATCCTGTAGTACCATCCGAGAGTAATCCCCTCAAGGGTTTTGGGGAGGATAGTAGCTACAAAAGCATCCCATGGAAGTAGCTCTCACGATGGCGGTTGTGTACGCTTTAATATGTGAATTTGGGTCCCCCTCCCCTTTGAAATTTGGAAAATCGGGAAGTAGACATAGAAGAATTACACTTCATATAGTAAATTCAAGGGGCTCTTTAAGATATTCAACATATGTTCCCAACACATAAGACTCTACCATGGAAAACCCTTGATGAGGAGGTGGAGGAATAATAGGAGGATGATATGGCACAACATAAACATTTGTAGAGGCATAATGCATTTCCTAAGGATGAGCATACGATCCGGGGAAAAATAAAACATATCCCCCTACGATGATTTAGAATATATGTGGAGGTATAGGAAACATTATTTTGGTATGAGTTAGAATGCGTGAAACCAGGGAATGTCACATTTCCAGTTGGAACAACATTCAAGGATGCACTATCGATTGGTGCTTATAGAGGGTACCCGTACAAAGTGTGAGAGGGTATGCCTAATGTTCCCAATCTAGTAAGAAGATCTGTAGGGTTAGGGACACCCATGTAAACTAGAGGAGGTGAAGGTTGCAAGGGAACATAACCAAATTTATAAGTATGGTGGAGTATCTTTCCTTACCCTACAAAAGATGTAACATGAGGGGGATGGGAAAGCTCTAACTCCTTAACTCTATCCTCCAATGTTGAAATTACATCACCCGCAGATGATGTTGAATTTGTCTTAGGTGTTATGTTGACACTTATATGTTCACTAATGTGGCATAAAGTTTGGCAAATGTATGCCCAATCATAATGGTTCCCTTGTTGTCATGAAAGAGAGATCCTCAAATTTACGAATAGAGTGAATGATGTGCTAGGACCACGATTAACTGAAAAAACCTAACCTTTTACATGAATCATGGAAAAAGATACCATATTTTCATGGGGTGGTAACTCTCAATAGGATTTTAATGATATCACAACTTACTTAATCTACATGTCTTGACTCCTCCCTTTCTTGATCAGCCACTTCTCTTATATATCATAGCTATGGTTTATGTGTTAGGAGCATTTTTCACTCACCATGATGTAACCCAATGCAAACCTATCATTTATTATATTAGTTGCACCTTACTCTCTTATGAGTGTAATTATAGTTACATTGAAAAAATATGTTTTGGAATTATATTTGTCATTGATAAGTTACGATATTACATGAACAATGTTGAAATCCATGCCATTATTACAATTGGTTCTACGCTACTTACTTTCTCGAGACTCATTTATTCATCTGTCTCACTCATTAGGTTAGGTTGCTTACTAAATTTGACCTTAAATTTGTTCGACAAAAAACCTTTAAAGTAAAATTATTTGTTTATCAATTATTTAAAGCTCATATCAATGATATTTTCCCCATTTGTGATGATTTTCATGATGAATTTACTACTTACACCATTGATGTTGATATTTGGACCATGTATTTTGATGTATCTCAATGTGCCACTAGAAATAATATTTGGTATTGTATTTATCACACCACATGGAGAACATATACACTTTATTTACTGCCTTAATTTCTATTGCAAAAATAATATTGCTGAATACGAAGGCCTCATTTTAGTCTCATCTATTCCCTTCATATGCATCATCTTCACATTATTGGTGATTCTCAACTAATTTTTAATCATTTTAATGGTATATACATAATAAAAGAATAGAAACACATACCCTATCATACAATTTTTACTAACATGCTCACAAAATTTGATTCATACGCTATCACAATTTTATCAAGCGAACAAAATTGAAATGTTGATGCTATCGATAACATTGCTTCTCTTATCCCCTTATAAATTACTAATGACCACACTACATTAATCACTAATCATTTGTGACATCACTCTATCCAATCATGTAGCATAGAGGCTCTGTAAGTTCTTATTTTCATCCATAACATTGATAATCTGGAATGGCATATATAACTTATTTTATTGTTAGGCCTTATCAAATAACATATCCTCACATGAGGCATGAGGACTATGATATAATGCCATATGATATGTATTTATTATTGGTTATTCATTTAAACATGTTATTGATGGTAATCTCATTCATTACATAGATGAATAATATCCCACATATTTTATCCTAGAGACAAGACAATATATGTGGTGAGACATTTTAATGGAAAAACTATGACCTAGAAGCTAATACTCCAGGGGTACTATTGATGCAAAATCACAGTACCCCTGGATATAGATCAAGTTTCTAGGTTGATCACTTAGGTATCCAATGTGATTGCATAACATTGAATCCTTCCTCCAAGTGTGGGACTTGAAAATGAGAAAGGATTCTCCAGTAAAAGGCTGGTTCCTATTCCTCTGTTCAGATGCACCAATAAAACGCAGAGGTTCACCCAAAACTAACCTAACTACCAAGGAGACAGGGAGAGAGAAATGCGTATAATAAAACCTAAACTATGGAGGTGATGCACCGAGGAATGAAGAACATAAGCTTTGCAACATAAACACAGACCATATAGATGCAATACCACATCATACACAGGTAACCGAAATGCAATGAGAGGTCAGAATGACAACAATGAATACATGAGAGGATTTAAATTCAATCACAGACATATATATTGCTCAAAGGATCGATTCAGATACATTGCAATGGCCAAGAGGCACAATGACATTACAGTCCATGTGGGAGGCTTGGAAACTCCACGAATTCTCTTGCAAGCAGGAGAGAAGGGAGGGGTCGCAAAACAGAAATGTCCAACCATTAGAAAGAAGCCCCTCTTTACAATTTATAGGAAGAATGAGAGAGAAAAGAGAGAGGAATTCGAAATCTGCCCCAACCACCTCCAGAATGCATTTAACTCATCTCATCATGGCAGAAGCGGCGGATCCTGGCGAAACGGCGGGCTGCCTAGCAGAAGCGGCGAGCTGTCTGCTGCATTAAAAATGTTCGTTGACGCATTACTTTTGTTTGTTATTCACGCCAGAGGCGTTTCTTGATTTTCATCCTCCAAACTGAACCAAAATACAAGATTGGCCTTGGAAACGTGTAGAGAATTTTACCAGCTTTCCATTGGTATAAAGAACGTGCAAATCCGAGCTCTGGATCAAAAGTTATGGCAATCTGAAGATTTAGGGCACGGAACAGGTGAAAACACCTTTTTGAATTCTTTCCCGCGCTCTGCCGCCTGGATGACACGTGGCGTACTCTGATTGGTTGAATAATTCTCTCTCCTCTACCTTTTGGTGGGCTTTCCTTTGAAATTTTCTCGTGGGCCCCTAAATGAGACACGTGGCAAGATCCTATTGATTCGGCTCGGTGCTCGAAAACTCACCCTTTGACTTTTCTAACCTGTACTCTATGAGGACACTTGGTAGTTTCTGATTGGTCCTCGGCTCCTTCGGCTCCTTCGCACATTTCGCATTCATTTGTCCCAGATGTCCCATTTGATTTTGGACCCTCTGGACTCATTTCGGCCGGACCGGCCAGTTCGGGTCTATTTGACCCACTTGTCCCAAACCATTTAGGACAAAAACCTCCGATCCGCCCGAAATGGGCTTCCTTGTCCCTCATTTGGCCGATGACACGTGGCGCAAATTCATTGGCTTTCGGCTTTTTCGGTGATCCGCGTCCCGCACGTCCCTTGTCCCAGTTGCCTTGTGCTCTTTGTGCTGATTTCGGGCGAACCGGCCGGTTCGCGTCCATTTGTCCCACTTGTCCCACTATGCCTTGGACTATCTGGCCCTTTTTCGCCGGTTCGGCCGGTTCGCGCCTTTCTGGCCCGCTTGTCCCACAGGCGTTCGTCTCAGCAGTTAGTCAATTTTTTCCCTCTTTCGGCAGGATCGGCTTTTCGCGCCCGCCGCGTACTTTTGTCCCAAATGTCCCATTTGGCACTTGGACCACTGGAGGCTTTTCGGCCGATCCGCGCATTTCTGTCCCAAATGTCCCGATTGCTCCTTGGACTAGGACTTAGCTGATTTTCATGATTTTTCTTGGATTGACCTATTTTCCTTTCTGCAACTTTGATGCATGTTATCGAAATTTACCCTAGGGGGGGTGAAATTTTGACAACATTTTGACGACTCAGCGGGGTCATCTTCTGCTAGATGAATGATCAGTGGCCTTAAGCATCCATTGGGCATGGAGTCATGAGTTGCAACCTGCAACTGATCTGAACTTTGAAAACCTCCTCTACGAGCCACTTGGAAACCCATTGAACTGGAGTGTCTTCACCAAGATGCCCTTTGAAATGAGTATGCAAGAGCAAAACCAGCAACACCAAAACTATGTACAAAACTGAAAATCATACATGCCCCAAATGGAACATGTAGAGTGTGCACAAGCACTTCTTCTCCTGAAAGAAAATCTACCTAATCTACTCTAGCTGGAAGCAAAGGCAAGCTAAACAAACCCCTTATTTGGTTGTGAGAAATAGCTTCCTTTCTTCAAAATTGGCAGCCATGCAATTGATTGGCATCGATCATGGCTGTTTGGATGGATGGAAAATCAACAAGAAGTGGTCTTCTATCCAAATCATCAAGGTATCAATGAAAAATCCAATACCTCTTTTAGTTGCTCTGCATTTGGATTGGAGAGGTATGGCAGCTGATCCTTGGTACTTTTAGCTCATCCTCATGCTCGAAGCAAGCATGACTGGTTGTGGCTTCTCCTTTGGCTCAATGAAGCCAAATACATGATTGGGCAAGGTTTGATCCGTTTGATATGCCCGTTGCTGTGATTTTCAACTCCGAGAATAGAGTGTTCTTGTAGACCCTCTTGAATGGATGATGTGGAAGAAATGGTGAAATTCTTTGTCCTTTCTCTTCCTCGATGAAGAACATGGAAGATTTAAATCTTCCAATTTTGATTCCAAAGGGCTGCTTTATAAGATGCAGGCTGCTGCAAATGAATCTTTGTCCTCCATGACAAGCAGGCTCAGTGTTTGGAATGTGGATGATGAAAGAGAGAATGGTGAAAACTCAACCGGCTCTTCTCCATCAAAACAATCCTCCAAATCGGATAGGTAAAGCGCCTCATTCTTTGTCTTTGCTTTGCTCGTATTCAACTTCCTCCATGGTGTCCTCTTGATCTCGCAACTTGACCACCATGGTTTCCTTCACTTTCAATATTGAGTTTGAGAGATCAAACTTCTTTTGATCTAGAACTTGAGAGAGATGAAGTGGAAAGAAGAACTGAAGGTTCTCCTGTAACCTGCTTTGTGCTCAAAGCCCTTGGACCTACACTTTTCTCCTCCACAGCTAGAATGTGCTCCTCTTCTTTTGGATCTGGAGCAGCTTCTCCTTCCTCCAATGTTTGAAGACAATCTTGCTCTTGATTGAACTCCTCCTCCAGCATGAAGTTTGTCAAGTCAAACTCTTCAATTTGTTGCTCTAGAGGACAAGTTGGGACTGCAAGATCTTCTTCTCCAACAAAATCAGTCCTCACCACCATTTGTTCAACCTTGGCCTCTTCTGTAGGATTAACCATCAAGGGAATCTTTGTTATCCCAAATTTGGCAGCCCAAACCTTCAAGCTGTCTGTCATTTCTTTTCTTTTTGGCTCTTCCTCTTGTTGTCCTTGATGACTGATTTTTTCAATTTCTTCTTTCCCACATGGAATTGGGGATGCAAGAGGAGGGATAGGTTGAAACTCAACCGATTTGACATTTTTTGTGGTGGTGGAGGAGGTGAAACCTCTTGTTTCTTTGGAGGAGGGGTATTTTGTTAGCTCTTGTGGAGGGGATGACTGTGTTTGGAAGGGAAAAGGAAAGAAGAATCGAGATGAGGTGGAAGACTGGGGGGTGGAGAAATGGATTCAACACTTGGGACAGCAGATGGAGGGTTTGAAACTTGACACTGCTGAAATGAAACAGATTGGGAAAGAGGAAAAGGAAAGGCATGAGATGGTGTGCTTACCCGTTGACAAGGTTGCTGAATACTTCTCTCATACACCTCTATTTCTTCAATCCACTTTGCAAGAAAAGGCAGCGTTGCAATCATGAAGTCAAGCTTCTCCTGAGGGCTGTAATGCCTTGGAAAAGGTCCCACCCATGGACAGGGTGCTCCATAACCGATTCCAAAAGCTTTCATCTGTGCCTGAGCCCTGGACTGCACTATGTTTACCTCCATCTTTTGGATTTTCTCCAACAGACCAGCATCTTGCATCTGATTGTCTTCATTATATGCATACTCTTGCTCTTGGAAAGCTCCATAGCCAAACTGACTTTGGCACTGCTGTTCATATGAATATGCATGCTGATCTGGAGGATTTGTAAAACGTGTTGGAGGTGGAATATATTGTTGTTGTTGATATGAAATCCATGATGGAAATGAAGTCATGATTGCACGACTTCATGGAATGGAAAAGAATGAAAGGGATGGAAAGAAAGATGGATGAAAATGTATGGAAACGGGCTTGCAACTTCAGAGATGGGTTGTTGACCAGATGGAGTCGCAGATGTGTTTGTAAGTGCCTCCAAAGGCTGAAATCTTCACAGGAACACACCAACCTGCAAAAGATGAAGTGAAAGACCTCTAAGGTCCCACCGGGCATGCCAAAACTGTTGATGCAAAATCACAGCACCCCTGGATACAGATCAAGTTTCTAGGTTGATCACTTAGGTATCCAGTGTGATTGCATAACATTGAATCCTTCCTCCAAGTGTGGGACTTGAAAATGAGAAAGGATTCTCCAGTAAAAAAGGCTGGTTCCTATTCCTCCTTCGGATGCACTAATAAAATGTAGAGGTTCACCCAAAACTAACCTAACTACCAAGGAGACAGGGGAGAGAGAAATGCGTATAATAAAACCTAAACTATGGAGGTGATGCACCGAGAATGAAGAACATAAGCTTTGCAACATAAACACGAGACCATATAGATGCAATATCACATCATACAGTGTAACCGAAATGCAATGAGAGGTCGAATGACAACAATGAATACATGAGAGGATTTAAATTCAATCACGGACATATATATTGCTCAAAGGATCGATTCGAGATACATTGCAATGGCCAAGAGGCACAATGACATTACGAGTCCATGTGGGAGGCTTGGAAACTCCACGAATTCTCTTACTTGCGAGGAGAGAAGGGAGGGTCGCAAAACAGAAATGTCCAACCGTTAGAAAGAAGCCCCTCTTTACAATTTATAGGAAGAATGAGAGAGAAAAGAGAGAGAATTCGAAATCTGCCCCAACCACCTCCGAGAATGCATTTAACTCATCTCATCATGGCGAAGCGGCGGATCTCGGCGAAGCGGCGGGCTGCCACAGCTAAAAAGCGGTACAGTATCTGCTGCATTAAAAATGTTCGTTGACGCATTACTTTTGTTTGTTATTCGCGCCAGAGGTGTTTCTTGATTTTCATCCTCCAAACTGAACCAAAATACAAGATTGGCCTTGGAAACGTGTAGAGAATTTTACCAGCTTTCCATTGGTATAAAGAACGTGCAAATCCGAGCTCTGGATCAAAAGTTATGGCAATCTGAAGATTTAGGGCACGGAACAGGTGAAAACACCTTTTTGAATTCTTTCCCGCGCTCTGCCGCCTGGATGACACGTGGCGTACTCTGATTGGTTGAATAATTCTCTCTCCTCTACCTTTTGGCGGGCTTTCCTTTGAAATTTCCTCGTGGGCCCCTAAATGAGACACGTGGCAAGATCCTATTGATTCGGCTCGGTGCTCGAAAACTCGCCCTTTGACTTTTCTGACCTGTACTCTATGAGGACACTTGGCAGTTTCTGATTGGTCCTCGGCTCCTTCGGCTCCTTCGCGCATTTCGCGTTCATTTGTCCCAGATGTCCCATTTGATTTTGGACCCTCTGGACTCATTTCGGCCGGACCGGCCGGTTCGGGTCTATTTGACCCGCTTGTCCCAAACCGTTTAGGACAAAAACCTCCGATCCACCCGAAATGGGCTTCCTTGTCCCTCATTTGGCCGATGACACGTGGCACAAATTCATTGGCTTTCGGCTTTTTCGGCGATCCGCGTCCCGCGCGTCCCCTTGTCCCAGTTGCCTTGTGCTCTTTGTGCTGATTTCGGGTGAACCGGCCGGTTCGCGTCCATTTGTCCCGCTTGTCCCACTATGCCTTGGTATCGGCCCTTTTTCGCCGGTTCGGCCAGCCTGTTCGCACCTTCGCCCGCTTGTCCCACAAAAGCGTCCGTCTCAAATCAGTGATTAGTCAATTTTTTCCCTCTTTCGGCAGGATCGGCTTTTCACGCCCGCCGCGTACTTTTGTCCCAAATGTCCCATTTGGCACTTGGACCGCCTGGAGGCTTTTCGGCTAATCTGCGCATTTCTGTCCCAAATGTCCCGATTGCTCCTTGGACTAGGACTTAGCCGATTTTCACAATTTTTCCCTGGATTGACCTATTTGCCTTTCTGCTGACTTTGATGCATGTTATCGAAATTTACCAGGGGGTGAAATTTTGACAACAGGTACTATTTCAAAACCATGGAACAAGTTATCTTGGACTACAATACACAATCTGACAATTTTTAATGTCATAATAATCTCCACCATGCACTAACATATGACTTACAACCCATTGCATCCACATGGCCTTTCGCTTTGTGGGGATTTTATCTCATTAGAAAATTCAATCTTGAATTAGATAAAGGACAAAAATTTATAATCACTGCTACTAAATATTATACCAAATAGTTTGAGGCCACTCCTTTACATGCCACTAATAGTGAATATTTTTTCATATTTCTTAATTCACATATCATAACCCACTTGGGGGTTCCTTCTACAATTCTAACTAACAATTTTTCATCTATCAAAAATCACGATGTCAAAAAATTATGTTCCAAATCTAATATTGAGCACATATTTACTACCCCTTATTATCCTTAAGGTGATGAATAATCCAATGCTACCAATAAAGCAATCATTAAATTTATGTATAAAACTATTGGTATATGTGGTGTTGATTGGCATAATCAAATGCTATACACCCTTTAGGCCTATCATATAAGTGTGCATACCCCCACCAATGCAACACAATTTTATCTTGTATATGGTACTAAAGTATTCATTCCTTTGGAACTTGAAATTCCATCTTTACGCATTTCTCTTAAAAATATCCGCCAAGATAAAAATATCAAGAGTGATGCTTATATGAAATAGAAATTTGTGATTATCACCATGTACATGATTTAGAGAATCTTTGCACTTACCAAGTGCACATCAATCAAACCTATCATACCAAAGTGATTTCATGAGAATTTAAGATTATCGATTTAGTTCTCAAGGAAAATCAAAATAACACTAATACTGAGACCCTCTTTAAAAGGAAAATTTAAATGTAATTGGATTGGCCCATATGTTGTTATTGAGAAGGTTGGATAGGGTGTCTATCGCCTTGCAACCCTACTGGGAAAGCCTCTTGAAAATCCAATGAATTTCATGTACCTTAATCAATAGTATGCCTAGACACATTATTTACCACACACTTGGGGACATATTCTCCCCCTCACTACCCGATGATGCACTCTTATTATAGGTTCAAACATGACTATTGAGGGCACACTTACCTATATGGACCTCACCTTGCACACATACAATGGGGGAAAATTATCCCTTCTCATAGTTTCTCTATTTCATGTTCACATATTTACAAAAAAAAAAAAATTATCCTAGATATTATTTGAGTATATCCTTGCTTACTCATATTATTCTATGTTGCACATTGTTTATCATGTTACTTGGATTCATAGTATGTTATTTAATTTTTCCATACACACATGAACATTCACATGGTAATTTTTGAGGTGAATGCAAATCACTTACAAATTTATACATGATGTATGATGTTTGGTACTACTCCCTACCGGTCCCACTTTGTGGCTCTTATGTTCATGTACTTTTACTATTTCGTATATTAAAATTCTATCATGGAAATACCAACTATTTTCATTCCTATTTCTATCTATAAATATTGTGGCATACTATCAATTTTTCTAACATGCTAACAAGTGTTTTTGTGTAGAATTTGTATTATAGGTCTTGTTTATGTCGAATCACAAAGCACCGAATGTATCGCAACACGATGGGTTGAGACTCTCACGGCGATTGCATAACATGGAGCTTTTCCCAAGTGTGGGACCTTACGAAATCGGAAAAGCTCTCCGGATGAAGGTCAGTTCCTATTCCTCTATTTAGATGCACACGTAGAAGATGCAGACGGTTTACTAAAAACCTAATCTAACTTTCTAAGGAGACAGGGGTAAGAAAATGCATAAAATAAAACCTAAACTACAAAGGTGATGCACCGAGGAATGAAGAACACCTGTCTTGCCAAATAAACACAGACCATTAAAATGCAATGCAAGATCATGCACAGATAGCCAGATCCACAGTGGAAGACCAAGGGGATGCAAATGAATACAGAGAGGGTTGAGAATCATCCACAGACATGCATTAATTTGCTCCAAAGATTGATACAACACACTGCAAAATGCCAAATAAACAAGGTTGCATTACAGTTTCAAATGGGAGGTTTTAACTCCACAAGTTCACCTGCCAAAGAGAAGAAGGGAGGGGCAAAACAGAAATGTCCAACCTTTAGAAAGAAGCCCCTCCTTACAATTTATAGGAAGAATGAGAGAGAAAAGAGAGAGGAAATCGAAATCTGCCACAACCACCTCCAGAATGCACTTAACTATCTCATTATGGTGGTAGGTGAGAACCCAGCGAACCCAAAAGTGGCGAACTGTATTTTTAATTTTTAAGAATTTTTTCTCACCCAATTAAATATATCCAGTCATAGTTGGATAGAGGACCTCGTAAGCTTTCCAGAAAGTCCAACCTTGCATGAATCCGAGCTCCCAGTCAAAAGTTATGGCCATCTGAATATCTGCGCCAGGGTCTGCTTCCTGCCAGCACTCAGAATGTTGCGCCTCCTGAAGGTGCGCCTTGGCGCATTCATGTGCGTGTCGACATCCTCTTACATGCGCCAAGGCACAACTTTTTTCCTGTGTCGACACTCCGTGTCATGCGCCATTTCTGTGCGCCAAGGCGCAACTTTCTCTGTGTCGACACCCTCTTACATGCGCCAAGGTGTAACTTTTTCTGTGTCGACACTCCGTGTCATGCGCCATTTCTGTGTGCCAAGGTGCAACTTTTTCTGTGTCGACACTCCGTGTCATGCGCCATTTCTATGTGCCAAGGCACAACTTTCTCTATGTCGACACTCTATGTCATGCGCCATTTCTCGTGTGCGCTAAGGCACAACTTTTCTTGTGTCGAAACCCTCTTACATGCGCCATTTCTATGTGCCAAGGCGCAACTTTCTTTGTGTCGACACTCTGTGTCATGCGCCATTTCTGTGTGCCAAGGCACAACTTTTCTTTGTGTTGACACCCTCTTACATGCACCATTTCGTGTGCCTTGGGCATGTCAGGGATTTGAGCTTCTTTAATTTCTCCATTCTCCTGCTTGTCTATATCTACCTGGGGAAAAGACATATACAACAATTTGGTGACTCAATGGGGTCACCTGCCTGTTAGGTAGAAGATCAGTGGCCTTTTAGCAATCCATTGGGCATGGAGTCATAAGCAATAACCTGAAACCAACCTGATATATAATCCCGAACCTGATACCACAACTTCTTCCTTACCATCATTCTAAACTATAGAAATCAACCTGAGAGCAACAAAACCTGTGCCGGAGCACTTAGGGAAACAGAAACCTAACTACCACAAGACAATGTGCATACGCACTTAGAGGAATTGAAATCTAGGCTAATATTTACAAGGGTAAACCCTTTTCTTTTAGTAGCAATGTTTAAGATAGATTCCGTTAACTAGAATCGGAAGTTCCTCTCCATCTAATGTAGACAATTGGAAGGCATTACTACTTTTACATCCCGTGACCATGTAGGGGCCACTCCAAATGGCATCAAACTTGGAATGCTTTCCTGGTTTTGCTCGATCTGCATCCCATTTTAGAACTAGGTCCCCTTCCTGGAAGGTCCTTGCTCTCGCTTTCTTATCAAACCATCTTTTTACTAAGGCCTGATCCTTTTCAATCACCTGAACTGCATGTTCTCTTATTTCTTCCAATTCCATCAACTCTGCATACCTAGCCTCTATTGGTTCGAACTCAGACAACTCCAACTGCTTCATGAGCTCCAATGCAGACAATTCTAATGATATAGGCAATACTGCCTCTTTTCCATAGACCAAATTGTAAGGGGAATTACCTGTAGACCTCTTTGGTGTTATTTTGTTAGCCCATAATGCTGATTTTAGCTTGGTATGCCATGTTCTTTGATTTTCATCCAGAGTCCTCCTGATGATTCTTAGCAAATTTTTGTTCGTAGACTCTGCCTGTCCATTACCCTGCGGGTAATAATTTGAAGAGGTGCTCAAATAGATTCCATTCTTGATGCCCATTCTGTAATCTTGGAACCTATAAATGCCAATGCATTGTCTGATATGATAGTGGCCGGCACACCGAACCTGGTCACTATTCCTTCATAAAAGTCTAGTATGTTAGACTCATTTGCTTCCTTGAGCGCTACTGCTTCGGTCCACTTGGTGAAATAGTCTGTTGCTGTGAGGATCCACTTGTGGCCTTGGCTCGAGTTTGGGTTGATGACCCCGACGAAGTCCAATCCCCATTGCATAAATGGTTGGTCAACCAGAATTGGGTGCAATGGAAGTGCTGCTAGTCTTTCTTTGCCTGTGAAGAGTGCACATTTCTTGCACTTTCTTATCCATGTATAGCAGTCACTGAAGACTATCGGCCAATAATACCCTACCTTCATTATCTTGAGAGTTGTTACTCATGGAGCGAAATGTCCTCCAGAATCTCCATCGTGAAAATCTCGTAACACCCTCTCAATTTGACCTGTCCCAATGCACCTCAATAGAACTCCATTGATGTCTTTCTTAAACAAAACACCACCAACAAGCACATATGGAATGGCTTGTAATCTGAAGTATCTCCTCTTTGCTTTTCTCATTTCTGGAGGGCATAGGCCTATCTGTAGGAAGTGTATCACATTCTGAGTCCAACAGGGAGTGGGCACATCATCATTTTCTTGTTCTTGGTTATCCTGTAGTACCAAGACAGCCTCTTTTTCATCACCTGCTTCAACTTGTTGACTCAAGGCTAGCTGCTCACATAGTCCCTTCCCACGTACTAGTTTGGTGACCTTGATCTCGATGTCATATTCCATGACACGAGTTATCCATCCTGCACGTTTCTCATTCAGATCCTTGTTTAGAAGGAAGTCCCTGACTCCCGCATGAGAGACCAATAATTGGATCTTGTTGTTTGAGACTAGGTGCTTGAATTTCTTTAAGCTCCTGATTACTGCAAGGACATGCTTTTCAATGAAAGAGTACCTAGTTTCGTATTCCTCCAAGCCTTGACTAAAGAAAGCAACTGGTTGTTCTAATCCTCCCTTGTTTTGTTGTACCAGGATTGCAGAAATCGTGTCCCCACCACCAAAGGCATATAGCACGAAGTCCCTGGAGAAGTCTGGATTGACGAGAGTCGGAGCTTGAGATATAGCCTCTTTTATTGCCTCAAAACTTGCCTTGCCTTCAGATGTCCACTTAAATGCCATACTCTTCTTTAACATCAGCGTTATTGGCTTCACAAGAGCTGCAAAGTTTGGAACAAACCTGCGTACAAAATTGATCCTTCCTAGGAAGCTTTGAAGAGCCTTCTTATGACTTGGCAATGGCAACGCTCGAATTGCTTCAACTCTCTCTGGGTCGATCGTCAACCCTTCCTTTGAAACAATATGGCCTAGAAGTTTTCCCTCGTGAGCCAAGAATATGCATTTTTTGGGATTCAATGATACCCCAAATCTTCTACACCTCTGAAATACTTGCCTCAAATGACAGAGGTGATCCGCTGCATTTTTTGAGAATACAGTGATGTCGTCAAGATATATCAAAACTATTTTATTGATCAACCCCTTAAATGCCATATCCATTGCCCTTTGGAAAGTGGCCCCAGCATTTGATAGCCCAAATGGCATCTTTTTGTAGGCATAGGTCCCCCATTTGGTGGTGAAAGTCATCTTGAATTGGTCATCTTCTTTCACCATCACCTGATTGTACCCTGAGTAGCCATCTAGGAGAGAGAATCTCTCTGAACCGGATACTACTTGCAATATTTGTTCCATTGAAGGAAGTGGGTAATGATCTTTGAGAGATGCCCTGTTTAGGTCTCGGAAATCCACGCACAACCTGATTTCTCCACTCTTCTTCCTGACCGGAACCAAGTTTGCAACCCAGCTTGAGTGCTTGATCGGGAATATAATGCTTGCCTCTATTAGCTTATTTAGTTCTTTCTTCATTAGAGGCTCAATGTGAGGGTTGACCGGTCTCTGTTTCTGCCTGATGGGCTTAGCATCTGGATCCAATTCTATGGTATGTTGTGCCAAATTTGGATCAAATCCTCTTAAGTCTTCATAGCTCCAAGCGAAGACATCTAGAAATTCTTGGCAAAGTTGTATGAAATCTGATTTCTCCTGCTCAGTGGCCACTTTGCCAATTTGAAGTGTTTTGCCTTCCCCAACCGGAATTAGCTCTGAATCTTCTCTCTTGACCTGTATGTTTGCCTTTTCCTTATGAAATCGGGTCGTTAGGGTTAAAGATAGAATCCAATGTTACCAAACCCTTAGGAAGCTTGTTTGTCTCAGAATGTACTACTTGATCCCCATACTGCTGCTCTAATCTATCCTGATTCCTAGCTAAAAATTCAGCCTCTTCTTGTAAGAAATTGACGATCTGTTGATCATTCTCAAACACCGCCACCTTGTGTTATTATCTCTGAATCGCTGGCCTCACAATCACATGGATATGTGGCTGTGTTTTCCCCTTTCGATGTTGTCAACCACATCAAACGTTGCTCCAACGGGCCGCGAGCCTATCTGCGACTTCATTTTTCTTCCTGGGTATGGACACAATGTTGAAAGCTTTGAAATCCTCAATGAGGTCCCATACCCTATTCTTGTAGCTCCTCAGCAAGTCGTTCTTTGTAGCATGTTGTCCCCTAACTTGGTTGACAATCAACTCACTATCTCCAAACACCTGCAAGTTCTTTATGCCCCTTTTCCTGGCCCAATGAATTCCATGAATCAATGCTTCGTATTCAGCCGTGTTGTTTGAACAGGAAAACTGGAAATGAAAAGCTGAAAATATTTGATGTCTTGTGGTGAAATCAACATTGCACCACCTCTAGCACCTTGTCTGCTTCTCGAACCATCGAAAAATAATTTCCAAACTTTGTTTTCATCCTTTTGTTCAGGCTGAATGATGTCGGGAATGGGTGAATTTTCTTCGTGTATACAATACACGCCCAATTCAGATTCTTCAATTTCCTTGTATGGGTCAAATTCATGACTCTTGTTTGCCCATTCATCCAAATTTAAATCAGGAATTCCCTCGACCTTAGTACCTGTTTCTAGATCACTTGAACACTCCTCTTGGTCAAAAGTCGAGCAATTTGCATTGATAGGATTTGGTACATGAGGCTCAATATGGAAATTGGCAATTGGTTCTGACCTGATTGTTGCTTTGGCTCCATACCTTGTCCTAAAAATCATGTGTGACTAATCTGCAGATAAATATCCACCAATTTTTGCAGTGAAGTCTCTTGATAGACACAACGCAAAGAGTGGCGGAAGGTCAATCACAGACACATCTTGTAGAACTATAACATTAGGATAGGAATGTAGTGTTAGGCTTAACCCTTGATGACCCCAACAGTTCCTACCGCTGCTCCATCTAGTCCGTATTTACTCCTTTCAAGATCGGCTCATACTTCAAAACCCAGTTGATACGCTATTTGCTTTGGTGTCACCGAACTACTTGCCCTTAATCAATCATGCAATTGTGTACTAATTTATCCCCAATGATTAATGAAATATAGAATGGAGGGGGTTTTAACTTTACCTTGTTGTCCTCCATGATTCCCTTCAGGCTGAGCAAGACATTCGTGAGGACCTTCTCTTGCATATGGGCATGTTGGTTCGAAGTTGACCAATTCTTCATGGCAGCTTGTAGAAGATCTCTTTGTCCTGGGATGGATAAAGATTCCCACATTGATATATTCACGTTCGTCTTCTTCATTTGATCAATGATGCTAAAAGGGGATGAATTGTCCTTTTGTTGTCCCTTACTTGGTGCAAACTTTTCTGGAGCTTGAGCATGTGCGTGTGTTGCTACAACAGGTACCTTGGGTTGATTTTGCACATTTGGAGCTGCGTTTGGTCTACTGACCCCTTGTTGTGTAAGAGTGGGTTGAGAAACAACTGGATTACACGGTTGTCCCTCTCCTATATTTCTCTTCTTTGACCGTGTGTTGGCAGCCACGCCTTGAAAAGGTTGTTGGTTAACTCCACAGAAGTCTTCCGTTTGCCAATTTGCCAATGTGGTTTCTGTTGGAGGTCCTTCTTGCTGCGTTTGTTGCTGTTGATTCTCCTCCTGGCTTGGTTCTTGAGCAACACCAATGGTTTGCACCATCAAGGCCTGATTTAGTGCACCATTGAAACATGCTGACTGATTGTGAGGTAGATTGCAAGGGTAACACCAGTCGTACTCCTGTGCCATGTTATTTTGTGTCGGGACCAAAGCTCTTGAGGACGTCGTTGCATTTGGATCATACGGTCGAAACGGCCTGGCAGCTTGAGGTTGTCCTTGGTTTTGGTTTTGATTTGCAGCCTGAGGTGGTGGTCTATTTTGTTGGTATGGGGGCCTAGCTTGGTACTGTGCTTGAGGCTGATACGGTCTAGCACTTTGAGCTTGTTGTCTTTTGATAGTCACAAGCTCATTTCCAAGGTTCTGCAATTGTTTCATGACCTCCTGCAATTCCTTTGAAGTATTTGAAGAAGTCGACGCCTCATTATTGCTTTGATTTCTAGGAGTTGGAATGGGATTCAACTCTGGTGCTTGGCTGGTTGTAGGATTTCCCATATCCGGATAGAGAGGCATTGGTGGCCTTGGTGCAAGCTTGCCAGCTTGGATCAAACAGTTCTCTGCTCTGATAGCTGTGTCGTAGGCCCCTGGCAGCGTTGTCCCTCCCATTGATTGGATCATCATGGCTATGTCTGAATTTATAGCCTTTAAGAAATAAAGGAATGCTCCTTCAGCGGTTGGTCTAACGGCTATTGGAATCCTGTCCCATGTCCGTTGGAATCTGAAGTTGAAATCTGTCATTTGTTCGTTAGGAGCCCTTTTGATTGTTGTCAGCTGTTCCAATAAAGACAAATTGTCCGCCCTCTCCCCGAATTGGCTGCAAAGAGCTGAACAAAGTTGGTTCCAATTCATAATAGACCCTGCTGTTAGGCTCCTAAACCATTGTAAGGCCTTACCTTTGAAAGATGAAGCCAACAGCTTGACCGCAACATCCATTTCATTTATTTTGTGAATTGCACATGCATTAGCAATATCCTGGATGTGATCAATAGGAGTAGTATGATTTTCTCTTGTGAAATAGGGTATGTTCTTTAGTGCTGCAATTGGAAATTGATTTTGAGCATTTAGGGCAAGTGGACTACTACTCGTGAAATTGACAAAGGGATTCGGTGGTAGATGTGACATTATGATTGGCCTAAGAACCCTGGTCGATGCGAGAAAAGGCCTACTAGGTGGAGGTGTAGACAAAGTCCTGTTAGGTGGAGATGGTGATCTTTGTGGTCTTCTTCCTCTCCTTCCTCTACCTGGTGAAAGTTGCAAGTGGAAAAATAGCCCCTCTTCTCGAGTATTGGACCTGGTTTGAATTCTTCTCATATGCCTGGGCAACCTTTGCTGCTACACCGCTGAATTCTATCCCCTTCGGAGTCACCAGATGTGTTAGAAAAAATGAGCCTCAAAAGGTAAACTTCTACCAAGTTACACACCAAACCTGACAATATTTAAAAATAGAATTTTGAAAGACCTGTATTTTTTGATATTTTAGAGTTTGGAATTTGATTTGGAATGACAGTCCCAAAAATCCTAAAATGCCAGACTTTCGAAAACCTAAAATCCGAAAATCAAAAACCATAAAATTTTGAAAGTCAAAATCTCAAAATCTAAGAATACCCTTTTGAAGATTATCCCCGATCTATCTTTGGTGAAATTTTGACTTGTTTTGAGCAAGTTAAGCCCTTGAAAATTGATTTCAAAGTTCACTGAAGGTGAAAAAACTCGAATCAGTAAAACCTCGTAATTTTTAAGTCTGAATTTCTTGAAAGTTCCTTCAAATCTATGGAATGACCTCTTGGTCCCACCGGGCATGCCAAAATTGTTGATGTTGAATCACAAAGACTTCGAATGTCTGCAACACGATGGGTTGAGACTCTCAAAGGACAGATAACATGGAGCTTTTCCCAAGTGTGGGACCTGCGAAATTGGAAAAGCTCTTTGAATGAAGGCCGTTCCTATTCCTCTGCTTAGATGCACACGTAGAAAATGCAGAGGGTTTACTAAAAACCTAATCTAACTTGCCAAGGAGACAGGGTAAGAAAATGCATAAAATAAAACCTAAACTACAAAGGTGATGCACCGAGGAATGAAGAACACCTGTCTTGCCAAATAAACACAGACCATTAAAATGCAATGCAAGATCATGCACAGATAGCCAGATCCATAGTGAAAGATCAAGGGGATGCAAATGAATACAGAGAGGGTTGAGAATCATCCACAGACATGCATTAATTTGCTCCAAAGATTGATACAACACACTGCAAAATGCCAAATAAACAAGGTTGCATTACAGTTTCAAATGGGAGGTTTTAACTCCACAAGTTCACCTGCCAAAGAGAAGAAGGGAGGGGCAAAACAGAAATGTCCAACCTTTAGAAAGAAGCCCCTCCTTACAATTTATAGGAAGAATGAGAGAGAAAAGAGAGAGGAAATCGAAATCTGCCCCAACCACCTCTAGAATGCACTTAACTATCTCATTATGGTGGTAGGTGAGAACCCCAGTGAACCCAAAAGTGGCGAACTGTATTTCAAATTTTTAAGAATTTTTTCTCACCCAATTAAAGATATCCAATCATAGTTAGACAGAGGACCTCATAAGCTTTCCAGAAAGTCCAACCTTGCATGAATCCGAGCTCCCAGTCAAAAGTTATGGCCATCTGAATATCTACGCTGTGGTCTACTTCTGCCGCCAAAGAATGTAATGTCGCGCCCCGAAGGTGCACCTTGGCGCATTCATGTGCGTGTCAACATCCTCTTACATGTGCCAAGGTGCAAATTTTTCTGTGTCGAAACTCCGTGTCATGTGCCATTTTTGTGTGCCAAGGCGCAACTTTTCTCTCGTGTCGACACCCTCTTACATGCGCCAAGGCGTAACTTTTTCTGTGTCGACACTCGTGTCATGCGCCATTTCTATGTGCCAAGGCACAACTTTTCCTGTGTCGACACTCCGTGTCATGCACCATTTCTGTGTGCCAAGGCGCAACTTTCTGTGTCGACACTCCGTGTCATGCGCCATTTCTGTGTGCCAAGGCGCAACTTTCTCTGTGTCGACACCCTGTGTTATGTGCCATTTCTGTGCGCCAAGGCACAACTTTTGTTGTGTCGACACCCTCTTACATGCGCCATTTCTTTGCACCAAGGCACAACTTTCTCTGTGTCGAAACTCTGTGTCATGCGCCATTTCTGTGCGCCAAGGCGTAACTTTTTTTGTGTCGACTCCCTCTTACATGCACCATTTCGTGCGCCTTGGGCATGTCAAGGATTTGAGATTCTTTGATTTCTCCATTCTCCGCTTGTCTATATCTACTCTGGGAAAAGATATATACAACAGCCTACTTCCAACCATGGTTGTTTTTGTTTATATCTTGTATATACATGTATCTTGATTGTAATTATTTGTAGGCTATTACCTATATTGGATTGTGTGTTTTATTATATATCCTTGATGAATTTGAGTGTCTTACAAAATATTGAGTGGTGTCCCATGTTTTAAACCAGCTACTTGTTGTGTCTTTTCACATGTTACTATGATTTTTGACTAGTTTTGATTACATCATACCATGCTTGTTTGTGAATAACACTTTTGGCTATCCTTTTTATTTTATTTTTCTTGCACCATAGTTATTACCATACATATTTACCTATCCCCAAGTGTAGGATTTCTATTTTAGATGTGCACATAAGTTTTATATTTCCTCATTTGGGCCACGCTCACCTTGGTTCATCTCACGCACCCCAAATGAGTGGTGGTAATCAATAGGTGACAATTTCACCCTCTCAACATTAAAAAGATCAAACACATATGGGTACTTAGAAAAATTAGAATAAATTAGAGCTAAGAAAAAGGTTTAAAATATGACATGGGCCAAAATAAGTGTAGGGACATAAGTTCCCAAATCAAACAGGAGTAACGGGCACTAGTGTCCCACCTAGGTGGTTATTTCTTGAGGGTAAAAATAGGTATATTACATGATCAATATATTCATAGTGACATGTTTCTCTAAAATCCAACATCATATAATCATTTATATGTTACTATTAGAACAATAGGAACAAAATCATTGGCAAGTCACATATTTTGGACAAGCAAACTAATTAATTTTTTTCTTGGGATAACTGTGACTAGATTCTATTAGGTTTTTGACCATATGAAGTGGAACTTATCCATAGGGAAGCATTAATGGTTGGAGGGAAAATCTGGAACTCGTCAATACTCTTCCATTGAAAATATGATTCCTAAATCCATATTTTTGTGACATGAAACTTAAATCCTTGGTTTGGCAATAGGATGCCTAAATCTTTAGCTTGGAAACAAGAATCCTAAGTCCTCATTTTAGTGACAAGATGCTTAAATCCATAGTATGGTGATAGGACACCTAAATCCACAAAATTATTCCGACCATTTCTAAATTAGAAAACATACATGACCAATTCTATCTCTTATCTCACGTCACATAGGTGTACTTTATCCTTGCTTTGCTTATTTTTCAATAAAAAATTCTATTTTCACATTTAATAAGTTAAAGTTTAATTTCATTTATTATTAGCATTGACTACACTTATTTTATTTTTCAGGTATGATCTTACTCGACAAAAGGAAATATCAAAGGAACAAATACAATAATAATTTATACTATGCACACAAGGTCACCCCTAAAATCCTTATCCTCTTTTATCTTTCATGGTACACATTCTATAATCTCCATTCTGAATGATATCAAGTACGATCCTCATTTGGTATGTTATCGGTTACAACTCCATTTGGATATCCACAAGGCACGTTCCTCTTATCTAATTTATGTTATGAATATTCATTCTCCAGCATAAAGTGGGGAAAATTTTGTCATGAAATATCACAGTTTCTATGTACATCACTCCACTAAGTAAGTATTTATATGCATAATTTCTAAGCAATAAAACAAGACATTTACAACACTTGTTTTATTTTTTATATTGATTTATCTCTTTTGATACTTTTGACATTTAATTTTATTGAATTATTACTTTACTTTTGGACATTAGACAACATATATCCTAGATATTTATTTTTAGTTATATCCTTTGAGCATTCTAGACACTACCTCTCTTTAGGAAAGGAGCACCCATGAACTAATTTCCACTTTGGGTGCTTTTGTCCTTTTCCTACCTTTTCTCAAGTTTGAAATGCCACATCATTTGTTATCTTTTCTAAAGTCTCTTTTATAACTTTAGGTTTTCATTTTTGGTTTTTAATAAGGAGATTCAAACAAGGGAACCATATATGTACATGAATTACTCACCATTATTAGGGCTTGGAAAGTTTTGGGCTAATACTTATTATCTACTGCTTGGGAAAAAAGCAATATTCAAGGACTACATTTGGGCTACATTATTAACTATATAGAAGGGGCTATTTCTGAATTCCATCTCACATATTCATCTATTTATTCTTGGAAAAAGTTAACCTAGATTCAAGAGACACAATTTAATCCCACACACTAGAACTACATAAATCATAAAATTTAGTGCATCACTTGGTAATAATAACATTAGGGTGATCATCGACGCTACCTGACTCAAGCATGTACATTGTTTATTCCATATAATGTTTACTTGATCCTTGTGCATGTATCTAGGGTTTGTTTTGTAGGTTTATTTAGAACACATTAACTCTACAATGAAGTGAATGTGATAGAGAGAAAAAGGAAGAATACAAGTTCAGACCCAAAAAATATCATAAGCATAGTTATTTCCACGACACTAGCATCTAGTTCGACACTAGCTCTCGAGTGGTCATGTCCCTCATCTAGGAGGTCCTTTCGAAGAGATACCATATCCTAGTTTCTTAGATAGAGCATACACATTTTAGATCCACCTTCTCATCATATTTCCCATCCCGTAATCATTCTAGATATGTCAATAAAATCTAACTCATTCTTATCTCCCTATTGCTTACACTTGTTTATTTTTTTGAATGATATATATATATATATATATATAGCTTGTCAATTTTGTATTCATTTGATAACATCCCTATAATAAAGATTTAAATTTATTTAAATTAAATACAAGTAATCACACATCTGAATACATAATCAATGTCACATACATAACATTAAGGAGGCATATAAGGGACACCAAAGTTTTGCAAGAAATATATAGTAAAGTTGATGTTTCAT
Source organism: Taxus wallichiana var. yunnanensis (assembly GCA_018340775.1). Taxonomy (NCBI): domain Eukaryota; kingdom Viridiplantae; phylum Streptophyta; class Pinopsida; order Cupressales; family Taxaceae; genus Taxus; species Taxus wallichiana. The sequence goes on from CM031236.1 coordinate 346,144,358, forward strand.
AGATATAGAATCAATCAAGCGAGTACAATAACAATAGTATCCCAGAGGCACATAGAGAAAGATAATCTATCACTACACAAAAAACATGTGTTAGCCATGTTAGTTTAAAAAATAGCATATAAAAAATATAAGTAATTGATAATAATGAGGAATTAAAGTAACTATATTAAAAAAAGCACCCGAATAGTGTAGGAGATACCCCTATAATATCAAGGACAATTAAGAAAGGTCTAAGATAACATGTCATCATGTATCAATGTATGTACATCCCGCATCAAGCTCAACATGCCTCATGAATACATGGGTGTAAAAATTATATAGAATAATATGTTATCTATGAAATCAAATGAAAAAAACATATGTAATGTAAAAATATAAAAATCAAATAATGTGTAGGTCTTGGTTTTGTATTTTTGTAAATATTTGATTTTTTTGTTTTTATGATTACCTTTATACAAATCAATAAAAACTTGAGATCTACCCTATGATAGTTTCATCATAAGGATGGTCAAACCCATCAATTAAATGAGGATCATACCACAAATAAGTTTTATGTGTTGGTGTAATAGAAGTAGTAGGGACCACAAGGAGTGGGTGTACCCATAAATAAAGGAGGCTCAAACCTTGAATATTTCACATGTGTAGTAGGATAAGCATGGAACTTAAGAAGTATGGATTTTGTAAAATGTGTAGGAGCCATAGAATGTAAAATAGGAACCTGAGGCAAAAGAATGAAAAGGATAGACTCATTAGAGGTAGTATGTATAATATGAGACCGGGAAGGATTCCAGCAAGGAATAGACACACTAATTATATTATGGGTAGGTGTAATAGGATTAGGTGTGGTAATCGTATGTACCCAATTTTTCACATGCTACATTTTCAGAATTATTAAAATCCCCAATGATGATTAATATATTTTTCAATGGTGCTTGAGTCCAGTTTCCCACTTGCAATATATATTTGTAGCCTAGAATGTTTTCCTTTTTCATTTCCATGCTTTTATTGCTTTCCTTTATCGATCTACTAGATGTTTCCTTAGCCTATAACCTTTAAGTCATAGAATCACCATGGAGGTTATGCAACCACCCCTGGTTACACAACCACTAGTCTTCACTCAATAGTGGTTACATAACTTCCCCAATGGTTGTGCAACCACCCCTCTATGCAAACCGATAGTTACATGTGATTTTTCCCGAGCCTCTTTCGGTGTGTTCGAGTGCGTGTCATCTTTTCCAAGATTGATTTTAACACAGTTTCTTAGTCAAATCAGTTTTTCTTGGGCTCATTTAATACATACCAACTCCCTTTCCTTTCCTACCGATTAATTGGAGTTAACTACCCCTTATTTTAGAGAGGTGGCATTCCTTAGCTATCAAATGGCTTAGACCATTTCTCTTCCTTTTTCCTATAAGAGCCAAGCTTCTATCCAAAGAATTGGTTGGAGATTTTTTCTTTTGTGAATTACACCGTTATGCTGCCATAATATTGCTAGGAAATACACAATCAAGCTAGTTCTCTTGCATTGTTATTCTCCTACCCGCATTTCTACCAAACTACTTGTAAGCCACCGCTGCTCCAACACTTCTTCACTATTTCTTCTACATTACCCAACATAGTTCCTTGGATTCATCTGAGCACTAAATTGGAAAATAAGTTGAGGGGGAAATAGAGTAAACCATCACTAGCTTTGTCACAGTTCTACAAATTCTAGGTTGGGGATGTACTTGGTTTTCCTTAAGATTTCTTTATTTATTTATTTCATTTGTATGCACAATTTGACTAGAGTAGTTAAATCAATTCAATTCAAATCAATTCAATAGTCAATTCATTATTGTAGTTTCTATTTGGTCTGCACAAAGATTTTGGTGATAGATGTATTCCTACCTATCCATGTGGGTTTGCAAGGGAAGTTTTTTTGGAAGAAAGATCCTACATTGGTTTAAAGTAATTGTAATTCCATTTCAATCTACAATCTTCATTAGATATTTGTTTATTTCTATTGGGGAAGTTTCAGAGGAAGAAGTGCTTCTGAGAAGCTTTTACTTCTTCCTGTGTCTCTGAGGTAGAATAGAAGATTTAAATCCACAAACATAAATTGGAAAATATTTTGATTTGTTAGAATAGTTTAGATTCATTTTGCATAGATAAATAGTCACATCAGATTATTTATTTGTTTAGTTCTATTAATATTATTATAGAAGAAATTGCATTTCTTCGTATTTCTTTTATCAATTTCTTTGTTGTTTTCCAGAAATCATAAAATCCAAAAATATTAGATTATTTTAATTAGTTTTCTTTATTGTTGCACTTCTATTATTCAATTGAAAAGAACAAAAACATTAGAATAGATTTGTTTTATTTATTAAATTAGTATTTTCCTTTGTTAATTAGCTAAAAGCAACATATAGGTTTAATTAATTTGAGGAAAGTAATTGAATCATTTTAGTTTAAATATGCTTGTTTCTATTTTGTTAATTAGGAACATAGATTAATTAGACAAAAAGTAATACAATTCCCCACGTGTCTTTAGTTGGCCTAGGTTTAAACATCAACCTTTCCTTTGATGGATACTTTGTGAGTTTATTACTTCTTTATTTTGTTAGTTTGAATACATCCCACATGACCATTCAGGGTCATCAGCAACCAAGAGACAAAGTGTATGATCCTCAAGTCCCACATCCAAACATATCTTATTTGCACATAGACATTGACACCAGCCTTAGAATCTTGGTTTTCGATCCACACCACTTCCACCTGTCATCATCTCACAATTGACAATCTTGAACGAAGAAGATGAAAAGGTCTAAATTTTTTGACAAAACCATCTTGGATGAAACTAGTTTCCATAATCCACTCACTTTTCCTATTCATATGTTTCCTCTAGTACTTCCATGACCTTGTTTAGAAATTTCTATGAGGAAAACACGTGACAGTTTCCCTACCTTCCACAACCCATTGTGAGCATTTTCCATGAGCTAGATATTGACTGCCATTTATGCATTACCATCCTCTTATACCGTTCTATATCACCCACGTAGGTAAGACAAACTTTTTCTTCCTTAGACAATCATATTGCTTTAGTGCCCATATAAGACATTAGATTTAATTGATCCTTCCTTATCCAAATTTCACCTATCTTTCCTTATATATATTCCACATAGCCATTTATCCATTCCACATCACTCGTCCTGGTATGACCTTGGGAGATTGAGTGTACCTAAAATTCACGTGTGGATTTTCAACTGCATACAAAATTGGTGAACCCGACATGAAGGACTAGTTCCTTTTCATTTCCATTTTTTTACTTTCTTTCATCCATCCTTCTCCTCTCCCATTATTTTGTGGGTATTTATACACCCCCAAATATGTCAAGTTAGGAATATGGCTAACCCATTTTGGGTCTCGAGGCGTATTATTACCAAATGGGTATGTAACAATCACCCTCACTATTTGGGTGGGCTGATAACTACTCATCTAATCTACCTTCCCCTCACACTCCTCCTCCTCAAGGGACCAATAATGGTTCATCGAGTCAGGATAAAGGAGAGTGATCAACCTATGTATAACCCATAACCTGAGTTCTCTAGCTTAAACAATATGACATTCACAAGAGTGAAATGTTTCAACCCTTGGGTCTTGTTTAAACCAAAAATTAACATGTAATCTAATTCACTCCCATATTATCTATTTCAAGATGAGGATTTCTTGGTGCACTTCTCTCAAAGTGATGAGTGTCTTAATGCAATATACTAGTCCTTGAACTGGATGCAATAAAGACAATCGATGTTATTCTTTAGAATAAATTTTTTTACCCCTCCTCCAATAGGAAACATATCCAAAGAGGGGTGGCCTCCCAAGGATCAGACCATAGCAATACATCATGTACCATTTCTTCCCAACTAGTGTAATGAATCAACGAATAGCTTGAATTTTACATTGTAGTGATTGAATCCGATGAAGATTATGAGCAGGATGCATGTCTATGATAGAACTAATATTTTTTGTATCAATTTCAATACCATTTCGAGAGATGATATAACATAATAACTTACCAATAATCACAACAAAAACACATTTTTAGGATTGAGGCGGATATTATATTTTTGTAAGTTTGGAAAGAGTGTATGAATTTCTTGAGCATGATGTTTTGATTTGGAAAATATATAATCAACATAATCCATGATGATTTTATGAATATAATCATGGTATATGTGATTAATGGGGTGATAGTATATAGCACCAACGTTTTTAAGGACAAAGGGCGTGCGAGTATAACAAAATTTACCCCTACGTGGTTGTGAAAGAAGTATTTTCTTGGTTACCAAGGATACTTTTGATTTGATTATAGAAAATAAACCCTCCATAAAGTAAATCATGTCATGACTCATGGTGGAATAAAGAAATAAATTCAATAAGTGGTAAGGTAAAATGGTCTTTAGGAAAAGCTTTATTAAGATCATGAAAGTTAGTACATCATTGAATTTGGCCATTATGTTTCATAAAAGAGAAATATTAAAAACCCATTATGGGTAGTCGATAACATGAATGAACTCGACATCTAATAAGCATTGGATTTATTCTTTGACTAATAAGGCCACACTTTTTTCATAGGTTTTGCACCCTCATAAAGTATGATATTTTGCATGGATATAGAGGGATCGATGTCGGGAATGTTGCAATAGTGCCATGAAAATAAATACTAGAAGGCCGATAAAAATTTATGAATATCAACACATTCACTATCAGTAAGAGAGGTAGATAAAATAACTATACGTGGATCATCATCAATGCTGAGATTATATGGTGTAGTTTCTTCAATAAGTAATGTGGATCGGTCCTTAACATATGGTTGGGTGGGTATAGTATTATTGACATTAGTATGTACACTATCCGGGTCACTCTCACTGAAGTATGTAGTAGCGTGAAAAAATGGGGTAATATCCTCTTATGATGATGTGAAGGGAAGTGAGAATAATCACCAATGTACTCTAGAAGAGTCTCATCATTGTGAAATTTATCTAAGTAGGGTAGGTCAGAGAGGTAGTAACATTGACGAGGTATGAATGAACTAAGTAGAGTGTATGTAAATGTGAAGTGGTATAGACCATAGAAAGGTGTTTGGATGCAAGAAAGCACCTGTTGGGCCTCAGAATTTGGCTAAGTACAAGAACGCGTGTGGGCACACGGGACCTATTTGAAGAAGGGCATGCAAGGTGAAGACGTGTAGGTAAGGGTTCTAGTAGGGTGTTGTAGAAAACACGGCGTGTGCGCATGAAAGAAAGGTTTTGGGACTTAGCCATATTCAGATTTCTAGGAAGCACATGAGAAAAGTGTGACCCATCTAGTATGTGAAGTCGATAAGGTGCCACCTAGCGGTCAGTAGGATCAAAAAGGGTTTATTTTATGCATGTGATGGAAGGTTCTAGAAGAACATCATTGCAAAAGGTGGAAATGTCTCGATCAAATGAGGCATGCTCCATGGGAGGACCACTTGGACACTTGGCGTCAATTTTTACCTCGAAGGCATGGTGATAAAGGTAGAAAATCTATATATTGAGGTGCGTAGATACTAGAGAAGAGATGCAGAGAGAATAATATGTTGAAAAGGAGGTAAATCTCTGAAAAGATCTTATGGAGGATTCTATGGTTGGGACTAGTGAAAATTAGGAGTGATAACATGTATAGTGGGATGGGTCTATATTCATCTTTGTAATGTGAAGGAAATAGTGTAGTTCTGATGTATGACTTTGCTCTACATTGTTATATGGGTCTGTTATGGCCTCAAAGAATGTAATGTGGTTACTAGAATCATCAATATGAATATAAGACTCTGTCTTGAATCATATATGTGTTCATAAGAATAATCCTAGTGCATTTCCTTTGTGTATGAATCAAGTATATATGTTGTCTATTATTTATCCTTTATTGATGCATTGATGTGATAACTCATCATAGGTTCTCATAATGAACGCATGTTTTCTTCCTTTCTTTTGCATTTGAATATCTGTCATAAGATGATGCATTCTCACAAGACTCACATAAAGGATAGTTCGGTACCCACACATGCCTCAGGTAAGTGCCCAACCCCCATTGGGTGATAGGTGGTATGCATGAGATTTTACTATTAATCTAAGGGTATAAAAATTAGTACATCTTGGTTCCGTTTTTAGGACCTATTTTCGAAGTTGTTGTGAAAAATGGCATGCATATTGGTCCCTCTGATGTGTAATGACAAAATTTCTAACCTTGGAAAGTGTTGAAGGATGGTTCAAGAGAACGGAGGATGAGTTTTCTCAAAGATTCAACACTAGACCTAAGTTTGATGCACGTAGATGGGTAGAAGAGAACCTATACCATGAGTTGTATGAGACATTCTTATGCTATTTCTTAGTATAACTATATGAATGGCTTTCAGCATATGCATCCAGATCAAGATGGTACTACATATCACGCGTATGGACCCAAGATTATTATCGAGGTCATGAGGATTCAGATCCGACTTAAACGCGTGTTGTTGATCACTAGTGGAAAGGAGTGTTGACTAGTTATACTCTAGAATACACCATTTCTATGTATTATTCCCTAGAAGTTTCGAGTTCAAGTTATTGAGGGATCCCATAGGATCATTTTTACATGTTATTCCTTTGGCTATGAATATCATGATCATTACCCTATGTTTAAAGGCATTTCCAATGGCATTGCCTAAGCTTCTCTAAGTGTTGGGAGAGTAAGCTAGGGTGAAGGAAGATGATGGAAATTACAGATGAAAAGGAAAGGGAGGAGAGAAAACTCAAGTATAGTGAATCTCGTGAAAGGGAAATGACTAGATAATGTAAGGTTATAAGTGTGATGGATCTATGGAGGTAGATGTCGAGGGAAGGAGTTGAGATTCACATAGAGGACATGGAACTTGAGAAGTCTCAGTGCTACCCCATCTTGGAAAGTGCAAGAGAGAGGTCCCTTTAGATTCTAATGATATTTTTTTACATGGAGAAAGGAGACCCATCAAAGTGTGAATCTAAACCCATTTGACGACCAACCCCTAGTGTTTGGATTTCTAGATCAAGGGAGAAGTATTGTTAACCCAGTTACTATTGGTGGGAGTAACTAATCTATGCCCAGGAGATATAATTTCTCATTTAAAACATCCATGGTTGCGCAAACCATTTTAATATTTGGAGGAATTTTTGGACAAGGTGCAAGTACAAAATATTTGGGTATCACGTCTAGGAGTGGTGTAGGACACACAACTAGAAGTGGGATAATATCACAAACCATCGACGCATAGTTTAGTGAGACGTTGGGCACAGAGGCACGACCACTTTAGACCATGTTTTGGTTGCGGGGGAGGTGGATCTGGTGGTGTAGGGGCTAGAGGACCTGGTGGACCTAGCAGATCTAGAGGATCTAGTGGGTTAGGAGGAACGGGACCTAGTGGATCCAATGGATTTGGTGGAGGAGGAAACACCAGAGGAAACTAAGGATCTGGATTAGGAGGACAAGGGCCTCAACCACCTCCACAATTATTTTTGAGATGTCATTGCACTTACCAGACTACATGGGTATTGAAGATGCTACAGATAATGTGCACAAGTGTGAATTACTATGACGTGTGAAATGGATCACTACCCTAGAGTGAAAGGAAATTTAGTTTGTAACAACATTATAAGGACACACGCATATTTGGTACTGAAAGTATGACCCCCATCAAATGGTGGTAGCTACATCACATTAAATAATTCCTTCCTAGTAGAGTTCCATATCCCTGAGTTTGAGAAAAAGAACATTAGTTCTTTAAAGGAAATCCAACAAGGAATGATAGAGAGTGTGTAGGAGTATGATGTGAATTTCAAGAATCTCTTATCAAAACTATCCTATGACATTCATCCTTCTCAACATGCTCAATGGTTTTTTGGAGGGTTTATAACATCATTTAGAAGGGCTCTATCAAACAATACTTTCACTGACTCCATGCAAGGCATTGGAATCTACCCTACGGCCGAGGCCATTGGGAGTGTTGATACTAGTGTTAGTCATTTTCTAGAGGCTCAAATTATTACAATGACCAAGCAGTTGGAGAAGCTATCTACAAACTCAATGCATGAGGTTCATAGTGGGATTTGGTGTACAAACTATGAAGTGGAAGGGCATGTAAAGGATAGTTTCCCTCGAAAGTCAATACACGCTATGGTGGTAGAATGTGAGATTTTCCATGGGGATCATGATGTAATTAGGTGTCCTCTACTACAACGTGTAATCTACAAGAATGTTTCTTGCTATTATAAGATCTGTACCTCTACAACCCATGATACTAAGGATTACAGATTGATTGACCAAATCCATGATGCTATTGATCTTGGTGTGCACCAGACTAGTCTTGCAAGTAGTTCCAAGGATGATGATCATCGCTATGAAGGGTACACAGATGGAGGAGCACGTGGAAGAGGTTTTTGTGGAGGATTTTGTGGTCATAGTAACCATGGTGGAGGATGAAGTGAATTCTTGCAAAGGAACCTATTATAACTATGTATCTATACAGCATTAAAAATGTGAGTGTCATGATTTGTTACAATGCTTGTGGTGCGGGAAGAAACATAAGTACAAAGAGTGTCCATAGATTTATGAGCATATGAACCAACAACATTGGAAAGATAAAGGCATTGTGATGGTGAGCATCAAGAAATATGATTCACTTTAGATGCCATAAGTGGTGCATAAGTCAAGAGTAGAACTTGTATTAGTGATGGTGCAATTAGAGGCCACGTGTGCCAGGGAGATGCCAAGACAAAGGACACTATTTTTAAGAGAGGAAGTGGTACATGGAAAGTATATAGACCCTGCTCATTAGAAGGAGGTGTATCAAGATACTATGGATGTGATTCAAAGTTTGCAAGGGAGATCCAATGTCTAAAGGAGAAATCAAAGTAGTTGGAGTAAAGAAAGAATGCCGAGAATCCAAAAAGAGGACCTGGATGAGGTCAAGGAAGTATGTAGGATGTTAAGGCAAGAGAATATTATTCCCTTGCTAGGAGAATGGTTGAGGGAGAAGGTACCACACACCAGAGTAGAGTGTGAAAGGTAGGTTTTACATGCAAACCTTCCTCCTCACAACCTTGACTATGATAAGGAAATTACATTGAATGCAGTTGTTGATGGATGGATTCTAAGTAATATCCTCATTGACACATGGGTGGAGGTCAATGTTCTTACCTTGGATGCCTGACATCAAATGGGAAGACCCACATTACAACCATCTTCGAATGTGTTATATATGGAAAACAAGACTAAGGCAATGCCCATTGGATTCCTAAAGGACACGATTATTGATGAGGTCATAAATTGGCCATAAATTACCATTATTTTGTCCTTCCAAATTACCTTTGAAAGTGGATTTAAATGTAATCTAGGAACTTATAGTTTTTAAAAATAGAATATAGGATATATATCTTGTTCATTCTTTAGAAATATTTTGTTATATAATTTGTTGAATAATCCTATTGATTATTTGGGAAAAGATGCAAAGTCTTGTGTATACGCAGTCATAAAGGAAAGATAATACTAGTATTGGGAAAAATGGAATTAATCATGAAAAGAACATCCAAACTCAAATATTATTTCATATTCAGATCCCTCTAAAAAATTATACAAGTTTAAAAAAGAATCATCTCAATCCGAGATTGCATGAAAAATTTATAGCTGTTTTAGTTAGCTCAAACCATTGGAGGTAGCTCCGTAACCTCGCAGTTAGCTCTGGAACCTACAACATTAGCTCCAGAACCATTGGAGTTAGCTCTAGAACCATTGAATTTAGCTTCGAAACACTGTAACATTAGCTCTAAAACCAATGGATTTAGCTCGGAACCTGCATCAATAAAGTAAGGTTAGCTCCGAAACCAATGGAGTTAGCTCCCGAGCCCGCATCAATAGAGTACCGTTAACTTTTGGAACCTAACAAGTTAGCTCTAGAACCTGTAACGTTATCTCTGAAACCATTAGAGTTATCTCGTGAACCGTAACGTTAGCTCCAAAATCTGAATTAACAAAGTAACATTATCTCTGGAACTAGTGGAGTTATCTTGAACTCGCATCAATAGAGTAACGTTAGCTCTATAACCTACATCAATGGAATGACAGCTTTTTGAGGAATTGTGAAAAATTAGATAATCCAATGGGAAATATGAGAGAGTTTTTTGATATAGCAATGTGTTTAAAAAAAATCTCATTCATATTTTCTATAGGTTTTACCAATGAAGAGAAATCTAAATTTCAAGTGAGTCATGATCCGAGGAAAAGTGTATCGATGAGCACTAAAAGTTCCATAAACAGAAATAGAAAAGTCAAATGGAAAATATGAGAGAGGTTTTGTTAATAGCAATGTGTTTAACAAAAATTCATTCATATTTGCTAGAGGTTTTACCAATGAAAATAAATATAACGTTTAGTGAGCTGTATTCCGAGGAAAAGTGTATCAGATGAGCACTAAAAATTCCATAAATAGAAACAAAAAATTCCAATGGAAAATATGAGAGAGTTTTTGTTCATATCAATGTGTTTAATAAAACCACATTCTTATTTTCTATAGTTTTTACCAATGAAAAGAAATATAAATTTTAGTGAGTCAAATTCAAGGAAAAATGTATTAAACGAGCACTAAAAGTTCCATAAACAGAAACAAAAATTCAAACATAAAATATGAGAGAGGTTTATGTTCATAGAAATGTGTTTAACAGAAACCTCATTTTAATTTACTACAAGTTTTACCAATGAAGAGAAATATAACTTTAGTGAGTTGTAGTCTAAGGAAAAGTGTATCAAACAAGCACTAAATGTTCCATAAATAGAAACAAAAAAGTCAAACGGAAAATCTGAGAGAGGTTTTTGTTTATATAAATGTGTTTAACAAAAATCTCATTCATATTTTCTACAAGTTTTACCAATGAAGAGAAATATAACTTTTAGTGAACTATAGTTTGAGAAAAAATATATGAGACAAAAATTAAAAGTTCCACAATAAAAAATAGCAAAGTCAAGTGGAAAATCCAGAAAAGGTATTTGGTTAAAATCATATTTTAAGGAAAACATCCTTCCAATAATATAGGAGAATAAAATCATTGTGATTGTTGTTACCAAAAAGCAAGGAGAAGATTTGGGAGTAAATCTTCCTAAAATAAACAAGATAAGACTTTGACTCTAATAATATATCTCTCTCCATATTTTGCATGGAGATGGAGATCTTAGTTATTAGGATTAGAATAAATATAAGATCAAATTGTATCTCCCAAAATAAGGATTTTATTCGATGCATGAATTATAAATGCAACCTTCCACACTTAGATATGTAATGTTTACTACCAAGAAATGAATCTGTTCTTTTCTCTCCAATATTTTGTAGTTTTGAGTTAAGATCTCGAAGCATGGTGTAAATCCTTTTCCAAGGAATGACGTGGCTACTCATTCTAAGGAATATGGATTTGTATATTTGTGTTTATTTATTTTTTCTGTAATTATCATCTTGTTGTATTATTCTTCTCTTTGTATTGTAACATTCAGTTTGTTGTAAACATGCAGGTGTTTCATTTAATTTAATTATTTCCAATTCAGCAATTTCAATTTATGTAAGTGAGTTTTATTCCTACAAGTTTGATTTCCTTTATGCAAGTGTGTTTACATTTTTGTAAGTGTGCATTTAAATTTATGCATGTGTGCTTTCAATTTATGCAAGTTTGGATTGTGTTTAAGGGAGTTCCTTTCCAAGATATTCTTCTCTTAATGCATACAACCATCAAACACCAACCCTGGATTGAAATTATTAATGGCAAGAATTGACGACCTCGTCATTTTAGCACCATTTCCAGGACACAAGTGTTATTAGGAGATTCAAAGTTCTTTGAAATAATATTCTAGTGATAAGAGAATACCTTTTAGCAAATTTCTGTGATAGGAAGTATTTGGTAAGAAGTTTTCTTTAGACTTTTATTTCGCAAGTAGATTAAAATTTCATTTCTACAATTAGGAATATTAGATTGTAAATAGTTATCTACCCACAAACTATCTATGTGTATGATAAAATGATCGTGATATTTTATCAAGAAGGTATAATGGTATGAACAAAAAATTTAGATCTAAATGGTAGATTATGATATTGAATCTAGAAGTAGATCTAGTTGATGAAATATCATATGTCATTATTGATAACCACCACTATTTCTCCTTGTATCAACTAACAAATTGGTGATCTTATTACACATAACCTTAGTAGAAAACCGACTTATCCGGTTTGTAATAATGAAGTGGTGGCATTTCTAATTAACTCCATCCATATTCAAGGATTTCATTAGAGCCAAAATAAAAATACACTCATAATAAATCCACCCATCCAAATTATTTTTTCATCCCATAATAAAATTCAATCCCTCCACCATATCCATTAGAAAAAATTGTTTTCAAGTCTTTCTATTTCTTCATTTTTGTATATGCTTGTATAATATGGAGTAGAAATTATTTTGAATATCAAGACAATCAATTTTTTTTCATGCTAACATCCACAAGAATTTCCAAAGTTGTTCTTGATACCAACATGCAAATTTTTGTGCACCAACAGTATCAACCAAGGAGCAATTTGGAGGGACCCATGGATATATAACACAATCCATCTTCGATATCACTAGTTTGGGCTTTGAATATTACTACGGTGATTCTAATAATTCCCAATGCAAGTTGGGATTTGAAGACCTAAAAATGGTCTACACAATATTTGGAAATCTTCTTAGAGTTACCAAATATGCAAAGAGGTTTTTATGAGATCTCAGACATTACTTCCTATTTTACACAAGTTGTACTTTGATGAATATAGTCTAATGTTGGATCAATTTTTTCTCTAATCCTTCTCATGTTATCATTTCAGTAAAAAAAACTTTGATTGGAAAACCAGCTTGTTGGCCAATCAAAGACAAAAAAAAAAATTAAAAAAATACTTTGATTGGAAAATCAGCTTACTAGCCAATCAAAGAAAAAAACTTTGATTGGAAAAATAGTTTGTTGGCCAATCAAAGTTAAAAGGGGGATGATTCTTCTTCAAAAGAAATCAACCATTACCTGGTGGCTTTCTTCTCAAGACTATTTGGCCATGTTAACAATAGGATGACAAAGAAAACTAGAGGTATGATCAAGTTATTTTGTTCTACTATATTATTTTAAAGTTTTTTGTAAGTTTTTTTATCACGCTTAGATCCACTTTTAAGATATCTAAGGAAGGCAAGATAATAATTCATATCTCCCTACTTATATGAAAAATATGTGCACCTCTTTGCAATCAAACTTTTAGAGTCTAATTTATGGGAATCCATGAATAAACAACATGCATGAGGACATGCATGAGCTTAAGTTTGGGAGAGAAGGAAAAGCACGAGGTATGCATTTTGATTTTAAATATGAGACACAACAGAAGGAGATCCACACAAGAACCTGTTGTAAAAGAAAATAAATAAAAAATAATAGAAGGAGATCCACACAAGAACCTGCTGTAAAAGAAAGGAGATCAAAAGCAATAGAAGGAGATCCACACAAGAACTTGCTGTAAAAGAAAGGAGATCAAAAGTAGTAGAAGGAGATCCACACAAGAACCTGTTGTAAAATAAAGGAGATCAAAAGAAGAAAAATGATATCCACACAAGAACCTATTGTAAAATAAAAAAATAGTAGAAGGAGATCCACACAAGAATCATTGTAAAAAAAGGAGATAAATATCTAGAAGGAGATCCACAAGAAATTTTCCTCAATGTGGAGAATAATATAATAAGATGAGATAATAATTTAATGCATGAGGACATGCATAAGATTAAGAGTGGGACAATGATGAGGCCATAAATTACCATTATTTTGTCCTTCCAAGTTACCTTTGAAAGTGGATTTAAATGTAATCTACGAACTTATAGTTTTTTAAAAATAGAATATAAGATATATATCTTGTTCATTATTTATAAATATTTTGTTATCTATTTTGTTGACTAATCCTATTGATTATTTGGGAAAAATGCAAAGTCTTGTGTATGCAGGCCATAAAGGAAAGATAATGCTAGTATTGGAAAAAATGGAACTGATAATGAATAATACATCTAAACTCAAATATTATTTCATATTTGGATATCTCTCAAAAAATTATGCAAGTTCAAAAATAATCATCTCAATCCAAGATTTCATGCAAAAGTTATAATTGTTTTGGTTATATCTCGAAACCACCGGAGTTAGCTCGGAACCTCGCAAAGTTAGCTCGAAACCTACAACGTTATCTCCGAAACCATTGGAGTTAGCTCCAAAACCTATAATGTTAGCTCCAATACCAATGTATTTATCTATGAAACCTACATCAATAAAGTAGCATTAGCTCCGAAACCATTGGAGTTAGCTCTGGAACTTGTAAAGTTAGCTCCGAAACCATTGGAGTTAGCTCCGAAACCATTGGAGTTAGCTCAAGAACCTATAATGTTAGCTCTGAAACCATTGGATTTATATACAAAACCTACATCAAAAAAGTAACATTAGATCTAAAACCATTAGAGTTATCTTCGTAACCTACATCAACAGAGTAACATTAGCTCAGAACCTACATCAACAAAATGATAGTTTTGAGGAATTGTGAAAAATAGGAGAATCTAATGGGAAATTTGAGAGAGGTTTTCATTCATAGAAATGTGTTTAAAAAAACCTCATTCATATTTTCAATAGGTTTTACTAATGAAGATAAATATAACTTTCAAAGTGAGCTCCGGTCGAGGAAAAATGTATCGAGGAGAACTAAAAATTCCATAAACAGAAATAGAAAAGTAAAATGGAAAATGTGAGAGAGGTTTTTGTTTATAGAAATGTTTTAAAAAAATATCATTTATATTTGCTACAAGTTTTACCAATGAATATAAATCTAACTTTTAGCGATCTCGTAGTCCGAGGACAAGTGTATCGACAAGCACTAAAAGTTCCATAAACAGTAACAAAAAAGTTAAATAGAAAATATGAGAGAGGTTTTTATTCATAACAATGTGTTTAACAAAAAAATCATTTAGATTTACTATAGGTTTTAATAATGAAGACAAATCTAACTTTTAGTGAGCTGTAGTCCAAGGAAAAGGGTATCGACGAGCACTAAAATTTCCGTAAACAAAAACAGAGAAAAATTAAAATAGAAAATATGAGAGAGGTTTTTGTTCATATAAATGTGTTTAAGAAAAAAATCATTCCGATTTGCTATAGGTTTTACCAATGAAGATAAATCTAAATTTTAGTGAGATGTAGTCTAAGGAAAAGTGTATTAGGCGAGCACTAAAAGTTCCATAAAGTAAAATGAGAAAAGTAAAAAATGAAAATATGAGAGATTTTTTTGTTTATAGAAATGTGCTTAGCAAAAACCTCATTCATTTTTTCTACAATTTTCTACCAATGAATAGAAATATAAATTTTAGTGAGCTACAATTCGAGGGAAAATGTATGAGACAAGCGTTAAAAGTTCCACAATAAAAATAACAAAGTCAAGTTGAAAATCGAGAAAGGTATTTGGTAAAAATCATATTTTGAGAAAAACCTCCTTCCAATAATATAGGAGAATAAAATCATTGTGATTCTTGTTACAAAAAATCAAGGAGAAGATTTGGGAGTAAATCTTCCTAAAATAAACAAGATAAGACTTTGACTCCAATAATATATCTTTCCATATTTTGTTGAGATGGAGATCTTAGTTGTTAAGATTAGAATAAAGATAAGATCAGATTGTATCTCCCAAAATAAGGAGTTGGTTGGATTCATAAATTATAAATGTAACCTTCGACACTCAGATATGTAATGTTTACTACCAAAATATGAATATGTTCTTTTCTCTCTAATATTTTTTAGTTTTGAGTTAAGATCTCGAAGCATGGTTTAAATCCTCTTCCAAGGAATGAGCTTGCCACTCATTCTAAGGAAGATGGATCTATATATTTTTGTTTTTTTCTTGTAATTATCATCTTGTTGTGTTGTTCTTCTCTTTGTATTATAACATTCAGTCTGTTGTAAACCTACAGGTGTTTCATTTAATTTTTCTTATTTCCAATTCAACAATTTCAATTTATGCAAGTGTGTTTTATTCTGCAAGTGTGATTTCCTTTATGCAAGTGTTTTTACATTTCTATAAGTGTGAATTTAAATTTTTACATGTGTACTTTCCATTTATGCAAGTTTGGATTATGCTTAAGGGAGCTTCTTCCCAAGATCTTCTTCTCTTAATGCATAAAACCATCGAGACACCATCCCTAGATTGAAATTATTAATGACAAGGATTGACAAATCTCATCGCTTATCACCATTCAAGGGGCTAGGTTCACTTTGGATACTTCAAAGTCTTAGCACTTGCCGAGGTAGACAACTTTCAAAGCATTGCTTAGGTGCCCATGGTGTTAAAAGAACAATACTGACCTACATTTTAACAAGGGGTATATATATTTAATAACAAGGAAGAAAGGGTGATTATCCCTTTAACAAATGGGAAATAAATGCCCTATAGTGATCCCTTAGGAGAATAAGTCCTCGATAAAATATATGTGTGCTCCATTAGAGATCCTGATATAATTCATCCCACGGAGGGGGTTATCTAGTTTGAGGATGCTCACCCTTGAGTGATACCACTAGAATGACATATGACAATTGGGCGCATTATACTTATGAGTTGATTGGGCGATAGTTGAGAGGATCTATAACAAGGGTGAAAAAGGTGCGTTAGGTCAAGCGCCTAGGAGGAAAGAAGTTTCCAAGTTTCTCTGGAGGAGCATACCCTGAAATTTTCTTGTGAGAGATGGAGGGTCAGTGGGAGAATGAGTACGAGAGAAGGGGAATGATCAATTATAACCTACTTAGAACTACAGTGCACTAGTGGGGTATACATCGTGAGAGCCTCCTAAAATGATGTGAAGTAAGAATTGCATTTTCTGTAAGGTACTTCAGAGCAAGGCACCCTTTGTCATACAAGATTATCATGGTAAAGAGACTTCCTCATTTCTTATCCAAGTGTGTGAGAAGGCATGATTGGGAAGTGCGTAAGAATTACCACATTTTTATGGGTGCATAAGTTGTATTCCACCTTACAAGACTATGTGCACACATGATATATTCATTCAAATATGCATCATCAAATAGGTAATTGGAAGGAGTTGGTGGCTGATATCATTCAAGCTTTCGATTATAGGAGTACCAAGCCATTAATGGATAAGGCATTACAAGTAATCAAGTACCTTACGATGGGAGATAGTGCTATGGAAGAAGATAGGCTACTATAATTTCTAGGTGATCCTTATTTGGAGATGCACCTCAATGAAGAAGAATCAGAGGAAGTACAGCTTGAGTGTGCGTGCATGGAAAAAGAAAAAGGAAAAATGGTCTATGTAGTAGATGATAAAGAGGTATAAAAATTAGATATTAACCATTCGAATGTACACGTGTGGTCATAGATAACACTTATGAGTGAGCACGTGCCTACCATGATCCCTTAAAAACAAATAAGGTTAACATTAGGACATAAACATAACATAAGGAAGCTATCATTGGGTACTATTGGTCCGAAAATAAGTTTCAAAGGTCATTGATCTGTTTCACGAATTCTAGGATTTGTTCCCTCATAGGTACCATGAACTCAAAGGAATCCACCATTCCTTAGGGGAAATGAAGATCAAGTTGAAGGAAGGTGCGTGCTCGATTCGAGAAGAGACCTTATCAGATGAATCCAAATTTGTGCGTATAGGTTAAGGAGGAAATACAAAAATGATAGCATCAGGCATTATTAAGGTTGTGGAAGAATTAGAATAGATAAACCCAATGGTCATCAGTATCAAGAAGGATGGGAGGATAAGGATCTATGTGGACTATAGGGACCGAATGTGGTATATGTCATCAATCATTTTCCAACCTCGTTTATGAAGAAATTTTGGAGGGAGTAGTGTTAGTGCAAATCAAATGACACCTCGGATGTTGATCAGATTTCTAGGTTGATCATACTAGCATCCAGTGTGATTTCACAACATTGAATCCTTTCTCCAAGTGTGGGACTTGCAAAAATGAGAAAGGAATCTCTAGAGAAGGCTGGTTCCTATTCCTCTATTCAGATGCACACGAAAAATGCAGAGGGTTTACTCAAAATCTAATCTAAATTGCCAAGGAGACGAGGGTAGGAAGATGCATAAAAATAAACCTAAACTAACAAAGGTGATGCACTGAGGAATGAAGAACACTTGTCTTGCTAATAAACACAAACCATTAAAATGTGATGCAAGATCATGCATAGATAACAAAATTTACAGTGAAAGATCAGGAGGATGCAAATGAACACAGAGAGGGTTGAGAATCATCCACAGACATGCATTACTTGCTCCAAAGATTGATACAATACACTACAAAATTCCAAGAGGTGAAGTTGCATTACAGTTTTAAATGGGAGGTTTGAACTCCACAAATTTGCCTGCCAAAGAGAAGAAGGGAGGGGCAAAACAAGAATGTCCGACCTTTAGAAAGAAGCCCCTCCTTACAATTTATAGGAAGAATGAGAGAGGGAAGAGAGAGGAAATCCAAATCTACCCCAACCACTTCTAGGTTGCATTTAATTCATCTCATTATGGTGGTAGGTGAGAACCCTAGCAAAAGCGGCAAACTGTATTTTGCATTTAAGCTAGTTGTTGAAACGTCATTTCTGGCCATTATCACGTGCCAGAGGTGTTTTTCAATTTTATCTCTCCAAACTGAACCAAAATGCAATATTGACCCTGTAATCATGTATATAATTTCACCAGCTTTCCATTGATATAAAGAACGCGAAAATCTGAGCTCTGGATCGAAAGTTATGGCCATTTGAAGATTTAGGACAAAAACAGGCCCAAAACGGATCGGTGGGAAAATTTTTTGAATTTTACCTCCTTTTTGCATTTTTGAAAAAAATTAAATTTTCCCCATGCTCGCCACTTGGATGACACGTGCCAGGCTCTGGTTCATCCGTGGGCTCATCCTTTGAAAATTTCTTGCCACTTGGACACGTGGCATGACCTGATTCGTTGGCCGGGGCAGCGGGCCAAAACACTCCTTTTGGATTTTTGGTGAAACACTTAGCCAAATTTCCAACTTTTCCTCTTCTGACACGTGGCACGTTCTGATTCATCCACGGGCCTCCTTGTCTCTTTTCAGCCATTTCATCTTTTCGCGTCCCACGCGTCCCTCGCATACCTTTGGCCCGGATGTCCCGGATGAAAATCTCCTGCTTCGGCCGATTCGGGCTTCCTTGTTCCTGTTTGAGGTGAAGACACGTGGCGAGATTCCATTCATTGGTGGCTCTTTTAGCTTTTCACGTCCCTCGCGTACTTTTGGCCCGGATGTCCCAAACTGCCTAGGACAAATATCTCTGAACCGCCCGAAATAGACTGTCTTTGTCTTTTGGCAAATCGGCCGGTTCGCGTCCCTCGCGTACTTTTAGCCCGGATGTCCCAAACTACGCGAAACAAAGACTTAGACATTTTTCCTTGCTCTCAACCATTTCATCTTTTCGCATCCCTCACGTCCCGATGTCCCAACTATCCCCAGTTGCACTGGGACAAAAGACTTAGCTGATTTTCTTGCTTTTTTGGCCCCAAGCTTGGTACGACGAACCTCAGTATGACCCGAACCCTTCAGACCCGAAATGCTTTAAAACAGTCTGTAACCTTATTTTCTACATTTTTTCCATTTTTTCTAACTCGTTGGGATTTCTTCTTGGATGGGAGAGTTAGAAAAAGGCCGAGGGGCCCCCAAAAACATGATTTCGGGCCTTGAATCAATCTACTTGCTCGGGACTGAATAATTTGATGCATGTTATCAAAATTACCTTGAGGGTGAATTTTGGATAACAATTTTGGTGACTCAGCGGGGTTATCTACCTACCAGATGAAGAACGGCCAGCTGCCTGAAGCATCCATTGGGCATGGAGTCATGAGTTGTCTGTTCGGAACCCCAACTGACTTAGAATGTTGCAAGGAGGAAGATGGAATATCACCTGATGGAAGCAAGGCCTGCAAACACATCTGAACTTTGAAAACCTCCTCTCTGAGCCACTTGGAAACCCACTGAAATGGACTGTGCAAGAGCAAGACCAGCACCACAAAAACTATGTACAAAATTGAAAATCATACATGCTCTAAATGGAACATGCAGAGTGTGCACAAGCACTTCTTTTACTGAAAGCAAACCTACCTACTTTACTCTAATTGGAAGCAAAGGTGGGCTAAACAAACCCTACAACTGGTTGTGTAAAATAGCTTCCTTTCTTCAAAATTGGCAACCATGCAACTGATTTGGCATTGAACATGGCTGATTGGATGAATGGAAAATCAACAAGAAGCTGGTCTTCCACCCAAATCATCAAGGTATCAGCTGAAGGAAAATTCAATACCTCTTTTAGTTGCTCTGCATTTGGATTGAAGAGGTATGACAGCTGATCCTTGGTACTTTGTAGCTCACCCTCACGCTTAGAAGCAAGCATGACTGGTTGTGACTTCTCCTTTGACTCCAATGAAGTCAAATACCTTATTGGGCAAGGTATGATCCATTTGATATGCCCATAGCTCTGATTTTCAACTCCAAAAATGGAGTCTTCTTGTAGACCTTCTTGAATGGATGGTGCAAAAGCAAAGGTAGAACCTTTTTTCCCTTTCTCTTCCTACAATGAAGGGCATGAAATATTAAAATCTTCCAATCTTGGTTCCAAAGAGATGATATAAGATATAGGCTGCTGCAAATGGGTGCTCTCCTTCATGATAGTAGGCTCAAGTGTTTGGAACGTGGATGATGAAAGAGAGAATGGTGGAAACTCAACCGGTTCTTCTTCATCAAAACAGTCCTCCAAATCTAACAAATAAACTACCTTATTGTTGTCCTACTGCAAATACTCAACTTCCTCCATGGTGTCCTCTTGATCTGTAACTTGATCATCATGGTTTCTTTCATCCTCCAACATTGAGTTTGAGAGGTCAAACTCTTCTTCAGCACTAGAACTTGAGAGAGATGAAGTAGAAAGAAGAACTGAAGGTTCTTCTGTAGCCTACTTTGTGCTCAAAGCCCTTGGATCTGCAATTTTATCCTCCAAAACTAGAATGTGCTCCTCTTCTTTTGGATTTGGAGTAACTTCTCCTCTTCTACTACTTGAAGATAATCCTGCTCTTGATAGAACTCTTCCTCTAGCATGAAGTTTGTTAAGTCAAACTCTTCGATCTTTGCTCTAGAGGACAAGTTGGGACTGTAGGATCTTCTTGAGCTTTCTTCCTCCATGGCTGATTGTGTGACTTGAATTGAATCAGCATTCCTTTAAATAGAGTGCCAACATGGACACTACTTTCTAAGCAAACTGACCGCTAATCTGCTTCTTCTTTTTCTCTTCTTCTGCTGCCACAAAATCAGTCTTAACCACCACCTATTCTCCAACTCCAACATCTTCTGAAGGCTTAACCATCAAGGGGATATTTTTCATCCCAAATTTAAGAGCCCAACTCTTGAGACTTTGAATTTCTTCATCTTTGTTTGGCTTCTCTTTTTGCTTTGCTATTTTCCTTGATTGGCATTCTAATTTTTATCCTCCCAACATGGATTTGGGAATGCAAGAGGAGAAGTGGATTGTAACTCAATTGATTTTGCAATTTTTTGTGGTGGAGGGTAGAAACTCTTGTTTCTTTGGAGGGAATGGCTGTTTGGAAGGAAAAAGGACAGAAGAATCGAGATGTGGTGGAAGACTAGGGAATGGAGAAATGGAATTAACTCCTGGGGCAGCATTGACTAGATCTAGAATTTGAAATTCTAAATGAGATGATGTTGCTTGAGTAATGGGAAGAGAAAAACCAGATGATGGTGTAGAACTTACCCATTGACAAGGTTGTTCAACACCAAGTGTATAGGCCTCTATTTCTGCTGTCCATTGTGCAAGTTGGGGCAGCATCTTCATCATGAAGTCCAGCTTCTCCTGCCGAGGCTGAAGTGTCTTGGAAAAGGGCCTCCCCATGGACAAGGAGTCCTGCAACCAATTCTGAAAGCCTTCATTTGAGCTACTGCTCTTGATTGCACCATCTTTGCCTCCATCTTTTGGATTTTTTCCACAAAATCTGCATCTTCCATTTGATTTTCTTCATTACATGCGTACCCTTGCTCTTGATGTGCTTCATAACCAAACTGACTTTGGCACTACTGCTCATATGGGTAGATATGTTGATTTTGAATTTGACCAAAATGCTGATTTGGAGGATTTGTAAAACATGTTGGAGGTGTGATATGCTGCTGTTGTAAATGTAAATTCCATGATGGAAATGAAGTCATGATTGCACATCTTCATGGAATGGAAAAGAATGAAAGAGATGGAAAGAAACGTGGATGGAAATGGATGGAAAAGGGGTCTGCAAATCAGAGACTGAGTTATTTACTAGATGGAGTCACCAGATGTGCTTTTGAAATTGCCTCTAAAAGGTGAATCTTTACGGGAGAACACACCAACCTATCAAAGATAAAGTGAAAGACCTCTAAGGTCCCACCGGGCGTGCCAAAACTGTTAGTGTAAATTAGCAGCACCCTTGGATGTTGATCATATTTCTAGGTTGATCATACTAGCATCCAGTGTGATTACACAACATTTAATCCTTTCTCCAAGTGTGGGACTTGCAAAAATGAGAAAGGAATCTCTAGAGAAGGCTAGTTCCTATTCCTCTATTCAGATGCACACGAAAAATGTAGAGGGTTTAATCAAAATATATAATCTAACTTGCCAAGAAGACAGGGTAGGAAAATGCATAAAAATAAACCTAAACTAACAAAGGTGATGCACCAAGGAATGAAGAACACTTGTCTTGCCAATAAACACAAACCATTAAAATGTGATGCAAGATCATACACAAATAACAAAATTTGCAGTGGAAGATCAGGAGGATGCAAATGAACACAGAGAGGGTTGAGAATCATCCATAGACATGCATTAATTGCTCCAAAGATTGATACAATACACTACAAAATTTCAAGAGGTGAAGTTACATTACAGTCTTAAATGGGAGGTTTGAACTCCACAAATTCGCCTGCCAAAGAGAAGAAGGGAGGGGAAAAACAAGAATGTCTGACCTTTGAAAGAAGCCCCTCCTTACAATTTATAGGAAGAATGAGAGAGGGAAGAGAGAGGAAATCCAAATCTACCCCAACCACTTCTAGGTTGCATTTAATTCATCTCATTATGGCAGTAGGTGAGAACCCTAGCAAAAGTGGCGAACTATATTTTGCATTTAAAGCTGGTTGTTGAAACATCATTTCTGGCCATTATCACGTGTCAGAGGTGTTTTTCGATTTTCTCTCTCCAAAATGAACCAAAATGCAATATTGACCCTAGAATCATGTAGATAATTTCACCAGCTTTCCATTGATATAAAGAACGTGAAAATCTGAGCTCTGGATCGAAAGTTATGGCCATTTGAAGATTTAGGGCAAAAACAGGCCCAAAACGGATCGGCGGGAATTTTTTTGAATTTTACCTCCTTTTTGCATTTTGGAAAAAATTTAAATTTTCCCCATGCTCTACCACTTAGATGACACATGTCAGGCTCTGGTTCATCCTTTGAAAATTTCTTGCTACTTGGACACGTGGCATGACTTGATTTGTTGGCCAGGGGCCCAAAACACTCCTTTTGGATTTTGGTGAAACACTTAGCCAAATTTCCAGCTTTTCCTCTTCTGACATGTGGCACATTCTGATTCATTCGAGCCTCCTTGTCTCTTTTCAGCCATTTCATCTTTTTATGTCCCACGCGTCCCTCACGTACCTTTAGGCTGGATGTCCCGAACGAAAATCTCCTGCTTCAACCGATTCAGGCTTCCTTGTTCCTGTTTGAGGTGAAGACACGTGGCGAGATTCCATTCATTGGCGGATCTTTCAGATTTTTACATCCCTCACATACTTTTGGCCTGGATGTCCCAAACTTCTTAGGGAAAATATCTCGAACCACCCGGAATAGACGTCTTTGGCGAATCGGCGGTTCACATCCCTCGCGTACTTTTAGCCCGAATGTCCCAAACTGCGCAAAACAAAGACTTAGACATTTTTCCTTGCTCTCGGTCATTTTGGCTTTTCACATCCCGACGTCCCAAGCTGTCCCATGGAATGCCTAGGACAAAAGACTTAGCTGATTTTCTTACTTTTTCGGTCCCAAGCTTGGTACGACAAACCTTAGTACGACCCGAACCCTTGAGACCGAAATGCTTTAAAACAGTCCTGTAACCTTATTTTCTACATTTTTTCCATTTTTATAACTCATTGGGATTTCTTCTTGGATGGGAGAGTTAGAAAAGGCCGAGGCCCCCAAAAACATGATTTCGGGCCTTGAATCAATCTACTTGCTCGGGACTAAATAATTTGATGCATGTTATCAAAATTACCTTGAGGGTGAATTTTGGATAACAAGTAGCTAGGTGTGAAGTCTACTATTTCATGAATGGGTTCTCGTGGTATCACCAAGTCGATTGCAAAGGAATACCATAGAAAGAAAAATTTCAGCACTAAATGGAGAAGATTTTCCTACATGGTTATGCCTTTTGGATTGAAGAATGCACCTGTTGTGTTTTCGCATCGTGGTACAAGCATTTCAAGATTTCATCCATAAATTTCTTCAATTTTACTTAGATGACTGGACTATGTATGGGTTGGTGAAAGACCATTGTGACAATTTGAGGCTAATGTTTGAGAGATGTCGGTAATTAAGGATATCCCTCAACATTAAGAAATGTGTCTTTGTTACTCCATTTGGAACCCTATTATGACATATTACATGAAAAACAAGGCCTACTAGTGGATCCTGCCAAAGTTACATTTATTGTGGGATTAGGGGACTCTACTAGTCAAAACGTAGTGCATGGATTCCTTGGGCATATGGGGTACTACAAGAAATTCATCAAGGGGTATGCCAAAATCACCACGCCCTTGGAGGAATTGCTAAAACATAAGAGTGAATTTCATTGGGGAGAGGCACAATAGAGGGAATTTGACACTTTGAAGGATAGGCTTGTCATGGCACCCATACTACATTTTCCTTCTTGGGATAAGCCTTTCCATGTGCATGTTTATTCCTCAGGGACAACTATGGGAGAAGTACTAGCACAACCCAATGAGGGATTGTTGATCATCCCTTTTGTTTTTCTAGTAGAAATTTGACACAAACAAATAAAAATTATGCAACTAATAAGCGCAAATGATTGTCTATGATCTACACATTGCACAAGTTCAGGAAGTACCTATTGGAAACACCATTTATATTCTACACGGACCACATGGCATTGAAGTACTTAGTCAACAAGCCTTTTTACAGGGGTACATATGTCATTAGGTCCTATTATTCCAAGAGTTTGAGTTTATAGTGGTTGTAAAACCCTCCAAAAGTAATTCAGACTCGACCACTTATCAAATATTAACTTAGGAGAGGACACACAAAGCATTAAGGATACCATGCCGGACACGCAACTGTTTAGATTGTGTCACATGCCCTCGAGACTTAGAAGATATCACAGTGTTCTTGAAAAAAGCAGGTGTGGAACTAGAAGGGATGAAGGCTTTGGAAAGGAAATAGTTAGCAATATGCCCCGCACCCTACATGTTGGTTAGTGGATACTTGTATAAGTTAGGTTATGATGAGTGTTTGCGTTAATGCATATTGGAACATGAGCACATGGAAATTATGGAGGAAGCGCATGGTGGGATTGCAGGAGGACACTATGTAGGAAATGCTACCATGTGGAATATTTTACTAGCAAGGATTTGGTGGGAAACCATCTACCAGGATTGTATTGAGTTTTGCAAGGCCTGTGACCATTGCCAATGCCTTAGAAAACCTAGGAAGAGGGATGAAATGCCCTTGCGACCAATAGCCAACACTAAACCATTTGAAAAATGGGCAATCGACTTTGTAGGACCAATTTTACCAGCCACACAAAGGAATAGTTCATAGTATATCATTACTTTCACTAATTACTTGACACGATGGGTAGAGGTAGCTTTGTAGGACCAATTTCACCAGCTACACAAAGGATTGGTCCGAAGTATATACTTTCACTAATTACTTGACACGATGGGAAGAGGTAGTGCCTATGAAGGATTTCACTGCAATGAAAACTACTAGATTTTTATGGGAGAACATAATCAATATGTATGGTTGTCCTTTAAGTTTAACAAGTGATATAGGTACACATTTCCTCAATGAAATGGTCAGGATTCTATTAGCAGAATTTATGGTGGCCCATCACAAGACTACCCCTTATCACCCTCAAGTGAATGGAACTACTGAGGCATTTAAAAAAATACTAAGTCACATGTTGACTAAGATCTATGACGTTGGAAGACAAGATTGGGATGACAAAGTATCAGCCATTCTATGGGCATACAGGATAACCTACAAGAGATTGAATAAGGCCACACTATTTTAATTGGTGTTTAGCACATAGCCTATTTTTTCAGTTGAATTCATGTTAGCATCGCTACATATAGCGCACATAAGAGGGTTGGATAATGTAAAAGCACTAGAAGAGAAGATTGATAAGTTGATGCAATTAGACAAAAGGCAATCACTTTCTAGATGGATTCAGAAGACAGAAAAAGCAAGACAAAAGGAATGACATGATCATCATATCAAGAACAAGTAGTTTGAGGTCAGGCAGATGGTGGTGTTTATGATTCCAAGTATCTGCGCCATCTTGGGAAGTTGAAATTCCATTGCTTGGGACCCTACATCATCTCGTGTTGGACCCCGGAATATTTACCAAGTATGAAGGTGCATAGGTGCATAGGGTCCTAGTTATGAAATGGTACGCAAGGTAAAAGCACGTGAGAGAGAATTTTAAGGAAGCACATAGCATGCGTGATGCATGAAAGGAGGCTCAGGACTTAGTCAATTTGAGTGCTTAGGTAAGAACACATGAAAAGTGTGATCGAGTTACACGTTCATAAGATGATATCTTGGCGATAGGATGGCCCAGGAAGGAGCATGCCTTAGATGGAATCTTTGAGAATAACATCATGAGATAAAGTGGAAAGCTCAAGCCTAGAGAAGTATGCTCACATGGACCACATTTGACACTTGGCACCAAATCTGAGGATGCTGGAAGGTGAGTTGGTAGTATAGGAGAATTATAAATACAAGTTCCTACTAAGTAAAAGGTAGAGGAGAAGGAACTTGATATATAAGTTTGGGATATAATAGGTTAGAGAGTGAGTGGAGCTCTACAAAAATGTTGTGGACTCTATTAAAGGATAATTACATCCAGGAGAGAATGTCTTAGGCATGGAGTTGTAAATTTTCTTTTGATAGCTTAGTTACATGAGTCCAATGATATGCATGATTGTGGTCTACTCTCTGTGACTCTGTAATGAATCAATGAATGTAACGAGGCTACCGATATAATATATATGTGAAATCAATGGTTCAATGCATATTTTATCTCTTATAAGTTCTATTTCCTTTCATGCTATGAATGAATGCTTGTATAATTCTTTATATCATAATTCATGTTTTGGATTCTATTAAAGCACTCAGTCTGAGGTGACTGCAAGGATTTAGAGGCCATTCTAAGCCCTATGGTTCTTGTATGTTTCAACCTCCCTCATAAAAATCTTACACTAATCATAAATGATGTTTCCCACTAAAATCACATAAAAGAGAGACTCGGTACCCGTGTGTGCCTTAGGTGAGTGCTCAGCTTCTGTTGGGTGATAGGATAAAAAACATGGGGTTCCCTCCTTTTGTGATGGGAGTAAAAATCACTACATCTTGGTTCCATTACCAGGACCTCATTTGAAGTTGTAGTGGGATATAGCATACATCATGATCTATGTAGTGAGTAATGACAGAGTGGTTAACATTGGAAAATGTTGAATCATGGTTCAAGAGCATGGAGGATGAATTTTCTTAGAGATTTAGCACTAGACCTGAGTTTAATGCACGTAGATGGGTAGAAGAGAACCTTTACCATGATCTATATGAGACCTTCTACTACTTCCTAGTAGAAATATATGAACGAATTTCATCCTATGTGTCTAGATCAAGTTGGCATTATGGATCACATGTGTGGACCAAAGAAGACTACTAAAGGTTGCAGGATGTAGATCTGATGTGGACCCATGTAGATCATTAGTGGAGAGGAGTACTAACTAGTTACACTCTGGAGTATGCCATTTCTATGTATTCTTGTTTGGAGGTTGCTGGGTTTGAATTTCTATGAGAACCTAGAGGAATGTTTCTATATGCTATTCCTCTAGCTATGAAGATATTGATGGTTACCATGAGTTTAGAGGCTTTTCCAATGGTGGATAAACCATTTTGAGCATTGGGTAAGGGATCTTGGGTGGAGGAAGATGGTAGATATCATGACAGAAAAGGAGAGGGAAGAGAGATAGCTCAACGATAGTGAAGCGCGTGAAAGGGAGATTGCTAGACGATGCAAGGCTGCTAGTGTGATGGATCTATGGAGATAGACATTTCAGGAAGGAGTTGAGGTTCATGTGGAGGACGTGGAAACTGAGTAGTTTGTGCTACCCCATCTCGACAAGCACATGAGGGAGATCCTTTAGATTATGGTGAGAGTTCCTCACACGGAGAAAGGAGAGTCGTTGGTGCATATCTGAACCCACCCAGTGACCAATTCCTGGCGCTTGGTTTTCCTGAACTAGGAAGAAGTGTTAATGACCTAGTTAATATCGATGGAAGAGACAAATCCGTGCCTAGGAGATACAATTTTATAGTCACTTCTTCTATGGCTACAAATATTCCAGTATTTGGAGGAGTCTTTAGACAAGGATCAAGTGTACAAGCTTTTGGTCTCACATCAGGGAGTGGCGTGGGACACAGTAGTGGGAGCGGAGCGCTATCACAGACCATTGGCGTACGGTTCAAAGGTGTGAACATGAGGGCTTTTGGCATAGCTCCTACAGGCCCTATTGGACCCATTGGTTCTGGTGGATCTGGTGGCTCTAGAGGCAAAAGATCTAATGGACCTGGTGGATCAGGTGGTGGAGGAAACACTGGAGGGAACCAAGGCTTAGGCTTGGGAGGATAGGGACCCTTTTCATCACCTCAAGTATTCTTTGAAATGTCTCTACATTTACAGTTACAGGGGGCTTTCAGGATGCCACGAAACATGATCACAAGTGTGAAATGCTATGGTATGTGAAGGGTATCACAACCCTAGAATGGAAGGTTAGTCAGTTTGCAACCAAGTTATAAGGGCACGCGCATAGCTGGTATAGGAAGTATGACCATCATCAAACGGTGGTGGACTATACTACCTTAAAGAATGTATTCTTGGCAAAGTTCCACATTCCTGAGTTTAAGCAGAAGAGCATCAGTGCTTTGAAGGAGATTCAACAAGGAATGGTAGAGATTGTGTGGGAGTATGATGTGCACTTTAAAACTCTCTTGTCTAAATTATCATATGATATTCATCCTTCTCAGGATGCATAGTGGTTTTTTGGAGGATTGATCACCCCTTTTAGAAGGGCCTTGTCTCATCAAACTTTTACAGACCCACACGAGGCATTAGAAACTTCATTGCACACCACAGATATTGGTATTATAGATACGGCGTTAGCTCATTCTTGGAGGCTCGAGATTGATTCTATGGTAAAGCAATTGGAAAAATTATCGTGTAGACTCAGCCCATGAGACTCGCGGTGGTTTTTCATGCTGATTGTGAAATAGAGGGACATGTTAAGGATAATTTCCCTCAAAGGATGGTGTGCACTTTGTGTGACAGTGGATTGTGAAATTTTTCATGGGGACCATGATGCAAGTAGATGTCCCTTGCTATAGCACACAATCAGGAAGAATGTATCTTGTTATTACAAAATTTACACCTCTACAACCCATGATACTAAGGACTTTAGGCTTACTTGATCAGATCTATGAGGCCATTAATCATGGGGTGTTCCAAACCAGCATTGTCAGTGGTTCCAAGGATACTGATCACCGTTATGAGGAGCTTGTAGAAGGAGGCATGCATGGAAGAGGTTTTTCAAGGAGGATTCCGTGGTCAAGGTAACTATGAAGGAGGAAGGAGTGAGTTCCCATGCAGAACTTGTTTCATTTGTGGATCTAGATAAATTTACAAATGTGAGTTCCTAGACTTGTTGTAGTTCTCATGGTACAAAAAGAAGCATAAGTATGAGGAGTTCCTGAAATTATTTGAGCACATGAATCGAAGCACCGGAAGGACGAGGGAACTACAATGGTCAGTATTAGGAAGGAAGACATAAAGTGGATGCCCCAGGTAACATGGGATGAAGGTTTGGATCCTGTCTTGGTAATAACAAGGGAAAAAGTTGTGCACACAAGAGAGGTACTAAGGCAGAAAACCCTCATTTCAAGAGAGGAGGTCATTGATGGAAAATATCCAGACCACTGCACATCAAAAGGAAATATATCAAGACACC
This sequence comes from Taxus wallichiana var. yunnanensis, assembly GCA_018340775.1. Lineage (NCBI taxonomy): Eukaryota > Viridiplantae > Streptophyta > Pinopsida > Cupressales > Taxaceae > Taxus > Taxus wallichiana. The sequence continues at coordinate 346,174,827 of CM031236.1, forward strand.
ATGGATGTTATTCGAAGCTTACAAGGGGAGATCCATTGTCTAAAGGAGTAATCCAGGAGGGAGGAACAAGAAAGGAGAGTCGAGGTGCAAATGGATGACCTAGATGAGGTCAAGGATCTGTGTAAAATGTTAAGGTAGGAGAATATCATTCCCTTGCTAGGTTCCTAGTTGATAGAGAAGGTACCACATACCGGAGAAGAGAACGAGAGATAGGTCTTACACACGAACCTTTCCCCTCATAGCCTTGACTATGACAAGGAGATTACGTTGAATGTAGTTATAGATGGATGGATCCTCAGCAATATCCTCATTGACACAGGAGTGGAGGTTAATGTTCTAACTTTCGATGCATGGCATAAGATGGGAAGACCTGTATTATAACCATCTTTAAATGTGTTTTATATGGCAAACAAAAATAAGGTAATGCCCATCAGTGTCTTGAAGGATGCAACTATTAATATCCAAGGAGCCAAGTTTTCTTGGGATTTCAAAGTCTTGGCGCTTCGAGGTGGATAATTTCCCAAAGACTACTTGGGTGCCCTTGGTGTTACAAGAACAATGTGGACCTTGGTTCAACAAAGGATACATCATCTTTGAGAACAAGGAGGAATAGGTCATTATACCCTTGGTGATGGGAAGTTGACACCATATATTGAAGCTGTTGGGAGAGGAAGTTTTGGATAGGATTTATGTGTGCTCAATCGGAGACACTTAGATGATACACCCCGCTACTGGGTTATCCAATTTGAATATGCTCAGTCAGTGAGTGATACCACCATTTTGGCATGTGAAAATTGGGTGCATGGAACTTACGAATTAATGGGATGGTAGTTGAGAGGGTCAGTGACTAAGGTAATAAAGGCACGCATGGTTCGGTGCCTTGGAGGGAAAGAACTACCCAGGTATTCAGGAGGATCCTTCCCTGAGATATTTTTGTAGGAGGTAGAAGCTCAATGGAAGCATGAGAAGGAATAGAGGGAGATGTTAGGTTATGTCTTGCTCGACACAATAGCTCGGTGGTGGGCCACACATCGGGAGATACTTTTAGAATGACACAAGGTAGGAATTTCTCTCTTTGTCAGATTTGCTTGGAGCATTGTACCCACCATCATCAAGGAGTACCATGGGAAGGAGCCTACCTCTTTCCATATCTAGGAGTGTCAACGGGTTTGGAGAGAAGGTGCAGAAGCTTTTCCACCATCCCTCTAGGTGTACAAGTTGTATTCTACACTATAGGGTTGTGCATGTGCATAGTACATTCATTCATAGACATGCCGCCAAACAAGGAATTGGTAAGAGCTCGTGGCTAACATTATTTTAACCTTTGAATATCAGTACCAAGCCATCGATTAATAAGGCCTTATAAGGTATCAAGTGCCTTACCATGGGGGATAGTTCCAAGATGAAAGATAGGCTATTGGAATTACTAGGTGAACCAAGAATGGAGGCGCGCTTTGAAGAAGAAGAGGAAGTAGAAGAGTTACAGTTTGAGCACACGTGTTTGGAAAAGAGAAGGGAAAGTTGGTATATGTCATTGATAGAGAGGAATTGGAAAGCTTAGATGTTATCCATTCTATAAATACGTACAAGGTAGTGGATGCGGATGCTCACGTGTGTGCCTACCATGAGCCTTTAAAGATGAAGAGGCTTAACATCGGTTCAAAAGAAGAACCTAAGGAAGCTATTATTGGGGATTCTTTGGACAGAGAAGGAAGTATCGAAGATCATTGATCTATTGCATGAATTTAAGGATTTATTCCTACGTGGGTACCATGAGCTCAAAGGTGTTCACTATTCCTTGGGGGAGATGAAGATAAAAATGAAGGACGGTGCATGCCCAGTTAGGAAAAGGCCCTACTAGATGAATCCCAATTTTTGTTTAAAGGTCAAGGAGGAGATAAACAAAATGATAGCTTCTAGGATCATTGAGGCAGTGGAAGAATCAAAGTGGATAAGTCCGATGGTAATCAACATCAAGAAGGATGGGTGGATTAGAATTTGTGTGGATTATAGGGAATTGAATGCAGTTTGTGTCATTGATCCATTCCCGACCCCCTTCACTGAAGAAATTTTTGAAGGAGTCATTGGACGAAAAATATATTCCTTTAGGGATGGATTTTCAAGGTACCACCAAGTCTGGATTACAAAGGAAGACCAAGAGAAGACAACTTTTGCCACCGAGTGGGGAAGTTTTGCATATACGGTCATGCCCTTTGGATTGAAGAATGCGCCCTCTTGTCTTTTCGCGCATAGTGGTGCAAGCATTCCAGGACTTCATCCATAAGTTTCTTCAGGTCTATTTGGATGATTGGACAATATATGGTCTAGTTAAAGACCATTGTGACAATTTAAGGTTAATGTTTGAGGGTGTAGACAGTTGAGGATATCCCTCAACATTAAAGAAGTGTGTGTTTGCTACACCCTTTGGGACTTTATTGGGGCATATCATATATAAGGAGGGCATACTAGCAGATCCTGCTAAGGTTGCGATTATTGTGGGGTTCAGGGAGCCTACTAGCGAGAATGTAGTGTGTGGATTCCTTGGGCATACGAGCTATTTCAAAAAGTTTGTTAAGGGATATGCCAAGATCACCGTCTTTGTTAGGACAAGTGCTTAGACATAAAAGTGCCTTTTATTAGGGAGAGGCACAACACAGGGCATTTTATACATTAAAAGATAGGCTTATCACCACACCTATTTTACAATTTCCATCTTAGGATAAGCCCTTTCATGTTCATGTAGATGCCTTAGGGACCGCCATTGGAGTAGTGCTTGCACAACTAGGTGAGGGATCATTGCTCATCCTCTCTATTTTGCAAGGGGAAGTTGACACCAAGAGAGCAAAATTATACCACAACCGAGCATGAGGCATTGTCAATGATCTACGCACTCTTAAAGTTTAGACAAGATATCGCATTAAAGTATTTAGTGAACAAGCTTGTTCTACAAGGATGCATATGTCTATGGGTGTTGTTGTTTCAAGATTTTGAATTAACCATTATGGTAAAGCTCGGAAAAAGCAACTATGGTCCCGATCATCTATCAAGAATTGATTCGGGGGAGGATGCATAAACTATTGAGCAAGCAATGCAATATGCAAAATTGTTTAGGTTGTGGTGTGTGCCCTTGGATTTGTAAGAGATTGTAATATTTTTAAAGGAAGGTGTGGCAATTGGATGGAATGAAGTCACTGGAAAAGAAGCAATTGGCCATATGCAGCATGCCCTACATGTTAATTAGTGGTATTTATATGCGTAGTACCGAGTGTCTTAGAGCATGAGCGCCTGGCCATCATGGAGGAAGAACATGGAGGAAGTGTGGGTGGGCATTATGCAGGTGAAGCCCCTAGATGCAAAATATTAATGGCAGGTTTGTGGTGGGAAACCTTGTACAAAGATTGTAGAGACTATTGTAAAGCCTGTGACCATTGTCAATGCATTGGCAAACTAGGAAGGAGAGATGAAATTCCTTTACACACTATTCCTAGCACGGAGCCTTTTGAAAAGTGGGTAATAGACTTTGTAAGACTTATTCCACTAGAAGCACGTAGGACTAGGTCACATTATGTCATCACTTACACATATTATCTCATAAGGTGGGAAGAGGCAGCCCCAACTAAATACTACACGGTAGTAATAGCGGCAAGGTTCTTATTGGAGAAAATTATCATGAGGTATGGATAGCCTTTGAATTTGACCGATGATATGGGTACGAATTTCTTGAATGAGACCGTGAGGATCTTGTTATCAGAGTTCATGGTGGCTCATCACAAGACTATGCTCTATCACCTAAAAGAAAATGGAACCGCAAAAGCATTCAACAAGATACTAAGTCATACCTTGACTAAAATTTGTGATGTCAGAAGACAAGATTGGGACAACAAAGTATCGGCAGTATTATGGGCTTACAGGAAAATTTATAAAAGGCTAAACAAAGCCACACCATTTCAATTGGTGTTTGGTGCAGAAGTTGTTTTTCCAGTTGAATTTATGTTACCTTCTCTATGAATAGCACGTGCAGGAGGGTTAGCTGATAAACAAGCACTGGAAGAAAGGATTTATGAGTTAATGAAACTAGATGAGAGACAATCACTCACCCAATGGAGCCAAATAGTAGAAAAGGCAAAGAAAAAGGCTTGGCATGATCGCCATATTAGAAATAAGAAGTTTGAGGTTGGGAAGATGGTGTTATTATATGATTCTAAGTTTTTGTGCCATCCTGGAAAGTTGAAAGTCCATTGGTTGGGTCCTTACACAATATCATACATCCTTGATTCGGGTGCATGCTAGTTACAAGCATTGGATGGAATGAAATTGCTTAGACACTTCAATGGGAGTAGGCTGAAGCCCTACTATAAATAAGTCTTCTGGATGTTTGTAAATAAGGTAGTTTTTCCAGTTAGTTTAGAAGTTTTCTTTATGCATTTTCCTTTCTTGTGTTTTCCCTTTCATGTTGTTGTTTTTTTTTGTGCCCTACGCATCAAGTAACCTTATTTGTAGTTTTGGATAATTTTTAGTGTGTAGAGGACCACACATCACTTTAAGTGTGGGGTGGAGGAAAGTGAAGAAGTGCATGATTAAAGTACCAAGGAAGTTGTGTTGAAAAGCCTTGTTGAGTAGCTAGGTTGAAAGAGGTATATAAAGAGAAAAGATAAAAGAACGGTTGGTGCTAGGGTAAAGCTACTTGTAGATCCCATGTACTAAGGAGGAGAAAGCACATTTGAAAGTAACACAAGGTAGGCGAGAGCAAGGATCAAGATAGAAGAAGTTCCTTCGGTGCGGGTTACGCGTGTGCAAGAGTCTCCTGTCAGGTTGGATTGGTTGCATGCCAAAAGGTTGGAAGAGTTTTTACGCAAGTTGGGTGCTTAAGAAAAGGCACTAAGTATGGTGGTAGGTGAAGTAGCATTTAATTTTTAGAAAAGAGAAAAATATAAGGAAAGGGTCAAGACACTGTCATTTTTACTTTGTGAAATAGAGGAGTTTGAGATATAAGCGAGTTCCATAAATTAGGGTTTTCAGATTCGATCGAGTGAAGGAAGATCTATGAGATTGAAGTAACCAGTTTGAGTTTGTGAACTAGAAGGAATTACACGGGCATGGAAAGAGTGAAGAGGTGTTGTCTTATGAAGATTTTCATCCTAGTTAGGGTTCGACAAACTAGGGCATGGGTTCAGAAGGGTTGTATCATAGATTTAAGATTGAAGGATTGGAATAAGTAAGATAAAGTAACAAGGAGAGAATAGGAGTGATAAAAATACCTTTATCATGGCACCCAAGAAAGGAAATGGAAAATCCAAGGCTAAACAACCGAACACGAGGTAGACACAAATGAAGAATGGTATACAAAGATGCAATACCCAGATGGGGTGATGATGGGGAAGGAATGGGAATCCCACCTAAGAAGTGTACTTGTTAGTGACTATAATCACTGCATGAACACAATAGAAAAGGAAATGGCATTGGAATTAGTATGCCCCACCAACAAATGAACACCTGAGGGTTTCCCTATATACGATGATGACATTAAGGTTAAAATGGAGAAGCGGGGGTATTTGCAACTCTATGAGTTACCTTATTTTGGAAAGCTAGAACACCTATACAAGTGGTTGATGTCATGGGTACACGAAGATTATTTCCACTTTACAGGGCGTAAGATATGCATCACTCCTAGCTTATCTCACAATTTACAGGCCTTATATGTGAGAGATATAGCTTGGAAGATGACATTGGTGACAAGGAGGCTATTCAAGAGACAGTCACCAAGTATGCCTATAAGAAGGGGTCATGGTATTATGACATTTTAGACATCAAGGACCCCATAATGAAAATGGTCACACATTTGGTGACTAAGCTAAATGGCCAGGAGAGGTGGACGTAGGTCAACAAACCTTGGCTACATGTCTGCAAGAAGATTGCAGAGGGAACCATATACAACCTATCCATGTACATCGCAGAGGAAATTTTCAGTTGTGCAAAGGAAGGGGATATGATCCTCTTTGGAAACGTCTTGCTCACCATTATATTCATGGAGATTGGGGTGCCTGATGCACTAGAAATTTTTATGTGAGTACCCCTTCGAGGATCCTTCACCCACGAAGAGGTTCGAAAAATATTCCTACGATACAATGACAACACCCCACAAGGCAAGGCTAGAGAAATGGTACACACACCTGAGAAACACATTCGGGGTAGAGTGGAGAATCCCTAAACAACTCCTAGTGGCCACCGAGGGGGAAGCCAAATTTGTGGTTTATCAACACTACTACTTGGGTAGATTCAAGCTGATAGACGAATCATGGAGCCCTTGGTGCAATCTTCCCTTTGCATTCACTACTCAGTACTTCCAAGTGGGGGTGAACAAATTTAAGGAGTCAAAGAAGCTAAGGCTGGAGCTGGGTAGTCTAGACTCGGGAACATAGGGAGATGAGGAAGAAGTTGAATTACCCTAGCAAAGAAGCATGAGTATGTGGAAAATTACATGTTTCTTGATATTCAAATGACAAGGCCAATGATGCTTCCCATCATTAGAGGATCCACGACGCGCATGTACTTACGTATAAGGTCGAAGTTCAAGAAGGGAGCATATCTAGAGAATGAAGTCTCCATACCGGAGGATCCTATGGAGAGAAAGAATCTCACACCCAAGAAGAGGGGAAGAGAGGAGAAAGCAACAGGTGTGTAGACTGCTCGAGACAATGAGCATGTCATCCATGAGTGCTAAGCCAAGCACTTACATACGGAGAAAGAAGTCTCTGGTGAAGGAAAAGATGCTAGAGGTAGAGGTGCCTAGGCAACCTATCACTAAGGAAGAATCACCTGAGGAAGAATATAAGGCTGAATCCATTTATTAGGAGCCAGCTCTCAGGAAAAAGTAGAGGGTGAATAAGGAAGCTGACTCAGAGGCAACCAACATCTTGGGAAAATACTTGGGAGAAAGAGAAGATGAGAGTTAGGGAGATGACAGCAAGGAAGAAGAGGTAGAGAAAGACCAAGAGCCACATGTCTTTAGTGTCTATGAATTAGAAGAGGAGAGTGGAGATGAGAAGTAGGAGTTCATATTCATGTGGTGTAAGGGTGCACAAAGACATGAAGGAGGATGAGGAGGTTTCTAGGGAGAAACAGGGAGCCATAAGTTTTACAAAGGAGAAAATCACTGAGGTGGCAGAAAGAGAAGCATAGAGGATGCTTGAGGTCCTGGTAGACCAAGATTTGGAGTGTAGCATGGACATAGTGCTGAGGGAAGGGAAGGAGGAGAACATAAAAAAATAGCATGACAGACTGGGATGCTCCGCTTTAATGAGAAGCTTCCCCAAAGGCACAAGCTTGGGTAGGAGAACTCTTGATGTAAAAAATAGAGACAAGTAATGGGCTATGTTGATGACACAAAGAAGGTGTTATGCGTGTAATTCCAAAGAACTATACCCACGGAAGGGCTCCTAGCCATGGGGTCTTTTGAGAAGGATGAAACATACCCCAAAACCAAGAAGATGCTCTCTTGGGCATTTGAGTCCCACATTGATGAGCCAGACTTCGAAGTCTGCCAAGGAGTGCTCATCACATTTCTAGAATCTAAGGGGGTTAATCCCTTAGTGAATGCTCAGGAGCTCTTGGACGAGCAAGTCTGTAATACACTGAATAGGTCATGGTCAAGACCGAGGCTAGATTATTCACGTGCAATGACAGGATTAGAGTGCTGGAGGTGAAGTTATGGAAGAAGGAGGAAGAACTAGTAGAGAAGGTTGAGAGGTTTAAATAGGAGGAATTGATTAGCATCCAGTTAAGGTGCAAGTTAAAGGAAGAAAAGATAAAGGTGCAGGAAGCATATAAGAAAATGGAGTCTATCAAAGGTGCCATCCTTCTGAAGAAGCCATACTTAGCGCCACCCACATAGAAGTAGTCATCCCTCCTAGAGTGTATAGAAGATCTAATGCGCATCCTCACTATGGAGAGACAACCTTTGGCCCTAGAATCTATAGAAGAATTGGGCATGTGCTTGAAATAGGAGGATAGGTTGAAATAGAAGACTATTCATTGATTCCTTGATGGACATGCATCCCTGGTTAAGTGTTTTTGAGGATGGAGAACAGGCATAGTGTGGGGTGATGTTGGACCCCTAGAATATTGGCCAAGTATGAAGGCGCATAGGCACGTAGGGTCCCAGTTATGAAAAGGTGCACAAGGAAAAAGTGCATGAGAGAGAAGTTTAAGGAAGCACATAACACGCACGATGTGTGAAAGGAGGCTTGGGACTTAGTCAATTTGAGCACCCAGGGAAGAACATGTGAAAAGAGTGATTGGTTACACGTGGATAAGATGCCAACTGGCGATAGGCTGGCCCAGGAAGGAGCATGCCTTGGATGGAATCTTCTAGAATAACATCATGAGATAAAGTGGAAATCTCAGGCCTGGAGAAGCATGCTCACATGGATCACATTTGACACTTGGCACCAAATGTGAGGACGTTGGAAGGTGAGTTGGCAGTATAGGAGAATTATAAATACAAGTGCTTGCTAAGTAAAAGGAAGAGGAGAAGGAACTTGATATAAATTTTTTGTGTATAGCGGGTTAGAGAGTGAGCAGAGCTCTGCAAAAATGTTGTGAGGACTCTTTTAATGGATAATTACATCTAGGAGAGAATGTCTTGGGCATGGAGTTGTAAATTTTCTTTTGATAGCTTAGTTACATAAGTCTAGTGATATGCATGATTGTGGTCTGCTCTCTGTGACACTCTGTAATGAATCAATGAATGTAATGAGGTTACCGATATAATATATACATGAAATCAATGGTTCTAATGCATATTTTCTCTCTTTTAAGTTCTCTTTCCTTTCATGCTATGAATGAATGCTTGTATAATTCTTTCTGTCATAATGCATGTTCTGGATTCTGTTAAAGCACTTAGTCTAAAGTGACTACAAGGATCTGGAGGCTATTCTGAGCCCTATGGTTCTTGTATGTTTAAACCTCCCTCATTAAAAATCTTACACTGATCATAAATGATGCATCCCACTAAACTCACATAAAATAGAGACTCGGTAACCACGCGTGCCTCGGGTGAGTTCCCATCTTCTGCTAGGTGATAGGTCGGCACGCATGGGGTTCCCTCCTTTTGTGATGGGATTAAAAATGACTACATCTCGTATATCCTTGATTAGGAACTTTCTAGTTACAAGTGCTAGATGGGAAAATATTATCAGTCACTTCAATGGGAGTAGGTGAAGCCCTACAATAAATAAGTCTTCTTGGTGTTTGTAAATAAGGTAGTATTGCCAGTTAGCTTAGAATTTCCATTTATGCTTTTTTCCTTGTGTTTCCCTTTCTCATTTCTTGTTCCTTTCTTTTTGTTTCATTTTGCACCTTGTGTGCCGATAACCAAATTATTTTAGTGTGGGGTGAAGTAATGCAAAGAAAAGGATATGCTTGCAATACAAGTTGAGTGGCCCAATATAAGGAAGCATTAAAGGTTGAGAAAACACATGAGGAAATGGTGGATAATAAATTATGGTGTCAAGAATGCCATAAAAAGACCACATGTAAAGAATGAAGAATGCAGGAAAAACATGAGGTAGGCGATGGAAAAAATTAGGTAAAGGAAATAAGAAGTTCCTTCGACACTTTAGGACGCGTGCGTAAGCGTCTTGATCGATTGGATTTTTACGCACTTAAAGTTGAAGGTTTTGCACAAGATGTGGCACATGGGTAATGGCACTTAAAGTTGGCCTAGTGGAAAAAGCCACATTTAATGATAAAGTGTGTTAGTAGGTGGTATAGCATTTATTGCTAGAGGGAAGTAAAAACTATAAATATAAGGTCAAGCAAGTCATTATTCTATCTTTCTATTACGAAATTGAAGTTCTCTTGTGAACTAGGGAATCCAGGAGATTTGTGAAAAATAAGAATAATCTGAGAAATCTAAGTGTGTGACTAGAGTGGATCTGCAAACTATAAGGAAGGAGTACACAAGTGTGAGAGAAGTTAGTTTATAGTGTGCGTCATCTTGTGGAAGGTTTTCCTAGTTAGGGTTTGGAAGCTAGGGCATAGAGATAGAAGGATTTATTCCAGAAGTTGAGCTTTGGAGTTGAGTTGTGAGTTAAGAAAAGTAATAAGTTCTTAGTTTATCCTGACAGAAAGAAAGTCACCCAAGAAGGCAAATTTTTCACCAAATAAATAGAAGGGCAAGGGAAAAGGAAAAAAAACCACTATCATCGCAAGTTCTAATGAAGAATGGTATGCAGAAATGCAATACCCAGATGGAGTATTACTAGGAAAGGAGTGGGTGTCACATTTAAGACAAATGATTGTGAGTGATTATAACCATTACATGAGCACAACTAAGAAGGAAATGGTGTTAGAGTTGGTCCTGTCCAACTAACAAAAGGACACCAGATGGGATGCCTATATACAGCGATGAGGTGAAAGTCAAATTAGAGAAGGTAGGGTTATTGTAACTGAATGATTTACCTTACTTTGGAAATCCCAAGCACCTTTATCAATGGTTGATTTTGCACATGCATGAAGACCATTTCTACTTTGCAAGCCACAAGATGTGCATAACACCACAATTGATATCCAAGTTCACTGGCCTAAATTGTGAAGGGGAAAGTATATATGATGATCTAAGTGACAAGGAGGCTATCAAGGAAATAATAGTAGCTTATGCCTACAAGAAGGGTTTGTGATACTTTAACATCACGAAATTATAGACCCTTATATGAGGATGGCCACACACTTGGTGACCAATCTTGATGATCAAGAATGATCGACGCAAGTGAACAAGCCATGGCTAAATATATGCTGAAAGATATCAGAGGGAACCATCTACAACTTGTCTTATTTCATTTCGGATGAGATCATAAGCAATGCACAAGAAGGAGAGAAGATACTATTCGGTAACCTCCTCCTCACCATTTTCTTTTCAAAGATTGGAGTGCCAGATGGGCCAAAATTTTTTTTTTTGGGAGTATCCTGAAGAGAACTTGCCCGTAAAAAGGTTTGAAAAGTACACTTGTGAAACCATGACATCCACTCACAAGGTGTTCCCTGGAGAAGTGGTATAAATGAATGTGTGATGCATTTGGGGTAGAGTGGAGGATCCTAGATCAGTTTCTCACACTCGTGAATGGAAAATTAGAATTTGTATTTTACCAACACTTCTGCATTAGCAAGTTTACTTTTAAAAATGGGAATAAGGATCCATGGTGCAAGCTACCCTTCTCCTTCACCACGCAATACTTTCAAGAAGGGGTCAACAGGTTCAAGGAGGCCAAAAGACTAAGGTTCGACCTTAGTGAGGTAGACCAAGACCACCACAAGCTATGTTAAAATCTCATATCCCCTAAAAAGTGTGCATACGTGGATAAGTATGTTTCCCATGAAGCACAAATAATGAATCCCATAACACCGCCAATCACCAAAAGGACCGCACCAAGGGTGTATCTGCACATAAGGCCTAATTTTGTGAAAGGATTATATCTGGAGAGTGATGTCTCCATTCCATAAGACCCCACAGGGAGAAAGAATTCCACACCAAATAAGAGAGAAAGAGAAGAGGGGCATGAGAAGAAGGCACTAAGTGTGTAGATAACACAATTTGTGGGAATGTCTGTAAATTAGTTGCAAAGTGTAGCATTTATGCATGTAGGAAGAAGTCTCTGTTAAAGAAAAAAACCCAAGAAGAAGAAGCGTCAGAGTAGGAAGATCCCCTCACACATGAGGAGTCACCAAGGAAGACATCACCTAGTGAAGAAAAATAAAAGGAAGAATATCTTGTACTGGAATCCCCAGTAAGGAAGAATCGGAAGGTAAAAGAACAAAAGACTAAAGGAAATGGAAAATTTAGATGCCTACATTAGTGACAAGGATGACGATGAGCCTGAAGGAGGTGAAGACCATCTAGTGTATGATATACATGACTCAGAGGAGGAGGAAGGTGAAGAGAAGTATAACAAGGAAGATGAGGAGAAGAATGACGAGGAAGAAATAGAGGATCAAGGTAAGAGAGTGAGCAAAGAAGTAAGCACCAAAAACAAAAGAACCCCAAGCCTCATAAAGGAGAAAGTGGAGAAATTTGTGGAGAGATAAGTGGTAGGCCTCATGAAGGAGTTGGTGGAACAGGATTTGGAGCAGAGCATGGAAAACATTATGAAGGATATGGAAGAAGAAAGCATTGGGAAGGAGTATGAAAGCATGGGTGGGGATCCCAAATTGGCAGTAAGCTTCCAAAAATCTATGTGAACAGGTGGAAAAGTCATAGTGGTGGCAAAAGAGAATGGAATGGGATACATTAATGTTCCTATCAAGATGTTATGTGAGCACTTCTAAAGCACTGTACCAACAAAGAAACTCCTAGCTATGTCATTGTTTTATGAAGAAGGCATGTATCCCCGAACCAGGAATATGCTATCTTGGGCATTCAAGTCTCACGTAGATGAACCTGAGTTTTAAGTAAGCTAGAGAATGTTAATGAAGGTGTCAGTAACAAAAGGAGTAAATCCCTTAGTGAACACTCGAAAATATTCATATGAACAAGTCTATAATGCACTCAACAAGGTTTAAGTCTATGTTGAAGCCGGACTATTCAAGATAAATGATAGAGTGAGATTCCTGGAGGAGGAATTAAAGAAGAAAAAGAAGGAACTCATGCAAAAGAGAAAGGACCTAAAGCAAGAGGAGCTGATCAATTCTCAGTTGAGGTGTGAGCTGAAAGAAGATAAAATAAAGGTTCATGAAGTCTCTAATAAGGTGGAGATGATTACGGATGTCATTTTCCTAAAGCATCCCAATTTAACGCCACCCGAGAAAAAATATGAATCAGCCTTATAATGTCTAGAGGATTTGACTCACATTCTCACGGTGAAGAGGAAACCACTTGCTTTATATTCTGCAAAGGCATAGGCATGCCAAGAGAAAGAAGAAAAGATGAAGTTTTTGAGATTATGGCTCGATACACTAAACTTCTTACAGAGGTAAAGGCCACCTTACAATTCATGAAGTTGCTTATGACAACTGCACTGATAGGGATAGAGTGGAAAGCATCTTGGTTACCACCCATGAAATAGAACTCAAGGATTTCTAAGAGAAAAATAAGGGGAATAGAGTGGAAAGAGATAAGATCCTAGCCAAGGTGGATAAGAAGTTAGAAGCAATTCAAAACCCTGTAAGGCTTGATCAAGAGTTGGCTAAAGGAATTATACCCCCAGATCACCCACACGATGGATGTGCTTGTAGACTTGGGAAAGAAGTTGGAAGGTATCATTGAGACCATGAGCACCAAGGGGAGTTGATGAGATTTGAAGAGGTGAGCGCCCTAGTGGATGACTTATGTTAGCAAGTGCAGAATGAGGTTGATGTTTGGGAGAAGCTAGAGGTAGAAATAGGGAAGTATTTTTGTCTCCTCCTCCAACAATAAACAAGTTCCCCATTCTTTCATTATTTATCCCAATTCTTCATTCCTTTATTCTTTCTTTCCAACCATTTTAAGATATTTCAGTTATTTATTCTATTGAAGAGTGTTTATGGGGACAAAGAACATGCGTAGTGTGGGGTGATGTTGGGCCCCAGAATTTGGCTAAGTACAAGAAGGTGCATGGGTGCGCGGGACCTATTTGAAGAAGGGCGTGCGAGTGAAGGTGCATAGGAAGGGTTCTATCAGGGTGTTGTAGAACACACAACACATGCACAAGGCAAGACAGGTTTTGGGACTTATCCATATTCAAAGTTCCAAGAAGCACATGAGAAAAGTGTGACCCATCTAGCATGCAAAGTGGATAAGGTGCTAGCCTCAGTGGTGTAGGATCAAAAATGGAATATTCCATGCATGCAATGGAAGGTTCTAGAAGAACATCATTGCATAGAGTGGAGAGATCATATCAAAGGAGGCATGCTCCATTGGAGGACCACTTGGACACTTGGCAACCGATCTGTTACCTCATAAGGCATGGTAATAAAGGTAGAAAAGCTATATATTGAGGTGCACATATCTGGAGAAGAGATGAAGAAAGAATAGTATGCTAGAAAAGAGGTGAAGCTCTGCAAATATCTTATGGAGGATTCTATGGGTTGGGACTAGTGAAAATTAGGAGTGATAGCATGTATAGTGGGATGGGTTTGTATTCATCTTTGTAATGTGAAGGACATAGTGTAGTTTTGATGCATGAATTTTCTTTGCATTGTTATATGGGTCTGTTATGGCCTCAAGGAATGTAATGTGGTTATTGAGCTCATCAATATGAATATAAGACTCTGTTCTAAATCATATATGTGTTCATAAGAATAATCCTAGTGTATTTCCTTTATGTATGAATCAAGTCTATATGTTGTCTGTTATTTCTCTTCTATGGATACATTGATGTGATAACTCATCATAGGTTCTCAGAATGAACGCATGTTTTCTTCCTTTATTTTGCATTTGAATATCTATCATAAGATGATGCATTCTCACAAGACTCACATAAAGGAGAGGCTCGGCGCACGCGTGTGCCTCGAGTGGCGCCTTGGCGCCCATTGGGTGATAAGTCAATGCGCATGGGATTTTATTGTTAATATAAGGGTATAAAAATTAATACAACGCCCCCTAAGAAATGTCCTTGAATCAATGAGGGAGAATCCTATGTTGGCCCTATGAAGTAGATTTGGGAGAGAAATGGGATAAATGATACCTTGGCCATTCGGCTAAGTATTGATCTAGAGAAACCATGTCACAATAAATACTTATAACCAATGCCATAGGTTGCATAATCAATAATAGGTGGGGTTGAGTGATTTCAAGAAGTGGGTGTGTGCTCATGGTCAACATAATGAAAAAATGTGAAGGGAGATGGATCAAATAAAACATCATATACGACACCCTCATGGAGGAATTGTAGTTGGTAATGTAGAGTGGAAGGGATGATATGCATAAAATGTAACCAGGAAGGCCTAGGAGGATATTGTAGTTGAGATTACTAAACATAACATGAGATAAAACTTAAAGAGTACATGGTCCCGCAATAATGGGTAAATAAATTTTACCCAATACTTTCTTGGGTGTATTGTCAAAACCATAAATACATAGAGTAGATGAATTTAAATCAGTAACAAAGAATCTTAGCTTATGCAAAAATAAATATTGCATATATTAAGACCAACCCTAGTATTAATCAAGGAACACTTAACTAGTACATTATAGATATGAACCTAGATATGCAATGGAACATGTGCATTATAAATATTTTTTGGGAAGGGATATCAAATGGAGAAAAATTAATATACTCATAATTGATTTCTAAAGCAATCGGAGAATCGATAATTATTGTAAATAGGGGAAGTATCAAATAAAGTGAGAGTATGATCCATAATATGTAATAAATAATTTACACATTCAAGATGGGCTTTATAAAATTTAGTCATAGAGATATCCATTAGAAATAAGTAAGAGTAAGAACAATATGAGATCAATATAGGGACCCTATAAAAGCTAGGGTTTGATCAATAAATCGGTTCACCAAATTATTTAAAGAAATTTAAATTTTTATTAAAGGATTGAGATCAAATGAATACAACAAATGATAAGAAAAATATATCATGCTAGAAACAAACAAGTGTAAGAAATAGTGAGATAAGAATGACTTATCTTATATCGATAGATATGGATTGATTATGGGCTTGGAAATAGGATGAGAAGGATAAATTTGAATTATGTATACTCTGTATAAGAAAATGGGATATGGAACCTCTTAATATAGGACCACCTAGACGCTCATGTTTGAAGTGGGAATTAGTGTCCTAAAATCAACTCTATTTATGATATTTTCCATGTTTTGAACTTGTCTTCTTCCTTTCACTCTCTAACACATCAACTTTACTGTGGGGTTCCTATGTCACACATGAACCTACAAAAAAACCTAGATACCTACACAAGGATCAAGAAAACATTAGATGAAATAAATAATGCATATTCTTGAGTCGACTAACCTCGATGGTCACCCCAATGTGATTTTCACCAAGTATTACACTACATTTCAAACTCTATGTAGTTCTGGTGTGTGTGAGACTGAATTATGTCCCTTGAATCTAGGTTTCCCTTATTCTATTTATGCCAAGATGGTGGGCTACAAATAATTTTCCCCTAAGATGAGCTTATGAGATGAAATTCAGAGATAACCCCTTCTATGTAGTGAATAATGCATCCCAAATGCATTCCTTGAATATTACTTTTTTCCCCAAGTATTAGATAGTAAATATTACCCTAAAATTGTCCAAACCCTAATACTAGTGAGTAATTCATGTATACATATGATTATCTTGTTTGAATTTTTTCACTAATAACCAAAAAGGTTGGCCTAAAGTGATAAAAGAGACAATAAAAAGATAACAAATGATGTAACATTTCAAACATGAGAAAATGTGTGAAAATAACATAAGCACCAAAAAGGGACATTAGCACATGGGTGCTTCTATTCCTAATGGGAGGTACTATTCAGGGTGTTCAGAGGATATAACGAAAAATATAGAGTTGGGTCATATACTTTCCAATGTTTAAAAGTAAAGTTGTCATTTGAGAAAAGTAAATGTCAAAAGTATCAAAAGGGATAAAGAAATGTAAAAAGCATAAAAGGTGTTGTTAGTGTCTAGTTTTATTTCTTAGGAATCATGCATATAATCATATACTTAGAGGTGTGATGTACATAATAAGTGCATGATTTCATGACTACAATATGCATGCTTCTTTGTATGTGACCAATGACCTTTACTTTTCTTGTCTTATGACACTTTTCATCTCCCATGTTTGTATCTCATGCATTTAATGTGAATATTTTATATGGTATAACTTGTGTATTTTTATGCTAGATTACTTGTATACTTGTTTTCATCTACGTTTATTTATTACTATACATGATTTATATTGTGATTGTTGATTGTTGATTGTTGCTTGTTGCTATCATTTTTTACCAATTTCTACCATGCACACCCCTTGTAATAATTTTATCTCAATGGTGACCATCCAAGAAAACCCTCCATGTGATCCAATGTAGATTATCAAATATATATTACATGGGTACACATTATTTTTTATATGTGTTCCTTATTTACAATGTATCATATTCCTCAAAAGAGGAGGAATTTAGTAGGGTGTGTTACACACATATTGATGACACATACATCATTTAGGAATTAGAAAAAAATCTATAAAAGGTACATATCCTCAAAAATATTCAGATACAAAAAAACAAAATTTGCACATGTATAAAACTATCTAACAATGGTGAAGCTATTACACACTATAGTTTAGGATGAATGTTTATATCTTGGAGATATATTTATAGAAAATTTCAAAGAAATTTAAATTCTTATAAACATCATATAGTTTTTTTCGTTTAGATTCAAATATATATAATGACAATTTAGAGCATATTTTATTGTATAATAATACAAACTACATGGGGTGTGATTAATTCATTCCTTCGTTGATACTACACGATTTAGACATAGTTTTACATACAAGGTATAAGGGCATGGTACTTCCTCGAATTTTTATATTCAAAATATTCATATATCATATTCAAAAACTAGAACACATGGTGGGGGAACGAAACACATATCATTCCCTTAAAACTATTTTCTATTTTACACTTGGTCCTAGATCCGTCTGTAGCGGTGAGGTCTTTGGGGAGGAAAAATTAGAGTGGCTATATACTTTATGGTCTTTTCTTCCCTCTTCATATTTTTATTTTGAATATATTAGAGTGGATAGTGTTTTCTTGTAAAACTAACTATGTTATGTGAATTGAAACTAACACCTAATAGTTCCAAAGTAAAGTTGATAAAAAAGAACCATTAAGATAAGAGCTTATAGAAACTAACTTCTTCAAATGCATGAAACATGAATGAATCAAACTAACATACTAAGTCATTCCTACTATTTATATTTCAAACTAAACATGAACCTATCTAGATCATTTAGAAATCAAGGTTTATTGTTGTTTACCTCAATAATTGAGGATGGAATCTCACCAAGAAATGGCTACAAGGCCAGTTTTGGATCTTCCCATACTATTCAAATTTGAGTGAATGGATGCAAGATGGAGAAGCTAATCCAAATCAATAGATAAATATCAAGATCAAAATTACTATAGTTTTCTCTAATGCAAATGACGTGTAAGAAGAAAGGTAAGGAGGATGGTTCCTTATATATCTTACCAATTTGGGCAAGGCTAAAAATTTGAAGGATGTGGGATAAACCCCAAATAGTAAATACAAAGGACATGCATGTTTAATATAGGATGTGCACTTAATGAGAGTTGAAATGGGTTTAATTAATCAAAGGTGATTAATTAATAGGTTAGAGTAAGATTATAAAATATAATTAGAGGAAAATTAGTCTAGATTGGGGATGTAAGAAAGGAATTTGATCCAATAAATAGTAATTTATTGATTTAGAGTAGTGAGCATAATTAATTAATAATAATTAATTAACCCAAGTAGAAGCAGACACTAATTAACGAAAGGTCATTAATTGGCATCCTGAGTGATAGGAAGGTTAATTAATTATAAAAATGTAATTAATTAATGAGAATAGAGGGAAAATGATGTTTTATTGATGAAGTATTTTCATTTGACCAAAAGAGAGTTAAAGATCATGGTTAATTAGGAAAGTGTCATTAATTGACCTAATGAGATGAGAACATATGTTTAATTGATGAAGTGTCGTCAATTGTCCAAATGAAGGGAAAGAAGATAGTGCATTTTTAAGTATTAAAATTGTGTAAGTGGATTTTAGGTGTCTACATTTTCCCCTCTTTGGGGTGGCGTAAGTGACGCCACTTCAAAGATAGTAGACAATTACAAAGTAATTTTTTGAAGGGATATAAGAAAAATTAGTAGAATTAAGGATTCCCCCTCGAGTGTCAATAGGGTGATGGAAGAGGTCTATTAACGATCAAAAAATATGAAGGGAACATATATAAGAGATGCGAGGGGGGAAGGGGGATAAAATTATATCCCTATTGCCTTAAGTGATTTGGAATAATAGTGTTGATAAAAGAAAATGATATGTAATAAAAATTAAGATGAAGAGAATGGAAATAGCTTTCATTGAGTTAATGTGAAAACAACTTTATTTCATCATTTTTTTATATGATCTACGTCATCAACTCTTCTTTTAATATACACATTCAACAAAAGTGTAAAATAACATGAAAAGTTATAATACTAACATTTTTTCATTGCTAAAACACTAACTCAATGCAACATACATAACATAATGCAATACAAGAAAGTAAAAAAACTAATCTAACAAGGAAACAAGTACAAACACACTCAAATAAACAATGTTCAATACATTTGCAAAAATGTTTTTACTATCAAACTTCAATTTTGACCTGTACAAATTAATGAAAAGGGTTAAGAATGGCACCCCAAGAAAGGATACATGTGAGGTAAATAAATGAAGGATGTAGAAGTCCTATGAAAAAACAATCATGCACTATGAAACTACCCCAAGCAACGCGCATTGTGCAAGTGAAGACAAATATAAAAAGTAAACTAAATTTTATTAATGGATGGTAGATCCAAATGATCCGTGAGTTGCGTACAAGAACATGAAAGAATCAAAGAAATATGTTTTGTAGGACATTTTTTTATATTTGAGTATGATGCATTTGACACAGGATTCGGTGCATGCATGCTTGTTACCAATTTTGGATTTTTTTTAATTTTATAAAAAAATTGGATTTTGTGATGATTTAACCAATTTTTGGATTTTTAAATGTTTTTACTATTTTTTTGTTTTTTTGAGATTTTACCAATGTTTTGGATTTTTGATGTACTTTATGAATTTTTGGGTTTTTTGAAAGTTTTCCGAAGCTATGTACATGAAAATGAAGATGCAAAGATCCCCTAGTGAGAGGTGAGAATGTACAAGGGAAAATCTCGCATGTATATATAAGAAGAAGATAATTCAGATCAAGGAAAATATGGATATGTTCAACATAATGATGAACTAAAAAATGAAGTGGTACAAAGGAGTGATCATGCCCCTAGTGTAAGCTAGACAAGAAAAAGATGATATATATAAGTGGAAGATTGTTTATTGAAACAAGGGACGATTTCTCTCAAACATGTAACAATGAAATATTATACACATGGATATTCTTAATGAAGAAAAAAATAAAAGAGTGGATGATATGGAAAATGTAGTTAGAAGATTGGTGATGAAAATTTGATTATCCCAAGGAATAATTCATGAGACAAAATATGGACTATAGAAAGAGTCCGAACAAGATCCAAACAAAACCCGGTAACATACTAGTCATGTTTTCTCATCGAGATCCACTGTGTGCACATGAAAATTAATTACCTCTTGTAATGAATATTTTATAGATAAAAGTGAAGACACACTAGAAAAATGTGTAGGAATGATTTATTTTGAAATGATATTTGTGAATGAAGGGTGGAAGGAGAGTTGTACATTTCTCATTTTGCGCCTAGGTGTCTATGGCTCGATAGAGATTTATTTCATTCTAGTCGTAACGTTACTCTCTACTACCATGGACATCCATAACCCCAATAGAGATACTAGAAACACCCCAAGAGAGAGTTATATTTTATTTTAGTTTTATTTTTTTGATTTTATGATTGATTTTTTTCTTTCCTGAAAACTTATTTTATCTCTATCGATTGTTTTGACAAGGGTTTAAGAGCCATTGATGTATTGATGGAAGGATGCATAAGTTATTACGATGATGACATTGACTAGTGTCAACAAATACGTCCAAAAGTTCTTCGACGCAAGTTTATTAAATGTAAATAGTGATAGGATCTCTAAGAGGTCATTCATTCTTTAATTTACCAAGGTGATGAAAGACCAAGGTCAAACAAATACTATAGAGATAAATGTATCAAAATAAGGACATATAGAGTAACCAAAATATCATCGAAGGGATGAATATGATGGGAGACTTGCAGAGGAATGAAAAGAAAGGGAAGAATGAACATACATGTGTATGTAATACCTGATTGAAATGTTTAAATTCTTTTCTTTTTTTTGTATTTTTGTATTTATTTGTTTTTATTTTTATTTTTGGGAAGTTGGGACCAACAATGTCACTCTGCGTGATAATATCCAACAATAATGTTTGTGATTTCTTTAATAAGTGAGACTAGGAGTTTTTTTTTATCAAGAGTGATATTATCTCCAATATCGATGATAGTGGTGAGCTCATACTCAATAAATGACTATGACTTATCTTAAAACATGGATTTTATATGCGGGAGCTTGAGTTCCGTATCCATAGGTTTTTACACTTTACACCATACTTGATGGTTGTGTTGGTGTGCATTCTTGAATCACATTTGTTTTTTAAATTTATGGTTGTTTGACTTATTGGGAGCTTTGGAGCTCTTTAGAGTTTTGATCTTAGCTTGATGAAGAAACTTTTGGGTTTCATATAAGCTAATGTGTGACTTGTCTAATCCCAAGAAGTTGGAGAAGAAATTGAATGTTTAGAATTTATGATAGGAATGTTAAGTATGATGTTGGTATTGCCAAATTTGTTGATAAAAGTATGATATGATGGAAAAATTGGATATGGTCCAAGTATTGAAGAGGATGGGCTACTGGGAGGTGAGACATAAATAAAATAAGAAGGTTTACTAGGAAGTGGCCCAAGGATGGAAGAGAATGGGATACATAAGGTGTCCCATAGATGAAAGGAGGACTACTAGGGTGTGGCCCAAGTATAGAAGACAATAGGATTCCAAGAGGTGTCCCATAGAGAGAAGATAAAGGAATACTAGGATGTGTCCCAAGTATAGAAGAAAATGGGCTACTAGGAGGTGTCCCATAGATAGAATATTAGGGGCTAATTGGACATGGCCCAAGAATAGAGGATAATGGGCTACCCAGAGGTGACCCAAAAATAGAAGATGGAGGGCTACTAGGAGGTGGCCCACATATAGAAGAAGATGATGGGCTACCAAGAGGTGACCCAAGGAAAGATTATGATTGAGGAATTGTGATATGTAAAGAATGATGGGGTGATGAGAAGATAGGACAAGGATCAATGATAGACCCATGAGTTTCTCCATGTAATGGGGAATGTGAAGATGGAAGAATAAGAGGAGGATCAAGTTTGATGATCTTAGGATCTTCCTCTATTTTTTGACAAAATGAATCAACCTCTTCCCCAAAATACACGAACACATCGAGGTCAAAAGAGAATCCTTTCTCATGATCCTCTAGAGGAATGTCATCATGTAGCCCCATGAATTCTCTGATTATTTATTCATTCTGAAATAAATCAATCGGTATGGGTCATTTTTGGTTGATGATAGTAGGTTGATTAGAAGAAATAGGTCCAAAAAGTGTGGAAGATTTAGAATATGTTTGATGATGCTTGATAGAAGAAGATGACTCAGAGACGAAGTAGATTTGGATTTAGATGTACCGTGAGTGGAAGAAGATGGGGATTTGGAATGGGTCAGTATTGGTTTTCCTATAAGATGGCATAGTGAAGGTAAAAAAAGAGGATCATGTATCAAATGGTGTATTTCAATGTAAGGGACCGACTTGGATGATTGATTAGAGGATTTTTGAGTCACATAGATCTTCAAATGAGGAATACATCATTGAGGTGGTTGATAAAGGGGATCCTGCGCAGAGGGAGGGAGGACTATGAATCGGGAGTTGAATTAGAGGAATGATGGGAAGAATTTGTAGAGGAGCAAAACATCATTTAGGTGATTGATTACTCACTAGAAGAAATTTAATTGGATGAGGCTCGGGAGACTAAGAGGAATCTAAAAGATAGTTCAGATTAGAATCATCAGAAGATTGAGAGGAATCAGAAGAATAGTTTGGATTAGAATAAGGAGATTGAGGGAAATAAGAAGAATAACATGGATTAGAATCATGAAAATCATACCAATGACTATGAGATGAAGGTGGGGAAAGGGGTAACTGAATAGGATCTCTAGTGCAAAGAACCAATAAAGGTTTAGTCATGAGGGGCGTATATTGATGTGAATGCATAAACCTAGATTCCCTATTGTCTTAAGTGTGAAGAACCATGTGATAGTCAGTCATTATTGGAATCGTTGGGTCCAAATGCCTAGGCCTAGATAGTGTGATTAAACCCCTTCAAATTCAAGGAATTTGCATGTTAATTCGGGAAGCATAATGAAGACCTACAAGAAATTTTACAAATAAATATGGGATGGTTGTGTCATTTTCCAAAGGGGGTCTAAAGAAAAACATATTGATGATATAATTTTGACAATCCAACAAGGTTTGGACAACAAGTTGCAAGTGTAAATGTCAAGATGAAGAACCAAGGGATCAAAGGATCAAAAGTATTGTCCATAAAAAACAAGTCTACAAGATGAAATATTGTAAGGAACAATCACGCAAGTTTGGAAAACCAATATAATATACAAGGAAATACTCCCTATGCTAATGTGTCTCAATGGTATTTTGGTGCAAGATGATAAAAAAATATCAACACTTAATTAAATTTTAAAATAAACAATGTGTAATTATTAACAAGGAGTTGAACTGACTTCCAATGTAAAGTATACTATAACCAATCTATATATAAACAAGGTCTAAATCCCAAAAAGTGGAAGTTACAAATGTGAGCAACGCAACAATACCACTTAGATACGTTAATCAAGCTCTATGGAAAAACAATATATTAGTATCAAAATAATATTGTTATGATGTAAACAATGTAAAAAAACACTTTTAAAGGTTAAGGTAATGTTTGGAAGGAAACAAGGTCAAAGTATACTAAGGAGTTGTTAAGGTGCAAGAAGCATAACAAAGACAATCTAGACACCTAAATAAAGTTTACAAGAAACAAGATGCAAGTATCAAAATTTTAAAGAGATGATGCGAGAAAAGTAAAACCTCAAGGGAAGATCGATGATGAAGCAAGCCTAACTAGGATAAATTTCCTAATGTAGGTATGCAAATAAGACTCCTCAAGATTTAAGGACGTACCAACACACTTTCAACACTTACTATTGCATTCATAATAAGGAAGGATGTAAGCTAGTGCAAAAGAGGTGGACATAATCTTAAGTAGCACTACATATGTATGCTTTATTTTTCCCAAAATGGAAACATGAAAAAAATGATTAGACCAAGTGGGGGTGAAAAATACTTGGCATAACTTCAAAAGAGTTTCTCCTTGTCTTAAGACAAGTGAAAAACTAAGACAAAGTAACACTTTAAAATTTTTGTGATGAATAACACTAGGCTCAAAATTTAATGGAATCTCCCCTTGTTCGAATAATAAGGTTTTGAATCCAAAAAAGTTCTTGCTTTATGAGAGCTCTTTGAAACACGATTGGTTTTGGTAAATTTGGATCCTGTGTAAAATGGTTTCCTATTAGTTCACTCTCTAGGTGTCACAAACTATCTCTGCAAGTGTGGTTTGCCAAGAAATTCACACTGACTAAATCAAGGAGTATCTCAGCTTTACTTTATCCCCTTTGATACAATGAGAAATAAATTATGTTTAGTTGTATCTCACTGGGGTCACATGAAGATAATTTTAATGCTAATCTCATAAAGGTGTACTAGTTAAGTGGGTAAGCGGAGCACTTCAGTTTCATCCACTGGTTCCCTCAAGGTGTGGACTACTTTGGGGTTGTTGGGGTAATCCTCATATTGAGTTTTATAACTTATGCAAAGGCACTTCCCCTAGATTTAAGTGGATGATCCGTAGCTCTTAACAAAACCTACAAATACAGTGTTTTGAATATTCGTATGTTTTTTTAATATTTTATCTTGGTGTGGTTTTTTATACCATTCGAAACTCACAATAAACTGTATTAGTATTGGTTTGGATCCTGGTTCTTTGACAAATGAGTATTGGTCATGTATGTGAAGGTTAATAGTTTTCCATAAGATCAAAACATCATGAAAGAGGATTGCATGTTGTTTCTGATTCTCAAGATCATCCTAAGATGCAAGAGAAGAGCATACACAAGAAGTAACCCAACTATATTGAAAATGGAAAATCTTGCAAATCAAGTGACTAAGCAACTCGTTTTAACCAATTGTTGTTCATTCCCTTAACCATGAATTTAATGAAGTTTTTTTAAATGCAAGAAGTCTTAGAGTTGTTTATGATTCCCAAGATCACCTAAAAGGTATGAGGGAAGAGCATACACAACCCCATCCTAAGAAATGAAAGAACGAAATTCATTAAATATCATCAAACAAGTTAGCAAAAGATGATTCAAAATACCCTGCAAATAGAAGTTAGCATCATAAACATACATGACGTTAGAAATAACCAATATAAAATCCTCTAAACCTTGAAAACATAGCCCAAATATTAATAGAACACACTAGCGTGGACCGTAAGAAATTACATGACCCAAACAACATATACACTACTCGAGACAAAACACAAATTGAAAACAAATAGAGAAACACCTACGTGTCTAGAGAGAAACCTACATGGCCTTAATGGCATAAACATAACTCATAACACAATAGCACGGGTCCGATAAAAAATACATAATGAAATAACATAGAGCTACACCTACGTGGGTAAAGAATAATATATGTGGGGTCTCACACCAAAGTGTGGTAGGGAGATATAAAAGGAATTGAAAGATAAAATCATGATGATTACGCTCTCGAGAATGACACATGTGCATGTCGGCCAACATCTATATGGCCCTTTTGATAGATATACAACCCTATCAATAGTTATGTGGGGAAGCATAAAACCTACGTGGGTACCTGGAATGACATTAGGAATATGGAAATCTAACATAGACAAACTCAAAAAGGTCAAATTTTTTCATCTTAGCCAAAAATTAACAACCCATCTCTTTTAAACCTAGAAAAGAGACTCAACACATGTAAAGTTAGAAAAATACATCAAGGAATTCAAGTTATTTAACATGTGCATAATAAGGGTTAGCTAAAATTGAGACAAAACTAAAAAAATTTGAAAATAGATGTTATGGGGTAAGTCCCACGGGGTGTGCCAAATGTGTTCATGTAAAACTAGCTATGCTATGTGAATTAAGACTAACACCTAATAGTTCCAAAGCAAATTTAATCAAACAAGAAACATTACGATAAGAGATTATCAAAACTAAATTCTTCTAATGCTTGGAACATGAATGAATCACAATAACATACTAAGTCATTCCTACTCTTTAGATTACTAGCTAAACATGAAGCTAGTTAGATCATTTAGTAATCACAGTTGATTGTTTTTGCCTCAAGAATTAAGGATGGAATCTCACCAAGAAATGGTTACAAGGACATTTTTGGATCTTCCCATACTACTCAAATTTGAGTGAATGGATGCAAGATGGAGAAGCTAATCCAAATCAATGGAGAATGCTCAAGATCAAAATTCTTGTAGTTTCCACTAATACGAATGAGGTGTAAGAAGAAAGTTAATGAGGATGGTTCCTTATATATGTTGCCAATTTGGGCAAGGTTAAAAAATTTGAAGGATGCGAGATAAACCCCAAAGAGGAAATATAAAGGGTGTGCATGTTTAATAAAGGATGTGCACTTTGTGGGATTTTAAAGGGGTTTTATTAATCAAAGGTGATTAATTAATAGGTAGGATTAAGCTTATAGAAGCTAATTAGAGGAAAAATATTATGATTTTGGGGATGTAAGAGAGGAATTTGATCCAATAAACAATGATTTATTGATTTAGAGTAGAAAGTGTAATTAATAATAATTAATTAACCTAAGTATAAATGGACAATAATTATCGAAAGGTCATTAATTGAAATCTGAGTGATATGAATGTTAATTAATTAGTGAAATGTAATTACTTAATGGGAATAAAGGGAAAATGATGTTTTATTGAAGAAGTGTCATCAATTGACCAAAAGAGAGTTGACTATTGTTGTTAATTAGTGAAGTGCCATTAATTGACCCAATGAGAGGAGAAGAGATGTTTACTTGATGAAGTGTCATCAATTGTCCAAACAAAGGAAATAAGATAGTGCAATTTTAAGTATTAAAACTACGTAAGCGTATTTTAGGTGTATATATATAGATACTCTATAGGATTTTCTTTATCCTTTTGGGGTTCTTTGGGAAAAATTTCCAATAGCACCTCTCCTCTTTTGTTGAGTCAAGAACACTAAACTCCTCTCTTACTTTGGATTCTCCTTCAAAAAAATTTGGACTAGTCATCCCCTATCATTTAGTAGCTCAATACAAATATGAATCCCTAAGTTAAATAAATGCAAGAGATCCTCCTCGATAAATCAAATAGGTATATTCATTCTATACGTTTTCTCTTTACTTTACTATGTTACAAATGCAATTATAAAATTTATAAATAAACCATTCACATTTGAGTTACAATTTAATTTATTTGATAGCAATTGATTACACTATATGTTGTATATTTCATCATGGAGTGTTCCAACATCAAATTAAAAATAAACTATGTAAAATGAAAATATATGTGTGCACTCAGGTATCTTTTCCTTTATACAAATTTCAAATCACACTTAAATAAGGGGAAAATATAAACACATAAATTTGTTATATTATATTTGGGTAATGATATGTTTGGCTTTGTCTCTATACTATGACTTGCACATGCATATTATTCCTACTTGAAATATACCTTTCTCTTTTGCATGACTTGCTTCACTACACACACTTTTCAGTTATTAATAGACTCAATTGCATCCATCCAAAGTAGTACATTACTCCAAAACATCTCACCTATATTATTATTCAAACATCATAAAATACCTATCAAAACTCATATAGTCTAGGAAAAATTATATGGTCCTATCTCCTTAGCTCCACTAATTCTTTTCCTACTTTGATGTTTTTCTTTAGGTCATTTCTTATCCTATACATAGGCCTTAATGTGACATCTAAGCTTCAAAGTCCTATATAATAAATTATAATACACATAATAACACACCTGATGTTATCAAGAGTGGATATTGCAATGTAATTTTCCTAAATCACTTAAGGTTATCTTAAATATTGTTATAACAACATCACATATTAAGAGTAACCACTAAAACAATATGAATGAATCAAACTAGGCTTAAATATCTATTTTCCTAATCTACAAGCCTCCAAAGGTCTTAAAGACATGTCATAAAAAGATCAAGTCACACAAAGCATTGCCAAAGTTCTAAGAGACAAATGCAATCTATATATCACTTATAGTAACACACATTATAGATCACTACCAATTAGGTTAGATTCTTATTTATTTATAGTTATTACTATTATTATTTGTGTCAAGATACATAAGGCAACAATAGTTAATGTAGTATATTTTCATACACAACTACAGATTATAGACACAAAATTATGCACTTATTAATAGTACATCACGCCTATAGTATGTTGTTGTATACATGATTTATAAGTATATAGATTAGACAATGGTGACACCTTTTCCTAGTCCTTCTATTGCTTTTGATTTCCCTTGATGGTGAAATTAACTTATACTTCGTGGATTTACATCTTTTGGTCAATTTACAAGGATCCCTATCCCCATTCTTTATCCCATTTTGTGTTTAATGACTTTGGGATAGTACGACTCATCAATGATATTAACACCTTGGTTTTAGTGTCCCTTATAAGAATTTTTTTCCATTATCTTTGGTTTTATAAATTACTACTTGACACTTAAATTTGGGTCTTTTATAATCTTTTGGGTCAACCTTTGGTGTCAATAAGTGTTGAAATTAAAACAAGGGATTCATATATATACACATCTTACTCACTATTGTTAGGATATGGACAACTTGGGCTATTACTCACTATTTATTACTTGAGAAAAGAGAAACATTCAAGGACTACATTTGGGCTGCATTATTCACTTCATATGAGGGGAAATTTCTGAATTACATCACACACATTATCATTAGGGGCAATGTAGTTATATCCAAATATCTTGGTGTGAATGACACAACTGAAACCTAGCTTCAAGGGACACAATTAAATCACACACACACATACACACACACTATAACTATGTATATTCTGAAATGAAGTGTAGTGCTCAGTGAAAATCAAATTAGTGTGACTACCGAGGTAGTAAAATCAAGAATATGCATTATTTATTTCATCTAATGTTTGTTTGAGCCTTGTGTAGGTAGCTAGGGTTTATTTTATAGGTTTAGGTGTGACAATGAAACCCTAAAACAAATTAGATGTGACAAAGAGTGAAAGGAAGAATATAAGTTCACCCTAAAAATATCATAAGCAAATCTTTTCTAGGAAACTAGCACCCAATTTAGACACTAGTGCCCAAGTGGTCCTATCCTAAGGAGTTTCAGATCCTATTTTTATAGACAAAGCGTCTCTAGTTTAGATCTATCTTATTCCACCCAGTTTCCAAAGATAGAATCAATCCACATAACAAAATACAAGATAATTCACTCTTATCTCTAGATTGTACACACTTTCTTGTTTCTTAAATGATATATCCTTCTTGTTACTGTTGTATTCATTTGATCTTATTTCATTGATAAAGAATTAAGTTCTATAAAATAATTTGGTGAACATGATCCCTTACATGCTCTTTTACAGATCCATTCTTCTCCAAACCCAAATCCTAGTTTAATTAGGGTCCATATTTTCATATTATCTTCAAATTCACACTTGATTTTCATCTATCATTTTCCATAACTTTGATCTATAAAAAATTTCCTAGAGTTTCATGATTGGTCCTACCCTTTGGGTCACTTTCTAGGGATCATAATTTTTAAATCATTGTTTTTTCATATCTGGAGCACAACTCTTTTTTCAAATTACTTTGAGGCTATTTTTAATATTTACATATGTAACAAATACCTCTTTTTCACCATAATTGTTTTACACAATTTTCAGAAATTTAAAATTACACTTTTTGGTGATTAAGGAATAATTCAAAAATAACATTATTTTGGGAAAATCCTGGTTTTTATTTTACATCATTAGATTAATTTTATTTTTTTAAAATTAAATTAAATTCCATTTCGAGATATGGTCATTTTATTCATTTGATGACAATCACTTTTTGATCAACATCACTTTCAATACAAATCTATTTATCTGTCTAGTTTGCTTGTGTAAAATTATTTTATGGATTACCATACAATTGATGACAATTCTTCCCCATTCTATATTCAGGTTCAAATTTGTAATGTTCTTGTTAAGCGTGTTTTATTTGATAATGGATCTAGTATTAATATATGCAACATTTCCTTTCTTCAACAAATAGTATTTTCTACTACTAATCTAACTCCATATAGTCTATGTATCTATGTTTTTATAACACAACTAAGAAATTGTTGGAATAAATCAATCTACCCATTAATGTAGGCCCTTGTACTCTTAATGTTTTATTTTATGTTATGTACCATAATATCAATTAAAATATCCTTCTAGGAAATTCTTGGTTACATACTATACATGCAACTCTTTCTACCCATGTCATAACACACAATTCCTGTGCCACACCTTCTTCCATAGATAACTCTAAAATATATTTCACACCTCATATTTATCCTCTTTGTGATATCCATCTCATACATGATGATGAAATTACAAATTACATTACACATCATTCTTCTCCTATGATGGACTACAATACTACTAATTTACATGATGAACTTTTTGTTGTAGCTAAAAATTTCACCCTAGATTTGATCATGGTAAATCAATAATTCTGGAAAACATTGGATGATATCAACAATGTGGGACTTGAAAATTGATATTAACCTCTAGATAAGGGTATTTACTCTACCTATTGCAATGTTAACACTAAACTATCTCTAAGCTAAGCCTATTCGACACATCCGTAACTAAGGAGAGACAGAGGGATAAGCAAACATAACAAAATAAGCTAAAAACAAAGGTGATAATAAGAAAAAGGGGTTTCTCAATCTCTCTAAAAGTATTAAGGAAGTAAGGAGGATAAATGCAAGGATGAAGAGGCAAATACCATTCACAACCTAGATTTGTAACTGAATTAGATCACAACTTTAATTGATTTGACAAAAATGACATGAAAATATACTAAACACAATGAAAATACAATCATAATGAAAGAGCATAAGGAAAAAAATACAATAATGGAATTAAAGGGCATATTCAAGCCACAATTGAAATCATATTATTGTTGTAAGTATGCACAGACTTCTACAACCATTCATAGGTTAAAAGAAATCATAAAACACATGACATGGTTCCGCAACTCCTTGGTTCTATCAAATTTTTACATAATAACATTACCAAGCAAGAGAGGATCCTTTAATTCAGAAACACATTATCTTTTATAGGAGGGAGGAGAGGAGAGGGTATTAAAAGATTCTAGAGAGATGATTGACTTGCTAAAACTTACTAAAACCTTCTAAATAACCTCCAATAGGTAACCTCCATGCATCATGATGGTTCATGCCTTTGGAGTTGCCTTTTCTTGAAAGTAACTCCATATATTTTCTATGGATGGGCACAACTGTAGATCATATATGCCCAAAAATATAGAATATGGAGGAATGTGACATTGCCAAATATTCAATTCTATTACAAAAATCACCATTCCTCATCTTTTTGGGTTGGTATGGGAGGAATATACTCTTTTATAAGTATTTAGAAGGATCTCCGGAGAAGGAGGATCAACCGAGCATATTTTAACTTAAAATGACATATTATAACTTCTTAAAGTGACGTGCAACATCCCTGAAATTATCAATTTCAATCTCTCAAAATATTTTATGACTCTTGTAAAGCTTCCTTATTTTCAAAGGCCTCTCCAAGACATCCTTAATGGATCAACATTGAGGAAAAAAACTCTCGTATCAAAATTTAACGCTAAAACTAGATATTGATCATTCATGAAGAAATTCTTCATTTCATGGACTCCAAGATGATTTATCTTTATTTCAAAATTTTCTATTTTGTCATTTCATGGTGTTAGAATGGCATTAGCTCTATTTCATAGAAAATAATTTTGGTTAGTGGTATTTAAGTGTTTCGTATCCTTCTAAGACCTCTATGGACCAAAACATATGTTAGGAAATAAGAGATAAAATATGCGGAATAATCCCTTACAGAATCGCAACAATAGAAAATAATGTGCATAAAATATTACAGATCTCAAATAAAAGTTCAGAATAAATAACACAACACAGAGAGACAAGATTTAACGTGGTTCACCCAATTTGGGCTACGTCCACCAAGAATCACTTGCTTATATTTTATTACAAGCCTTCACTCTCTCAATACAATACCCAGATCCGTTTGGAGCTATGCTCAACAAAATCTACAGAATTCACACCCAAATTCAAAACACATCTACAATACATTTTCTTGTCTATGTATCATATGCATAAGACCATATAAATAGACAATTTCTTAAGCAGTTTGATACAAAACCGTGGGTATCAAAACCATGGGAACCGTGGGTATCAAAACAATGGGTACCAAAAAACCATGGGCCCAAAAACAGCCCATAATGGTTACCCATTACCCATGGGTTAATAAACCACCCATGAAAATTTGCTTTAGGGGCTTCACCCCGAACCCCCGACATTCATCAGCAAGTGGGACCACCGTAAAATACCCGAGTGTAACACATAGAAGTTTTACCACTCTCTAACATGAAAATAGGCTCCACAAACATAAAAATCTCCCACTTGGAGACTGATTTCCACTGAGCAAGCTTCTCATCCCTTCACTATCATCTAAAGGACAACCAAAGCTGAATATAGCTTTAGTTTATCCCTTGTGACCACCTTGGTCATCATGTTTGCAGGATTCTGACTGGTATGAATCTTCTCCAACTTCAACTTATCTTCCTCCAAAGTTGTCCTGATGAAGTGATATCTCAACTATATATGCTTCATCCTGGAGTGGAAAGCAAAGTTCTTAGCTAGGTGTATAACACTCTGACTATCACTATGTAGCTTACATTCCTCCTACTTATGCCCCAACTCCTCAAGCAATTGTTGTAACCAAATCATCTCTTTTCTTGCCTCTATGGCAGCAACATACTCAGCCTCCGTGGTTGACAAAGCCACTAGCTTCTGTAGTTGTGAAATCCAGCTCACTGTTGTCCCACCTACAGTGTAAATATAACTTGTCATGCTCCTCCTACTGTCTACATCTCCAGCCATGTCTGAATCTACATAACCACGTAAAGTGGTGTCTAATCCATTGTAGCACAAAACTATCCCCATGGTCCCTCTCAAATACCAAAGGATCCACTTTACTACTTGTCAATGCTCTTTACCTAGATCACTCATAAATCTACTCACAGCTCCCACTGCATGGGCAATATCAGGCCTAGTGCACACCATAGCATACATCAAACTGCCAACTACTGATGAGTAAGGTACCTTGGACATCTAGTTTCTTTCCTGCTCTATCTTGGGACACTGCTCCTTTGATAACTTAAAATGGCCTGCCAAAGGAGTCCCAACTAGTTTAGCATCTTGCATGTTAAACCTATCCAATACCTTCTTAATGTACTCTTCTTGAGATAAAGTCAGCTTCCATTTCTTCCTTTCCCTAATTATCCTCATACCAAGGATTTTTGGCTTCCCCCAAATCCTTCATATCAAAGGATTCACTTAGTTGTTTCTTGAGTAATTTTATTTCCTGCATGTTTTTACTTCCAACCAACATGTCATCAACATACAAACATAGGATAATATAAATTCCATCCTCAAATTTCTTTATATACATGCAATGGTCGAATGACATTTAATATAACCTTGCTCCATCTTGAAGTTATCAAACTTCTTATACTATTGATGTGGAGCTTGTTTCAAGCCATACAAGCTCTTCTTCAGTTTACACACCATCTCCTCTTTATCTTTGACCTCATAGCCCTCTGGTTGCTGCATATATAGTTCCTCCTCCAAATCACCATGGAGAAATGCAGTCTTTACATATAACTATTCTAAGTGCAAGTCTTCTACTGCCACTATTCCAAGAACAGTTCTAATAGAAGTCATTTTTACTACAGGAGAAAAGATCTCATCAAAATCTATACCTTGTTTCTATGCAAACCCCTTGATCACCAAATGGGCCTTATATATTTTCTTTCCTCCTTCTTTGTCTTTAACTCTGTACACCCACTTGTTCTGCAATGCTCTTTTGCCTTTTGGTAGCTTCACCAAATCCCAACTCTGGTTCTCCATGACAGACTTATGCTCCTCATCCATGGCTTGCTCCCACTTCTTACTAGCATTTACTTGCATTGCTTCATCAAAGCTCTCTGGCTCTCCACTATCAGTGAGTAATAAATAATAAAGAGAAGGAGAAAAATGTTCAAGTTCTTTTCTTACCCTAGAAGACCTCCTCACTATAGAAGTTTGGGGTTTCTGTTGAGTCGGTTCCTAAACTGATTCATGGGTCACTGTCCCATCTAGAAGATCCTCTACCACTACATATTATTTCTTGGATTCTTCCCTGTTTTCCTACAACTATTGCTTATACATGACTTTCTCATTAAATACCACCTCCCTAGACTGAATGAATTTCTTGTCCTTAATACTCCAACATTTAAATCCAAATTCATCACCACTATAACCAATGAAAGTACATTTTTCTAATTTATCCTATAGCTTGGTCCTATCATCCTTGTCTATATGAACAAACACCTCACATCCAAAGACTCTAAGAAATGAATAATTAGCTTTCTTACCATACCAAGCCTCCTTAGGTATGCCTCCATCCAAGGAACATAAGGGTCCTTTATTTATCAAGTACACAGTTGTGCTCACCACTTCTGCCCAAAAAGAAAGAGGCAGTCCTTCATGTAACCTCATGCTCCTAGCACATTCCATTATTGTTCTATTCATCCTTTCTGATACCCCATTCTGCTGCGGAGTTCCTGGAACCATCTTTTTCCTATGGATTCCATTCTTAGAACAGTAATCATTAAATTCATTACTATGCAATACTCCCCTCCATTATCTGACCTGAGACATTTTAGCTTAAGACTTGTTTCATTCTCTACCAAGGCTTTCCATTTAACAAAAGTGTCAAATACATCAGATTTGTTTCTAATATAATAAACCCAAACTTTCCTTGTTACATCATCAATAAAAGTAACATAATAACTTGAACCCCAAGAGATGATACCTAAGTGGCAACCACACATCGAATGCACCAGCTCTAACTTACTCTCTTTCTTTGTAGGTCCAACCTGAGAAACCTTACTCGCTTCTATTTCCCTTATATGTAGTCCTCACATAACTCTAAACCTATTTCAATATATCTATGAAAATTCCTCTTTATGATGTCCATGCCCTTATGGCTCATATGACCGAGCCTATAGTGCCATAATGTTGTATCTGCATCTGAAGCCACAAGATTACAATCATTAGTACTATCAGTGGATAAATACAAGGTTCCAACCTTCTTACCTCTTGCCACCATAAGAGCACCCTTGGTAACCTTCCAAGAGTCATTTGTAAATATCACAGTACAACCATCACTTCCTAATTGCCCCACCGATATCAAATTTCTCCTTAATGTAGGCACATGTTTGACATCCTTCAATAGCCATGTATTCCCATTCTACATCTTAACCTGAATAGAACCTTTTCCAACTATACTGCAAGGCTCATCATCACTAAGAAAAACATGCCCAAAATCCCCTTGAACATAATCAAAAAAATAATGCCTATGTGGAGTAGCATGAAAATAAGCCCTTGAATCTAAAACCCAAGATTCAGTAATATTATGTAAAGAAAGAATCAAAGCATCCTGGTATACATTACCCGATGCCACATTTACCTCTTTGTTTTCTTGTTGTTTCTTATTGTCCCAAATCTCCCAATAGTCCTTCTTTACATGCCCATACTTTCCACAGTTCCAACATACAATCTTGCTCTTGGATTTTGACCTCACCGATCTTTTGATTTTCCACGATTTCCTTTATTCTTATGTCTCCCTCTAGTTTCCACTGTGAAAGAATTCCCTGAAGTAGAATATTCCCTAGATATTTTTCTTTGCATTTCCTCACTTAGAATCACACCTAAAACATCCTCAAACTTCAAATTCGAGTTAGCTAGAAACGAGTTGCTTACCGCCATTACCAGGCTATTCTAACTTTCGGGTAAAGAGCATGAGAATTAATAAAGCCCTAGCTTCTTCATCAAATTATATTATAACCGAAGCTAGTATATTCACAACCATATTAAAAGCATTTAAATGATCACTCTTGAACTATTCTCGACATCTTCATATTAAACAATTTTTTCATTAAAAATATCTTATTAAGCGGCAGAGGGTTTTTCATACAACTTCCCTAATGCATCCATCAGTTCTTTTGTAGTCTTTTCCTTTGAAACATTAAATAATACCGAAGATGCAAGACACAACCAGATCATTCCAAGTGCCTTCCAATCCAACAAATCCCATTCCGCATCTGTCATACTCAAGGTTTTGTTCACCTTCTCAGACAACAAAGTATAAAGATCCTTCTGATAAAGGTAATCTTCCATCTGCATCTTCCAAAGACTAAAATTCTTCCCGTTGAATTTATCAACCCTAGATCTTCCATCATCTACCATAGCTCCCACTCAAGATAAAACTTTCCCTATGATTCAACACTTCAGCAAACCAAACCAGGATTTGATACCAATTGTTAGGAAATAAGAGATAAAATATGTGGAATAATCCCTTACAGAATCGCAACAGTAGAAACTAATATGCAGAAAATATTACAGATCTCAAATAAAAGTGTAGAATAAATAACACAACACAAGAGAGACAAGATTTAATGTGGTTCACCCAATTTGGGCTACGTCCACCAAGAATCACTTGCTTAGATTTTATTACAAGCCTCCACTCTCTCAATACAATACCCAGATCCGTTTAGAGCTATGCTCAACAAACTCTACAAAATTCACACCTGAATTCAAAACACATATGTAATACATTTTCTTGTCTATGTATCATATGCATAAGACCATATAAATAGACAATTGCTTAATCAGTTTGATACAAAACCGTGGGTATCAAAACCATGGGCAAAAAACCATGGGCCCAAAAAAATTACCCATGGGTTAATAAACCACCCATGAAAATTTTCTTCGGGGGCTTCGCCCCCGAATCCCCCTGACCCGCTCACCGGTAAGCGGGACCACCGTAAAAATAAGCCCCGAGTGTAACACATAGAAGGTGTACCACACTCTAACATGAAAATAGGCTCCACAAACATAACAACATATTTGTGTAGCTTCCCTAAATTCTTCACAGCTACTCTCATGGATCCTAAATTCTTAAGTTTTATGGGCCTTGCACTAAACCTCCCTAAATGCTATGGAGGTCTATTTCTTCACCGAGCGATACCTAGCTTGGTGACACTCCTTTGTTATGTGGAAGGCTATTTATTGTTTAATAACTTTACTAAACTCAAAACCTAATTTTTTTACCATGAATTTGTGAATTTAGCGGAATGCTAACTCTTTGAGAAGCCTGCATAATGATAATTGTGTTATGTGAGTTCAAACTTAGCCAAGTTTAAAATTCCATCTCTTTTTCTTTGTAGAACCTGGAGGCATGTTACCCTTGCATCATAGACTCTCCAAAGTGGAATCCAACCCTTTTTATGCATCATTACATGGCATACTACAACCTTTAATTTCACGAGACTTAATTGACCCCACATAGCTCTAACCTTCTCCAATTATTTTGTGCTAATTTCCTTGTTCCGTCTGATGCTAGGAGAATCTGCGGGATGATAAATTTCACATTCCATAGTACACTACGATAGTGTTTCAAGGATTTTTTGACCAAAAATCCACTTAAGTCTTGAGTTTTAATTCCTTTGTTCTGCAGGTTAGGAGAACCCATAGAAAATTGATATTTTGGATTCCACATAACACTAACCTCAAACATTTTTCAAACTCAAAAAATTCCTAAGTCTGAAATAGGGTTTGGTAAGTTGTCAAAATAACCTAGGGGTTATTTTAGACAACAATTTTGGTGACTCAACGGGGCTATCTTCCTTCTAAATATGAATACCAATAGCCTTAATAAATCCTTTGGATACGAGCTAGGTAAAAACTTGAATTGATCTATACAAGCTTTAAACTCTATAACTCAACCCTAAACCTGCAATTACGAGTGAACCTGCACTTTGAAAGAAAATGGATTCCTAGAATTTGAAATAATACACTTCAGAACTAATGCAAAAATCTGATTCCACCATGAAACCTACTTATTTGGTAAGAGCCTTCTACGGGATGAAAAACAATAGAATAATCTTCTATGTATCAATATACTTCTATATATTGTTCTTTTCATATGAAATCCATACAAATATATAGCTTAGGACATCCTTAATAATAGGAGTCAAGCCAAACAAACCTCCCATGAATATCTTTCATTTTTAACCTCCCGAGTCTACCTAATAACACTCTCAAACCTATATATGTAATTATTGTTATTATTCACAACAATAATATGCTAACCAACTATACGTAACAATAAGTAATTTACTATATCATAAAATCACTCATGTAAATACTAAATTCCTAACATCCCCCTTAGTGTTTACATGATAGGAAAAATTCACACTCTCATTTGTAGTATGATCACCTATGTGAAGCATGTCCTACCATGTGAATCATGACCTCGATAAAAAAGAAAGTCTTTCTCCTTCCATGGTTTTAAATAAGCTTACCACAAACCTTGATGTGAATAGGCACCATCAACTGAACACCTCATGTGGTTTTCTAGATCTACCACAAACCTTTTCAAGATCCTTGAACTGAATTACAATGGTGCTTCTATTCACCACTATGCTTGTACATCAGGGAAGTACATAGGAATGAACTCTCTTACCGAATCATAATAAAAAAATCACACTGGAAATATTTCAAATTACATTCCATAAGAATCACAATGTTCTTAATTGTATCCATTGTTGTTTATCGCTGCCACCCGATCTCAACCAACATAGAAAACTCCCACTTCCACTGGAAGATACCCTTGACTTTATATACTTTGGTGTAAAATGGAAATGGAAAATTGGTGTCATGTCCCACACCCCACAATGTGAAATTTCCACTTAGGAACTTAGGAATTTAATTTTCCCAAATTCCTAAAGTTATTTAAGATTTTGGTATTTTGAACTGATAAGTCAATTCCTTTCTGAGTCAACCAATTCACTGTTCTTCTCATTACATCTGCTATCCTTACATAAGAATCATCAGATTCTATCTCATTCCAATATGGGGGAATTATGGGTTGTGCCTCCACTTTTGATCAACATAATACCTACTTACCATATGTGGGTCATCCAAAATTCCTTTTGGAATAACTACAATTTTGAAATCAATTATTTGTGAAAGGGTCATTCTAGAGAAATCCCTTAATCTGACTTCTTCCTCATCCCTATAGTTCATCCAATAATATTCAAACTGAGGCTCATGTTCAAAAGTGTTGGAAATGTTGTTGAATACCCATTTGATGTCATAATTAGCCCTTGCCTCAAACTTTTCCATATCAAATTTCTGCATTTCCTCTTCAATCAACCTAGCCTTTATGATGGAAGGGCATGAATACCTTCCAATTCAAATAGGGAATTTGATATTTGTCTTATGCCTCCCAGAAATTAATTTATGCATAGGTGTTAATTGCCTTGCTAGTTCACATAAAATCAATTTATCATCTACATACCTAGGCAGCTTATATGGCTTTTCCTCAAAGCCACTAACTCTTATATAAGTGAACTTTTTATATTGGATGAAGTAGCACTCATATTCTAAAATTACTTGTCTAGCTTGTTCAAAAATCATATATTGTTCCCACTATGGCTTGAAAATACAAATGATTGGGGCAAAGAAAGCATCATTAACTAGCCTTACATTCCCGCTCCAGTTGATCAATTACAGTTGGGGAAATATCTCATGCATTTGGCACTACTTGAAATCTGCACGTGGTGACAAACCCGGAAATGTCTATGCCCAACAAAATTGTAGATTAAGTAAGTCATCATGTAAAATTCTAGCTCTGAATTTTCACCCATCTCAATTCTCACTGCTAAGGTGACCATGTGATCATGGAGTGCATCTGCAATGAAAGTTTCCCAATGAGATACTCCCTTTTCTCTCCAAAATGATCCATATATAGGTAACCATCCACTCTTTAAATTCATTTATAGTTTCCAAACCCATCATTAAACTTAGAAATACAATGATATATTCCACCTCCTCAATAGATTGTGCCCTAACTAGCTTTTTAGTGATTCTAGCCGTTGTATTCTTCGTAATAAGCCATTTTTGTATTTATCTTTTTTTTATAGATAATAATTTGGAAAAAGCCTCCAAAGGACCAATTACAAAAAATATATTATAATAAGTTTCAAACGATACTCAATATCTATCAAAAACCCAACCAAAAAGAAAACAGGGCAGGATCAATGGGAAAAAATTGATCCACAAAATCCTACCAAAACCAAAGAAAAATGTAGCTATATAAAAACCACCACCAAGACAAAGGCCACAAAAGGACCTATTTATTCCTGGACCTAGTACAAGAGCTTGGCCCAGCTCCATCCACACCACCCACATAGCTATCTTCCTCCTCAGAGGATGAAATGAACAACTGTCTCTTTTTAACTGTAACGCTTACCACCAAACCTTGAAG
The DNA here is from genome assembly GCA_018340775.1 of Taxus wallichiana var. yunnanensis. Taxonomy (NCBI): domain Eukaryota; kingdom Viridiplantae; phylum Streptophyta; class Pinopsida; order Cupressales; family Taxaceae; genus Taxus; species Taxus wallichiana. The sequence goes on from CM031236.1 coordinate 346,215,436, forward strand.
GGTATCCACCCTATTCTCCAAAGATCTGATCTCCCCATTCGACCTCTGCACTCCCCTAAGAAAATTTCTATTATGAGCTTTTACTTGGGTTATAGATTCTTCCAAGGCTTCTAATTTACTAGCCAAAAAAACAAAAACTAAATCTTTCTCCCCTTCTTCCGCCTTCTCACCAGCTAAATCCTGCAAAGCCGACACTGCATTTAGCTCCTTCACAGCCCTCTCCTTGATTTTCAAAAGTTTTTCTTGATCAGCCAATGGAATGTAATCTTCCCAATCACTACCCAGATGCCCACTGACCCCCTTAGTATTCAGAATAGGTTTTCCAGCTCTAACCAACAACATAATTAAACCTTGATGCAAAATCAGCTCAGTTTTCTTCTCTTTAAATTTTTTAACTGAGGCACTCAGAGAGTTGAAAATATAAAACAGAATACTAATATTTTTATTTCACCTGAAATGGTTTAGCAGCATAAGATGATGAGAATGTACCTTCCTGTATCTGCCATCCAAGCGTAATATATTTCATAAGATGAAAACAAACCTCTACCCACCGACCTAGTAAAGAGTTACAAGAAATTCCATCCTCCATAAAACAAATTCTTTCCTCATTTTCCAAGAAAATATGTACCTCTTCCTGAAGACGAGATCTATCCTTAAAAACTTTGCTACCTTCACAATCCATTTTTGTTACGTTACCAATTAAATCTTCAGACACTAAAAAACTTACCCCTCTCATCAAAACCAGACCCTGATTCCAAGACAGAGAAAACTCTCATGAAATAACATCATCTCGAACCCCTCAAAATTTGAATAAAAAAGGAAATACCACCCTCTTTGAACAGATCCCAAATAAAAGCATCCCGTTGTAGACAGGAAGAGGACGACGGCTCCACCCTAACCCTAGCACCCCCATCTTTTTCTACCTTCTAAAAAAGTAGATACCTACTAGAACTCTTAACGACATTTTAAAAGCCAGCCTAACACCAGGAAGTAAAACTAATGATTTGAAAGTATAAATACACCGGCGATGAATTTATTTCCCATATCTTAGCACACCCAAAAAAATTTATATGTAAGGACTATTCCCAATGTAACCCAATTAACATAAAGATAGGCCTCTACATAGTTATTAGATTTATTACCAATAGCCTCAAAGATAAGCACCCACCATCTTACCAATTTCATTTATGATAATTCCCCCAACCCCGCTAACCCCAAACTCCCCTTAGTAGTCCCATCAAAATTTAACTTCAACCACCCATCGAAGGAGTATTCCATTTTGCACTTCTTCTCTCCATAATCTTAGCCAAAGAAGAATTCTTAACAACTATTCCTAAAGAAAGAATAATTTCTGCTCATGATAAGGCAATCCCCTTTCTCCTTAATCTTTACTATAGAAATATTATTTCTCAAAGCTCCTGCGAATATCACTTCCCACCCTATCGTGGTTTTTTATTTTCTCTAAAAATTATACTATTCCGTTCAAACCAAATTCCCCACAAAATATGAGTAAAAACCAAACTCTAGGCCTTAGACAGATTCAAAAAAAAAAGGATTAACCCATTGTTCATACCAATCAGAAAAAGTCTCCAGTAAGAACCACACTATTTGAAAATTTTTCAAAATATGAACTATAACTTTTTCCGAGAAAGGACAGTCCATAAAAATATGTTGAACCAATTCATTATTATTTTTGCATAAAACACACCAATTTGGAATCATCATACCTCTTCTTTGTAGATTATCAATAGTTAAAACCTTGTTCTAAATAGCATGCCATAAAAACAAATTGACTTTAGGGATAAGATCTTTATCCCAAAGATTTTTCCACACAACTTGTGGAGGAGGGAAATTCCTAGCCATAACATACCCTGACTTTACCATGTATCTGCCATCCCTTGTCATAGACCAAAACATCTCATCCTCCCTCTGACCCATCGAAATATGCAAACCTCTTAAATTTTGATTTAAAATTCTTATGCTAGCTTGCTGAGCATCATCCATCCCTTCCCTATCCAAAAGTTTCCAAGTCCAGCCCCAGTTAGACTCCTCCCAGTAGTCTCTAATCCATACACCCATAGTCAATTGAAAGTGATCCACCATATCCCTTAAAGGAGCTTGACTAGCCAAAGGGGCATCCAATAACCACCAATCTTCCCAGAACTTAATTTTTGACCCATTACCAATTAGCCATTTATGGCCTTTTAACAAAATATCCCTACATTTACCCAGACCATTCTAGAAAATAGATCCTTTAGGAAGCACATCATTAGAGACAAAAGTTACCTGATTAGCCATTAAGTACTTTGACTTTATAATTCTAACCCATAAACCTTGCTCATGCTCCAACCGCCACCCAATTTTGGCCATAAGAGCTAAATTCATACTTTTTATATCTTTCAACCCCAAACCCCCAACTCCCTTTGGAAGGGTAACTTTATCCCAAGCCACCAAAGGAATTATATCTTTAGATTCCATTCCAGACCATAGAAACCTACATTGGATCTTAGTAATAATGTGTTTAATCTTTGTAGGCATTAGAAACATAGACATAAGATAAACCACCATACTTTGGAGACAACTCTGCAACAATTGAAGCTTACCTGCTTGAGAAAGAAAAGTTCCTTTCCAAGTTGACAACTTCTTTTGAAACCTCAAAATAAGGGGATTCCAGCATTCCATCTGCATTCTACCTCTAAACAATGGCATTCCAAGATAAGTACATGGAAACTCTTGTATAGAACACGCCAAAATATCCACAATTCTGGTTTGGATTTCCATATCCACATTGAAAAACAAAACAGAGCTTTTCCTAAAATTTATGAGCTGACTCAGTAACTTCCTCAAAATCCTGTACAACTTCTTTAAAACCCAAAGCCTCCATCTGGGTTGCATTTCCCAAAAGGAAGGTGTCATCCACGAATTGTTGTAATATTATAGGATCAATACCATTAGAAATGATTAAACCATGCAATTTGTTTTTTTGTTTATAATCCACACAAAGTCTACTCAAAGTTTCCACCACAATGATATAAAGGAAAGGAGAAAGGGGATCACCCTACCTCAGACCCCTCCCTAAAGAAAAGAAACCCTCTGCCTTCCCATTAACTAAAATAGAAAATTTAGGAGTAGAAATGCATTCCATAATGATATTTATAAAATGCCAATGAAAACCCAATTTTCCCAAAATAATTTTCAGGAATCTCCATGAAATTCTATCATAGGCTTTGTTCATGTCAATTTTAAGCATCATAGCATCCCTTTTAGAAACTTCAACCGAGTGAACCGCCTCATGAATAGTTATCACACTATCCAGAATTTGTCTTCCTTCCACAAAAGCTCCTTGATTTTCTAAAATAAAGTGTTCCAACAAACCTTTTAATCTTGAAGATATAATCTTTGTTATTATCTTATACACCGTATTACACAGGCTTATAGGATGATAATCCAACACTTTCTTCCCCCTTGCACCTTAGGAACAAGAGCAATGAAAGTTGTATTAACTTCCTTCAATAATTTTCCACTTTCAAAAAAGTCCTGAACAACTTCTTCCACATCCTTATGAATAATATCCCAAAAGGATTGGAAAAACAAAGCAGGAAAACCATCCAGCCCGGAGATTTATCCCCATCAAGGTCAAAAACAATAGTTGTAATTTCCTCAGAAGATGGGATTTTTATCACTCTGTATTTTCCTGATGAGAAATAACAGTTTCAAAAAGATTTTCAATGTCACTTTCCTTACCCAAATTAGGATCCTTATCAGCTGAAAGTAGATGAGAGAAAATCTAACAAATTCCTGAGAAACTTCACCCTGATTACTTACCAAAAACCCTCTCATCCTCAATTTCCCCAATAGAATTTTTGTTCTTATGCATGGAAGCAGAGAGATGAAAAAACTTTGTATTCTGTCTCCCTCCTTTAACCATTGCACCCTAGAATTTTGTTTCCAATAGGCCTCCTCTTTGGCTTCCAAATTATGATACTCAGATAATAGAGATTTCTCCTTATCTTTTAACTCTATAGTCAAACCAGAAGACTCCACCTCTTCCTCCATCCTCTTCAAAGCTTCACTAATCTCATATTTTTGAGCAAAAATGTTACCAAAAGTCTCTTTATTCCAAACCTTCAACCTAGACTTTAAGAGTTTCAATTTTTCCACAAGTTTAAACATCGATTACCTCTAACATTACTTTTCCAAACCATCCTTACCTCCTCCTCAATAATAGGATGTTGAAGCCACATCTTAAAGAACCTAAAATATCTTCCACCTACCTCATTCTTTAGTCTAGTTTGAAGGCTAATAGGACTATGATCCGAACCGATTCGAGGAAGAGCCACCATGAACCCAACTAAATTTTGAAACCAAGACAGATTTATAAAAAACCTATCCAACCTGATTTGAATCAAATCATCTCCCAATCTCCTATTTGACCAAGTGAATAGGGATCCTCTTAATTCAATATCCACTAAATTACAGGAAGTTATAAAGTCAAAAAATCCTCCATACTATCACTATAAACCCCTGACCCTCCTTTTTTATCTTCCATAAATAGAGGAGTATTAAAATCCCCACCAATTAACCAATTTAACTCATTATATTGACTACGAAAAAGACTAATATCAGCCCAAATATTTCTTCTTCCCAACACCGAATTTGGAGCATAAATATTAGAGCAAATCCACTCATAACCATCTAGTTTCTCTTTAAACAAAATAACAACATGATTCTGAGAACAAAACAACTTACCTTCTCTATCATCAGGATTCTAGAAAGTTACCACACCCCCTGAAGCACCCACCGACGATGCACTTTGAATCTCAGATCTAAACCAAACTCTATTCTTCACCTCCTTCATTTTATCAATAGACATCTTTGTTTCTTGAATTAAAAGAATATCAGGCTTATTCTTCTTTCTAAAAGAGGACAAAATATTTTATTTATTAGGGTTATTTATCCCCCTTATATTCCATGAGATGACCTTCATTTCAATTTATTTGGAGAAATACTCTCCTCAATGGAGCGTTGTCTTCCTGAATCAATTTCCTTTGCTGCAGCTTTCTCCCTCCTATCCCTATTTGTCAAATTTCCTTTTTTGCTAGAATCTTCCCACAATCTACTTTACCTTTGTCTTGTTTTTGAGAACTTCTTGTATTAAACCTTTTTTCTTCCCTTTCCATCTTTGATTTTTCCAAATTGAAAGAACAAGGAACTTCTTCCATATGGAACATCATTTTCTCCTCCTGAGCGTCCAACATACTTAAAAGCTACTTTACTGGACTTTGTGGAACACTTATGCCCCCACTAAAATCCTGATCTTCCAAACCCAAATATTCCTCATTCAAAACCTCCTTTTGATACTGAGATTTTTCTCCTTCCTCCTTCGAATCCCTACCCTCCAATACATTTTCATTACTAACTTGAAAATCATTTTTTTGTTCACCTTCCTGTTCCTTTTCCTTATCTTCCAACAAATGAAATTTGTTTAAAGAAACAAAATTTTTCTGTAAAGAACTATCCCCTTCCATCCTAGATTCCTTTTCTTTTTTTTCATACATCTGCTTCCCTTTCTTACCCTCCTTACACTACCTTTTCTCATGTCCCATCCTCCTACATTTCTGGCAGAACAACGGAGAGGCTTCATATTCTACCTTCTGAATCCACTCACCAAACTTAGATTTAAGAAGAATTTCTTTTCTTAATAAGTTCCCCACAGGAACAGTAACACAAAAACGAGTGTACATTAATCTTGTTCTTGCCCTTGTAACAGGGTCAAAAACCACCAATGACCCTAATGCATTTGCTATAGCTGTTAAAATTTCATTTTCCCAGAACTCCATAGGAAAACCCAGAAGCTTAACCCACACAGGAAACTCATCTAGTTTCTCCTTAAATGGATCAAATCCTGGAATCCATTTTTGGATCAAAAGACTTGATCTACCCATAAACCATGGACCACCAAGCAAAATATTTTTGCAGTCCTCCTGGTTTGAGAGGTTTATAATAAAAAACCCATTCACATATGAAGCAATTTCAAGTGATCCCTTTGGATTCCACTTTCTTTTTTCCCATTCACGAAACCATTCTACATTCAACCTTGATCCATAAAATTTACCAACCAAGGCATACTCCATCCTAGATCTAGCCCGATCTACTAACCCATTTGGGATATCAAGACTAATCAACCCATCTTTTTCCCCAACCATAATTTTTTTCGTTCAAAGGATGATTCACAACATCTTTTCTACGGCCCAGAATCTTATCAGCCCATGAGATAGGTGAAAACAACTTACCTCCTTCTTGTGCCATACCTGGGACCCCTACCCGATGTCCCTCGATCCGTGGATCACCTGTGTCCTATGACAGTTCCCGCTCACCTAGTTTTTGAAAATCCCACTCCCACTCCCACTCCCACTCCATGAATATGTCGGTGCATTTCGAATCCATTTTGTATTTATCATCTTGACATAGTCCTTATTTGTTTCATAATCTGTAGAGCTAATTTGATAGCAATGGTGATTGGGTTGGTGATTACAGGAAATTTTAGCATTATTCTAATGGCTGTAGGCGTCAATGTCAAAATTACATCCCCACTCCCGTCTAATACTTCCCTCTTTTTGGGATCATAATTCATAGCACAATGCCACACCAATTCTAGGAAATGAACTGCTGGTGGGATAGCACCTGCTAAAGTAATACAACTATCTTGAATTTCCTTAAGGGATTCACTCTTATGGGGGCTATTAATCCTTTGAAGAAAATCATCTAGATCAGCACACATCAAGTCTATGTCTGTAATATTTTCCAAATCACTCGTGACCCCTGATGTAACCGATAACGAAGATGGCATAGTCTTCATCCTTCAAAAACCCTAACTTTCCTTCAAACAAACCTTCCACTGAAAGATAAATACAGGAGTTTTTAAGCTCTTACCAGTCAATCCATGAGTTCCTAAGTAATTTAAACCCAAATCAACAACTTTTTAAGTCCTCAGGTTCATAATTTGAGCTTCACAGCTAATGATGCAATAATTCTTCACGAAAATCACAAGAGTTGTAATAAAAATCAAGCCAAATGGTAAATAAATATGAAATCATTGATAGGATTTAAAACATCCTTGATTTGCGTAGAAACATTAATGGTGCAAAAAATAAACTCAATGCATCATGACCATTCAATCCATTGTTCACAATTTTAAAAATGAGTCATTCACGTGGAATGAATATTATCGCTATCACGGGCTCAGGGGAACCTTTTGTAATTTTGTAGCATTATAGAATTTACATATCTTTGGAAAACTTGACCTACCCATTTGCCTTTTGGTTTTCAATACTAGCTCAACACATGGTCACACTTGAGTGATAGTGGGGCTGCAGTGCTTTTTTATAATTTTATCCCACTTCCTTTTCAAACCAAAAATGTTTGAGTTCCCGGTGACCCACATCTCCACCTTTTGCATCTAAGTAGCCACATGTCCATTGCGGGTTTCAGGAACCTTTTACACCTTTACTCCCTTCCTCTTAAATGTGTAAAGCTACAAATATGTACCACCTCCCCGCATCCACTCTAATTGTGACACATGTACACTCCTTGACACCAATTGAGAAATTACTTGCATTACCTTTTGACTACAAATATTCAGAGAACATTTATCGGGTGATGGGGCTGATTTCACACTTTTTGAATGTGAGAGAAAATTACAAGTTTGCAAATTTGACCCGCCACACCGCAATCAATTGGGAACTGCCATGTATCAATGGGAAATGGGAGATAAAATGTAAATAAAAAGACAAGACCTAGAAGTTACAACAAGCGATCCCTCCAACTCTAGAACTTAAAACACAATGGATTCCCCATAAGAAACCACTAGATAATGCATATTCAGACATGATCCTCAACCAAAAAAGAGGAAAGACTAAACCATACATAGAAAAACCACAAAGCTGACTCACACCTCTACAGGGAAAGTAGAAAAATATAACAGATAACGATGGCAAATCTTAACCGAATAAGGGTGAGATTAATTCGAGCACCAACCTGGTTGGATGGCTACCGATTGGAGGGATGTGCTATTCTATTTCCTTGTGCTTTGAATGAACTATTTTTTTCAAGAGAGAGTATCAATGGTGAATTCCATTCAAAATGTGTTCAGGAAATTTCTCTCCTAGATTCCTCAAAATTGATGGTATGTTCTTATAGTTGTCTTCTCAAGTTGTTTTGGATCTTGGTATTTAGGACCATTTTTAAAATTTTCTTGGAAGATCATGTTTGAAATTTTTGGTGTGATTTTGATATCATGTCTCTGTGTCTTAAGTTTGCTTATTTTATTTAGAAATTCCTTCATGCAACTTCTCCGAATTTCTCCATTTTATGGCGAATACCAAGTATAGCTGTGACAACCGATAAAATTACATGTTGGAAAAATATGAAGATACATGTTGTAGGCTAGTATCCTTAGAGATTTTCATTCCTCATGTGTGGTTGTATGATGCCCATAATGCCTAAAAATGGTTATCATAGTTCTTAGAAAAAATGCCTATAAGAATCGGGAAGTTTCTTGTAGTAGCCTGGAAAAATTGCTCTGACAAACTAGGAAGTTTCCCATAGCAGCTTGGAAAACATCCTATAGAACTGAGAAGTTGTCTATAGCATCCTAAAAACTACCTATATTTTTCTTTTTTGGGATTTACCTAGGCCTAAGTTGCAGAAAATAAATGTGTAGGAATGTAAATATACTGGAAAGTAGGGATCTTATTTCTAGAAAGAAGGGAATTTAAGCTAAGAAGTGGTAAATGAAAAGAATGAAATGGAAAGTAGGAAATTTAAGCTAGAAAGAAATGAAATTTAAGCTATAAAGTAGGAAATGGAAAGCAATGAAAACAGGAAATGGATTACTCTATGAATATTGAATTGACACCTTCCCTGGAAATGGCACCAAAATGATGTGCAGAATAATTACCCAAGTATTTCTTGGTTTAGTATCTATTATTCATTAGTTTTTAGTCAAGATAATAAGGATGACCTCTTTTAGGATACTTTCATTGGCTTATTCAGTGCTTTACATGAGGTTAAGAAAGTATTTGATAAAGCATCCAAGTGATGTTGTTCTATCATTAGTATTATAGCTTGGCAGTTTATATGTTGTTTAGTTGTTGTTTGGTGGTTGTACTTTTGCAGTCTTGTTCATTTTTTGGTCTTTTTCTTTGCAAGTGGGTATACTGCACTTGGAATTTCATGTAATCATCGTAGATGTTGATCTCCTTTTGGTCTGTTGCATTGTAATATTTGGATTTTGAGACTCTTTTGTACTAGGGTATAGTCCCTCCAAAAAAACTATTTACCAATAATAAAAAAACCTGGTGTTGTAAGATTTTCAAAGGGTCGAGTAAAGTATATGAATCAATATCCTTAGAGTAAGGTATTTGTAGCTATAAACATAAATACTTATGCAATAGATCAAATGAAGTGCTTATGAATGGAAATAAGGAGTTAAATGGATCTGCAGATATGCACTACTATTCACACATGTACTCACTCAACATAAATATCACACACTTAAATAAAATAACACAACAGAAATAAATGAGGATTAGGATCTTCCTTACAAATCTTCTCAAGGGGCCCTCCTCATTCAAAAGTGAGTTCCAATCCTACTCTTGAAGCTTTACAAGATCTCTTTAGGAAAGTAGCTTTCTCATTAACTTGTTGTAGCAATTAAATATTGTTACAGTTCAAATATTTACACAAATATTTAGAATATAAAAATGAGCAGAATCTATATATTTCTTACTACTCCTTGCCTATATATATTTATAGGGTACATTATTGTTTCACACCTTAAATATATTCTAGGAAAATACAACAATGAGCAACTGATCCAATGTGAGAAAAATTACAAGTATCTAGTTTCAAACTGATTAGATATGGACAAAGTCAAAATCAGCTTGAATACTATCTTATTCTAATGATATAACAACCTACTCAACCACCTAAAGATAAGTTACAATACATCCAAGTTAATTAAATAGGACAACTACATATTTTGTTTTTTGCTTTAGGCCCCATAGGTACAAGTTTCCTTTTGATGTGGGCTCACTTTAGGTGGTGTTATCATGATGATACGGGATGGATGGAAGTGTTTTGTGTAGCTATTATGGGCTTTGACATATATGGATATGGGTAAGTAGAAGTGCCCAGACATAACTCATAATTCCTCGTGATTCACCCATGTTGCACTCTTTCATCTTCAGCTCTCCAAACCTAGTTCACAAATTTATAGTTGTTTCTTCCTCCTTTTGCTAGAGGTTGTTTGTCGTTTGCCGAAAGTGGTTACGAGGCTAGGGCCGGTGGTTGTAGGCACTTGATTAACCTGTAAATTATTCTCAAGTTTTTCTAGAACTTCATTTCTCACATTAGAAGGTACTATCACATAAAATAACAAGCATATTAAGTCCTAAAAATGACATATAAGATAAAACACACATATAGTCAAAAATTAGTTCTTATTATAACAATCATAGAGAATTGTAGACAAAATGGCATGTGAAAGCTAGATTAGAGGTCCTAGATGAGGCCAATATCAAGCCAATGTAGGGCCTCATCAATGCATAATGAAGCAAAAACATTCTTGGACATAACAAAACTAATTACCAATGATTATGGAGACATAAAATGGATGTGGCTCGATGATTATTGGTGAGAAAAATTTTCAAGGAAAAATTTGTGGGTTTCTTTCCAACGCTCTAGGATTCTAAGTCCCTCTACTTAACTAGTGTAACTATTGTATATGAATGAGAAAGTGAAAGTGATTTTTCTCCATGTGGCCTTATAGTTGGGAATCCAACATGGGCACTCCACCGACCGTGTGGAACAACTAGTAATATCTTTTTAGGGAAGACTTTATCTGAAGAGTGGGTAAGAGGAGTGATAAAAAAGGTAGGAGAACTAATGTTTTAGGTATAAAATCAGATTCCTGAACACACTAGTTAGAAATTTCATCACATGCACTAAAATTAGGAAGAAACAATAGTGCAAATAACAACAAGACCAATTATAATTTAATGAAGAAAAATATTAGTAAACCCCTTAGTCAAAAAAGGATCAAAACTCATTCTTCTTGTATTGATGCTCAAGTAGAAATTTTACATAGTATGAGAATGGAAGACATTGAGAATATGGGAAAAGTGGCTAACTCTTTTCACTCATAAGTGAGAAAAATCTCTCTCATGAACTTACAAGAATACAACCAGCTAGAATAATTTCAGAATTAGAACCCTTTGGAATGAAGAGATCATTACAATTTATAGCAATCTAAATTTTCCTTTCACCTCCCTCACATGACTCTTCATTTCCATATTCCACTCATGACCTTTCGTTTTCCATGAATTAAGTATTTCTCTTATAATTTTGAGAAAATACTTTTACAAATTTGAAATAGGTCACTTAATTAAATAGGATGAAATACAATAATGACGCATAAAAATAATTAGAATGGAGAAATAAAGTAGAGAGGGAAAGAGAAGGAGAGGAAAGGGATGGAGGGGAAAACACTCCTCATGAAACAATGCTTTGAATCCCTTGATGTAGCCATGAACTTTCAACAAGGATTTCTACCACTGGTGATCTTCTACACTGGTGAAGGTTGGTCCCTTGAATAAATTTGAATCATTTTCCCAATCTAGTGATGACGACAAACTCTATGATGCATGGATGTCCTGGACCATAGAATTAGTGTTTAGAAACAATGTTATGATGTTTACCACTGCAAGCTTGAGATACACACAAAACATTCCCATGATGGCCCTCCTTGAAACTTTGTTGATGAACCCTTTGAATCATTGAAATCATTCTGACCACTTCACTTTGGATCACTCGGTTCCTTAAGTGATGAAGATGAATTCACATGATGTGCCTTGTGATGCCTTGCTTTGCTTTTGTAAACCATTGCACTCAAGATGATGCTTCCAGGACCTCTATGAAGTTTTCATTCCTCCTTTTCAACTCATGAAACCATCTCATTATCCAAAAGGGAGTCCAAAATCAGTAAGGTGAGTGAAAACAAAGTCATATGTAATTTTCCACTCGAAATGAAAACTTTCTATTTTTAGAATATGAGCCGTGTTTTACTATTATGGGGCATATCACCTGTCTTGCTCTAGTTTTACCTTCTAAACCATCTACCATATTCCAACTTCCTTTTTTTCCTGATATATTTCTATTTTTAGCACATTTCTATTTTTATAAGGTTGTTATTCGGGAACTGTTATTTTAAGAAGAAGTCGTTTTCTATCTTACTTTCCATTTTACCCCTTTTCTTATTGTCCCAAGTGATCAAACTTGCAATTCATTGGGAATCATAATTTATAGCATATAAGGAAGTATAACATATGATATTTTTAGTAAGTGGTGAAAACAACCTCTATTTGTGATGGGAACAACTTTTTTGGATTTGGCTCTTCGTCACGAACTAGTGTTCCAATTTTCATAATGATTCACTTTCCAAAAAGCTCAGAAATGAAAAATGAAAATTTATGTCTAGTAATAGCTTCAAGTATGGAGATACTAGGGAAGAATAATGATAAAAAATTATTCCTTCATATCCCGAGAAAATTGAAACTTCATCATGTAAAAACTAGTTTGAGAGAAAATAGATTTTTTGGAGACCCTTCCCTCTGAATTTCGGATGATTTCACATGCTGGATCATCGGGAATTTGAAAAATTATTTAAAGAGGGTAGAATACTGATAAAAAATTCATCCCTCCATATCCCTAAAAAATAGGGACTTCATGGCATGAAAACTAGTTCACACGAAACTAGATTTTTCAATGATCGTTCCCTCCAATTTTTGTACGATTTCACCCACCACAACCATGATAAGTGGAGAGGTAGCTCACTGATTTTTTCCACTACTGTGTCATGGTGGCCATTAATGGAGATTTAAAGTTTTGAGGTATATTTTTTTGTCTCCATTTGTGATGAAATCAACTCCATTGTGATATGTTTTTACTTCTTTCCTCAATGGTGAAATTTCTCTTCCATCTAGTTGCTTGGCTTGACTGGAAATTAAAATTTATTCTTCGTGGAGCCGAAAGTGAAATTTATTTGCTGTGAGCATTACTTGATGTGAAATTGAGGTTTGGATATTATTTTTAATGGAATTCAAGAGAGAATAACTCAGAAATAGATGGTTTTTCAATTTTTGCACCGGTTTGGAAGATTTCTTCAAATTTTGATTTCATGGAAATGGGGATTTCCATTGTTCTTCTTCTATGTTCTTCAAATATCCTTCTTATCTTGATGAAATATTATTTTGATACATATATATCACCATGGGGTATAGGATTTCATTTATGCGGTGAGCTGGTTTGAGCTTTAGAAATGGTGGAGTGGTGGTGAGAAGTTGTAGAGAAAGTTACAGAGCAAGTTGTGCATAGAGGAGTTAGATGTTAGAAGTTAGAAGTAGGAGGAATTTTTAAAATTTAAAAATTATGCACAAAGAGGGATGGGAAATTTTTTTGTCCCTGACATCCCTCACCTTAAAGGGATGTGAAGGACATCAATTTCCATGGTAAGCAAGAATATGACACATGGCAGTGATCGACGGTAGGGAGTGAGAGCTCCAAAATCAGCTTTAAAGCACTGAGGGACTGGAAGCGGGTCACATGGGTGACCAAAAGTATATCCTAGGGGAATGGTCACATTTTTCAAGGTTTTATGTCCCTGACTTATGAGGGACATGAGGGACATAAAATTCCATGGTGATCTTGGAGTTGACGCATGTCGGATATTCGACGACAAGGAATTTTAGCTCCAAATTGCACCCGAGGCTGAATTGGCAATCCTGATGGTGGCATGGGGTTCCAGAGGTCACATGGGGGCTGGACAGATTTTCCCAAGGTTTATTTCCCTAACCTTGAGGGAATTTAGGGACAAAAATTCATCTAGGATCTTGGAGATGACACGTGTCCTCCCAAAATTTGGCTAACTCCCGAACTCGCTTCAAGAGGACAACTTGCAACGATGATAACTTGAGCTCGATGGATTTTTGGAAAAAAATTATATGATCCTAACTGGAAATGGTATTTTGAATCCAATGTTTGGGGTCTTATATCTTTGTTCTTCCAATTGATTACTGAAAAATTGGAATTTTGATTTAGTACTCCACTTGTGCTTGAGAAAAACTATCTCGTAAACCTAATTCACAAAAGTGTTGTGAAAAATATGATTTCACCATCTTGTAGGTATTGGAATTTTCTTTCTGAAATGTTTTTTTCCTAACTCCATTTTGAGCTCTTGAAATCACCTTCCAAATCTCGGTGGGTGTTTTGGCCTATGTACTACCTTGACCTGTGCCTATGAAGCCAAATTTTGGTGAAATTGCCCCAAGTTCTCCGATCCTTTCAAAAATCTTCCTAAATCATTTCCATGATGTCCTAAGACCTTTAAATAATTTCCAAGTCCTATTAGGCTCTCCTTATCTTCTCCATGGGGTTGCTCTAGCCCTAGGAAGGCTAGTGATAACCCTTCCCACAACTACCTATAGCTTGAAACTTCTAATGAACTCTTAAAATCACCTAGGGGGAATGAATGTAATTTCCTAAACGACCTAGGGGGATGAGATAACATTATTCAAGGGGTCAATTTGAATAGCTAGATAGTCCTGGGGTGTCTTGGAATGATAGGACTTGGAAAAATTAACACAAGGGTATAGTTTTCATGCTCAGAAATTTTTAATTTCCTTGTTGCACATTTGCATGAAAACACTTGGATCTAGCATGGGGACATGACATGGAATGAGTATAGTTAAGACATGAAATGAGGAATCCTTAATCTCAATTTTAGACCATATGATCCATTGACCAGTGTTTTATCCATTACACCCTACAAAGTCATGTACAATTTACAAGAGAGGACAATGAAGAAGGAAACACACACACAAAACGGTGGAAAGGAAACACATGACACACAACATAAAGGGAAACACACCATGGAAAGGAAATTATATACAAGGGGAGGGAAATTTATAGAGGTAGGAAAAGGATATACACATACCCGACAATGGGTTGAGAAAATTACATGCCATCATGAAATAGTGGATTGAAGTATGACCATTGAAGCACAAAAACTATTATTTGATCAAACCATGCTTTGGTGATGGATTTTCATGGCTTTATAAGAATAAGTTTGACATAATTCCATCTTGGTATTGTTATTGCACAAAGTGAACATTCTTTCCTCCAATGAACACTTCATCACTTTCTCAAAACTCATGTACCTTGATGCTCCCGCTTTACGTCCTATGACCATGTGACACCATTCTTCCATGTCTTCAAGAGTGGGAAAATTTCTCCTGTCATGAAAACATTCATCTCCTTTGATTTGTGACTTTAAATTGTCTCTTCTATCAGCAAAACACTTGAAAGGAGTGAGAAAAATTGATTTTATTTCCATTCAAGAACTTCCCCAAACATCCTGCTTTATTTCTTTGTGTTTTACCATTTTATTTATGGATTTGATGAAACAGATAAGGTGATGGGCCAAGGAGGAATACCTATTGTGATGGTCGGTTGGAGGTTGTGCACACATTCTGACTTCTTGATCAAATGCTAACTATGGGAGATTCATTTTGGCTAGGAGGAACTACCTAAAATACAAAACAAGACCACAAAAGAGAGTTAAACAATATATGTCAGTGGGTTGCCTAGCGTGTGCTAGATCCAGAAGTATGATACTTCCTTGATGGCTGTCAACCCACTGTTTAATATAACTTAATGCAAGAGATAGCATAAATAAATAAAATCCTATTGTAGTTGATATGATTTAGGTATCTCATTCAAATATAATAAGCAAATCTAATATAATAGGCTAGGTTATGATCAGATCTGGAAGCTAGGTAGGTGGTCAAGGTGTTGGAATAGGTCAGGGTCAAGTTCTGGGTGAGTTTGGGTGAGTTGGTGAAAGGTATTAGGTCACAAGTCATAGGAAGAATTACCAGTCATAGAGACCTCCATCAATGAGGTATGACCAATGATGGTTAAGGTGGGATGGTAGAAACTCAATAAACTGGGTTTTGGAGAGTCTTCGTGACTACACAGAGAATGGGAGGGGAATGTTTAGGTTAGCAAGGGTGATGGGAATGCTTAGGAGTGTCTAGTGTCAAATATTGAGGAGCTAAAAGGGATTATGGGTGGTTGGATAAATGGATTAAAGGAATATGGGGATGGTGGGGTGCATAGGAAATTAGAAACTAACTCAAAAGAGATAAAGAGACTGATTCTAAATAACTGTAGAATGCTACAGATCAAAGTGTACTTACTTTAGAAAGAATACTAAATGGATGGAGGATGGTGATGGTTGATCTATGAAAATGGTTTCTTCGTGCCACTTTGTAGTTTCTTCCTAGAATGTTACCGTGAATGCTTTCCTTTTAGATTAGTGCTTGGTTGCTAGTTCAGGGTGTTTAGATGTGCAAGAGTATTCTGGTGTGTGCTTGCATGTAGATCTCTCTTCTTTATGACTTGAATGATTATTCCAACCTCTCTAATAAGGTTACCAAAATGAATATATGGTAATTGATGATGGTTTAGGGTGATCGGCATTGGTTTAAGGTTGACCGATGTCACTTAAGGTAGGAAATACTAGGTTAAAATGAAAGATCTTGGCAATATTTTTGGCTAGCTTTGTCTATTCTCACGGATCAAAAAGAATGTTATGCTTAGATAAGTGGGAATGTGGTTAGAGGTAAAATATGCATGTGATTTTAGGGTTGAACTAATTCTTAGTTAATTAAGGTAGGTAGGAATAAGTCTTAGTTAGTTATGGTGAGTGGATATTGAGTCCTAGTAAAAGGGAAGCATGCTAAGAATAGGTTTTGATGAGGTGTCTCAATGAGGTGGTGTGGTGAAGTGTCTAGGTGAGGTGGAAATTAGTTTTAATCAAGGTAATTAAATATCGAATATTGTGAGCATGGGCATTAACTTAATTATGGGTAATTAAGTTAATATACATGTGGGTAAAGGGGGAGTGTGACCTAAATTTGGTGTCTACATTTTTACCCTTTTTTTGCATAGATTATATTGGTAAGTGATGCTGAAAAAAACAAGAAGTGATTAACCCATGTGTAGGTAAAGGTGATCCCCTTAAACCACCACTAATAAGGTGTAATATGGAATTAGTGAGTGGGTTGATAAATGTGTAGTTGGTGGAAGTGAAGGTAGGTGGGGAAGGGTAGTGGTCAACTTAGGTAATAGGTAATAGGCTAGGGTCTAAAATCGGGTAATGGGAAATGATAATCAAATGCACTCACACGTATATATTATAAAGAGGTACTAGGTTGAAGAGCTTTCAAATTTTACATCATCCAAGGTCGATAGGTTTATCCAAATAAGGGTGAAGTGATTCAGGTATCCAAGGTATAGGATATGGTCTAGAAACACAACGTAGGTCAGGTGCAAGAATGTTTAGGTATGTTCCGGTACACCAAAGGTTTGGGTTGGGATAAACGACAAGGTAATAGGTAAGGTATGGTTGTTGGGCTAAAACAACATGGGTAATAACATCACAAGGTATAAAGAATACGTGAGGTCAATGGTAACACTAAGTAGATAAGGTTCGGGTAAATAGGTCATGGCACGAGTAAGGAAAAGGTATAGGTAAAATAAAAAATCCCAAGACGCAATTAAGGAAATGTACGGAGTAGTTTGGGCTTATAGGTATGGTTCTATAGGTTTCGGGCTGATGAAGGTGTATGGGAACTAATGGTTGTAGGTAAAAATGAAGCTTAGTAAGGCAAAATAGATTTAAAGGGTGAAAAATACTAGTTATAGGGTGGTGACATCATTTGACTAGGGCACAAATAGGACCGACGTCGGTCAAGTCAGTTTGGGTTATAAAATAAAAATTCGTATTTTACGGAATCATTGTTGTATTATGAATTTTGAGAAAATGACAGAGCCGTTTGACCTTGTAGAACTTTTCCGAGAGAGAAGGACAAGGCATTGTACCAGGATGAGGTGGAGATTACGAGTGGGGAGAGAAACTAGAAGACATGTCCATGAGAGTAGTGTGCTTGATTTTTATTAGTTGGAGGTGAGGAGTGGATTTTGGCATGGTAGAGGTGGGCCATTGATGCAGAGCCGGACGTTCCAACCCATAAAAGCGAGACGAGGTGAGATTCGATCCAATTCTACTCTTGTTAGTTGAAATAGTTTGTAGAAATTGGTTTGGGTAGAAATGGTTTTGGGTAGGAATTAAATTTGAATTTGGAAGTAAAAGTGATGAAATAGGAAGGGTAGGAAGTCCAATGTGGGTTAAATAAGGGTAGGGAGGAAGATAAGGGAGATTTGGGTAGGATAGGGTAGGTATTTAGGGTGGTATGGTTAAATTTTGAGAAATGGGGGGGATTTTATGGGTTTGGTCGGTGTGACAAAGTGACCAATGTTGGTCACCATAGCTAGCATCGGTCAAATAGTAGGTGATTGATTCTAGTCATGATGGGTGATTCCGATCACCGATGGTGATGTCGGTCAGATTATGAGGAAAAATAGGTCGAGAAAGGGTGATGGTGGGAGTTAAAGAGAAAATGAGGTAGTGAGGTATAAATGTAAGTGTGTTGAGAATAGGTAGGGTAAAAGGTATATATGATACGAGTTGAGGGGTGTGAAAGTGGGATGGGGGAAATGGGTAGGTCATTAGGGTTATGGGAAATAAATAATAATAATTTTGGGAATAGGTTAGTCGGAGTAAGTGATATGTTAGGTATGGTCAAGATTTAATAATGGTGTGGTTTTTGGGTGCAGGATAGGGACCATTGCGAGATGAGAGACAAAGTACCACCTTTGTTATTAGTGGTACAAGGGAGTGTGATGGAAGAGGAGTGGAGGCACATTACAAATTTTAGCCTTATTGGGGTCAAACGATATAGGCACATGGTTTAGGTTCCGAGCTTGATGGTCGTACTCATCAGGATGGGATTTGGCAACCAACACATTTCATCTACCAATGGGTGAGATCACAGTCACCCTAAAGGACATGTACATGATCTTGTGGTTACCGATAGTGGGGACGTAGGTTTATTCTATTTCTTTAGAGGCATCAGAGGAGTTGATGTTGACGGTGTTTGGAGAGGGGATGGTAGAGATGAGGTTCCATAGTGCAAGCCTGAGCTATGAAGATATGTGTTGTCACCAAATCACCTGCACCCTCTCGAATGGCGAGAATAAGAACATGACTCAGTTTAATTAGGGCACATGGGATTACCTATCAAGTCTGTGGGACTTGGTCTCAAGGTGAACCTCTAGAGAAGGCTGACTTAATCTTCCTAAAATAAGTTATGTATTACTCCTAGTGTAATAAAATGGCTATCTATTCCTATGCTAACATTTTCATGGGTTTTAGGGAAAGATATTTGTAGAAATGAAACTATACTAGGGATGGTGATGTACTAAATAAAGGGTGTTTACCGGACTTGAGAAGGGTTAATTTGAAGAGGGTGTGTGCACCACAAGTCAAATTCACCTACTGCAACTTAGAGAGGGTATAGAATACCATAGACTAGGAAGCACACATTCCCTTTGTTAAACTCGATCAGACAAACAAATTATCATTTTTCTAGTGAAGAAGGATGAACTTGAGAAGGGTAAACAAGCACCACAACTCAACTACATGAAATGCTCCACCACTTAATAAGAAAAAAATCTAAGAACCTATAATAGAAACTTGAACTTACACAGTGTACCTGCAAGTATGAGAAAAGGCACAAAAAAGTATATAAGGATGAAAGGACTGAGATTAATTACAAAACACACAATTTTATTGCTTCAATAACATACACAATTCTTCATACATTCAAAAGAGGAAATGGATTCCATTACAGTCTTGAAAAGGAGGCTTGAATGTTACCTCAACATATAAGGACAACTTATCAAGAGAGAGGACTCTTGAAAAGTTGCACTTTCCTCATATGTTTAACTTTCCAACCTATCTAACATGTTGGAACCCTTTGGAATGAGCTTCCAACTTAAATTTATAGAAGAATGTGTGAGAGAGAAGAGGAAAGGTCATAATTACATTCCTAATTGAAGGAGCATGATGTATTTATTAGAGTTCATTGAACCACTTTAGAAGGTTCCATCATGTGTCATTAATTACCTGTTGACCAAGCCTTATCAATTAATTAAAATAATGTTTAAATAATAATAATGAATATTATTATTAAAATATTTAAATAAAAACATTAAATTAATTAAAAATAATGTGGGACCCTCCATTGACTGATTTTCATTGAGGAGGGAGAGGTCCATGTGAATGGGTTAAAAAGAGAGACCAACTCGATGGTTGGTTCACCGAGTTGGTGTCGAGCTCCTTGATCAACGTCTCACCACAATGGTTCTTCCCCATTCACCGAGCTCATTCGTCACCATCATGACTGATCTCCCCATGTTGAGCTCTTCTTCTTCAAACTTACCGAGTGGCTTAGGTAAGTTTGAAACCTCTCATGAATCTGCCAAGCTTTCTTTGTGTCCTTCATATCATGGCAGAAATGAGCTCCTCATCACATCGCAACTGAGCCACTGAACTCTGTGCCGAGATCCTCTTATCTTCATGACTCACCTGGTCCTTGATGAGTTCCCCTTCATATATGCATTAACTCTCACAAGTTAGGCTTCAATTTAATCCATGAGTTACTTGTCTTTGATTCAAAGGTAAAGGCCAAGCCATCTCTAAATTCCTTTACCGAACTCACTCACATCATTAGAAATCACCACTGAGTTCCTCTGCTGTTTGACACCAAGCTTATCGGCCTCCACTCCCTGGTTCTTGTTGACTCATCAGATAAGTTGATTCACTCGGTGAGCAATCCTCTAACTCCCAAGTTTTGTCTACCAACTTCCATTACCAAGCTCGAATGAACTTCCTCTTGCAATGTGATTTCAACTCATGTAAGGAATAATCCTTATCTTATGTATTGATATCCTTCATCGACTAAGTAGACAAGCTCCATTCTACATTGATATGATGATCATGCTCTTTCTTTCACCTTACTCACATACCTGCTCACCATCAATGTATTGAGCTCCAAAATGAGTTATTTCCTTCTCTCCACGATCGAGCCAAGCTCCTCCTTCACCTCATGCATCTTCCCGTGTTTAATGCCTTCTTGTTTAACCACTCCATGAAAATCCACTTCATCATATTCTTATAAGCTCTTGACTAAGCTATGCACTTGAACATGTTGAAAAATTAACCCGAGTCAAGTTGACTCTATGTTATGGGCTTTTGTAATAAGCTTTCTAAGGTGAGCTAATGTGAACAGGACGTTCATTTTGAATTAAGTTGTTGATTTGGAAAACTTTCCCTTCACTATGAGTTTCATCTTCCTCACATTATTGCTCTGACTTCAATGGTCGAAATTTGAGTCCAACGAGTCTAACCTTTGAGACCATAAATGATCACCACACACCATTCTAGATCAACTCAGATACCCAATAGGATAACTCGAGAAAACACGTATTTCCCTTACGTTAACTATAACCTGAGTGCCATCACATTATGTTTTGATCTTGCTAAATCCTCCCATTACTAATCATTTAAATAATTGATTGATTTTCATTCCATAACTTGATGACATGAGCTATCTCTTATCCATCTCCCATGAATTCAACATCGATCCAATTTGAAACACTATTCTGACATGGAACGATTGAGCTACTCATGTATTTAATGGTTGAGCTCCTTTAACTCCTCCCCAGTACCATGCATGTTTTCTTTGTCCTTTGTATTGAGTTCTTCTAAAAGTAAATCAAGAAGGGTAATATATATATTCATTGGATTGGGTTTGGCTTAACTTGACTCGGTGGCTTGCGTTCTTACCAAGCTCAACTTGCACTAATTCAAACACTCTTACACAAATCAATCCACCTAAGCTCACCATGCATTATTTCACCGAGATATCTCCCATTCTTCTACATCAAACCAAACCTACCCAGTTCCACATTACCGGTGCAACAAGATCTCACTTTGAATTGAATGGATTTATACACCATGACAATTTTGATTCAATGATTTACATCTTCATTCTAATCTGTTATAAATATTTTGGATCTCAATGTAGGTGATTCACAAAACTCTATGGTGGAAAAACTTGATAACTGTGATGAAGGACCCCTACGAGTGATTTCCATCATATAAAATAGATGTGATTGATCTTCTTTTACTCGAGTAGCTTAGAAATTGATCAAGCCATACATCCCTGTGTATAATATTGGCTCGTTCCCACATCCACAAGATTATTACATCAAGGTTCCATGGCTCGGTTTTATCAATCATCTTTTGTGTTCTCTCGAGAATTTGTTTTTGAATCGTGAGCTAAAATTGACCTTGCTGAGATCCTGTATGCTCGATTAGACTTTCCAACATTGGTAATCCATAGTGTTCCATCTCAAATCCTTCTTATAACAAAATTTATTTCCACCTTGATTGCTTCACACCACTCTTTCATGTGTTTAATGGCCGAGAAACTCGGTGCTAAACCTGCTAACCATTTGGGAGTGAGTTCCTCTACATTACTTTTCATGGATCTTAAAACATAAATCAAGTCACCTGGATGACTTTTCTGATAGCTTGGTGATGGATTCAACATCTCCATGACTTGGTCAAAAATGGAGATTAATTCCACCTTTACCCTAACTATTTTCTCATGATGGATTTTCTAGATTGGGAGTCGAACATTGATTTTCCATGTTTACGTTGGCATGGGTTTCATACCATAAAAATCCCAATTTTTGGCAGTTCGGATCCATTTCTCCATAGAGTTGGCATGATTCTTCAGAACCTCCCGATGTGGATTCCTTGTGTTGGATTTCCACCACCAAAATTCCACATGAAAATGTTTCTCATGATCCCGCATTCTTGGAATTTTAAGTCTCAAAACCCGAGGATCATCTTGCCATCAAGGCATGGCTTATTTGTCACAAAAAGATGCATTCTTGGTGATTCAAACCTTAGAACCCACAGAATCCTAAAATTAGCTCGTGACTAGGTGACCAAGCCTTAGACCAAACTATGTATCAACCCCAAGACTCACCGAGCTCCCCAACTCATCTTCATGCTCACGAGCTCCTCGTACTAAAACTTGAACTTGATCAAGCTCTACTTAGTGGTCTCATTAAGCCATTCGTGTACTCAACTTAGTTCAGTTCTTCATTTTAATGCATATTTTCAAAACTATGAGATTAAAACATTCCTTTCCTTTAATGCATGCCTCTAGTGACATGTCCATTGATGGGCCCAAGCTGAGATCCCAATGTAATTAGACATTGATAAACTCAGTCATGAACTCGGGATCTATCCACTTTATTGCTAACTTTCTAACTCTTTTAAGACTTTCCAAGCTCTTTCTTAAATGACTTGAGTTATCCCCTGGTAATTTTTCTTCATTGATCCCAATTCAATTCATGATCTGAGCTTTCCTATTAAGCATTTCATCTCATATCTCTTTAACCAAGCTCAACAAGACTCGACTCAAATGACCGATCTCCTTACTAAGTGAGATCAACTAGTTTAATTCAATGTTAGGTGAGTTCTCTTTGTGCAATATTGGGTGATATTTCAGTCTCAAAAACCCTTATTGGTGTTTCCACACTTGACATTAAAACCTGGGATTTCCTTAATCCTCCTTGAAACCTAAGGACCATAGAGACATGAAAGAATATCCTCAACATGATTAATTAATTACTTTAATTATTTTATCTTGATGACGACCGAAAGTGGGTCCATCGAGACCAAAATTTTGTTTCCAACACAACTGATCCCGTTGTCCAATTTTGCTATGTGCACAAAATTGGATTACATTTTTGGTGACCTCTCGGGGATGATTTATCTGCTAAGCATGATTCCAATAGCCTTGCAATTGATCTCAAAATCCCCTTAAGCATTGCTAATATTGGACCTCCCTAGAATGCTAAGCATTAAGTATACTGAAATTATTAAATGCTTGACATCTATGGAACACCACAAAATTTTGAATGAGGTAGATCATGAAACTCTTATGAAAAACTTGAAGCTTTCTTCTCCTTAATACTTTCCTATGATGAAATAGTGTGCAGAACAACACAAATGTGACAACGGAAAACAAAACACATTGAAGCCAAAAACCATACATGCCCCAATTGAAACATGTAGGGTGTGTAATGCACTTATTCTACTGAAATCAAACCTATTACTACCCTATACTAACTAGAAGCACATGTGAACTAAACAAACCCTGCAACTGGCTATGTAAAATAACTTCATGTCCTTACAATGGGTAGCCATAAAGATGATGTGATAATGAACATGGTTGAAACTAAAAGTGAAAAACTGAAGCAAGCCCAATTATTCACCTGGTCCACCAAGGCATCAATTGAAAAGAGGAAATATGCCTCTTTTATTTTCTTTGTATTTTTCTTGTAGAGGCATAGAAATTAATTCTTGGGGTTGTGAAATTCATCCTCACATTCTGAAATGAATTTGATTAGTTTTGGCTTCTCTTCTAGCTTCAATAAATCCAAATGTCTTATGGGGCATGGTCTAACCCATTGAATCTTCCTTTTTTATGAACCTCAACTTTAACAAGGAGGTCTAGCTGAAGACATCCTTGAAAAATATGGTTGTTCACAACATGATTTCCCTCTTGTTTCCCATTTACAAACAACTGATTTTCCACTGAATGGATGGTATCATAGTCATGTCTTCTTCATTCCCATTTTTCTCCTTGGCAACAAAGAGTTCTTCCACAACATGCAACTCTTTTGGATTATTTGTAGTTTCCAATGTTGAACCACTACAAATGTTTAAAATGTGTTGCTCATCTAAAAAGTCTTCCTCCTTTGATTGACCTTCACTATCAATCTCCTTATTCAACATAAAACCTTCCTTCATCATTAGTTCATCAACTACGTTAGATTCCCTAATTGAGAGAAAGAAATTCTCAATGAAATCATCTCCATCAAATTTTGAATCTGACTTAGTCTTTCCCATGTGCTCCTCTTTGCCTTCATTCATCGAGCCACATGGAAGATTCAATTCCTCCACATCTGAAAAATAACTTGTTTTTCCATTCTCCGGCTGTGGAAAAGATTTAACTTCATCCACCATGGTATTCTCTCGGATTGGAATTTGTTTTTCCTGATTGTCCTCATCCTCAAACATGAAATTAGAAAGATCAAATTCATCTAGGAGATCAAAGTTTTGTAAGAATGAAGAAAGGGAAGGATTTGAAAACCTCTACATGGTCTCATCTGCATTAATGATTATTGAATCTACCTTAGTCTCATGAAACTCCTTGTGGCTAATTGTAACATCTAATGATGACCTTAGAAAGATGTTACCACCTTCCAGAAGTGCTACTAGTTCTTGACATGCATGGAAATTAGGATCATTGCATTCACTAGAACTATCTCATACACTTGAGATTTTTTCTTCTTTGACTTGCACATGCTCTTCTCCTGATTTGGAGTTTGCTCTTACTTTTCTACAACTAGTTTTTCCACTTGCGGTGATTCAACCTCCTATGAAGATATGGAGCCAATATGAATACTACATTTTGAATAGGTAGATTGTTGGCCTTCTTCTTTCAGCTCTGGATTTATTTCTAGTACAAAACTAGTTTGTTCCACTTTTTATTGAGCCTTAACTTTAGTAGAAGGTTTAGTCAGGAATGAAGTTTGTTTGATGTTAAGTTTTTCAGCCCATTCCTTCATATTCTCTGTATGCTCTCCATTGTTATTCTCCTCAACCATATACTCCTCCCTTTCGTTCATTTCTTACAGATGCTCCTCCTTAAATGGATTTGGGACTATAAGATGAGGAATGAATTGGGATTCAACTGATTTACTCACCATTTGAGGAAGTGGAAGAGATTCAACTTCTTGTCTTGATGGCCTTCATAGAAAATAAGGAACTTTAGAAGAATGAGGCATGTAAGATTCATGATGGAATGGAGGAATATAGGATGAAGTAGTGTATTCCACCATAGGGGTAACAACTGGAAGGTTAGGATCTTGTGCTTCAAGTTGAAACTGCATGGATGGAGACACGAAACAACGTTGTAAGGTGGTAATGTAGGGGCCTCCCATTGATAGGATTGACTAACATTATATTCATGAACTTCCCTCTTCTTGATCCATTCTCTAACTTTATTTAACATATTGATTATGAATTGAATTTTTTTATTGAGGATTAATATCACATGGTATAGGGCTAGTCCAAGGGTATGGAATGGTAAATCCAATCTAGTTTTCCTTTTTCATGTCATTGATCCTTATTTGCACCATGTTATAATCCAACTCTTGAACCTTCTTCTACAAGTGGTCTTCTTCAGGTGTATGATAGATTCTAGAATCTGCATGCCATTGTTCTTTAGTAGCCCCCTAGTTTGGTGGATAAATGAATTGATCCACATCTTACTCATGTGGATATGCATGCTCATTTTGATATCCATCATGAAATTGGTTTGGAGGTGGATTATAATAACTTGAAGGTGGAAAGAACCACATCTGCTGCAAGTGGGAATCCTATTATGGAAATGAATCCATGATCGCATAGCTTCAAGAATGAAAATATGTTGAAGAAAACTAGATGGAAATGGGTAAAACCGAAAGTCTGCAACATAGAGAGTGGGTCACTTTGACCAATGGAGTCTCCAGTTATGCTTGGGTATGCCTTGTAAGGCTGAAATTTCACTAAGAGAAAAACAACTTAATGAAATGAAGTAATGCTGCAACAGGTGATGTTGAGATGCCTCTTCTCCTTCTCCTTAGAGGAGACAAGGAAAGTTCGATATACTGATGATTTCCTTGCTTTGAAGAAGCTCTTGTCTGAATTCTTCACATAAGTAATGCACTAATATTTGAAGTCCAGAGATATAGAGTCACTGGTACTTTGACTTGTGTAAGTGAGAAGAGAATTACCAACTTTTTCCCATCGGGTATGCCAAAAACTATTGTCACCAAATCACTGCACCCTCCGAATGGCCAGAATGTGAACAAGATGTGCAAGCAGTGTGATTGGGACACAAGGGATCACATCTCAAGCTATGGGACTTGATTTCGATGTGAACCTTTAGAGAATGCTTGGGTTCCTTTTCTCAAACTAAGTGTTGTACTATTCCTATTGTAATAAAATGGCTATCTTGTCCTATGATAAAATTTTCATGGGTTTTAGGGAAAGAGATTTACAGAAATGAAACTATACTAGGGATGATGCACCAAATAAAGGGTGTTTTCCAGACTCAATAAGGTTTAATTTGAATAGGGTGTTTGCACCACAAGTCAACTTCACCTATTACAACTTAGAGAGGGTACAAAATACCACAGACTAGGAAGCACGTGTTCCTTTTGTTAAAATGAATTAGACAAACAAGTTATCAATTTTATAGTGAAGAAGGATGAACTTGAGAAGGGTGAACAAGCACCATAACTCAACTGCACACAACACTCCACCACTTGATAAGAACAAAACTCCAAGAACTGTAATAGAAACATGAACTTGCATGTGTTCCTGCAAGCATGTGAAAAGGAACAAATAAGTA
Source organism: Taxus wallichiana var. yunnanensis (assembly GCA_018340775.1). Lineage (NCBI taxonomy): Eukaryota > Viridiplantae > Streptophyta > Pinopsida > Cupressales > Taxaceae > Taxus > Taxus wallichiana. The sequence continues at coordinate 346,243,005 of CM031236.1, forward strand.
TATAAGGATGAAAGGACTAAGATTAGTCACAAAACACACACTTTTATTGCTTCAATAATGTGCACAATGCATCATACATTCAGAAGAGGAAATGGTTTCCATTACAATCTTGAAAAGGAGGCTTAAAATTTCACACAGATAAGGACAACATGCGTAAGAGAGAGGGCTCTTGAAAATTACATTTGCCTAAGATGTCTAACTTTCCAACCTATCTCGACTGTTGGAACCCTTTGGAATGATATTCCAAATTACATTTATAGAAGAATATGTGAGAGAGAAGAGGAAAGGTCATAATTACATTGCTAAATTGAAGGCACATGGTGTATTTATTACGAGTTGGTTGAACCACTTTAGAAGGTTCCATTATGTGTCATTAATTACCTATTGACCAAGTCTTCTCAATTAATTAAAAGAATATTTAAATAAATTTTTTAAATAACAATAATAAATTTTATTATTAAAATATTTAAATAAAAATATTAAATTAATAAAAAAATAATGTGGGACCCTCCCGTTGACTGCTCAGACCGAGGAGGAAGGGGTCCATGTGAATGGGTCAAAAAGAGAGACCAACTTGGTGGTTGGTTTGCCAATCCAACTCATCGAGTTTGTGTTGAGGTCTATGTTCAAAATCTCACCACAATGGATCTTACCCATTCACCAAGATCATTTGTCACCATTGTGACCAATCTCCCCATGTCAAGCTCTTATCCTTCAAACTTTCCGAGTGGCTTGGGTATGTTTGAAAACTCTTGTGAATCTACCAAGATTTCTTTATGTCCTTCATATCGGGGTAGAAATAAGATCCTCATCACATCACAACTGAGCCACCGAACTCTGTGCCAAGCTCCTCTTATCTTCACAACTCACTTGGTCCTTGATGAGTTCCCCTTCATATATCTATTGACTCTCATGAGTTACTCATCATGATTCAAAGGCGAATGTCAATCCATCTCTACATTCCTTTACAAAACTCACTCACACCATTAGAACTCACCACTGAGCTCCTTCGTTTGACATTGATATTATCGACCTACACTCCCTGGTGCCTATTGACTTCAAACAAATTAATTCATGCAAGCGAGCTCTCCTCCAACTCTCGAGTTCGTCTACCGACTTCCATTACATGAGCTTGAATTAAATCGCTCTTGTAACATGATTTCAACTTGTGGAAGGAATCACCCTTGTCTTCGTATTGAGATCCTTAATCGACTAAGAAACTAAGATCCTTTCCGCATTGAACCGATGAACGAGATCTTTCTTTCACCTTACTCACAGACCAGCTCACCATCAATGCATCAAGCTCCAAAATGAGCTGTCTTTTGATCCATGATCAAGCCAAGCTCATCCTTCACCTCACACATCTTCTGTGTGTTATTCCTTCTTGTTTTCCCACTCCATGGTAAGCCACTTCATCATATTCTTATAAGCACCACTTTGAGCTATGCCTGAACATGTTGAAAAATTAACCCAAGTCAAGTTGACTCTATGTTATGGGATTTTGTACTAAGCTTTCCAAGGTGAGATAATGTGAACATGATGTTCATTTCAACTCGAATCATTGATTTAGTGAACTTTCCCTTCACTACGAGTTTCATCTTCCTCACATTGTTTCTCCGACTTCAATGAATGAGCCGAGCCCATAGATGATCACCACACACCATTTTAGATCAACTCAGCATATTCAATAAGGTAACTCGGCAATCCCATCTTTCCCTTATGTTAATTATAACCCAAGTGCCCATTGCATTATGTTTTGATCTTGCTAAAGCCTCCCATTACTAATAATTTAAATAATATATTGATTTTCATTCCATAACTTGATGACATGAGTTATCTCATGTCCATCTCCCATGAATTCAACATCGAGCCAATTCGAAACACTATTCTAACATGGAATGATCAAGCTCCTCATGTATTGAATGGCCAAGCTCCTTGAACTCCTCCCCGATGCCATGCATGTTTTCTTTGTCCTTTGTATCGAGTTCTTTTGAAAGTACATCGAGACGGGTTTTATATGTATTGGTTGGCTTTGGTTTGGCTTAACTTGACTCGGTGGCCTAAAATCTTACCAAGATCGAAATACACTAAGTCAAACACTCGTAAACAAATCAATCCACCTGAGCTTTCCATGTATTGTTACACTGAGACATCTCCCATTCTTCTACATCAAACAAAACCTACCCGGTTCCACATTACTGGTGCAACGAGCTCTCACTTTGACTCGAATGGTTTTATACACTGTGATGAGTTTGATTCAATGCTTTGCATCTTCGGATTCTAGCTGTTAGAAATATTTTGGATCTCGGTGTAGGTGATTCACATAACTCTTGTAGACACCAAATTTGTGTCTTACGACCCCCTGTGCCCCGCATCTCATTTCGCAACCTAACCTCATCACCTAAACCTTACACAATTATTTATTAATTACCCTATAATTAATAAATCCACATCGCCATACCTGCCACCTCATTTCGCCACCTCATAATGACCTAGTCCTAACCCTAAACTAACCTAATTAAGACCTATAACTTGGTCTACATCCACACCCATGACTAATGACTCCTCACCCGCACCTAAAACCAACCTCATAATGACTTGACCAAGCCCGCAACTAATCCCTCGGGAGAAAAGGAGGGAAAGTTGGCTATTTTACTAAAAATAGCCCACTTTGACCTGACCGATACCGGTTCCTACTCGACCGCCGTCGGTTACGTAACCACCATCGGTTCCCTGTAAATGACCTCTCCCAACCAAAAACAAGGGGTTGGATTTTCATTTGATCAAAAAAGGAGAAGTCATTGAAAAGATCCAGAATTGACTTGGCTGAGCAGAGACAAGTGAAGGAAGGAGAGAAGTTTGCAGAGAAGGACATCAAGCCCAAGACTGCAACTGAATAACCAGAGTCCAGTGACACTCATCCGAGCATCAGGAGAGGAGATAGCTCATCTTGGATTGTCAGATCATCCTAATTGAGCCCTGTCTTCGTCATCACAGTCCCAGAACCTGCATTTTCCATCAGGAACTAGTAAGTAAGTCTTATACGTTCTTTTAATAATATTTCTTGGATTTCTGAATCACAGTAATTACAAGTCTACCCTCAGATCCACTACCCAGTAACACTCTCCACCTAACTTACATTCCTCTACCCCTACTTTTCCCCAAGAACAGCCCCCATACTCTCTGAGTCTTCTCCATCACCTCATTACCTATCCCTAGTCATTTTATCAGCCTTATAAACACCATAGCTATCATATAGCCATCTTATAGCCAACCTTCACCCAACCCCTTAAATCACTACCCCTACCGATATCGGTTATCATCAATGGTACCGGTGACACCGACAGGCATCGGTCACCGTGATTCAAAACCAAAACCAGACCTTTCCTCTACTTGTTTCAACGAGGCAATTAAATTATGATTTACAATCATTTGTGTTAATTCATATCAGTAGGGGAGGCGACCACCTTCGAAAGGAAGTTTTATATTTCCTGGGCCTAAGGCAGCTCCCTCATTTATTGTCTAATTAAAATCTGGTGGTCTTGTATTCTTACTTGCAGGTAGTCCTTCCAAGACAAAAAGGAGTTCTTCGCAGTCGATCTGATCTTTCTCTACGGTACGTGCACACCCTCTCGACATTCAACAGGTATTCCTCCTAGCCCTAACCCTTATCTGTTTCTCAAAGGAATGAAAGGATAGAAGCAACTCTATTCCAAAAGCTGAAACATTCTGTGTGAAACATTTTGGCACGCCCGGTGGGACCCATTTCGGGTTTCTTTCTTTCTTGCTTGCTTTCATATAAGGAGCATACTTGCTGTTTTCTTCTCCTAAAAATTTCACACAATATTTTCTTATATTTGGTAAAATAATTTGTCTTGCTTTCCCAGCTTTGCATTAGTGAAAGTCATCTTCTTTGCTTCATCGAATATCATTTTCGATTTGGGTTTAAAACACTTACATTACATTCTTGCTTGCTGTTTTCAATTCTAGTGAACGTAGATTAAGTGCAGGTAATACACATGGGGTTGATTTCCACGGTATTGACAAGAAATTAATCTTACTTTCACTACACAACACATACCAAATCACTTCATAACTAACACAACAGCTCAAAACATCCCCCCTTTTCCACGGTATTCCTCCGCCCGATTGAGGTAACCTTATAAGCCAAAACAAACTTGACATTTCCCCTAAGTCTTTTGTTTAGGATTGACATCATTCTGCATCTAAAGGCATAAGCCCACAATAATTAAAACTAATCCTAGGGTTAGTCTCTGGATTTGCGTGTACATCTTGCTTGTTTTTAGCTCTGTTTCTCTGTCCTATACTAACAGTGATCACTTCAGAATAGTTTGATAGATGTACTAAGTATTGTTAAAAACTCAAATCAGCAGCTTCTTACAGTTTCTTATACCAGTCCTATTATACCGACATCGGTTATTTGACCGACGGCGATTCTGATCTAACCGACATCGAGTTCTTATCTTTTACTGTCCCTAACAAACCAGAAACCTACCAATTTCACCATTCTGAGGCTGTTTCTGTTCCTGATAGATTGAAACCCTACTGTGTACTCTTGTCCATGGTTGTTATCACTCGAAAGCAAGCTGCCGCCATGGTTTCACATGCCTACTCTATGCCTTTTCCTGAATCACCCCCTTCACATTCTATGGGGAACCCTACGGACACCAGTGAGGTTCCTAAAATCCCTGTAGGAGATAAGGAATTTACAAAATTTTTGGACGCTAATCCTAGCGCTGTACAATATTATTTGTCTCATGCCCCTGACTGTACACCCGATGGTCAACTCCTTATTGGCATGCCTATTAGTATAGCTGCTCATTTAGCTCCTTCTCCGCCTGATAACTCCGCTTTGCCTTCTGCATCCTTAGCCCCATCTCCCAATCCAGCGGCTTCAGGGGTTCATACGGCACAGATTGGCTTTCCTTTGGTTAATCTTGGGCCCCACATATCATTACCGCCGATTGCTCCTACCTCGTCTCTCTTACAGACTGCTCCTTTCATGACTTGCTCTCTGCCACCTATCCACACGAGCTTTCCTTCTCAGGCTCCGCCTACCTTTTCATTTCCACACACGTACCCGGTGACCTCAACATCTTATATAGGACATCCCTATTCGGCCGCCTCAACATTTTCATCCTCCATACCTTATCAACATTTAACCCCACCATTGTCTAGTGGTGGCCCTTGGCCCAATCTGCCTCTGTTTACCGCAACCACACCATCATCTCATCCAACTACTGATTTAATCAAACAAATGATGGACAAAATGCAAAAACGGAGGCTTGTTTGTGAAGTCGTAGCGCCCTGACATACGAGCAAGTTTGTCGGGAGCCTATCCACCCTTCTGTCCCCCTTCATTCATATCCTCCTCAATGGGAATTACCAAAATTTACTCGTTTTAATAGTAAGGAGGATCCTCAACAACACTTGCGCTCATTTAGACATGCCTGCTATCTAATTTCTCATGACGATGCCTTACTACTCTGCACCTTTCCCATGTCCTTATCAGGACCCACCTTGGAGTGGTACAGTGCTTTAACCCAGCACTCAATCTTCTCTTTTAACCATCTTAATATTTCTTGGATCATTTCTCCATGTTAAACAGAAATGATCCAAGAAATATTGGGCAATTTGAAGATGAATCTATCATGCATTTCGTTGGACGATGGCGGGGCCTTATCAACCAACTTACGTATGTCTTTCCTTAGGCCGAACTTATCAAACTTTTACACGGGCCTACGCTAAGCACATCTCTCCTACCCTCCAAATTCAAACTTTCGCACATTTGATGAGGCCTTTACTATGGCTTGAAAACTAGAGATTCGAGCCTTAGAGGAAGAGAAATTGCAGTTGCGCAACAAAAACCCCAATTTCGAACCCAAGATTCCACCAACAAACCTAACACCACCAATCCTCACACATCGACTGCTTCGAAATCAAAAGGAGCTGTGCACGCGGTGATGGTCAAATCCCAACCACCGTCTAATACCCCGCCAAAAACCACCTATAAGTATAAAGCGGAGCCCATCAACTACACTCCCTTGGGAGAAACTTATGGTGTGATATTGGAAAAATTGCTTAAAGCAGGAGCCATTACCTTACCTCCTGTTAAACCTCACTCTGGGTTTGATTCCACCCGCACCATACCTTCTTGGTACAAAGAAAATGACTTCTGTAACTTCCACTACATGAAGGGACACAGTCATGAAAACTGCAAGATGTTGAAAAACATCATGCAGGAAATGGTTGATGCAGGAGATATAGCCCTCGATAATCCTAACGCTCCTGCTAACCAAAATTTGAAAATTTTCAACAAACCATTCCCGAATCACTCTTCTAACAGTAACATAAACCAAGATATCTTAGTCGAGGAGAGTGTTCATGAGATCCATGCAGTCTTCGACTCCCAGCCAAAATCCTCTATCGAAAAAATTCTGAATCAAGCCTCTTCACTAACGCAGGAACCCGAACCCCCTTCATCACCATCACGACAAGATGAAATCCTTGCTGTTCCTTTACCCATCAAGGAATTAACCGCCCAGAGTTCTCTTCTCACAAATGAGCTTTCTTACACCACATCCTTGCAAGATTGTGAGCGGAATTTATCTAAATTATCTATTTCCCAAACATCTCCTTCTACCATTCTTGTTGTATAAGAGGAAGGCTCACCACTTATTTTGTCATCCTTAGACGAGAAACCTCTTGCACCGACATCACCACATTCTTTAAACATGACGGATCCTCTCAAACATGCCCTCCTACCTATTAGTTCTTCATCGCCTAAATCTTTTTAACGACCGGTTGACCTCTTAACGCCCATTGATACAGTGCCTCATCTACCCCCTGTATCACACCCACGGAAATTTGGAATCACAACCCACCTTTCTTCCATACAAAATTTCCTATTCACACGTGAGGATTTTCATCCCTCGAAGAAGATAGACGAGTCCTATGGAAACGTTTGAGTACCCCATATTCTACTCAAATGCAGAGATGGTGATCTCGATGCATCTACCATATACCCAAAGTGTTTACAGAAGCTTAAAATGCCTATGTCCTCATCTTCACCCCCCTCATCTCTACCAAATACCTCATCCACCTCTATTAGCCTAACCAAATCTTCCCCTACACTTGGGACCTCACCAATACCCAGTCTAACACACCCACCTAAGTGGCTAGATTTATCTAAAAATAAAGCCGTCCATCCACTTAGGAGACAGACTCAATCTCCTCAACCTATGCCTCTATCACAACTAAAACCATCGTCGTCACACCTACCTTCCATATTGGGACCTCATCCCTCCACCTTGCATCAATATATCATACCTCCTACATTTTCTTTAAAATGACCTACGCCTTCTGCACCCATATAGAGATCCAAGGGTATATCAACACCGTCACCCCGCGTATCCTGTCCACCTATCAACCCTAAACAAATTCCATCATCAAAAGATTTGTTTGTTGTCACTCCTATTTCTCCGTGGTTGTTTTCTGATACCACATCATCTTGTGGCCTCATCATCTAACCAGCTAAACATAGCTTCTGCGCCAAAGAAGCCATGTTTAGTTAAAACCCATTATCAAAACCCCTTGGCTAAACCACCACCCATACAAATCAACCATACCCCGTCATTACCAGAATCTACCCAGTCAATAGCCTCATCTTCCTCTGACTTTGACCCACTCAAAGGGTCTTACACCAAAATCCTTGCTATGTTGGTGGAGAATGCGACCATTTCCCTACCCCCACTTAGACCTTATGATCCATCTAAACCTCGACCTATAGGTTATGATGAGTCTAAAATCTGCGCTTACCACCGCACACCAGGACATGACGTAGAGGGATGCAAAGCGTTGAAAGCCATACTTCGTCAGTCACCTCTCTCAGATAGAAAAGTTAAGAAAGACAACTTACGAAGGGAGAGACCTTTAGCTTCAATTCCCTCTCCTATACCACCTGTCCCCGCCTCACCAAAATCTATCATTATTACAACTCCACCTCTCGAAGACCATGACTTATCCATACCGTCTTCCTCCTCTCGTGTTCACGAGATCAATATGATTAGTGTTGCTACTCGAGGGCAGAAAAACAATGGGAAAGCTAAAGAAAGCACACCTATGGCCTCTCTTTCTCCGTCCACCATCCCGATTGCACCACCACCTAAAGTGGTTATTCGTGGACCCACCTACCCCGTCTCTAATGGAGTTGCCCACCGTACCATGATCAAACAACTTCACCAATCACCTATAAAAATGACACTGTACGATCTCATTCAAACTTCTAAATCTCATCGACAAGCTCTCGTTGACATCCTCTAAGGGATAGAGGTCTTACCTAATGAAACCTTGCCTATTACCTCCATTCTAACACCCAATCATGTTGCTTCACTCACCAAACAACCTATCTCCCCAACCACTTCTGTCTCTGTATAGCAAGCCGCTGCTGTCAGTTTCTCCGAAGACGAAATTGTTGACTTTGGTGCAGAAGATCCTGACCCTGCTCTTTTCATCTCAGCTTATGTCCGGGACATTTGGGTGCATCGTGTTATGATTGATGGGGGCGCTAGTCTAAACATCATCTCTTCAAAAGCCTTCCAACAAATGAATATCCCTTCTAGTTGCATGTGTGCCAACCCCATTATGTTGCGGTCATTCAATGATGCTATTACTTCTACCTTAGGTACCGTGATCCTTAACATTCGTGTAGGGCCACGCACTTTACCCAAACTCTTCTATGTCCTTGAGGGAGAGTTCCAATACAATATGTTGTTAGGCCGCCCTTGGATCCGGGCTATGGGATGCGTTCCCTCCACCTTACATAGATGCATAAAATTTGAGTACGAGGGGAAGTCCTACACCGTAAAAGCTGATCCTCCCCCCTTCAAAACCTGCAATATGTTATATCACCCTAATGATGTGCTTGTACCAGTCAAGACACCCATTCATCCAACCCAACCATCCACTTCAACCACACCTCTACCATCCACTTCAACCGCACCTACACCTTCAACCAATGAAACCGCCATCGCAAATACCACTTCCTTTTCCGTAGACAACATCCCAACCTCAGACCCCTTAGTAGATGTTTTTCAACGCCTTCGTTGGGGAGTACCACCTATATAACGTTAGTTCTTTCCATACCCCACGTGAGTACTGAGATAGTTACATGCGCATCCTACCTACGACCGTCGCGTGGGGGAGGTAATCTCTTACGGACCACCTAATTGCCGCACCAACCTAACGTATGGGGGTGTCGACACATCCTCCGTTACCCCTGAACCTCCTCTTGGTGTGGTTCCCTTCCAATCCGATTTTCAATACCTGACAAATCATCATTTCGCCCTCACCTTCTTGACTCGCTGTGCTTGGAAAGGCTTTGGTTTTGGTCTTTATGAACAAGGCCGACATACAATAATTCCCGTAACTACACGCAAGCACAATGATCGTAGTGGTCTCGGATTTCCTGAAACACTTACACCGAAAGAACCTCGTGTCAGTTGTATTCTGGAAGATGACGATGTCACCCCTACCAAACCATCATCACCCATTCTGCCATCGTCACCCACAGAGTCGATAGACCCTGAATCTATCCCTCCTACCTTTTTTTTTCATAAATGCTATCTTCCTAGGTCCTCTCACTTATCAACGTGATAGTGAGGACCCATCTTCTCTTCCCCTTTTATATCCAGACATGATCGAAGAGGATTCGCCTTCAATTAATGTTGTTGAGTGCCAGGATGACAACTCCATCCTCACTTACCTTGGTGCGGACGACTCCTATATTCAACGCGCCTTACCTTCTGAAACTCAGACCATGTTGAATGAGTTGACTATAGAAATCAACATCCACACAGAGGAGGATCCTCACATTGTGAAGATCAGACAATCCCTTAACACATTAGAACAAGCCGCCTTTACTACCTTCTCCGTACCTGCAACCAAGCTTTTACTTGGTGCTACGCTGACATTCCAGGAATTGATCCTGACATTGCTGTCCATAACATTACCCTAAAACCCGATTCCAAACCAGTCAAACAGAAACTGAGAAAAATGTATCCACGCATTGCCCTCTTGGTCAAAGAAGAGCTTTAACAACTCCTTTATGTTTCCTTCATCTTGCCTATTCACTATCCTCAATGGATTTCTAACATCATACCTATCACTAAAGCGACGGGGGGACTTCGGATATGCACGGATTTTCAAGACCTTAACCTCGCTTGCCCCAAGGATGACTTCCCCCTCCCAAGTATTGATCAACTTGTTGATCTCATCTGTGAGCCATGAAATGCTTTCTCTCATGGATGGCTTTTCGGGATACAATCAAATTTTGGTAGCCCCGGCCGATCAACATAAAACTGCCTTCATAACTCCTTGGGGAACCTTCTGTTATCATGTCATGTCGTTTGGCCTTAAGAATGCTAGTGCAACCTATCAGCGAGCTATGACTTACATTTTTCATGACATTATGCACACTATTCTTGAAGATTATGTCGATGATCTTCTTGGAAAATCTAAATATCGCAGTGAACATCTCGATGTTTTAACCATTATTTTTGATCGCCTGTTACAATATTCTGTCTGTCTTCAACCAAAGAAATGTGTCTTTGGTGTTCTTTCGAGGAAAACTTCTTGGCTTTATCATCTCTTTGCGTGGCATTGAGGTCGATCCATCTAAAGTCAAAGCTATCCTAGAAATGCCCCCACCCAAAAACCTCAAACAATTGCGTAATTTACAAGGTAAACTTCAATCTATCCGGCATTTCATTTCCCAACTCTCGGATTGATGTCAACCTTTCCATCACCTTCTTAAAAAGGACATTGCCTTTCAATGGAGTGAAGAGTGTCACCAAGCCTTTGAAGCTCTCAAAGCCTATCTCTTGTAGCCACCCATGCTTATCCCACCTCAGGATGATCACCCTTTCTACCTTTACCTTTCTACCACTGACCATGCTATAGGAGCCATGCTCGCACATCGGGACTTGGCACATCGAGAACAAGCCGTTTATTATATAAGTTGTACTCTCGTGGATTACGAGACTAGGTATACACATGTAGAAAAATTGTGCCTAGCCCTATCATTCGTAGCCACCAAACTCCGACACTACCTCCTGAATCACAAAACTTTTGTCATCACCAACATGGACCCCATTCATTATATGTATGCCAAACCACATCTAAACCAACGCATCACCCGATGGCTTATGCTCCTCGCTGACCTCGACCTTGAATTTATACACCAGAAGTCAATCAAAGGACAAACTATTGTGGACCAACTCGTGGAGGCCCCTTTACCTAGGGAACAATTTACCAATTTTAATTTCCCCGACGAACTCATCGCTACTCTTTCACTCAGGGAGGAGTCCTATCTAATGACCCTCTTCTTCGATGGATCCAAATGCGGCCAGCGGTGGAGGAGCCGGCATTGTTCTCATTCATCTTGACGATGTTCCAATGCCTCTTTCATTCCAGCTCGATTTCCCCTGCACTAATAATACAGTGGAATACGAGGCCCTTGTTTTGGGTCTCCAAGTTGCGTTACACTTAGGTGTCAAATCTATCAACATTTTCGGTGACTCTCAATTGGTAGTCAACCAAGTTATGGGCATCTACCAATGTAAAAATGAGGAACTTCAAAAGTACAAACACTACGTAGATTCACTTTTGACCTTATTTACTCATTATTCTATCCAAACCATTCCCTGCTCCACTAAAAAGTTTACAGATACTATGGCTTGCTTAGGCTCGCAAATTCCTACCTCACCAACTGACTCTGACATATTCATCTTGGTCCAACAACTCTTTGCCCCATCTTACTCAGCCCCGGTTTTTTGTATGATAAATAATGTGTCTGCGAATTCACAAGATACATGGTACCACCAATTTCACGACTACCTTACAACCTCTATTCTCCCACCTGACTTTACTAGTAACGGAAAACGTGCTTTTCTTAAAGGTGTTTCTCGTTATGTTGTCATGGGAGGACTCCTTTATAAACATGGCTTTGATGGCATCCTCCTTCGATGTCTAACCAGCGCAGAGGTCACCTATACCATCCGATAAGTCAATGACGGTATTTGTGGTGGAAATTTTAGTGGCCTTGCCATGGACAAATGAATCCTTTGCCTAGGTTATTATTGGCCTACTCTTAATAACGACTACTACGAATATGTTAAGTGTTGTGTTATGTGTCAACAACATGCCAACCTTCAACATACTCCTAGCCATCCGCTACAGGTCACACGAGATCTTTGGCCTTTCTCACAATGGGGTTTAGACCTTATTGGTGAGATTCACCCACCCTCTTTGCAACGTCACCGTTGGATAATCACAGCAACTAAATATTACACTAAATGGGTGGAAGCCATTCCACTCATTTCAACCAAAAAAGAAAAAATTGTCGAATTCATTAACCATCACATTATCTGCCATTTTGGTGTTCCTCATCGCCTGATAACAGATAATGGTAAATCTTTCAAAAATAAGTTGTTACAAGACCTTTGTGATAACTTTGGTATCAAACATAGTTTCTCATCACCTTACTATCCACAGGCCAATGGTCAAGCTGAATCTTCTAATAAAACCCTAACCAATATCCTCATGAAAGTTGTTAATGACTCTGGAAGAAATTGGCATGATCACATCCCCTTTGCCCTTTGGGCTTATCGTACTAGCATTCATACCTCCACTAATGCCACACCATTTTCTTTGGTATATTGTACCGAGGGTTTCTTGCCTCTTGAAATACAAATACCCTCCTCGAATATCTCTTCGGGATATTCTCACCAACGATGATTTTTGCCGAGAGAGCGGTTAGCCCAATTAGAGCTTCTTGATGAGCGTCATCTTACGACTCTTGACCACCTTTAAATCTATCAAAAATGCATCAAGCGTGCTTATGATAAGCGACTTCATGAGCATACCTTTAAGGTTGGTGATCTTGTCCTCAAAGAGAATCAACATGTAACCAAACTAGAAAAGAGCAAACGTGGAAAATTTGCTCCTAATTGGATTGGGCCTTACATTATCACTCACACTTATGGATCAGGCACTTATCATTTAGCTTCACTTAATGGTAAACCCGAGCTGAGCCCTTAATACCTTGCATCTTCAACCATTCTCTTTGTTGAATTCGGTGTTATATCACTTCTTATCTACCTTGCGCTTGTCCCTCGAGCTCATTTACCACCGCATACACTTTGTTTCCTACATCTCAAAATCAAATCAAGCTCACATGGTTTGATTATCATCTCCCCTTAAAAATCCTTCCCCTTTTTAGTCTAGTCCATGACTTCAAAGTATCAAAATGACACATTCTTAATTAAACACTTATGGGATTTTCTTGAGTCAAACTTCCTACAAAACTAGATGCTTTATGCCCAATGAGACATCTAGACCTCTAAATTATACATAGACTGCTCCCTCGAAGGACAGCTATATGCCAAACTATTGCTGCTATTATATATAGACTGCTCCCCGAAGGACAGCTATACACAAATGCCGCATCTGCTACTATAAATAGACTACTCCCTTGAAGGACAACTATACACAGTCAGCCTTTATCAGAAGCTTCTCGCATTGATCAGCTTCGTGAAGACCTCAAGAGTAACAAAATACATATCCCTTGTAGACTTCCCGCATCGATCAGTCTATATTCAGCAAAATAAAAGCCACATTCAAAAGCACTTTTGAGTCATGGACTTGTCTATTTAGGTTTGGTTCTCTTTCGTCAGAATAATCACCTTGTAACAAGCTCTCAGCACCCTCACCCATATCAACCACCTCACCTCACCATTTGTCAAAGCAACAAAACTCAAGGGACGTGACGTATATCCGATATATTGTGATTATACAACTCTTTTCACCTATCGACTTCTCGCCTATGCAAGGTACCTAGGGATTCAAGCTCATCCTATGTTAATATGTGGTTTGTTTAGCTCTTCTCAACTACGGGACACTTTTTCCTCTTTTTCTCGACTCTAGGATTGTGTGTTGACCTTAATCAGGATACGGTTCCCTACCACTTGGGTAGGCTGACTTTCGCTTCACCTATACCTATACCAACATCGCCAATACCTTACCAACACCAACAACATTACCCTATCAACGTCCAATTATTATCAAACAACACATTGCATAACTACAACCAAATTGTCAATTCACCTCTCCCTAGTCCTAAGGGAGAACTACATCGGTCTGAGGCCCTTCCTTGCTTTGTGCAATGGGCTATGTAGGCAGCACTTAGGAGACATGGGGTCTCCCAAGGTTAGCTCGACCATCCCCTACCATACCCTATCATGTGTTGTAAATATAAATATTTTTGTGTATTTCTATTTTGACAACATTCATCTTTATCATTTTTCAAAACAAACCAAAACAACATTCAAAACACAACCATTCTTAGTATTATCATCCCTCAAAACAACATACATATTTCGTTTTTAGATGTTAAACAAATACATCTTCTCTATCATCGACTCGCAGGTTGGCATCCTTATTTATTCTTATACTCCTATGAAATTCACTTAGACCCTTGCACCTCCTCCCGAATCAGGTGGTGATCGTGATCGTCGACGCCCCTCACTTGGCCTTTCCATCCTCAAAGGTGCCACTACTATTGGTTCCTCCCACTGATCCGCCAACATCTCCTGTAACATATGAATACGTCCTCTCGCATGGAGGAATCTTGCCTCTAGTCTCTCCACTCATAACTGTGAAACCTCTAACAATCCCATTGTCTCATTCACCTGTGTTTGAAGCTGGTGAACCAAATCCTGTAGACGATCTCTCTCCGTTGTAATCATAGCTATGTCAGGGCACTCACGTGCACCTCGCAGCTCTGCTACCCACCATACTCTATAGGCCTTTGTCATTCCCGCATCCATTACCCTACGATCGGCTGCTATCTCTTGGCCCTTCTGGAGGTGTCGGTCGGGGAGGTGAGAATGCTTTGCCTCAGCATCGATCCTCATGTATGGTCTATATGTCATAGGTATATCTTGAACGAACTTAAATCGTCACCGCATGCGATCTAGAGGAATCCTCTCGTACTCACGGCCTGTGCCCTGCGATCCACCTCAAGCGCTCTACACCCCTCAACTCCTCAGCTATGTTCTCTGTCACCATATAGTTCCCGTAAGGCCTCCAACAAATATCCGCAATCGTCACCATCTCCCATACCTGTCTATAATACTCGATGTCATTTATCACGGCCTGGGATCTCGCCTCTTGTTCTATCTAGACCCATCGTCTGAATCCCAACCTCTGCACTCCTATCTCTCCCGACTCGATGGGTCGGCCTATTGGACGCACACAAACAATGTGCTCATAGGCCCAACAATGTAATAAGTACGAACAATCCAGTGTCATCCTGTGTTTTCGCCTGCAAGCCCATAAACCCCTATATAACTCTGCCAGATATGTGGGTGCCCATGCGAAAGTCACGCTCATTTCTATCATTTCCCAAATAACACTCATCAATGCTTTTGGAAATCTTCCACCCTCTCGCCCTCGGTAATGCATAATACCCCACCGCTATCATTAATACCACTGCCAACCTTGTTTCCTCAGGGTGTGTTGCATACATTGTACCATACGTAAATGTCAAACCTCTTTGTGTCAAATCTCGTGCAGCCGAACCAAATCTTTGTTGTTATCACCTTTGCCCACCCCGCGCTAGGCAATGCCTGATACACTATTTTTCCTATCATTGGGAGCCTCAGAATCCTAAACACATCTTCCAATGTCACTGTCATCTCCCCTGTTGGCAGATAAAAGGTATTCTTTTCTGGATTCCATCTCTCATTCAACGCTGCAACATAGCATGGTTACGTGTGATTTGTGAATAATAGTAGATTCCACTTAACCCCAAACGATTTATCGGTGCCCATTCAATTTGGTGTTACATCCACTCGGATTCGTGACAACAACGCTGCATATATATTCATCCTTAACCCGCCTTCCGCGCATACATCAAAGCGACACATAATTATTCAATAAAACAAATCTCCATGGGTTTTTCTCAAATTTTGGAAACTCCTACAAGAATCGATATCGGTTATAGATAAGCGATACGGTTTGCTAACCGATACCGGTTTTTCTAACGATAACTTTATCAAAAATTCTAACCGATACTGCGTTATCTCTAAGCGATACCGGTCATTCATCCAAAAATATACACCGTTTAAAAACATACACCTACGATAATTATTTTGCTATCACTTACTCTCTCTCATCCTATTAAAAAAAAAACAAAAAACAAAACAAAAACATGCAAGAATCAAATTACAACCAAACAGTTTACCTCTCGGGATGTAGCAGCTTGAGGTGGAACTTGTCTTCCCCCTCGTCCCTACCTGCTGGATGCTTCTCCTCGTTCAGCCATGTTCACCACCCTCTTCAAATATAGCTTGTCTTTACGCTTCTACGAATCTCATCCCACACTCACTTCACTGTCTCTTTCCTCCTTATCACTCAAATTATTTCATACAATTACTGTATCGATTAAATCAAAAGCATAATCGCATTCACGTATTTAACTTGTTGCATGACTCTAAAAATAAGAATGCTAAAAATAAGAACTTAAGTTGCCAACCAAGCAGTTCTATTTTTAGGAACAATAATTTTGGCATAACCGATATCGGTTACATAACCGCTATCGGTCATATAGATACCGACATCGGTTACATAACCGATATCGGTCATGTGCCCCGTTTTGCTTAAACCTAGGCCGTTTCTTCATTTTTGAAAATTTTGTGGCGCCCGCCTCTTTTTCCTACATAACAACACCATTTACCAATATTTGTCATCAAAATCACATCAATATATTATCGCTATTTCATCAACATCATCTATCTACAATAAAACAAACCATCGACAAAACACATACAACATTTCATATACACCATGTGGATCAAACTCATCATATATTAAATTTCACAAACCATCAACAAAACAAATAAAACATTTCATATACACCATGTGGGTCAAAATCATCATATATATATATATATATATCAAAGGTTTCAAATATACAACTTGCCCTGCATAGGGGCCTCTGTGATCTCAAGATAATACAAAGCCGGCACGCAGGCTGCAATAACTGTCAAAATCTTGACTCGGCTCACAGGCCGGTCTCTCATATCAAAAATATACTCGGCTCGCAGGCCGGTATCAACTATACAACCCGTACTCGGCTCACAGGCTGGTATATACAACCAGATGAATAAATGAATGAATGAATCATATGTGGGCACGCAGGCCTCTATATACATAACTAGTTCACAGACCGGTGCCTATATCCAATATACAAACAAAAACACCTATCTCCACTCCAGGGATGTCTCAATTCTCCCCACCACCCTCAGCTCCTCTCCCTACGGGTCCTGGCGCTAGCTCGCCTCCTCCCTGTCACCAACCCACCGGTTGTCGCTGCCCCACAGGATCTCGACTCGAGAGGTCTTGGCTCTGTGCACCACATATGGCTGATAGTCGGCCCGGTACCATCAAGGACATCCTGATAATACCGGGCCTCCGCTCTCGCTCCATATAATGGGCCCGTGCCACCATATAACCCGACTCCTAATAACAATGGTCCCTGTCCCCGGCATACACCTGTGCTTCATGGTGTGCCGGTGGTGGTGCTGTGGCTATGCACTGTGCCGGTGCCTATGGTTGTGCCTATGCTAGCGGTGCACATGTCATGGTTGTGCCTCTACCTGTACATGTGGTGTTGTTTATATACTGTACCTATGCCTACTACACTGTGCTGGGCTAGCTACCCTGTAAGACACTTATCTATGCTGTGCGTGTAGAGTAAGCTGCCCTGTAACAACTACACTGTCCCCTGAGCTAGTCCCTCTCTGCTATAACAGCCACTAAGTCTAGCTGTATGGGTTGTGCTCTCCTCATTTGCTCTCTCCCCCCCACCATACAAAAATGATCTTGCTGTTTGGCATTGTCCACGGTATCATCTCATCGGCCTCTCTGCTACCCAATCTGGGTCCACGGGCTATGGTGTAGGCAGTGGGGCCTCTACATCCTCCCTCCGGTACTGAGGGAAGGGAGGTGGCTCATCCTGTCGTAGCCCCAACTGCCGTCATACCCTCTCCAGGGGTATCTGCTCATACTCTCCGGCCTCCGTCCTACTATCCAGAAAGTATACTGGATCTAGCGCAACTGTGATCGAGCTCCTCCATGGGGTTGATGACCTCTGTAAGGCCTCCATACAATATCCAATGCGGTCATGCCCTCTAGCAAATGACGGTAGTAAGCTACATCCCGTCGCGAGCACTTGCTCATGGGTGGCGCCACGACCTCCAATCACACCTCGAAAACCATATCGTATATCACTGCTGTGGCCTCGGGCTGCCTTTGGGCAGCCCCCTCTTGGTCGAATACATATGATGTGCTCATATGCCCAGCAGTGTAACAAAAATGTGGAACAAATCCTGAATCACCTCATCGGTGATAACCCCACAACTCTCTGTATAGCTGCACCAGGTATACTGGTGCCCAAGCATAAGCACGTATGCTCCTCCACCATCTCGTGTAGCACCCCATCGGGCGCCCATGGAAAGCGTCCTCCCTCTGAGTCCGGAAGGGTGAAGCATGTGATGCCTATCATCATCAACACGGCAAGTCATGTCTCATGTCTGTGGGCACGATACATATCGCCATAAGCAATACTCGCACGCTGTGGTAGGTCAATAGCGCAGCTGCATCCCCAAATACCTATAGAATGTTGTCCATAGTTGTTTTTGCATCTACCTAGAATACTGCCTCTCCTATGATCGGCAGTCTCAGGATGCGATATACATCCTCCAGGGTAATAGTCATCTCTCCAGTCGGGAGATGGAAAACATTAGTTACCGGATCCCATCTCTCGATGAGGGCAACCATAAGACTGTGATCCCTATCTATAGCCCTATATCGCTGGACTCCGCCGAGTCCCACCTCGCGCATAATGGCCCACTGCGCTACGGACACGTGTGGCTGCATCTGTCTCAACACGTGAGGCATCCTATCCGCATAGTTAGCTGGCGACATGCCTGCACAAATCATCCACTTCATTAGAACTACCCTTTCAAACAACAACTACTTTAACCTTCTATACCCCCTTTTACCCACCCGACCACACCCCGAATCTATAACAAACACCTACACCCACCTATTTTACCATAAAACCTTTACGGTATCCCCTTGCCTTATCTCACACCCTACCAATCACTTAGCTCTACTCTCGCCATTTACCTATGCCCCTACCAATTTAACACCTCCCCATTCATGCCCAACACCTAATCTATCCTAACCGCACCAACCACACAACCGCCCCATTTTTCCCCCACCCACTAATCAACCTTCCTATTAACCTCTACCACTTCCCTCTTCACCCCCACAAACACAAAGCCCAACAATAAAACAAAACACCCAAACCACTAATAAAAAAACACCTAAACAACAACCCAAACAATAGCAAAACACCCAAACAACAGCCCCAACAACAAACACCCAAAACCACAACAAAACCAACCAACAAAATAAATAATCCTAACTAGGGACCGGTACCGGTCACCCATGACCGCCACCAGTCCCCTCTCCACCGATGCGGTCGACGATCGACCAACATCGGCCAACCACAAACCCGCCTTTCCTGAAAACCTCATGACTGATGCTAGTCGCTTAGTGACCGGCATCGGCCACTGTAAAATCACGGAGCCGAACACGATGCAGCCCCCCAAACTAATTTTTGGCCTATTACTCCCCTTTTACCCATTAAAAAACCCTAAAAACCTACCCACCCTGTTGCCTTGGCCTATTTAACCCATCTATCCTCTCCATTTTCCAAACAACTTCCATTTATTCATTCTTTTATTAAAAACATGGATTCCTACCCAAAACCCAAATCTAGCTTAAAAACATTAAATTCACATAATGAGAGGTTTCGAACCTACCGGTATGACTACACGTCGTCATGGTGGGATAGGTGGTGGTGGTTCAGCTGGTCCAGCACCTCCTGCTCCTCCTGGCTGTGCCATGGCTATAAATCCCCTCTGCTGGGTCCTCCACCAATCAAATGCTGCCTCCTACTCGCTAGGGCCTACCAACCACTCACTTCTCCACTCAAATAGTGCCACCTCAGCCGACAAATCCAACAATCTCACTAATACACCTCAGACAACTAAAATTGGTTTTCAAATTGACAATATGACAATGACAGGCCGTATTTTTATTTTTATAGGTTTTCGACCTATAACCGATATCGGTTATATAATGCCCTAAAGAACCGGTATCGGTCATATAACCGATACCAGTCATAGAGAATCGATATCGGTTTAATCCCACCTTTCCCCAATTTCTGCCCTTATTTACTAATCTCCCTTTCTCACCACATCGCCTATATCCTCCTTCGCTAAACACCCTTTGTTGACTTCATTGGCCCACTTCACGGCCGCAACCAATAATTTGGCCCGACCCAAGGCTGTAACCAACCAATTTGGCCCGACCCAAGGCCGTAACCAACCATTTGGCCCGACCCAAGGCCGCAACCAACCAATTTGGCCCGACCCAAGGCCACACCCAACCAATCTGGCCCGACCCATGGTTGCAACCAACCAATTTGGCCCAACCCAAGGCCGCACCCAACTAATCTGGCCCGACCCATGGCCGCAACCAACCAATTTGGCCCGACCCAAGGCTGTAACCAACCATTTGGCCCGACCCAAGGCCGCCACCAACAAATCAAGCCCGACCCAAGGCCGCACCACTCCAATACCTCACCCAAAACCAACAAATTACAATTTTACCCACCCATCATGTAGCATTTTGTTCAATCGAGCTCACATGTTCATGTTTTAGCATGATTAGGGTACTTGACTTGATCAGTCGACCAACTTTGCCTAGACCAAGACCGTGACGTTTATCTCGACCAAACCAACCATTTGGTATTGCCGAACATGCCTAAACATTCCTGTACCTTACCCATTATATCCCCTGGAGCTACTTCCTATGCCTTGGATACTAGGATTATATCACCCTTGTTTAGATAAACTATCGACCTTTTCCTATGAATTGCTTGTTTGCTCTTCAAATCATGTACCCTGGTCGCACTACTACATTTCAACATGCGTCTACTTCCTTGGACCTACCCCACCATCTTACCATCATCTAAACACCATTTACCCTTTATCAACCCTATCCCTGATTTCACGCTACCTCAATCTGCGATAGATTTGAGGGGGATTACCTATACCCTTAACAGGGGTAACCACTTCTTATTATTGTCCGTGTAGCTTTACAAGACAAGCTACATGACAACAAGGGGCTAATGTAGACACCAAATTTGTGTCTTATGACCCCCTGTGCCCCGCATCTCATTTCGCAACCTAACCTCATCACCTAAACCTTACACAATTATTTATTAATTACCTTATAATTAATAAATCCACATCGCCATACCTGCCACCTCATTTCGCCACCTCATCATGACCTAGTCCTAACCCTAAACTAACCTAATTAAGACCTATAACTTGGTCTACATCCACACCCATGACTAATGACTCCTCACCCGCACCTAAAACCAACCTCATAATGACTTGACCAAGCCCGTAACTAATCCCTCGGGAGAAAAGGAGGGAAAGTTGGCTATTTTACTAAAAATAGCCCACTTTGACCTGACCAATACCGGTTCCTACTCGACCGCCGTCGGTTACGTAACCGCCATCGGTTCCCTGTAAATGACCTCTCCCAACCAAAAACAAGGGGTTGGATTTTCATTTGATGAAAGAAGGAGAAGTCATTGAAAGGATCTGGAATTGACTTGGTTGAGCAGAGACAAGTGAAGGAAGGAGAGAAGTTTTCGAGAGATAGACATCAAGCCCAAGGAATGGCCCTGAATAACCGAGTCGGTGACACTCATCCGAGCATCAGGAGAGGAGATAGCTCATCTTGGATTGTCAGATCATCCTACTTGAGCCCTGTCTTCATCATCACAGTCCCAGAACCTGCATTTTCCATCAGGAACTAGTAAGTCTTATACGTTCTTTTAATAATATTTCTTGGATTTCTGAATCACAGTAATTACAAGTCTACCCTCAGATCCACTACCCGGTAACACTCTCCACCTAACTTACATTCCTCTACCCCTACTTTTCCCCAAGAAAGCAGCCCCATACTCTCTCTGAGTCTTCTCCATCACCTCATTACCTATCCCCAGTCATTTTATCAGCCTTATAAACACCATAGCTATCATATAGCCATCTTATAGCCAACCTTCACCCAACCCCTTAAATCACTACCCCTACCGATATCGGTTATCATCAACCGGTACCGGTGACACTGACCGGCGTCGGTCACCGTGATTCAAAACCAAAACCAGCCTTTCCTCTACTTGTTTCAACGAGGCAATTAAATTGTGATTTTACAATCATTTGTGTTAATTCATATTAGCAGGGGAACTGACCACCTTCGAAAGGAAGTTTTATATTTCCTGGGCCTAAGGCAGCTCCCTCATTTATTGTCTAATTAAAATCTGGTGGTCTTGTATTCTTACTTGCAGGTAGTCCTTCCAAGACAAAAAGGAGTTCTTCGCAGTCGATCTAATCTTTCTACTGATGACGCGCACACCCTCTCGACATTCAACAGGTATTCCTCCTAGCCCTAACCCTTATCTGTTTCTCAAAGGAATGAAAGGATAGAAGCAACTCTATTCCAAAATCTGAAACATTACGTGTGAAACAACTCGTGGTGGAAAAACTTGATAACTGTGATGGACCCCTATGAGTGATTTCCATCATATAAAATAGATGTGATTGATCTTCTTTTACTCAAGAAGCTCAGAACTTGATCAATCCATGCATCCCTATGTATAAGATTACCTCATTCCCACATCCGTGAGATTCTTACATCGAGGTTCCATGGCTTGTTTTTATCACTCATCTTGTGTGTGCACTCATAATTTTATTTTTACTCCGTGAGCTAGAATCGACCTTTCCATATCCCGTATGCTCAGCTTAGACTTGCCAACCTTGGTAATCCAAAGTGTTCCATCTCGGATCCTTCTTATAACTAAATTCGGTGCCACCTTGACTACTTCACACCACTCTTTCTTGCATTAAATGGCCAAGCAATGCGATGCTAAACTTGTTAACCATTTGTGAGTGAGTTCCTCTACGTTAATTTTCATGGATCTTAAGACATAAATCAAGTCAATAGATGACTTTTCTGATAGCTCGGTGACGGATTCGGCATCTCCATGACTCAATCAAAATGGATATTAATTCCACCTTTACCTTAACTATTTTCTCATGATCGATTTTCTAGATTGGGAGTCCAAACATTGATTTTCCATGCTTACGTTGGCATGGGTTTCATAGCATAAAAGCCCACTTTTTGGAAATTCAACCCCATTTCACCACAGAGATGGTGTGATTCTTTAGAACCTCCCCAATGTGGATTATTTGTTTTGGATTTCCACCATTGAAATTCCACATGAAAATGTTTCTCACGATCCCTGCGTTTTTTGAATTTTATGTCTCGTAACTCTAGGATCATCTCACCATCAAGGGATGGCTTATTTGTCACAAAAATCTGCATTCTTGGTGATTCAAACCTTAGAACCCATAGACCCCTAAAATTAGCTCGTGACTCAGTGACCGAGCCTTAGAAAAAGCTATGTATCAACCCCAAGACTCACCAAGCTCCCCAACTTGACTTCATTCTCACAAGCTCCCCGTACTAAAAATCAAACTCGATCAAGCTCTACTTAGTTGTATTGTTGAGCCATCCGTGTGCTCGCCTTAGTTTTGTTCTTCATTTTAATGCATGGATGTAAAACTATGAGATTAAAATTTTCTTTCCTTTAATGCATGCCTCTATTGACATGTCCATCGATGGGCCCAAGTGAGCTCCCAATGTAATTAGAAATCGGTCAACTTGGCTATGAACTCGGGATTGAGACACTTTACTACTAACTCGCTAACTCTTCTAAGACTTGCCAAGCTCCCTCTTGAATGACTCGAGCGATCCCTGGTAATGTTTCTTCATCAAGCCCATTTTTGAGTCATGATCTGAGCTTTCCTATTAAGCATTTCATCTCATAGCTATTTAATTGAGCTCGGCGGACTCGATTCAAATGACCGAGCTCCTTATCAAGTGAGCTCAACTAGGTTAAATTCAATGTTAGGTGAGTTCTCTTTATGCAATATTGGGTGAGCTTTCAGTCTCGAAAACCCTTTTGGGTGTTTCCACACTTGACATTAAAACCTTGGATTTCCTTGATCCTCCTTGAAATCTGAGAAACATAGAGACACAATAGAATCTCCTCAACATGATTAATTAATTACTTTAATTATTTTATCTTGATGATGACCAAATGTGGGTCCTTCGGGACCAATGTTCTATTTCAAACAAAACTTTGACCTGTTCTCCAATTTTGCTATGTGCACAAAATTGGATTACAATATGTACGTGGTCCATCTTGAGGAGATGAGGTTAGTGGTCTTGATCATGGAGGTAGTGTGTTGTTTTGCGTTACCAAATGCGAGAGGGTGGGAGATTACCATGGTGCTGATGGGGGTTCTCCTTGACATGATGGAGGATAGGACCCATTTTTCTTGGGCACTAGCATACTTGGTGCAGCTATACAAGAAGTTATTTACCTATGGGTGATTATGGAGATTTAGTTTATGTTGCACCTTTCTTTCCAATTCTAGGCATATGAGCACATTGCATGTGTACGTCAATTGGTATGCCCGAGAAAAATTCATTTAATGTGGAATTTGGTTTGATATGGATAGATGAATTGGGTGCCTATTGTTGGAGAATGCGGGGCTTTCGGGGATACTCACTTTGTGGCATATTATAGGCGGGTGATGGAGGGGTTATTGTATGTACCAAAAGTTGTAGGGTACTTTGCACTCTTGAAAGATGTTACAAATACCCCAATGATGATATAGGTCTCCTTGTAAGGTGTTTGGGATCCAAAAAATCTCACCAAGTATACGTTTGTATCTTGTATGCCTCATCCGGCCTCCACATGCTTTGTTCTACCCTTTGTCCCCTTTTTCCTTGCATTTTGGTCTTAAGTGATGAGACCACCACCTGTCAGGGTAGCGGTCCTGTGACCGCCACCCAAGATAGGGCGGCGGTCCTGTAACCACCGCCCTATGTAGGGTGGCGGTCCTATGCATGTTTTCCAGAAAGTTTCGATGATCACATCAAACATAAAATTCAAATTTCTATCCACTTTTTTCAGCTACTTTTTTTTACATTTATGTTTTGGACACCCTATAAATAGTTTTTCACTTTATTTAATGGTAAAAGAGTTCCATTCCAAGTTACCTTCTAGTGAATGCATTTTCTATAAATAGCTTGACTTGTTTTCAAACAAATGGACCCTCTCCTTCTCTATTTAATCATTCGAGTCCTTTGAGTTTCTTTCTTATAATTCCAATAGTTTCATGTTTTACATCCATTGTTAGTCTTCCCTTATTGTTTAGAGGTTATTTGATCTTCTTGTTTCAATCTTGCTTCATTGTTGTTCCATGTAAGTTAGTCTAGAATAAGGTAGTTTCATTCTTAGGTTGGAATACATTTAGAGTTACGGAGTTTTATTTAGTCACAAAAGATACTTTCTATAACTCTCGATGTATTTGTGTTGTATTCTCACAATAAATCCTACTAGGAATTACATAGTCAAGATCTGTTCACTTACACTATCCCTCTCTTACTCACATTTTATTTGGTCTATATCCAAAGCTGCCATTGTTCAAGTACCTTATTCTGTTGATGCTATCATATACACACTTTTTTGGATTCAAGAGAACATGAAGGAATGAGGAGATCACACTGAGGGGATGAAGTCACACACAATTGGATTTACCAATGTTCTATAAACTCCAGGTTTGAGCTATCAAATTTCTAGTTACAACGTATCAAATAGAGTAGTAAATTATTTTATTTCAGTCAAAGCTCACTCTCGATATCACCAGGGAAGCTGTGGGGATTGATAGTTTCTAAGAAACTATGATTCATTCCTCACTTCTGAGGTAGGATTGAAACTCTTTCAATTTAAATCAATTAGTTGCTTAGATATTTAGGATAAATTCACTGGTTACGCACGGAGTAAATAGCTACACTAGGGTAACTTTGTTTTTTTAATTTTGTTACTAGATTAGTTGTCCATTTTCTAAATATATTAGAATAGATGCTCTTTTAATTCCTTTAAAATACTTCATCGAAAATACAAAAAAATAAAAGAATACATGCATAGTGTAGATACATTTTTCATAATTAGTTTATTAGTTTTAGTTAAAAGTTGAATCATTTTACATGACAATTGTGTAACCTAAAGAGCCTAGAGAATACATATTTGAACCGATAGTGCCTTAACCAAATCTCCCCACAACACTAGCTGATATAGATCAAGACCTTAGGATCCAAGTCTTTCGAGCAACGGTAAACCTATGAGCAATTAGTGAACAACTGAGAGAGTTAAATATTGAAGACGACAAGGCATACACATTTTGGTCAAATCATCCTTACTATAGACTTCCTTGATAGGATATTTGTATGATTGTACAAGGACTTGAAAGAGAAAAAATATTTGGTTGCAATCCTCTAGTTCCACAACCCAATATAGGGGACTTCCTCATTGACATAGACACTAGGTTACGCATTCAATTTTCTAGAACACCTATAAGGTATTATGAGAAAATTACACAACTCCTAGTTCTAAACATATAGGCTAAAAAGGCATATGATTATTGGATAGTCGAAGGAGAGATTAACTCTTCATATGACCATAGGAGTTCCACCACAACCATGAACTTACGATTTTGATCCACAGTCCCCACAACCTAATGGGCCTACTAATCAATTAGACATTGATCTTTGGTTTATGAACTCTAGTATTTAGGTCCTCACCACTTCCACCAAACATTATTGCACAATTCTCCTTATTAAACATAGCAACCAATCAAGCTAAGGATTTTTAGACTAGACTAAAAAAGCATCCATAAAACCCCAAAGAATCCACTACACCTCCCATCACCATTTTCATGACCTTGTCTTGAAATATACATGAAGCTCCCACAGGTCACTTCCCACATATCCAATAGCCAATAAACAGAATCTAGGTAGAGCTCGACATTAATTGGAGCCTTTGAATAGCTATTATATCTGAACAATCCATTACACCTATTTAGGTTGGGGGCACCTTCTTCACCTTAGATTCGTGGATTCCATTATTGTGTATTGAGGATATAAGATTTACTAACTAGTTTGTCTATATCCATATATATTCCACATTCACCGGCCATCTCAAAGCACGACCTCGATAGGTTGGGTATGAGGAAGAGTTACTTGTAGATTCTTATGCTCGCATGTCACTTTTCCATCATATAAAATTAGTGAACCCAACGTGAACCAAACAATTGTTTCATCTTATCTACCTCATTAGCCTTCACATCAGCTTCACTAAAAAATTAGTGAACCTAATGTGAACCAAACAATTCTTCCTCTTTTATTTTAATTTCTTTCATCCACCTTCACTCCTTCCCATTATTCTATGGGTATTCATATACCCCTCGAATATTTCAGGATACAATGCATATGGCAGACCTCTCTCAGGTCTCGAAGTAAATTATGGTCAAACAAATAGAAAACCATCACCCTCACTTTCTACATGGGCTGATAACTATTCAAGTAATTACTTTTCATCTCAAACTCCCCCTCAAAGAACTAGTTCTAGTTCTTCATTCCGAATTGAGAAGTTGGCTCATCTTACACAAACACAACAACCGAGAACCCTCAAGCTCTAAAAATATGACATTTACTAGAGAATCCAATTCATCTCCTCGGGTCTTGTTCGGACCACGAGATCGGTAGATAGTCAAATCCACTCCCATTTTGGGATGAGGAGTACTCATCATGCTATGCTAGAAGTGAAAAATTCTTCCAAAACATGTACCCACCTATAGGGAGTCTGCAAATACAATACGATACCCTACTTCAAGAAAACACCTCCATTTCTCCACCTATGGGAAATTCCTTTGGTGAAGCTTGGCGGGGGTAATGATCAATTCATAGCAGGGTATCACACCCTTTATAACCTCAAGGTGTACAAAAATGCCATTAAGTAAAAACATTGTGTCTTCGCCAATAGAGGTCATTTCAGCCTTAGTTGAGAAGGTTAGAGGACTGGAACTTGCTTCAAGCAAACCAAAATTCACATTTTGGGTAAGCAGGAATCCCCAACCTTCTCGCATCACCCGATCAAAGTTGACCTCCTTATAGGAACATGCATGTTAGGCATGCCTCCTCAACATCCATATAATTTCCTACAACAAATACCAACTAGGACCACATTTTCAAATGTCGCTCTAATTGAAAATATGATACCTCCCGGCTTGGCACCAAACAACCCATACAAAAACAATGCTCCTCCCTAGTTAAAAATTTATTAAAAATCAGCACAAGGAGACATGTTCTCTTCTCTCGGGATGTTCTTTCAACCACAAGGATTCCCTTATGTCCCTATAAATGCATACGCTATGCCATATCAACAAACTGTGCCACCCCCACCCCCTTAGCAAGCACTACCAATGGTCGAGGCCTATGCGGTAGGGACTTATTTAGAACATTTAAAAGAGCCCCTATACTTCACCATACAAAGTGTTATGCTTCCAAGACCTCTTCTGATTTACATAAATAAAAAGGGGAAGGAGATCCAAATTCACACATTAAGGCCTATGCCACAACCATATGGGAATTACTCCTTGGGATGGGGTTGTTGCTAAAATATTCCCCTGAAACCTTAGAGGCTATTACCCTTGATTGGTATTATAGAATACCTGAAGCCTTGATAAACTCATTTAAATAACTTGTGTTAGAGTTCATCAAAGCTTTTGATATGAACAAATTATTAAGAACAAGAATCAAGGAATTCTTGTATATTAAACAAGAACATAATGAATCCACTGCTCATTTTATTCAAATATGGCATAAGATTCTCTACTCATTAGCAAGTGATCCAAACATGGATCAAATGGAACTATGCGATTTATTCCTTCATTCTCTCAATAGAGAGATAAAGGAAGAAGTCCAGAATTTCCCACGAAGAACTTATGATGAAGTACTTAAGAGTGCTCTCTAAATCGACCAAGCAGTGATAGATAGTGGTCGTAAGACATATGGAACAAATGGGAAATTAACCACTCCCAATCAAAACACCATAGCCTATCCTAATACTGGGAATTCTAATCAAGGACCTAAGATCCTTAAAAATAATTGCGGAGTTAAAAAAGATGGAGTAGCTAACCAAGTTAAAAGAGTAAATGTTGTAAACATTTTGCCACCTGTTAATAATCAGTGAAATAACAATTTTACTCCAACAATAAATGCGGTGGATTTTAATTGTCCACCTTGACCACAAAAACCACGACAAATCCAAACACAATATCCAAATCAAAAACCAAGCTGGATATCGAGTCAAAACCAAAGGCAATGGCACGAAAATTTTAACTCTAGCAACCAACAACCTTATCGAGAATTTTGGGCCATAACAAGTTTCAAATAAACAGCCTCAAAATTATAATCCCAGCTTTGTATTGTGGTTTCCACAAGATTCAAGGCCATGATACTAGGAATTTTCATTATTATAATAAATCATGCAGCATTTTCCGAGAAGATAAAAGACAACTCTTTATAGATATGCTTTTAGCAAATTCTGTAGTACCCATGCCAAACACTTATACAGGGGTAGTTTCCCCTCAAAATTCACCCCTCAAGATCTTTAATGATCCACTCCAAAACCATTCTAACAATAATAGGCTAGATCCTAGCAGAACAAACAAGGGTGTTATAACAGGAAACAATGATCATGAAGCCTCAACTTCATTAAATCCACTAGTCGCACCCCAACTAGAAACTCGAACCCAAACTAAAATAGTTGGTTTGGAAAAGTTAGACATCGAGCTACCCATAGAAACCATAACAAGAACATGGGATTATTCTTCTCAACCAACTCCAAGTTATCCATTGGAACTAGAAAACATTCAACAAATGTTGGTAAAACCCATAGGCGCCTATGATTTAATTAATGACTTAACTAAAACCTTCTCTCACATCTCCTTTTTGGATTTGTTAAAGAACTCTCCCGCCCATAGGGCTTCCCTCTTAGAAGTGTTAGGCCTTGGTCATTTAATCAACATCACTCCTCCTCCGGAAATGCAAGTAAACCATGTATACTTTGACATCTACCCTCCAGGGAAGCCAGATAGGGATACTGAGTTTATATTTGATATAAGCAAAATACCAATAGACACTGAAATTGCATGAAGAGGCGACCCAACTTTACATTTACAAGTATGGGTTTACAATAATTATGTTAAACACACAATGATTGATGATGGGGCAGTAGTTAACATAGTCCCCTTCACTTTTCTTCAAAAGTTAGGATATGGAGAGACAAACTATTCCACAACATGAAATATGCTAAGAGGTTATGATAGCCTCAAGGCCACCTCAATTAGAACCATAGTTTTACCAGTCACTTTAGGACCCAAGATGGTCCTCACCGAATTTTATATTATAGATCAGGAAACCAACTATAATATGATCCTCGGTTGGCCATGGATACACCGTATGAAGGCAATCCCTTCCATGTTATTCCAAGAAATAAGATTTCTACACTTAGGGAAAATATTTGTGGCATAAGGTGACCCAAAACTCTTTGATATACACCTAGCTGATTTGAAGAAAAGACCGGTGTTCACTCCAAGTTTGAACTCCCAACAAATTAGCTTAGCAAACCAATTAATTCAAAACCAAAAGAGAAGTTAATACCCACCACATAATTGGAAATTACAAGTTTGGTCGAGGGCATTCCAACACTCAAAAATGAGGCCAATGTCATAGAAACAATGTCACTAGGGACTACTGCAAAAATTGTCGAGTTGCTAGAGAAAGACTTACCTATTCTCCTACCATTTGATTCTATGGATATGGGATGCACCCTAGGAATTGCTTCTCTTCCATCAAAATTTTTTTATGGTAGAAGTAACTGAAGTAGAAGAAATAGATATGACAAATATCCCAACATCCATTTTTCCAAGAAAATATTAGACTCTCCACTTTGATGGAGCTAGATGTCACTTTGGAGCTAGGGCAGGAGTGATCTTTACTTCACCTAAGGGAAATATTCTACCTTTCACCTTTAAATTAAAATTTGAGTGTACAAACAACAAAGATGAGTACAAATCTCTCCTTCTTGGCCTCATCCTAGACAAAAGAATGGGTGTCGATAACATTAGAGTGCTAGGAGACTCACAAGTAGTTGAAACCAAGTCTCGAGGTATATAAAACTAGGGCTAATCATTTATAACTCTACAAAACAGTTATATTAGATCTAAGAAAGGGATTTAACTTCATATCAATTGAAGCAATCCCACAAGAGTAGAACCTTCTCGCTGATTCAATAACAACCTCAGCTTCCCGTTTCACTCCAAACAATGAGTTGGAAGATACAAATTTCACAGTATCACTTTGTACTAAACCGTTAATACGTAAAATACCAACAAACCCACTCCTCACTCATGGAGAGGTTGAGAATGATTTTCCTATCCTGGATCACTTTGACGGTGATAGAGTCACTCTTGAATATCTAAACGCCTATGCAGAGCTACACCTTGCTCACCGCATAGTGGATCTTTCCCTAATACCACATTCCTCTTCCTATTTTGGAAATCCCATGGTAGAGTCTCCTCCACAAAAGGATCTCAATATCTATGAGGTAGAAGATGGAGAAATTTTAGAACTACCTCTAGCCCCACCTAAATTTGAAGAAGGTAACACTTCTTTATAGAAGAAACCATTGACATAAACATCGAAACGGAGGAAGAACCAAATTTTTTGAAGTTGGGATCCTCATTAACTCTAGAGGAGATAGAAATACACACCCAAGTCCTCAAAGAGCGTCAAAAGATTTCACATTTAGATATAAATAAATGAAGGGCATTACACCACAAATTGTGGTACATAACCTTGACACTAAACCAAATGCAAAACCAATTAAACAAAATTCAAGACCAATTAAACCAAAAGTGGCTCTCATGGTAAAAAAGGAAGTAATAAAACTTCTCCAAGTGGGATTCATCAAACCCATTGACTATTCACAATGGGTATCTAATATCATCCCTGTTTCTAAAAAAGAATGGGAAGATACACATTTGCATAGACTTTCAGGATATTAACAAATCTTGTCCCAAAGATGACTTCTGTTACCATCCATTGATGTTATTGTTGATGCAACAACTAGATTTGAATTGTTGTCCCTCATGGATGGGTTCTTAGGGTATAATCAGATTAAAATATCTGAATAGGATCAAGCCAAAACTATGTTTATAACTCCCTGGGGAACTTATTGTTACGTTGTCATGCCTTTTGGCCTTAAGAACACCGGCGCTACATATCAGTGGGCAATGACATACATATTCCATGATCTTATCCATAAAATTGTGGAATCCTATGTGGATGACTTATTGGCCAAGGCCAAGAAATGTTGTGATCATCCAAAAGTACTTTGTATCATCCTCTCATGATTGATTGAATATGGCATCACATTAAACCCAGAGAAATGTGTGTTTGGTGTGACAGGAGGTAAACTTCTAGGCTACATTATATCTTCACGAGGGATTGATGTTGATCCAGCCAAAATCTAGGCTATTCTCAAAATGATTCCACCATCGGATGAGTCTGGAATCAGGTCATTTCTTGGGAAACTCGGTGCAATCTGAAGGTTCATCCCAAATTTAAGTTTTTCCATTCATCCAATCAATAATCTATTAAAGAAATATTATAGCATTGATTGGACTGAAGAATGCAACGAGGCCTTCAAAGCAGTTAAACGCTTCTTGTTGTCTCCACCCATGCTAATGCCTCCCAGACCAGACCACCCTTTGATCCTATACTCATGGGCCACTGATGTCTCGCTAGCCTACATGTTGGCTCAAGAAGACAATGATAAACAAGAACATGCAGTCTATTTCATTATCCGAACGTTGCTTAATTATGAAACACGTTATACACAGGCAGAGAGAGAATGCCTTGTCATAGTCTTTGCAACAAAATATTTAAGACATTACATGTTAAACCAAGAAACAAGGGTCATTGTAAAGAAAGATCATTTGCGAACATTCCTCACATAAGGGTTTTTATCTAAAAATTTTGGGTGTTTCATAACCTTAATGGGTGAATTTGAGTTAACATTTGTAAACCAGAAATCTGTTAAGGGACAAATCATTACAAATGGTTAGGTGACAATGCATTAGATGGAGGTGGTTTGATAAATCTGAACTTTCCTAATGAGTGTATATACTTTTTCAAAATTAGGCCCCCATCTCTACATGTCCCTGGTACACTGATATCATCAATTTTATCATAGACCACACATACTCGGAAAGTGCCACATCACAACAAAGAAGGAAGTTACGCATTATCACTGCTAAATATGTTGTTTTAGAACAAGTACTCTATCGTAAAGCCTTTGACAACATGCTTCTAAGATGCATCGACACAGAATAATCTAAGAAGATTCTTTATGAATCCCATAGTGGGATATGTGGAGGCCACTTTGGTGGTCATGCCACTACTCACAAAATACATCGGATGGGCTATTTTTGGCCCACTCTCGAACACGACGTAGTAGAGTTTGTACGTAAGTGCCACAAATGCCAAGAATTCTCTCACGAGATTCACATGCCAACATAATCCCTACAACCAATAGCAACCCTGTGGCCCTTCTCCACGTGGGGTCTAGATTTGATAGGGAAATTCTCTCCCTCATCAACCAATGGCCATAATTTTATAATTACAGCCACAAAATATTTTACCAAATGGGTAGAGGCCATGCCCCTCACCACCGTACCAGGTTCAGTAATTGCCAAGTTCATTCTAAACCAAATCATTTGTAGGTATGGTGTCCCACAAGTCATTATCTCAGATAATGGCACATCCTTTAAAAATGATGAGGTCCATGAGTTATGCAACAAATTCAAAATAAACCATCACACGGCCTCTCTTTACTACCCTCAAGCCAATGGACAAGCCAAAGCAACAAACAAAACATTAAAAGCTATTCTCCTCAAAACATTTAAGGAAAACAAGTGAGATTTCCATATAAAACTATATCCACCCTTATGGGCCCATCTAACCTCAATAAGAACACCAACAGGAGTAAACCCTTTCTCATTGGTATTTGGGGAAAAAGAAGTTCTCCCACTTGAGGTTGAAATACCCAGTCTCCGCATCTCATTACAAGGGATCTTGGATGAAGAAGCTTACAGGGAGGCATGCTTCTCTCAACTGGAAATCCTTGACGAGGACAGGCTAAACACCAAATAACGACATAGAGCCTATGTTAACCGGATGTGCCGGCAATACAACAAAAAATTCTATGAGTGAGAAATATATGAGGGAGATCTAGTTCTAAGACTAGACAGTTGGATTGATAAGAAAACTAGCGAAGGAAGGAAGTTCGGCCCAAGTGGTTGGGCCCATACCGAGTCATGAAAGAATACGAAATGGTGTGTATCTCTTATGCACACTAAAAGGTGAGGAATTCAATGAAGCTGTCAATTCCTTGCATCATAGCTACCTACATTGCATTAGTCATCTTGTTGTTTCATTTTGTCCACTCATTTCATAAAAATAGTAGTCAAGGAACTTAATCTTAAGTAATCTATTACAAATTTATGAAAATATTGGAAAAACCATTCAAATCACATATCCTCAAACATCATCAAGTAATTTCAAATGCTCTCATCAAGTTTGATAGACAAGTATTAACGAAAATCATACCAAGGCCTGCATACTTGGTTTTGCTCTTTCTTTCTACTAGGTGAAGTTTTCCTTACCTACGGTCTATTCTAGAAGATTCTTGGTGTCACATCTATCCCTCTTATGTCTCTTTAAAAGAAAGGATATCCCCAAGTCACAGATTAGAAGTGTCAAAATCAAATAGAATCAAAAATGCCGGGAAAATAGAATATTTTATTTTACACACTTATTTGCCCCACCAACCTTTGGTGATAAGCCCACGTCTGTTACTAGTGGTGTGAGGTTGGGAAAGGAAAGAAGTGCCCTTATTCACCTATATCTTTCCTTTGGTGACAAACCCATGCTTCTTACTAGTGGCATGAGGCAGGGTGTGGGGGGTCCATTCACACAAATCAACAAATCTTGGTATTCTAGAAATACAAATCAAATTATATTAAGTGAAAACAAATGTCCAAATTCTAAAGAGATCAAATCCTCAAAAATAGATTTTGTCAACTAGGTTTCCATTTATAGATCTAAGTCTAGATAAACTAGAAAGTAAGTAACCTTCTAAGCTTGGTGGTGGTTCGAGTAGGGTAAGTGTGTAGGTCTAGGTTTGGTTTCTGTCACTGGTTTATCTTTCTCTCATCATTCCATTTAGTCAAACTCATACAATTTTTCCCTTCCCAACTCTTGGTGTTGAGCCCTCACATCTTATTGGTTGCTTGGAGTTGGGAATGGGGAAATTTCATCTCTTTATCACTATACATTCATCATGTTTTTCCAACATAAGAAGAAATCATAGACATTGCCCAAAGAGGTCGAAATTTCAATACTACAATGTGTTCGTCATCACATATCAACATTACAAAAGAATATAAAGTAAAACATTTTGTTTAGTATTTGCTATCATTTTTCATCCATTGCATACATTCTAAAAACATCTACTATACACATGGGAACCGAGTCACAAAATTCTAGACACCAAGAATCTAGATCCAAAAAATATATATATATATATATATATATATATATATAAATGGTGTTTCATGTATAATGCCGTCATGCACCAAGGCATGGTCAAAACACTCAATGAGCTTGGAAATACAAAACAATCATACATATATCCAACCAAAATTTGTTGCGAGAAAGACACTATGATCTCTCAATCTCCGTGAGATCTCTTAGAAGGTGACTCCTCTTCATCAAATGCTCGGTGGTCCTATATCTAGCTAGCTCGGTGTGAAGGGAGGTAATGATCTTTAACACCTTCCAGATAGGGGTAAAGACATTTTTATGTCGACTAGTTGCTGAGGGATCCCTAACGTCCTCAGTGAGCTCAGCCAGAGTACCATCAGAATGGAGTAATAGAGTGTTAGTCCACACCTAGCGAATCAAGTCTCGCCATCCCTCGGCAGTCATTGCAAATAAAAAGGAGAAACACACAAGTTAGGAAGATATCCAAAATAAAACAAAATATAAACAAAAAAACAAATGGAAATAACAACTAAACAATTCTAACTAAAGAAAAGTCAAGAAAAGAGTAGTAACTCACTCGGATCTCCAGTCTCCGGGTAGGATCTCTAGGATCTGTGCTGCCACCGACACTATCGCTAAGCTGTCATCCCTCTCCCACATCTAGAGCAATGTGACAACCTATCATGGACTCACCATCTCACCCTAAATCCTAAGAAGTCAACTCCTATGAAATCAAAGTCACCTTCTTTGTTCTCTACTTTCCCCTCTCGTCCCACAAGATATCACGAGTATCATGCTACTCAAAATCACTTTGTCATCCTCCTCACTGTCATGTTGGCTCTCAGTATCTGTCTCCTCTATCTCCTCCTCTGTCTCTCCCCAGTGAACTCCTCAGACTCAGATTCCACGTCAATAGGCTCATCTTTGCTATGGGTAGGACCAATGGAAATATGAAGTAAAGGTACCTAAGTAGCACTGGATACCCCTCGAGCACGAACCACCCTCCTAGCTGTGATGGGAACACTAGGATTAACCGTGGTCCAAACCCGACCTCTAGGACCTCCCCAACCCTCACAAAAAAATCTATACACTGGCCCCACTAAGGGAAACATGTCAATGTATGCGAGGCCAAACTTTTCCGATACTATGCCAAAGTGGTGGATCTCCAACTTCCCCGTCTTGTCTACTATCTGAATGGTAGTGTGGAAAGTGATCAATATGAGTGTCTCCTCTCCCCATAACCCTACCATGGCCTGATAAGGAGTAGAATCCATGTCTGTAGTGGTCAAAGAGGCCACTTGATGGTGAGGCACTCTAAGAATGGTCATCCCTATCCACCTCGCTACCCTGACAGCCCCAGGATCCTCTGCCCATATACCTCTCCCATACAAAATGTGCTCATACACCCAACTCATGACAAGAGTGGGGTGGCTTAGTGACTGTCCTTGTAGTCTAACCACCCTATACAAATTTTGGTAGGTGGTCCTGAGGATGTTTTCTCCCTAAGCGTAAATATAGTCGTGCCCCTCAACTGTGTAATGATGGGAGCCCAACAATATAAGAGAGTGTCCCCTCCCTTGTCCCCAATCAATCTCGAAGTAAGGATTCCCATGATAGCCTTGTGAAGCACATGAATATTTGACTCAATAATGGAGTGGAACTTCACCCCCTTCTTTGACACTATTGTCTTAAGAGACAGTCACCTCCCAAGAATCGAGACCCCCAA
Source organism: Taxus wallichiana var. yunnanensis (assembly GCA_018340775.1). Taxonomy (NCBI): domain Eukaryota; kingdom Viridiplantae; phylum Streptophyta; class Pinopsida; order Cupressales; family Taxaceae; genus Taxus; species Taxus wallichiana. Next base: position 346,280,542 of record CM031236.1, read on the forward strand.
TATGTGATAAACGTCCTCTAGGGTGATGGTCCACTTACCCCTAACTCTTGGAAATCAAAAATTGTTCCGATCTACATCCTAGTATGAAAATAAGTCACATAATATATGACTAGCAGAGTGCAACATGAGGGACCTATACAATCCTCCAAATGCTAGCCCTCTGAAGAGTATCTCACTCTTCTGGGTGAGTGCCTCTAACACTATTGGGAGCCAATCACACTCCCTCTCTCAGCTCCATCTGATGTACTCCTCCTTCTGCATCCACCCAAAAACATAGAAAAAGAGTAAGTTAGTAACAAAATCTGACTAGAAAAATTATCAAGAACATGTAAAAATACTAAAAATGCAAAAACAATTAAATAAAACATCTTTTTTTGCATTCTATTATGAACTGCCACCCTGTGCAGAGTGGCGGTTCCATAACCACTGCCTTCAGGGCAGCGGTTTTGTCTGAACGGTGAATGCCTCAAAAGCCCTAAAAACACATTAAAATGCACAAAAACACCATTTAAAACAAAATAAAGACCTACCCTATGGCGCCCCCTAGAGACTCATTTAAAACTAGCATTTTTGAAAATAATCCCCCCAAGACAAATATTTCAACATTTTTACATTTTAGGTTTAAAAGGAATGAATTGAGAAAAAATAACCTGAGACTTCACGGGTCGATGTTCCACTCTAGGAGGCATGATCACATTCTCACAACAGATGTTTGACTATACTCTCACCGAAAATAGTCACCATGGGTCCCGAGTTCAAAATCCACCAAATTGACACATGCGAATGAATAGTAAAATGAGTTTGTTATATATATATATATATATATATATATATATATATATTTATAGCTTTCTAAAATTGATTTTGAATGTCTTTCGCAGAGGTTGGAGCATCGACGGAGGTAAGTTCTAAACCCATACGAGATGGTAAGTCCTCATTTCATATCAATTTAGTTTTATTTTAGGATTTATTTTATTTATCGCACTTGAGTCCCCTTTTTCATTTTGCGAGATAGCGAGGATTTTGCATGGCGACTTTCGACACACGGGCGTGTCAAGTATAACCCCTAACTCCCCATTTTGGGACCAACATACTTGAATCCACCATTTTACTCCACTTCATGGATAAAATGCTTTCTCGAGGGTGCAATATATACGTACCCAAAATTGTAGGGTATTGCACCACCGGAAAGATGTTACACATACCCCAATGATGATACAGTCTCCTTGCAAGGTGTTCGGTATCCAAATTTTTTTCCAAGTATACATTTATATCCTGTATGCCTCATTCGACCTCCGCGTGCTTTATTCTTCCCTCTGCCCCCCTTTTTCCTTACATTTTTGTCTTAATTGATGATTCTTCCACCCTACCAGGTGGTAATCCCATGAACGCTACCCAAGATAGGGCGGAAGTCCCATAACCATAGCCCGTGTAGGGAAGTGGTCTGTGCGCATTTTCCGAGAAAGTTCTGACGATTGCATCAAACGTAAAATTCAAATTTATATCCACTTTTTTCAGCTACTTTTCTTTGCATTTATGTTTTTCCCACCCTGTAAATAGTGTTTTCACTTTGTTTAATGGTAAAAGAGTTCCATTCCAAGTTACCTTCTAGTGAATGCATTTGCTATAAATAGCTAGCTTGTTTTCAAACAAATGGCCCCTCTCCTTCTCTATTTAATCATTCAATCCTTTGATTTTCTTTCTTAGAATTCCAATAGTTTCATGTTTTACATCCATTGTTAGTCTTCCTTTGCTTTGTTTAGAGGTCATTTGATCTTCTTGTTTCAATATTTCTTCATTTTTTTCCATGCAAGTCAGTCTAGAATAAGGTAGTTTCATTCTTAGGTTGGAATCCATTTAGAGTTACAAGGTTTTGTTTAGTCACAAAAGTTAGTTTCTAGAACTCTCGGCGTATTTATGTTCTATTCTCACAATAAATCCCGCTAGGAATTACATAGTCAAGCTCTATTCACTTGCACTATCCCTCCCTTACTCACACTATATTCAGTCTATATCCAAAGATGCCATTATTCAAGTACCTTATTCTACTTATGCTATCATATAAACACTTTTTGGATTCAAGAGAAAATGAAGGAACAAGGAGATCACACCAAGGGGATGAGGTCACACACAACTAGATTTACCATTATTTTGTAAACTCCAGGTTTGAGCTATCAAAGTTCTAGTTACAATGTATCAAATAGAGTAGTAAATTATTTTATTTCAGTCAAAGCTTGCTCTCGATATCGCCAGGGAAGCTGTGGGGATTGATAGTTTCTAAGAAACTATGATTCATTCCTCACTTATAAGGTAGGATTGAGATTCTTTCAATTTAAATCAATTAGTTGCTTAGATATTTAGGATAAATTCACAACTGTACAAGCAAAATAGCTACACCGAGGCTACTTTGTTTGTTTTAATTATGTTACTAGATTAGTTGTCCATTTTCTAAATATATTAGAATAGATTCTCTTTTAATTCCTTTAAAATAATTCATAAAAAATACAAAAAAAAAAAAGAATACATGCATAGTGTAGATACATTTTTCATGATTAGTTTATTAGTTTTAGTTAAAAGTTGAATCATTTTGCATGACAATCACGGGACCTAGAGAGCCCAGAGAATACATGTTTGAACCGATAGTGCCTCAACCAAATATCCCCATGAAACTAGCTAGTATAGATCAAGACCTTAGGATCCAGGTATTTCGAGAAATGGTAAACCTATGAGTAATTAGTGAACAATTGAGAGAGTTAAATATTGAAGACGATAAGGCATACACATTTTGGTCAAATCATCCTAACTATAGACTACCTTGATAGGACATCCATGACTTCGTACAAGGACTTGAAAGAGAACAAATATTTGGTTTTGATCTTCTAGTTCCACAACCCATTGTAGGGGACCTCCTCATTAACATAGACACTATCTTACGCATTCAAGTTGTCGAGACACACTGTAAGGTATTATGAGAATATTACACAACTCCTAGTTATAAACATAGAGGCTGAAAAGGTGTATGATTATTGGATAGTCGGAAGGAGAGATTAATTCTTCATATGGCCATAGGAGGTCTACCACAACCATGAACTTATGGTTGTGATCCACAGGTCCCATAACCCAACAAGCCTACTAATCAATCAGACATTGATGTTGGTTTACGAACACTAGTATTTAGGTCCTCACCACTTCCACTAGACATTATTACACAATTCTCCTTATTAAACGTAGTAGCCAATCAAGCTAAGGATTTCTGGACTAGACCAGAGAGTTATCCATAAAACCCCAGAGAATCCACTACATCTCCCATCACCATTTTCATGACCTTGTCTAGAAATATACATGAAGCTCCCACAGGTCACTTCCCATGTATCCAACAACCAATAAACAAAATCTTGGTAGAGCTCGATAATTATTGGAGCCTCCGAACAACTATTATATCCAAATGATCCATTACATCAATTCAAGTTGGGAGGGCCTTCTTCGCCTTGGATTCACAGATTTCATTATTACATATTGAGGATATAAGATTTCTCAACTAGTTTGTCTGTATCCATATATATTCCACATTCATCGGTCGTCTCGGTATGACCTTGGGAGGTCAGGTACGAGGAAGAGTTACTTGTAGATTCTTATTCTTGCATGTCACTTTTCCATCATAAAGTTATCTAGAGTGGACATCATTTGAAGGCCATATGTTGGCTTCCCTTCATACTTAGAAAGATGTAAGTGGAGGTGGGTGAGTTACAACTAATGAGGTGGATAGAGGGCATTGTTTCGGTGAGCATGACATAGTACCTATTAATAGGGGGGTGGTAGTTTGGGCTGCCCTAGGATGTGTGACCAATGTTCCTCAAGTCAAGAGAGATGACATGGAGAGGCATATGCCTCTACCACAACCGAAAGTACCGACTGGGTAGGAGGAGCAGGTAGTGGACCAACGGATTGATGATGCTAGAGTTACAGATAGATATATGCAGTGGTGGGAAGTCCGGTATGAGTAACACCACCTAGGCTAGGAAAGCCATACTTGGTTACCCTTATAGTTCAGAGGGATACTTTGCAAGAGTAGGTTACCACTTTACAGGCTCAGATCATAGTATTACAG